>JAWZYU010000005.1:45288571-46502857 GCA_038380435.1 Ryuthela nishihirai
GGATATGCGCGTTTTAATAATGGCCCACAAATTTTCAATGGGATTTAGATCGGGTGAATTTCCTGGCCACTCCAATACCTTCAAATGTTGCTGGGTAAAGAACCTCTTAGCAAGCTTAGAATTGTGGCATGGAGCCAGATCCTGTTGAAATACCCCATCACTGTTAGAAAACAGCTTCTGCAGTGTTGGGACCATTTTCGCCTCCAGAACGCCTATGCACTTTTTGCTGTCCATCATTCCTTCAATGGGGTGAAGTGTCTGTGGCCCGGAAGCTGTGAAACATCCCCAAAACATGACCTTGGGTGGGTGTTTGGGGGATTGCTGGATGTGGCTGGATCGAAGAGGTTCTCCAGGTGAGCGGCGGACGAAATTTGACCTGTAGCCATGCACCTCAAAGTGGGTTTCGTCGGAAAATATCACTTTTTCCCAATTCTCCACAGTCCAGTCTCGATGTTTCTTTGCCCAGGATAGCCTTTTCTGCTTCATAGCGGGTGTCAAAAGCTGCTTTTTGGAGTGGTGTCGAGCCCGGCGGCCACACTCCAGAAGCCGACGACGTACTGTGGAAGCATCTATATTAACCCCATGAGACGCAATCTCCCTTTTGATGTCTCCACTGGTCTTCTTCGGGTCTATGATACTAATTCTTCGAATTAGACTATCATCTCTAGGGGTTGTTTTTCTTTTTCTTCCACAATGTCCTTTACGGGACGTGTCCACGGACCCTGTCTCCTTATGCAGCTTCATGATCCGTGAAACGCTGGATTTCCCGACGCCAACTGCTTTTGCTATCTGCCTAGCAGTAAGTGAAGTGTTTTCGCCTAAAGCGATTATTTTAACTCGTTTACGAGGCGTGATGTCCATGACGTATTTAATAAAAAAGTTTCCAATGAAAATTGTGAACTACTTACATAATCACGTCCTTAGCCTATGAAATATCAATTCCGACTAAAGTCGAAGTGTAAATAATAGCAGAGTAACAACAGACAATTCTAGACTTGCAGCAGAAGGTCACGAACAAGTTTAGACTTGCAGCTGTTTAGACTGCAGCGGAAGGGACTTAGCGTTCCTTCGCTTACCCCAACTAATTCTCACAGTACTGTAGATTTCATTGTAAAGCATGATTTGGCGGCGTTCTCGGATGGGAGTCGATAGGTTAGTCATCCGTAGCGTGCCAGGCTCTTAATCTGTTAACTCTCACTTTGCCCTTGGTCAGAAAGGGGATGCCGATGTGCTTGGAAAGGCCGCCGTCCGTCGGATGGGACGTAAAGCTGTGGTCATGCCCTGTGTTCCACCAGGGAGGGTAAGCCCTGTTAGGAGAAAGGTGGAAGCACAGGGTAAGTCGTGGTCTTACCCTGTGCTTTCCACCTTTCTCCTAACAGGACTTACCCTTCCCTGGTGGGATAGGAACCCACGATCTCCTGGTGATCATGGGGGCGGGGGTGGCTCAGTCGGTAGCGCGCCAGGCTCGTAATCTGTAGTTCCCAGGTTCGAGTCTCAGCTGGGTTAGCGTTGAGATTTATCTCCGCAAAATTCCCCGCCCTGCCCACGGTCAGTAGGGGACACCGATGGGCTTGGAAAGGCCGCCGTCCGTCGGATGGGACGTTAAGCCGTGGCCCCGTGTGCGGGAGAGCCATACCCTGTGCACGTTAAAGAAGACGCTGGATGGCCTTGACGGGAGGCTACCATCTGTCTCCCAACAGCTTTTCCAGTGGGTCCCCTCCCCCAACCTTCTCTGAGCCTTCGGGGTCCATGTGACCTGGCCATTTAGCCCATGGTGTGCAAAAAAGTGCCGCTCAGAGGTAAAACAACCCAACCCAACCTGGTGATCATGACGGTGCTCTGACCGTTGAGCTACCTGTCGCCGATCAAGATCTGTATTTAATGATATGAACTATTCTACCTGCAGTACGCAACCCAAATATCCGTGTCATTTGTAGGCAAGGTCTTCTCCGTTTATAAGCAGCATCCTGAAGTAGATGGCAATGCATGTCACGAGTATAGACAGTCCCTGATTTATGTCAGGGTTCGTTTCCACGAAACCTGTAAATAATTTTATTTAAAAAGATGAAGCAAACTATTTAAAATATTTAACATCAACATGTATCTATCATACCCTTAATATAATTCGTAGGGGTAACTTGTGAAAAATCAACTGAGGCACTCGGTGGAATAATTTTGTTTATGAAAATTATGTATTAAATAGTTAAAAAATAATTTGCAATTAAACTTCACTAGCGTTTGCTTGTTCATGTCAAGAGACTATTGGTAGTGGTAGCATGTTGGCGTAATCATTAGATGACGATTGACTGACGATGGGACTGAAGAAGAGGCTGCAAGACTCTCCATTGGAGGCAGTGATAAAATTGAAGGTTGTGGTCACCGTTCGCTCTTCCTTATGAACTTTTCGAGAGTAATCAAGAGTCTGTCAAGTGTGGAATCGGCCATGCAAGTAGCTCACTTGCATGGTAATTAAATTCCTGCAACTCGAAATTTTCGGTTTTTAAATACTCATTTTGAGTAAGTCAGGTCTTGCGTAACGCTGCGAGCGTCTGCATATTCATTATCGAGAAATTTATTAATTAAATGAATATATGGGGAAAGGCCGGATCTAGGGGGGGGAGAGGAAATGGGGGAAATGCTCCCCCTCTTGATCCGGAAGAGGAGGATGCTAGTAAAGGTAATGGAGACCAAAAATTATTACATTTGTGCATATTTAACGCATTTTTCAAGAATTATTTTTGAAAACCTTTAACACGAAGAGGAAAATGTTACACTGCATTAGAAATACAATCTCTTGCCCGCCCCTTTTATTTTCGCGATTTCGTCTCTTGCCCCACCATCTTATTTTTTTTCTAGATCCGAATCTGCTCGGGACATACACTGACACAGATATTTGAGTTGTAGAACTATTCTACATGTACTGCAGATCATATTCCTAAACAGAAAAGATGTGCCGGTAGCTCAGTGGTCAGCGCACCTGACATGCTATCAAGAGGTCGTGGATTCCTATCCCACCCGCTCGAGTTCTATTACTGATCCACCTTGCTTTTCCTCAAAATGTGATAGCGATGTTAAGAATGGCTTTTGAACCAAATTTTCCACAATTTTCATATATTCTGAAGTCTCTGTAGCAATATCTATCTCCTGTTTATCTCATGTTGGACATTACCATTGGAGGCGGGGGTGGCTCAGTCGGTAGCGCGCCAGGCTCGTAATCTGTAGTTTCCAGGTTCGAGTCCCAGCTGGGTCAGCGATGAGATTTATCTCCGCAAAATTCCTCGCCCTGCCCACGGTCAGTAGGGGACACCGATGGGCTTGGAAAGGCCGCCGTCTGTCGGATGGGACGTTAAACCGTGGCCCCGTGTGCGGGAGAGCCATACCCTGTGCGCGTTAAAGAACAGGCTGGATGGCCTTGACGGGAGGCTACCATCTGTCTTCCAACAGCTGTTCCAGTGGGTCCCCTCCCCCAACCTTTTCTGAGCCTTTGGGGTCCATGTGACCTCGTCATTTAGCCCATGGTGTGCAAAAAAGTGCCGCTCAGAGGAAAAACAACCCAACCCAACATTACCAATGTCATCACACAACTCCCGAGATAATTAAACTGAAAAAATTGCTAGAACTCAGCCATTCAAAAAAAAAAACTGGAGCACCATCCGCTTGACAAATTTTTATCACTTTAATTTTTTCTCTATTGCCAAAAGTCTGAAATGCCTCTCTTCAGTAGCTTCGATGAAAGAATTCATCTCGTTAGATTACGTCGATTTACGAATAAAATAAAAATAAATAAATACCCCCTCAAGCAGCTGCTTGCCACAGAGGTCTGACAGGAGCCTGTCAGTTTATATGCCATAATAGAAGGTCTGAGAGGATGGCAGACCCTCAGCAGAAAAACGACACAAACAGCCATGCCTTACCAGGGGCTCGAACTCAGGTCCCTTAAATCAGTAGCCAAGCGCGCTAACCACTCGGCCATGGGACGGCGGGTTTACGAATAGCACCAACGAAATATCGTAGGCGTTTATTCAAGCAGTTTGAAGAAATATGTAGCCTTGTTGATCAATGGTACGATCAGTGCTAAGTGCTCATCCATATGAAGGGGGTAGGATGGGTTGGGTTGGGTTGTTTTACCTCTGAGCGGCACTTTTTTGCACACCATGGTCTAAATGGCCAGGTCACATGGACCCCGAAGGCTCAGATAATGTTGGGGGAGGGGACCCACTGGAACAGCTGTTGGGAGACAGATGGTAGCCTCCCGTCAAGGCCATCCAGCGTTCCAGTGGGTCCCCTCCCCCAACTTTAACGTGCACAGGGTATGGCTCTCCCGCACACGGGGCCACGGTTTAACGTCCCATCCGACGGACGGCGGCCTTTCCAAGCCCATCGGTGTCCCCTACAGACCGTGGGCAGGGCGGGGTAGGATGAAACCCAATATATAATATATGCTAACAAGGCATAACAGGGAATGTTTGCGACTTCTTTGACTACATGAGATTACTTACAGAAATGATTGACTACTGGGACTACTTTGACTACTGAGATTACTTACAGTGAAAAAAATCCACCATTTGACTTATGAGGGAATCTCTAAAGCAAGCGATTTAGAAACTATGCAACGCGAAGTCTTTGAAAAGGGTCGCAAATCATTAAATTTAACTTTCAATTTTCGTACTCTAATGACAGCGTCGTGGTTGTTAGCGTGCTTGGCTATTGACCAAAGGGGCTTGGGTTCGATCCTTGGATAAGGTATGGATATTTGCTTTCTCGTGTTGTCTTTCTGCTGAGGTCTCGTCTTCCTCACAGATCCTGTCTATGGCGGATTAAACTGAAAGGCTCCTGTCAGACCTCTGTGGCAAGCAGCTACTTGAGGGGAATTTTTCTTAAGTAAAGGAATAAAAATTTATGTTTTGAAGCGCATTTATGCCCTAAATGAATTATAATAAATGAAAAATTAAATGCGACTCCATTTAACGAGAGTTTAAAGGAGCCAAAATATTTTTTCGAATGATGATTTTTTTTTTTATTTCATCGTCCTTTTCATTCATCATTACGAAATACCTCGTTGAAATGAAATCTAATTACATTGAATAAAAAGTGTGCTAAATGAAATAAAATGCATGAATATTAAAAATTTGTTCTATATTTAGCGTATCTACGATGTTTTTCAGGATCTAAGGGCCTTGAAGAGTAGTATTTTTTTTATTGGGGGGAGGGGGGTACCAAGAGAAAAGTTTTAAAAAAATCCAGTGTAAAAGATTTAGTTATTTCGACCGTTAGAGGTACAGCAGGCGTTTGGGATTTTTTATTTTTAAAGATTTAAAAAAAAGGACAATCTAGAAGCTCTCTCAGGCATGTCCTGGTTTCTCATACAACATAGA
The DNA here is from genome assembly GCA_038380435.1 of Ryuthela nishihirai. Taxonomy (NCBI): domain Eukaryota; kingdom Metazoa; phylum Arthropoda; class Arachnida; order Araneae; family Heptathelidae; genus Ryuthela; species Ryuthela nishihirai. The sequence goes on from JAWZYU010000005.1 coordinate 45,293,947, forward strand.
AATACATAAACGAACACAAAATCATGTTCTCCCGAGAATCGAACCCAGACTCCTGCAACTGCAGCATCATCTCGAACCAACACGATACCACTGCTACACCGAGGCGATGTGATTTGTTAAAGATTCTTAAGTTTTTTGAGAATATGTCAGATATTTTAAATCGAATGGGGTTTTTTGATGAAGATCAGCGTCTGCTCAGCGGCTTTCTTCTAACTCTCGAATGATTATGCTTGGCGATTGATGTTGTCACATGGCCTGGGAACTGTTTATTCGTACAATTAGGATGTTGGAAAACTTCTAAATTATTGTGAGTGTTATCGATACAGACTGCATTATTTATGATTCTCGATAGTGTCATAAAAACACGAAGTAATCGTTAATGTTTTGTGTTAGTGACCGCCATTATTGGAAAACGGCGAGCCAACGGGGAAAATTTTAACGCCATTAGTTTAGATCAGGCGTGTCCAACCTTTTGACTTCCCTGGGCCACATTGAGTGAAGATGAATTGTTTTGGGCCGCACATAAAATATATAGTATATTAATGTATATCAATAATAAAACATCATTTATTTCTTATGTTTTCTATTATAAAATTAAAAAAAGGGCAACATAAAACTAGTGGGATATCAAAAACTCGCTGAAAATCACATAATCATGTTGAAAGCTTATGTCGTAAACACGTAAACTTTACGATTTTGTGGGTCACTTTACTAGCTGTCCAGGGCCGCGGGTTGGACACGCCTGGTTTAGATGACTATGCGATCGAAACTGAATGCTCGCTTGCGATTTACAAAATCTATTTATCAGTGGTGAAGAATAAAGAGAACACTTGGGCCAATGAGATTGAGCAGTTGCCGAATCGAAGGCTCTCTTTGATCCTTGGTTGAATGAACAAATCTCTCTTGCAAATCACCTAGTGAACTACTTGAATGAAAAAAAATAAACATTACTTGATTGAGAATAATTGATAGCCGAGTCAACCAATGATCTAATCTGCAATTCCCAGGTTCGAATCCCACATGCTAGGGTTGAGATTTATATCCGCAAAACTCCCCCCCTGCGCTCGGTCAGTAGGGGATGGAAGGGCTGTCATCCGCCGGATGGAACGTTAAGCCGTGGAACCGTGTGCACGTTAAAGACCCTCTGCATGCTAAAGAACACGCTGGATATCCTTGACGAGAGGCTACCGTCTGTCTCCTAATAGCTGACCAGTGCCCCCCCCCCCCTCCAACCTTCTCTCAGTCCTCGGGGTCCGTGTGACCTGGCCATTTAGCCCGTTGTGTGCAAAAAAGTGCCACTCAGAGGTAAAACAACCCAACCAATGATCTTTGAGAACTGTCTAAGCTTCAACTGCGCAGTTTCATTGTCTCTAGAATTGCCATATCAGCTTAGTTATAATCATAATAATTAATGTCATTATTATCGTTAATTTTCTTCTATGATTTATTATTATATATATTATTCTTATCATTATTATAGTAAATTCTGAACTTTATCACGATGTTTTACAAAATAATTTGATTTTCTTTTTTTCACGCCCTTAAGGTATCGATGAAATTTGATTCTAGCAAGATGGCGCAAGGGCTCGTGAAGAGCGAACGTTGTGTTGGAATCGGTGCCTACGTAATGGGAATGCCTGCCGATTTCCGCTATTCTCCGTGTTAGCAAACGCGCACATGAGGGCAGCACCGTTCCGCGGTAAGCTAACCTACGCTAATGGCACGTATACAGAGTTGGGTTGGGTTGTTTTACCTCTGAACGGCACTTTTTTGCACACCATGGGCTAAATGGCCAGGTCACAAGGACCCCGAAGGCTCAGAGAAGGTTGGGGGAGGGGACCCACTGGAATAGCTGTTGGGAGACAGATGGTAGCCTCCCGTCAAGGCCATCCAGGTGTTCTTTAACGTGCACAGGGTATGGCTCTCTCCCGTACACAGAGCCACGGCTTAACGTCCCATCCGACGGACGGCGGTCTTTCCAAGCCCATCGGTGTCCCCTACTGACCGTGGGCAGGGCCGGGGAATTTTGCGGAGATAAATCTCAACACTGACCCAGCTGGGACTCGAACCTGGGAACTACAGATTACGAGCCTGGCACGCTACCGACTGAGCCACCCCCGCCCCGCACGTATACAGAGAGATCTGGTCGAAGTCATATGATAAAGAATCGGACAGATGGCAAATCAAGTACAGTAAACTAGAATCTTTCTCAGAGATACAAACGGGAATAATGAATCCTTGAATACTAGACGAATGTTGTTGAAAATCGAGATTTAAATAGATAAAATTATAATCTTGAATTTATAGTAATTAGTATTACAGAAATTTTCTAATATTTCGTTAGAGCAATGTAACTTAGTTCCATATATTGTAAAGGTTTCTGAGATTCCAAATTATTATTTATTCAAAAATGATCTCAGAAATGTTTTCTAATTGCTTATGTCATCGTTACGTTGCCGACCACCTGTCTTGCAGATCCAGTTTGGAATAGATTCGATAGAAATTGAGTTTTGCTTCTGCAAAACATCACACAATACTGCATCATCATTCTGACTTCTAGTTAAAGACAGCAGAAAGTAGACAGGATAGTAAATTATCACATACGAACAACCCGTATCAGAATCCAATTTTGAAGCAAGCGATGCGTAATAACCTATACTGCTAAGAAGCAAGTAACAAGCAAAACAGCGGATCGCCAGCGCCAAGCGGACGAAAATGTAACTAGCGCTGCTGTCGCTTCACGTCTTGAAATCGGCAGGCATTCCCGTTACGTAGGAACCGGTTGGAATGCTTGGAAACAGAATGCTTGGAAACGGATTCCGATATCCACGGCACCCTCGCTTACGCATTTCAGCCGCATGTCAGGTTTTCTTCTCAGTGAGACCGTAACTCGAATTCTTGAACCATTTTTAAAATCAATGAACTATGTTTGTAAGAGTGTGACAATCCGTCATTGGTTTTCAAGAAATTGCAAAAGAAAATTGGTTGTTAGTAGATTTCGGGGGTAACTTCGAAGGAAAAAAAAAATGCTAGAAACTGTCTATGACAATTTTTCATTGTTACAATGCGTCATTTCAGTCGTTAGAAGTTGAAAAATAGTAAGGTATGGTTTCACATGTAGACCCGGATCTAAAAGAAAAAAAGAGGGTGGAGATCCACCATTGACTGCAAGGTTACGCTGTTTTATAAAAACACTTTTAACCTTTGAAAGGTTACGAAAAGAAAAGCTGAAATTTTGATTGATTATGATAGAACACCTATTAATTCTCATCAATTCTTGCTAATAAATTCTACAGTTTTTTGTTCCTTTTTAAAAAAAGCTTAATGTTTTCACTTCGCCCTCGTCTGTAAATATTTAATTGTGTTTAGAGATAAAAATTCTTCAGTTGGACAGGAATCAAGTTTTATGAATCTACCAAAACTTTTGGGGACGGGGGTTGGCTTAGCTGATAACACCGCCAGGCTCGTAATGTTCAGCTTCCAGGTTCGAGTTCGAAGTGGGACAACGTTGAGATTTATCTCCACTAATCCTATCAGAAAAAAGGACATCGATGGGCTTGGAAAGGCCGCCGTCCATCGGATGGGATGAATAGCCGTGGTCCCTTATGCAAGAGAGCTATACCCTGTGCATGTTGAAGAACATGCTGGATGGCCTTGACGGGAGTCTACTATCGGTCTCTTAACTTCTGTTCAGTGGGTCCCCTCCCGCCGACCTTCTCTGAGCCTTTGGAGTCTTTGTGCCAATTTAACCCTGGGGCGGGGGTGGCTCAGTCGGTGGCGCGCCAGGCTCGTAATCTGTAGTTCCCAGGTTCGAGTCCCAGCTGGGTCAGCGTTGAGATTTATCTCCGCAAAATTCCCCGCCCTTCCCACGGTCAGTAGTGGACACCGATGGGCTTGGAAAGGCCACCGTCCGTCGGATGGAACGTTAAGCCGTGGCCCCGTGTGCGGGAGAGACATACCTGTGCACGTTAAAGAACACGCTGGATGACCTTGACGGGGGGGGGGGCTACCATCTGTCTCCCAACAGCTGTTCCAGTGGGTCCCCTCCCCCAATCTTCTCTGAGCCTTCGGGGTCCATATGACCTGGCCATTTAGCCAATGGTGTGCAAAAAAGTGCCGCTCAGAGGTGAAACAACCCAACCCAAGCCAATTTAACCCATTGTGCAAAAAAAGTGCTGCTCACTGTAAAGCAACCCAAAAGCTTTAACCACGCCCTCTAATGGTGGAGAAATTTGAAAATGTAAAATGTTTAATTGTTGCAAACGACATATTTGTGCTGGGAAATTTCAAATATTTGTTGTGGTTCATTATGCTGTTGGTGCGTTTTCACCGATAGCAAAGATTTGCCCTTTTATTCCGGGAGGGGGGGGGGGAAGGCAACTTTTAATTTAATTGAAAATTTCGTTTTGAGTTGGATAGGTACTAATGAATATTATTGATTCACGTTTTTCAATCGTCCAGAAGGTTTTAATTCTCACTGTCAGAAGGTGCTAAATGTGGAAAGCACCAAAACTTTCTGGACGAAAACGATCTATTTATGCTAACGAATCTAACTTAATTTAAACGATCTATTTATGCTAGAAATTTTAAATTTTGATTGTCCACTGCATTGATCAAGGGAGTTGAACTGACGTTGACGACTTACCCCATTTTCTCACAAGGGGTGGGAATGCTCAACTTCTTTATTTTAAAATGAAAATGAGAAATTTTTTTCTTTTTTTCTAATAATAGAATATTATTATTTTCATTTTCCCAACCTAGATTAATTCGAATCATCTGTTAAAGGGTTCAAAAGTTGGATAATAATAAATTTTTTTCTATTTGAAAACGATCAACAGAGGCGATATGTGTTATAGTAAAAATAATAAAAAAAAAGTACGGTTAATTTCGGCTTTTCTCAGTTAGACCTGTAATTATTGAACCTACTGTATACCTTTACCAGACTTCATATAGGGCGAGGCAAAATCCCATTAACATGGGTCCTGAAATACTTTCTTCCCGAGATATCGCTATTGACGGAATAGCCAGCAGTCATGTGACAAATTCTTTATTACCAAGCAGACACAATGGTTTTGCAAAAGGTGTTCAAAATTCGAAACTTTCACTTCAGTATATGCCGGGCAAGACGAATGCCTTCAAACATACCACAGATTGTTGTAACCGTTTGACATGCAGCCTGCACACGTTTGTCGTAGCCATTGCATGTATGAACTGACGTTGCATAAACCACGAACTTTAAAGTGTTCCCACAAATAAAATCCAAAACGTTAAGGTTTGGAGACCTCGGTGGCCCTGCAACAGGGTCTCCTTGTCCAATCCACCGTTGAGGTTATTTTGCTTCCAGATAATCTCTTTATTTCTTGACTGCAATGTCTCCATCTTGCACTTACCATATATTAGGGTAGTAAATGGTACGTCTTTGAGACGTAGTGGCAAATCTTCCGGGAAGAGTGGATACGAATCTCCTCTAAGACATCTTGGAAGCATGCGAGGACCGATAAGCATGTCGCCAACTATGCCAGACAAGACATTCAATGAAAATTGATGCTAGAAGTGAATTCTGAAACTGCGACGAGTATTTTTTGGAGCACACATATATTCATTTGGACAATCAAAAGCACAGTCCCTCTTAAAGGATGCTTCATTTGCGAAAATGCTGAACTAACGATCGGTCGTTAACTGGCCTAAGAATCACTGGAAAGAATTGTAAGTGGCGTTAGAAGTTATTGAATCGGATGGCAGTGGAAAGCTCCCAAATTGTATAAACATAATTTTGACCCTCCCCTTAGGTTTGATGAGAAATAAGTTATTTATTTTTTTGGAGCATACTAGTATCATTGGAAAAGTTAACAAAATTTTAATAAAACAATTTTTAATTTGTTTAAAAAATTTAATTAAAATTTTTAATTTTAATAAAAATTTTAATTAACCACAAGATTTAAGCCTTATTAAAACAAAAGGAGAAACACATGTTAATTGTGTACACTAATTTAACATGTTGCTTGTAATCTTAAATCTGGTATTCATAACACGGTACATATCACAGCTGAAAGTGGATCCGCATAGGATTCGGTGCTTTTTTTAATAATGACCTTGAATCACTTGTAGGTCACACTTTAACCACCTTTGTTTTAGATAAAAAAAAGCATCATAGACTTTCATATAAGTGACAGATTTTTTTTTATTTTGTTCAAATTATTTCAACTCTTTATTATTAAATACTTTTTGAAAATAAAATCGAGTTTTTTAAACATATGTAAATTCAAAGGAATGTTAAAAGCTATGTTAAAAATTGGAAATTTGGGTTGGGAAATATAATGTCATGAAGTGTGCATTGACAACAATTATTTTCACCTTTCCCCCCCCTAAGGCTATGGTAAAACGCAATTTTTGTGCTGTAAGAGCAAATTGTTTTTTTCTAGAGGCAAATTAAAAATTCTTTTTGGGTTGGAGAGGTATTGATACAGTACTACGATTCACGCTTTTCGATTTTTCCACAACTTAAACTGAGGTCTCTTACGGCGAAAAAATTTCAAAATTTTAAAAGAATTTTGCAAACTATCAATTTGGGCCGTCCCATGGCCGAGTGGTTAGTACGCTTGGCTGCTGGTCTAAGGGACCTGGGTCCGTCCCATGGCCGAGTGGTTAGCATGCATGGCTGCTGATCTAAGGGACCTGGGTTCGAGCCCGGGTAAGGCATGGATATGTGTGTTTGTCTTTCTACTGAGGTCCTGCCATCCTCTCAGATCATCTACTATGGCATATAAACTGACAGGCTCCTGTCAGACCTCTGTGGCAAGCAGCTGCTTGAGGGGGTATTTATTATTTTCAATTTGGGATAAAAATTTTATAATTTAGTGGTGATGTGCGATGTTCAAGGGGTTTACATCGGCAGCCATAATTTGTCCTTTCACCTCCCAGAGTGGGGGGGGGGGGGTCGGCGCAACTTTTTGTTTTGAGAGATTAATGAAAAAAACATTTTTTCATGAATCTCAATAGGTACTAATGAAATAAGATGATTCATAGTTTTAAAATTCTACAAACGGCCTTAATTTACACCGTTAGAGGGCAGTAAATGTAGAACTTGACGTAAGATTGCAAACGTTATATTTGTGCTAGAAATTCTAGTGATAGAATGTGTCGATGAAGAACGAATACTCAGATCACTTACTAACAGAAGTATATGCAAAGAATGTAGAGGGAGAAGTTAAGCTTCCATAGAGATTAATGTAAAATCGAGTATCGTGCATTTGGCGTAGAGGTGAAACGAACATTACAGGGGACGAATGCTTTTGTAATTGCATGTTACTGTCAACTTCCATTCTCTTCGCTTTTCCTATGTAATAATTTCCCATTGATATCTTTGCAGAGTATATTAATATCAATTCTGTTTCCTGTTTCTATGCAACCAAGAAAGCTTCTAATTGTAATAATTTATTCTATAAATTAACTTCAGGCTAATTTCAAATCTTCTCTATGCGTTCAATTCATAATTGTTGGTTCAACGAAAAATAATTCCAACTGGAGAAAATAAACCTTTATTAAAATCATATTATTATTTTTTTTTCAAATACAAAGTGCAGTTACTTTTTTCCTTTTTTAAAATATAAATTTTTTGATGCATAATTCCTTTGACCCTTGTTGTTTGCTTCCCAGCTTAAAAAAATGCACGATATGAATCGAAACACCACTTGAGGTCGCCACTTACGCTTTGTCAAAGCTGAACTTCTTTTCTTTATACTTTCTTTGGCATATATGTCTGTGGGTGTGGTACAATTAAAATACATGTGGTAAAAATTAAAACGGTAGTCTTTATTTTTTAAAAATTAGATTGTAAAATTTTCAATAATAATAAATAAATTATTATTACCCCTTAACCCTAGAGAACGAGAAACATTACTTTTTTAAATTAAAGGGTAAGTGAGAAATTATTTTTGCGTTGTGTAGATTAGTAATATAATATTTTCAAACTTTGGGACCCATTAAGATGCAAAATTCGGAAAATGAAAAACTTCATTTTCTTTGAAAACGAGCATCTAAAATTTAAATTCGCCAGAGATGATATCTTATTCCTCTAATTATTATTTTCAATTTGTAAGCCAACATACAAGGTGTTTCCGGACGTTCTCGTCAAACTTTGGGAACGTGTTCTTCTGAGCACAGTGAAGAAAAAATTTCCTACGAACATTGGATCAGAAACGCTTCTCTTGTGTGTGTGTGTGGGGGGGGGGTAAGCACACTTTGAGAGTGCAAGTAAGAAAGAGCCTCTGAAGTTAATTAGTTTTTAATTCCAGGTATTATACTGTAAGTGATCGATGAAAACAATTAGGTAAGTCTGCATTACAGCAAGTGCTCGAAATGCCTCCCTGAGCAGCAATAACACACCTAACAGCACCTTCTCATCGACTGTCGAACACGATCGAAAAGTCCCGGAGAGTTCTGAATTCTTTGACAACCATCCACGATTCGTTCGCGGTGAGCTTCTTTCTTAAGAATCGGGGAAGCGCAGTGGAAAATGTTCCCAAAGTTTGCTCCGATGTTGTGCAAATCCACGTGTGAATGAATGCTGACACAAAACTCTCGTACCAATGGCGCAGAAGCTTCATGTACTCCTAGTGGTTTGCTTGCCACAGTTTCGGAATCGCTGATGTAGGCCAGAAATTCCATTTCACCTGATAAAAAAATTAGTTGCTTGTTTCTATTTGTTTTAAACAACCATTTAAAGCAAAGTAAACGCAACTGCAAATTTATTTATATCAGAATACATCTCATCAATTTAAGCAAAACATAATAAGAAAGTTCAAATAATGACAGTTTTTCAAAGAGAGTTGAGAAGTTGACTATTCGATGTTACAAAGAAACGAAATATCGAAGAAGAATGAATATTCCTTTTCATTAGTACTTGATAAGACATTCAATATGTGTTATGCACATACAAATATTATATAACGGCTATTTCAATTCATTTTTGCACTTATTAATTTATTATTAATGGGCCTACAAATCAGTCGAGGACTTGATCCTAACATAGGAGCAATGGTTCCCGCAGATGGTGACGCTGACAGATGTTTGATCAGGATTTGAGTGAAAACGTCCTTTCAGTTCGATTCATTCGTGACAGTATAAGAGTAGTGTGCCGACATCGCACGTTTTCTTACAGCATTCTTCGACGATGCCGGATGGGCGGGTTTGTCGGAGGAACTGATCTCCTTGACGGAAGAACGACAGGGCTGTGCGGGCGTCCACGAAACCTTGCTTACTCCGTCGGTTGCTTGTCTCAGTTGGGTTCCACGAGATGCCTAAACAGGGGAGAGAAAAAGAATGTTCGGTGACAAAGGAATGGCCTCTCCTGTCATCGTGTTTCTGAAATATTTTAAATCGCATATGAATTGAGAGCTTTTTTCCTCTCTTTCATCTTCATCACATAAATCTATTTCATGCATGTTACAATCCATATTAAATTATACGAATTATTGATGAGACAATTTAGTGATTGATTTTTCATCTGAACCAAACTAGTTACTCTAAAAACGAAGTAATACGTAAGTGAACGTTTAAGCAATATTAATTAAACGAGGTGAAAAATTTTTGAATAATACATAAAAAATAAAAAATAAATAAATACCCCCTCAAGCAGCTGCTTGCCACAGAGGTCTTGACAGGAGCCTGTCAGTTTATATGCCACAGTAGAAGATCTGAGAGGATGGCAGGACCTCAGCAGAAAAACGACACGAATATCCATGCCTTTCCCGGGGCTCGAACCCAGGTCCCGTAGATCACTAGCCAAGCGCGCTAACCACTCGGCCACGGGACGGCTTGAATAATACATACATATATACAAAATCCTCATGTAGCCATGATCTACGGAGGTTCAACCAGACTGTGCAATTTTCCTCTCCAGACGTGTCTCTTTTGAGCTGCTGCTGCTGCTGCTGCATATGGCGACTCTAGGCCAATCCTAGAAAGATCCTGTTTGACATTATCTGCCCATTGCTTCCTAGGTCTCCCCCTTTTCTGAAATCCTTAGGCATACTATCCAAAATCCTGTTTTCTAGTGCAGCTATGCATACGAGCAACATGGTCAAACCGAGGCAGTCTTTCTCTGCACAATATGCTGCTCAAAGGTGGTTGATGACTCCTTCTAAACTCATCATTACTTAAAAGTCAAACCGTCTAATGACTAAGATACTGCGTAAGCATCTAGAATCAAAGGCATCAAGTTTCTTGTTATCCTGCTTACAAAGGGTCCATGTTTCGATACCATAACTAACCTTAGAAAGAACCAAACTATTATACAGCCTAATTTTATTCTTTAGGTATATACGCCTATTTTTCCATACTCTCCATACATTCTTAGAAATCCCAGCGGCAATCCCTATTCTTCTATTCATCTCATGCCGCACATCACCAGCATCTGTTACATAGCTCCCAAGATAATTAAACTGAGACACTTGCTTAATAGTACAACCATTCAAAGCAATTGAAACACCATCTGCCTGACCAATTTTCATCACTTCAGTTTTTTTTCTGTTTATCACCAAACCTACTCAATTACCAGTCTCATCAACAGCCCTAATGAACGAATTCATCTCATCAACATCAGTAGCCAACAGAGCCAAATCATCTGCATAATCTAAATCAGAAATGTTTGAAATCTCTAGATCATTCAAGACCAAAATCTTTCCCTTGCAAAGAATTTTACATTACATGATCAAAAACTAAATTAAAGAGAAAAGGAGATAAAATGCACCCTTGTCTAACTCCACTAGCAATTCTAAACCAATCGCTGCAAGACGTACCAACTCTCACACGCGACTCAGTGTTCATTACACTCAGCTCTCATTACACTAATTTATCAGGTATTCCATATGATCTAACAATTAACCACAAATTATGTCGATCAACAGAGTCAAAAACCTTTTTGAAATCTATAAAGCTAGAAACCACAGATTTCTGAAACTCTAAACATTTCTCAAGAATCTGTAAGTGAAAATATTTGATCAATACATCCACACTGTTCATCACGCAGTTGTCCATCAACCAAATTCTTAATTCTATTAAGGTATAATCAAGCAAAGAACTTTACCTGAAACAGAAAATAAACTAATTTCCCTATAATTATCACTACAATCACCTTTTTAAAAATAGAGATAATAATAGCTCTAGTAAAATCCTTAGCAATAACACCTTTATCATCAAAAATATTCCAAATTTCAGTCAGCCATGTAGTAACACAAGAGTTCCCAGTTCTAAGCATATCAGTGGTGATTTAATCCACTCCAGGGGATTTATGGAGTTTTAATTTAGAGATTGATAAAAAGACTTTGGAATGTGATATAGGACCATCATTAAAGCCAGTAATGCATCTATCCTCATTACAAACAATGGGAGTAGAAATAATCACATTATTAGAAATTCTCTGAAATGTTCAGCCCACCTAGCCATCACAGAATCCTCACCTTCAATCACCTTTCCATGTTTATCCCTTAATCCCCGAGTATCTTCTGTTTCTTCCCCCATAAAACATTAACAATCTGGTACAATCCCCTTGGTGTTGTACTGTATAACTGCTTCCTCAGCTTTGTCAGCCAAGCTATCAGGCCAAAGATTCTTATCAGCTGTTAACTGACCCTTTACTCACTTATTAAGCTCATTGTAATGCCTTCTGTTAGGACTAGTAGGGTGTTGATTTATATTAATCCTGCCCTTCTTTCAGAAATACGTTCCATTGCCTTATCACTTTAATAATTTCCTCTGTTCCCTTTTACCCACAAGAGTACTTTTGGTTTCAAGAAAATCCTGTTTAAACTGATCCCATTCTTTCTCAACTTCAATAGTAACCAAACCACGATTGTTATAATGACTAAGTAGCCTATCATGGTATGTTTTCGCTAAACTGGATCTTTCAGTGTTATAGCAAATTTTTTTAACCTTAGCACAACATTTCTTAAGCTTCAGCTGCAAAACACTTTTGACCAGGTAATGGTTAGACCAAATTTCGACTGCGCTTTTTGATCTGGTATTCCTAACTGAACTAGCGCATTTGCTGTTTAATTAAAATATAATCTATCATATTCCTGTGCAACCCATAAGGTGAAACCCATGTGTATTTCTAAATGTCCCGGTATTTGTAGTATGTGTTAGTTATTAACAAATCATTAAGTTTACTTACATGTAGGAGTCGTTCCCCATTGCCATTGGAAGAACCAATGCCAAAGGGACCTAAAACTCGTGCCCAACAGTCAGAGTCAGTACCAACTTTAGCATTGAAATCACCAGCACAAGATAAATATCTCCTTTCTTCACAGAATTCAAAATATCCTGAAGCTTCTGTAAAACGTATCCTTCTCATTCTCATCAGTGTCCTCTGTGGGGGTATAGCAACAGATGACATTGAAGTCTTTAATTTTTGTTTTAACTTTTGCTCATATATGCAGTCATTTCCTAGAAGAGCATCACTGGCATACCTGCTGAGAAGCAAACCTATTCCTTGGAGATTCTTTCCATCCTCCCTCCCTGTAAAGAGAAATTTAAAGTTATTTTCACGTATCTCACCTTTGCCTGTCCATCTGGTCTCTTGCAAGCCTAGAATAACTAGATCATAACGCTGGAATTCCTGCGTGAGGACATCAAGAGAATAACCTCTATGTAACGTCCTCACGTTCCACGTACCTGCAAAGAGAAAAGGATTAGTATGATTTTTAAAGAAACTAGGTTTATTGAGAGAAGTAGGACCAACAATATGAAACAGCCCCTTGATCGCAGGCATGTGGCAAAGACCTGTCCCTCCTCCGCTAAAGGCTGAAGTCACTGATGCTAGTAGGAAATTCTGGTACCACCGTTTCAAGAGCCACATGGCCTGCCTGAGACACATTACTCCAGTTTAGGATTGACGATGCCCAACTAGTTAAGCTAGGGCTCAGGTACCTGCGATGTCCTCTGATTAGGATTATCCACCAACTGATATAAGGTATCCCGTGCCTCTGCTCACTTAGGGCTGGCAACCCATAAACAAACAGAAAACACAGCGGCAGATTCTCCCTCAACAGAGGCCCACCAGTGCAGCAAATCCAGGATCCATAATCAAGCCCAAATCCATAAACCAGTCCAGTATAGTGGGTATAAATGGTAAGCACCAGTATCCTGTGAAGTTGACCACTCCTCAGCAGGGTTGAAAAAAAGAAATAGTGGCTATAGATGATCAGTAGGCGACACTGAGCTGGCAGCGCTCCCCTTCCGTTGCCTTCCAAAAGAGAATATACCTCTTTTGAAAGGTACTAAAATTATAGAAAAACTGGCTAATAACCTGAAATAAAGATACAAATAACAATATGCAATACAGATAACCCCTATTGGTAGATCTTCAAATCTCTTGTGCACCGAGTGCTCATTTGCCTCTTCTGATTTTTATTAGTATTTAAACCATTTAACTTGGAAAAAATATCTAAAAAAATGTCAAATTATATCGATCCATAGTAAATACACAGATTACCTGTAGAGATAGACTTCAAACATTAGTTAAAATATTCTGAAAAAAATTCATTGCTGACACGGCGGAGAATCGAACCCGCATCTCTCCAGATTCATGCCAGCGCGCACTAACTACCATTTGTACCACGCCTAGGACAATGAAATTTTTCAAAATAAGACCTTGCAATAAGACCTTGCAAAGTATAGATGGCGCTATGTCAGCCACTGGCTGACACAGCGCCATCTATACTCAAGGAGATGCAATTTTTTTCAATCGGTGCTATTAAATCGTTGCTGTTCAATAGCAACGATTGGAAAAAGTTGATCTCCTTGAGTATAGATGGCGCTGTGTCAGCCACGTCTCAGTGAAGAATTGTAAGGTCTTATTCTCAAAAATTTCATTTTCGAGGCGTGATACAATGGTAGTGCGCTCTGGCATGAATCTGGAGAGATGCGGGTTCGATTCCCGCCGTGTCGGCGATGATTTTTTTTCAGAATATTTTAACTAATGTCAAATTATATGCTTTCATTTTCTTGCGTTTTTAAAGAAAACGATTTGTTTTTCGCGTGGAAACAATTGTCATCTTCTTACTTTCCGAAATTTCAATTATTTTGATGTCACTCTTGTGATAGCATATAGTTTTTTTTATTAGATAGATAGATAGATAATTTATTCTCAGAGTATGCAGTATATTACATTTACATGTTTTTTACCTTAGAACTGAAATTATAATGAAATATATATAATGCTGTATATCTCAGATACACTTTATACATAGTATATAGTATACAATCTTTATACATAGTTTATCCAATAAAAATCATATATTCATTCATACTATATATATGGAAATTTTAATATTATATTTCATTAGTATTTTATAATTTTACCTACATTTTTCAGTGGAAGTCTGAGAAAAAATGTTGAGTCTTCCACGAGAGTAAAAACTAGCTTGTGGAAAAAATTTAACAGATATGTTGTAATAAAATGAAAAGGCAACAAACATGCTTCAGTTTCACATTTCCTCACACTTTGCTAGCTTGATCAAACACTCTAAGTAAATATTTAACCAATTTATAAGTTTGAAAATTATCATTAAGAATAAATGAAATAAAAAAAAACTTTACTGGATAGAAAACAGAAAAAAATATAAAAATCTATATTGAACTGTGCGTTAGTAAGTGGTTCAGTTGAGCACCTTAAGGGCAACTCAGCATCAAATGAAATTATATACTTTAAATCTCTTTTATTTCTAAAACATAGTCTCAATATTTACCACATTTAAAATCCATTTTCTTAATTCCTTATTCCTTTGATGTACTCTGGTAAGCAGTTAAAAAACTTTGGCGCCAAATAAACATAATATTTTTCAACAATAGTTTTGTTCGCTTTTAAATCAAGTAAGAAAAGGTGTTTTGACAGTCGAGTATTCTTTTCAAATGTCCGTAAGGTTTGAACATTAAAATTCATTCTTATGTATTTCCGTATCTGAAATACATATAATTTCCTTATTTGTAAAATACTTAATTCATTGTATACATTTGTAACGCTTTCAAATTTTTTTAGTTTCATCATGCATCTAATTATGTGATTCTGCACATAGTGTAACGGTTTGATTGTTGTCAAATAGACACCCACGATAATAAACCATAGAGCAATTTGAAAAACCAAGTGTACACTCAGTGAAACTCCAGTATGTGTCGGCCGAGCAACGGACTTTGATTGGTCAGTATAGGTCAATAAATACGAAACTATGCTTGGCAGGTTTCATATTTACATTATTTTTGACATTCTTCCTGTAGAAACTTAAAGGTATAGTTTTTTCATTTTCTTTTACTCTTTTATTAGTTTTACCTGATACCTGGGTTGTGTAGTTAAGTCTGAGGGGCAATTGTTTGCACACAATGGGCTAAATGGTCAGTCACAAAGACCCCAAGGGCCCGGAGAAAGTTGTGTGAAGGGAACCCATTGGACAGGAGACAAATGAAAACCTCCCATTTGTTCACTAGACAGCTGCCTTGACAGAAGAATACCATCCTAGACATAAATCCAAATAAAACCACCTGTATTCCCTTCTATAATTTCAAACACACTACCCCTATATTTAACTGTAAAATTAATAATCAAACCATCCCACAATCCACCACCTGCAAACTGCTTGGCATGCACCTTGATTGAAAATTAAATTGGAACCATCACCTACAATACCTACACACAAAAGGCCTCAAATTACTAAACACATTCAAATTTTTCACCTCCAGAAATAATGGCCCTCCACCATACCACATGATCACATTTTACAAAAATCTCATCGGAGCAAAATTAGAATATGGCCTTGAATTTTTATCTAACTTACCTGAATCCAAATTAAAAAAAATAAATATCATACAAAACAAATGTATAAAAATTGCACTTGGTCTCCCTATTTTCACACCCACCATTTCTATTATTGCTGAAACATCTATCCCACCATTCCATATCAGACAAAAAATATTACTCAAATATTACCTCAGATTACATTACAAACTACCTACACACCCTTTCTACATACATTTCATAAGTAGCCCTTATTTCAAAATACTTATGACACATCCTGATCTTTTTAAATTCTTTAAACATCATATTAATCATTCTACGAGAGGGGACATCCCCCCATAATTGTTGATTGCAGCTTCCAAAGCCCCAACACTTTCACCAACATACCCTCTCTACTCTCCAAACATGACCTTCCACAAGATGCCATCAAAAAACTTACTGAGTCCTACCTAAATGAGCAATTCTCCAACTACACAGAAATTTACACTGATGGCTCTGTTTTACCTGACTGAGGCTCTGCAGGGGCCGCCATTCACATTCCTCAATATAACACATCCCTTTCTTTTAAACTACCCCCCCCCCCCCTCACATCCATATTACATTCTGAAATTTTTGCCATCATTGAAGCCCTCAAATGGTCACTCCAAAATCTAAACAACCAAAATATTGTTATACTTGTTGACTCTAAAGGAGCCATCCAAACCCTAACCCATGAATTCTTATACTCCACCTACAATTATTACATCCATAATACCTTAACACTGACCACCTACAACCAACAAATCAACAACACCACCATTACCTTACAATGGATTCCTAGCCATGTGGGTTGGGTTGTTTTACCTCTGAGCGGCACTTTTTTGCACACCATGGGCTAAATGGCCAGGTCACATGGACCCCGAAGGCTCAGAGAAGGTTGGGGGAGGGGACCCACTGGAACAGCTGTTGGGAGACAGATGGTAGCCTCCCGTCAAGGCCATCCAGTGTGTTCTTTAACGTGCACAGGGTATGGCTCTCCCGCACCGGGGCCACGGCTTAACGTCCCATCCGACGGACGGCGGCCTTTCCAAGCCCATCAGTGTCCCCTACTGACCGTGGGCAGGGCGGGGAATTTTGCGGAGATAAATCTCAACGCTGACCCAGCTGGGACTCGAACCTGGGAACTACAGATTACGAGCCTGGCGCGCTACCGACTGAGCCACCCCCGCCCCATAGCCATGTGGGTATCTCTGCAAATGACAATGTTGATTTGCTCGCCAAAATGGCACACACCTCACAACAGACACACAACACCTTTAATTTTTACATAAACACCAAATATGACATCAACAAACTTGAACTGCAGCTTACCAATAAATATTGTCACTTACACGCCTCTATAAGAAATAACTTTAGATTCATGCTTGCACAACATACTTCCCACATAGAAAACTATCCCTTCCCCAGAAAACACTTAAAGAACATTTACCGCCTCAGAACAAACTCTACTAAACTCTTCCCTGTATAAATTAACACCTACCCACAACTGCTGTAAATGCAATACACCTGAAATTGTCAATCACATACTCCTAAATTGTGATAGATTTACACCACAAAGAGGAATCGTATTAAATTCTCTCTCAGGGCTGAACGTTCAGGAGCTACACATCAAATTACTTTTAGACCCCCCTCATCTCCTGTTTAACTTTCTCATCTCCACCCCTATTTGGAACAGACTCTAGCTCTTTTCTGTTCTTTATCTGTTACACTTTCCTTTCTTCCCCTTAACCAAATCTTCACCACACAACACATTAACTCTCCTCTTCCGTGGAATCCTGCCAATAATCACAGGGGGAAAAAAAGGAGAAAAAAAAATAAAATCGGGAAACCCAACCTCTCTCACACCCATTCACACGTATGAACACAAAAAAAAATATTAAAAAAATTCTCAAAAAAAAAAAATACATTTCCACAAACTCATTTGAACCCAGCACCTCTTGGTCGAAACATTACAACCACACTCATTCCCCTCACTGTGCCTAAACCTTATTATTAAAGATAAAATAAAAAATAAAAATAAATAAACAATGAAAAAAATTATAATAAACAAAATCAAATCAAAAATAAAAAAATATATAAAAAAATAAATAAAAAAATATATAAAAAAATAAATAAATATGAAAAGATATTAATGAAAATACTTTAAAAAATAATAATAACATACTCTAAAAAATCAATGAATATTTATAACAATTTGAAAAAAAATTGTGAAAAGATATAATTGAAAATACTTAAAAAATATATAACTAACTATAATAAAAATAAATAAAAATAAAATAAAACAACACTCTAGTCAGAGAGGAAAATTATATATAAAACTAAAATATATATATAAAAAACTTTCAACACTAAAATTTGTGTTATTAAACTCACAAATCAAACATGTAAACTCAAACTTAAATGCAGAGATTCACCGAAAAATATGTATAATAAAACAGGAATAACCATCTCACCTTATTTTTTTACGCCTCAAAATCCTTATCCCACATTACTTTAGACAGCCTCCACATAATAATTAAGAACATCCCAACACTGTTATACACACTCAAAACACACATGGGCGAACATTAATTTAAAATAATTCTAAAACAAAACAAAAAAACTTAATCTGGATGAATTCATCCAACCTTTTCGAACTAATATAATTTTCACATCAAAATTTTGTATTGAGAAAGCCTAAAGAAGGAAATCTCATTGGAACGTAACGTGTAACAAACAAACAAACATCTATCTCCCAACAGAATGTCCAGTGGAAGGCCATTCAGCTTGTTCTTATAACGCGCATAATGTATGGCTCTCCTGCACACGGAGCGAAGTCTTTCCGTTCCCATCCGACTTACTGCAGCCTTTCACTAATCCAACGACGCCCTCTTTCTCACCGAGGGCAGGGGGAGAGTAATATATCTCTCTATAAATCTCAACTCTGGTACAGTTGAGACTCGAACCTGGGAACTATAGATTACGAGCCCCGCGTGCTATCGATTGAGCCAATCTCTCCTCCGAGATATCTTAAATTTTCTGCTTAATATTTTGATCGCAAATGTTTCAAATGTAAAACATCAGCTTTAATGTTATACACGAGAAAAACGCCGGATCGGACCTTAAGCCGTGGCCCCGTATGTTGGAGAGCCATACCCTATGCACATTAAAGAACACGCTGGTTGGCCTTGACGGAAGACTACCATCTGTCTCCCAAGAGCTGTTCCAGTGGGTCTCCTCTCCCAACCTTCTCTGAGTCTTCGAGGTCCTTGTGACCTGACCATTTAGTCCATTGTGTGCAAAAAAATGCCGCTCAGAGGTAAAACTACCCAACCATGTTTTTATATTACTTTTATTGCTTACTTTTTTGAAGTCAGATTCAATATTTAGCATAATTTAAAAAAATATGTATTTGTTTTAATATTGGCATTTCCCTATTTGCAATATTTAGCATTCATTTTAATTTAAAATATTTAGGCATTTATAGTTAGATAACTTTCACTGGTGACAATGCTCCTTTGTAGGATGTAAATTTTACTTGAAATGTATTTATTTTGATACTGTAGATATTACATGAAGGTTGCATGAATATGAATAGAAGTAAAAGGAAGAAAATTCTGGAATGAAGTAATACCTTTGTAGAGTTCCGGCAGTCTGTCTGATCGCTTGTAGTATGATGGCGAATAATACTGCGAATTGCAGACAAAGGCTAATGCTTTAGTAAGATCTCTGCCGCACAACTTAGCAGAAGAACTGCGGGTTTGGATCAGATGTTGATTTGGTAAGACTGCCATGGTTACGATCAACATAGGCATACACGTATAGAATGGGAGCATGGCCACGGATACCATCTATAAAATAAACGAAAGGCATTTTAGTTTAATAAAAAGCACAGTAAACTATCTGACATCATACTCTAGAATATACATGTGCAAAATAATTATGATTAGCATACACAAAGAGAGAGTTTTCAGTCAGATGAAGAATAAAATAACTCGTACGAAGCCATTGTATTGCATTTGAATTAGTTT
This sequence comes from Ryuthela nishihirai, assembly GCA_038380435.1. Classification (NCBI taxonomy): domain Eukaryota; kingdom Metazoa; phylum Arthropoda; class Arachnida; order Araneae; family Heptathelidae; genus Ryuthela; species Ryuthela nishihirai. The sequence goes on from JAWZYU010000005.1 coordinate 45,313,783, forward strand.
ACCCAATATCGTCTTTATTATTTAGTATTCTTGAAATGCATCAGTAGCAACTCAGTCTCGAAGTCTGCAATACCTCCCGTGCTGTTGTGCATTCTTTTGACTTTAATCAAATATTCTGAATATTTTATTCAGAGTCTGAAATTCAAAAATCTCAAGCAAGTAAGCTGCTCTGTTTACCAACTGAAATAAGCTTTCAGCTAAAATGTTAAATCATTGAAACTTCTTATTGACAATTCTGCTAAAGCATCGCCGATCTCCGGTCGCATTAACAAATCTATCTATCTAACAATTCAAAAGCTTAAGGGAAGTGTGGGCCTGTTCAGCATTCTATTCCAGAACAGTAACAAAGATTTTGGTCAGGTTAGAGAAATGACAAACTGAGAATGATGTTTACAGATGAAGACTATTGACCGAAACATTTATTCTGCAATATCCAAAAATTATCCTGATGGATGGATATGCTTTTAACATTGGTTAGGAGCCTATTCCACCCATGGCTAGCTGCTGTTTGTTAGGTGCCTTTTAGCCTAAGTTGCTGATGCGTCATAAAAACCAAAACAATCGGTCAATCAACTGAACCCAGAATATTTAGGCTGCTCTCATTGTAAATTATTTGGTCTACGCAAAAGTTCTTTCCACTATGTAAAAATAAAATCCAATTTTTTTATGAAATATTTATTGAATTAATCAACTGTGTAGTCTCCATTGTTCTCTATGTCCCTTTCTCACGTATCACGTTATTACGTTCAGAAGTATGCAAATGTTACTCAGTGACGTGTCACCTACACATTTTGCATGACGAAAAATTCTCAGACTTCTGAATCCCCCTTGTAAATCAATGCAGTATTAATAAATATTTACACTTAAACGCACAATTCTATTAAATACAAAACATTTACACGATCTCCTGACTTCCGTGTTAACCATTTTGGAGTGTTGACTTAATTCGTGTCAGAATATTAATGACCAGCTGGTGTAGAATAATTGAATTAATTGTGTAACTGCGTAAAAAGTAAGTCTTGCATTACATGTGGTGTCGCTGAAAACATCCCACATTATGTCCTGCACTGCAACCTCTACGCACTAAAGGAAAAAGACTTTCTTAAAAACTCTTTCGAAACGTGAAATGCATAATTCAAGATTAAAAGCAACTGAATCCCAGTCCCAAAAATACAAAGTTCTTGCAAAACTGATTGAGAATAACTCATAAATGTATATAATCCTGATTCCAACGATTATGCTATTTCGAATATAATATATTTACTCGCTATTCTGATTGAAACCTGAAAAGATCCATGTTGGATGAAACATATATTTGTGAACCCGAAGAAACATATACAGGGTGATTCAAAACTCTTGGGCCAAACTTTAAGGGGTGATAAAACACACCTAAACAAGCACTTTTCGTCATACAATGCATGGTCGGAACTCAAGCGGTGAAGCGCTAGGGGTTAGCAGTTACTCTGCCAGGATATAAAGAAACACAAGATTGACAGAAGAGGTTTGAAACTATTGCAGAAATTACAGAACAGAAAGTACAGAATTTTTTTTTTTAGATAGATAGATAATTTTTATTTCAGATAATGTTTTACAGTATACAAAGACTTTTGAGGTCTCACAAGAGCAGGCTCGTTCGTGAGATCTCCATACAGAAACATTTCAATTGAAAACATCAGTCGTCACATTGAATAATACACAAAAAAAAAAACGAAACTGAACAAATATTGAACGAATATTGAACAAATTACAGGAACTGCTCAAAAGAGCGACCGCCAACATTAATGCAGGCATCACACCTTCGACGTAGTGATCGGCGTACATGGGCGAAAACACCAGTCATTTCTCGTGCAGCGACAATAGGAATCCTGGCAACAAGGTCCTCTTTGGAATCGATGGGGCTATCGTAGATGAGGCTTTCCATATGGCTCCATAGGAAAAAGTCCAGACATGAGAGATCGGGAGATCGTGGTGGCCAAGCGATGGGACCACCCCGACCAATCCATCGTCCTGGAAATGTTGCATCCAAGGCATTCCGCACATCCACGCTGAAATGGGGTGGCGCTCCGTCGTGTTGGAACCACATACGTGTTTGAATGCTTGCTGGAACAGGGTTCAGTTATTCTGGGAAGATTTCTTGTAAAAATACGAGGTACGTTCTCTCTTTCAGTCGGGCTGGCAGAAGGTATGGGTTAATTAAATGGTCATGGAGGATTCCAGCCCAAACATTTATGGAGAAACGCCACTGGTACGAATATGGACGTATGGCGTGCGGATTTCTGGTGACCCACACATGAGAATTGTGGGTATTAAAAATGCCCTCACGTGTGAAGGTGCATTCGTCAGTGAATAAGACGTGTGCATCACAGTTCGCGAGAAAAAAAGTCGCTGCAGTCTGCTGCAGGAACCACTGTGCAAAAATCCACACGATGCCGATAATCTGCAGGTGTCAAGGCGTGCACCCTTTGTGCATGGTAGGGGTGTAATCGTTCGTCTAGTAGAACTCGCCACACCGTCGATTGGGGCACACTTACGGCATGGGAAATTGCTCGTGTGCTACATTCGGGACGATCTCCAACCCTATGTAGAATTTCATCTGTAACACGTGGCGTCTTCACCCTCCTTGCACGCCCTGTATCCTGCAATCCACTGACAAAAGAGCCCATTTCGCACAGATACCGGTGCAATCGCTAAAAGGTTTTATGATCAGGCACGTGTCTGGTCGGACAGTACAGTCTTTGGGCTTCCCTCGCATTCCCGTCCGCAGCTCCATACGTTAAATGCATGTCCTCCTCCTCCTGACTCGTGAAACAATCCAACCGTTCTGCAACCACGGTAGAAATGACGACGAGTGCGAAAACCAGCGCTTATAAATGTTCACTGGAAAGCGCCCTCTAGCGCTTCACCGTTTGAGTTCCGACCATGCATTGTATGACGAAAAGTACTTGTTTAGGTGTGTTCTATCATCCCTTATAGTTTGGTCCAAGAGTTTGGAATCACCCTGTATATATTTGTAAGAAATACACACCAATATATGCATATTTGTTGGAAAAAACAAAATAGAAAAAAAATCCAAACGTATTGTTACGACAGATAAACGTGCTATAATGAACTGTGATGTGATGTGTCCTTGATGCTCGCGTGAACTACAGCGTGAGAATTACATCACCAACCAATTCGAACGAACTTTAAAAAAATAAGGAATAAGTTGTTGTAATTAAGAGGAATTGGAGTGTGAAGAAAAATGTAATTTTTTTAGTCTATACATTATAGTATAAAGAAGAAGTGTTTTTATTTGCTGTGTTCATGGGAGATTAAGTTTATTAGTGTTGATTCTGTTAGTGGACAGGTCAGAAAAAGAAGGATGCTGAAGACATTTTAAGATGTTGCTCAAGGAAGTTATATGTAAAGTGGCGGAAATTGAAAAAGAACACCCAGAAGGAACTCTTTTAGGAACGTCATTTTATAATACGTTAATTGTTAAGGGCAGTAGAAACCGTGATCCAAGATTGAAAGTCATTGGGTGAAATAATGACATCACTGAGGACGACAACATACAAATGTACGCAGTGTGTATTTAAGGACTAGGGCGTGAAGAAAGAAGTTATTCGTCTTGTGTTGTTCAGTGCTCTTTGAAGAAGCTACCATGCCTGGACGATGAAGGCGTGCAACATTTGTTCAGTTAGCGGAGTTTGAGCGAGGTCGTATAGTGGGTCTTCGGGAAGCAGGTTCGTCTTTTTGTCAAATAGCACACCGCGTTGGACGAGAGGTATCAGCAGTGGTACGATGGTGGCATCAAATAGTCGGAAGAGCATTTGCACACTCGTAGGGCAACACAGAATTAAGGATGCACGAGACGATCGGCATATCAGGAGGGTGGCGATGGCGGAGCAGACGGCTGTAGCGTCACAAATTCGATCCTCTGTCGTACCAAGGGTATCTACAAGAAGGCAATCATCTTTTGGAAGCAGGACTACGGGCACGGTTACCACTGTCACGTCGTCACTGTCAAGAACGAGTTCATTGGAGGGAAGAATGGCAGTCTGTGGCCTTTAGTGATGAAAGCCAATTCTGCTTAGGAGTGTCTGATGGTCGTTTAAGCGTCTGAAGGCGACAAGGTGAGCGGCTTCTTCCATCATGCATCCCGCCAGTGACACACAGGGCCGACGCCAGGCATCATGGTATGGGGAGCGATTAGCTATCGCTCTCCTACGTGTCTGGTGTTTGTACAGGTACACTGAATAGCAATACGTACATCAGTGACATCGTACAGACGGCCGTCCTGCCATATTCGAGTGTAATCCGAAATGCGATATTCCATCAGGATAACGCCCTCCCATACTCCGCTTGAGCAACTCAAACATGCACCTTAGGCAGTGCACCAACTCCCTTGGTCAGCACGCTGTCCTGACTTGTCTCCAATCGAGAATGTTTGGGATTGGATCGGACAAAGACTCTTCCACCGACCGCTGCAGCCAACGACCATCGCTGAATTACGCGTCCAAGTTGAAAGCGCATGGAATGGTATCCCCCAGCGTTATATCCAGCATTTGTACGACTGATTGCATGCCGGATTGGGAACTTGTAGTTCTGCTCGAGGAGCTTCAACACCTTATTCAAATGTGCCTTCTGTAAAATGTAATACACATTAAAAGGTAAAATTAACATTGAATCACTTTACAAGTGTGATCACTGCCCATTCTCAACAAGTTGTTTCTACTAAATAAATCTCATAAATTACACTTCAATTGTTAATGGTGTTATTTTTTTTCAATTTCCGCCAGTGCAGTTGAACAAGCAGAGCTCATCTCAACTTTTCTGTAGGAAGAGTTCGTCATCTGATACATAGTTATATTTAGTTGTTTAGGAATTGGTAAGGTTATTCTCAATAGATTGCAGATTTGTTCCCAAATACGAGTGTGTCATTTATTAAATGATGTAAAAAGCCTTATTTTATGTTTCGAGTGTACTTTATATAAAGGTTTTCATTCAAACTTTTGCAATAAATTACATTATTTTAGAATTATGATTGTTATATTCTATTTTTGAACTCACGCTCAGTTTTCATCCGTTTCATTCATAACAATATATACACTATCTGATAATTTAGATATTAAAATTGAACAAAAATTAAAAAATGATGAAATAAAAATGGTGGATTTGAAAAGATTAACGAACTTAATTGCAAATATAAAATGGGATGATATATATATATTGATGGTTCTGTTAATGCTTCTTTTAAAAATTTAATTGATGCACTAAGCCATTTAATGATGATTCAACCAAAGTAAAGAAAAAACGTTTTAAGAAAATTAAACCGTGGATGACAAATGAATTAGCAATTTTAATAAATTATCGTAACACTCTGTATAAGGAAATGAAGAAGAATCCTACAGATATGTCGCTTAAACTGTCATTTTCCCGATACAGAAATTTTGTTACTAGTGCCATAAGGGAAACAAAAACACAATACTTTACTAATAAATTTTCGAAAGCAGGTAAAAATCAGAAAAAGCAGTGGAATGTAATAAATGAAATATGTGGTAACTTTAAAGAGAAAGAAAACAATCCCCGTGCAATTAAAAGTAAAAACGAGTTAATTAAATATGATGAAGACCCTTGTAAATTTGCAAATTTCTTCAACGATTATTTTGCCGGAATTGCACGAAATTTGAACAAAGATTTAGTTCAAACAAATGCTGATTGGGAAGGAGACGGAAAATCCTCAACTGCGGTAAGTTCTTTCTTCTTAACGCCAATAATAGCTAAAGATATTAGGACTCAAATTATACTTCTACCAAAAAATAAATCTCCAGGTTTTGATGGCTTAACCGCAGAAATAATTCATCTGTTGGGAGGAAAATTTATCGAAATACTTGTAAATCTATTTAATCTATCCATTGAGCAAGGAATTTTCCCTGATGTTTTGAAAAAAGCTACTATTGTTCCTATTTTTAAAGACGGTGACCCAAAGGAATTAGGGAATTATAGACCTATTGCATTACTCTCAGTAATATCTAAAATTTTTGAAGAAATAGTGAAAAATAAATTATATGAATATCTGGAAAAAAAATGTTTTCTCAGTAGCAATCAGTTTGGGTTTAGAGAAAAAATGGGTACGGATGATGCATTATTGCAGGTAACAAATCCGATTTACACAGCTATGAATAACAGTAATCATGCATTAACAATCTTTCTGGACATTAAAAAAGCATTCGATACGGTAAATCATCAAAAATTAATACAAAAATTACAAGCTGCTGGAGTTAGAGTAGTGGCATTGAATTGGTTTCGCAGTTATTTAGCTAACAGAAGACAAAGAGTAAAAATAAAAGATACATACAGTGCTTGGACTAAAGTTGAATACGGAGTGCACCAGGAATCTGTTCTGGTCCCTTATTATTTATTATTTACATTAATGATCTAGATTTCATTAACCTAACAGGTAAATTAACTATTTTTGCTGACGACACTTTCCTGACATATACTGGTTCTGATTCTTCGATTATTTTTAAACAAGCAAATAGTGATCTAGAATTAATTAGAAACTGGACCACGAGTAATTTTTTAACAATTAATCTGACAAAGACAAATGCAGTTTATTTCTACTTAAAGAAAAATAGTTCTGTTACAGATATTTTGCACCGCAATCAATTGAAATATCATGATACGAATTGTTCATGAAAAGTCACTGTAACTGTCCTCAAATTCATTTTGTGCCGTCAGTGAAATATTTAGGTATTTGGATTGATGCAGGCCTAACTTGGAAAGTGCATGTAACATGGGTAAAAAGAAAGGTCATCCGTAACCTGGCCCGCTTATATCTTGTAAGACATTTAGTTTCATTTAAATTTATGTGTACACTATATTATGCATTAAGCTATTCTCAACTAACATATGGTATAAAATCTTGGGGAGGCATGTATTTCTTTTTTTCAACCCTGCTGAGGAGTGATCAACTTCACAGGATCCTGGTGCTTACCATTTATACCCACTATACTGGACTGGTTTATGGATTTGAGCTTGATTATGGATCCTGAATTTGCTGTACTGGTGGGCCTCTGTTGAGGGAGAATCTGCCGCTGTGTTTTCTGTTTGCTTATGGGTTGCCAGCTCTAAGTGAGCAGAGGCAAGGGATACCTTATATCAGTTGGTGGATAATCCTAATCAGAGGACATCGCAGGTACCTTAACCCTAGCTTAACTAGTTGGGCATCGTCAATCCTAAACTGGAGTAATGTGTCTCAGGCAGGCCATGTGTCTCTTGAAACGGTGGTACCAGAATTTCCTACTAGCATCTGTGACTTCAGCCTTTAGCGGAGGAGGGACAGGTCTTTACCCAATTCCTACGATCATAGGGCTGTTTGATACTGTTGGCCCTACCTCTCTCAATAAACCTAGTTTCTTTAAAAATCCTACTAATCATTTTCTCTCTGCAGGTAGGTGGAACGTGAGGACGTTATATAGAGATTATTCTCTTGATGCCCTCACGCAAGAATTAAAGCGCAATAACCTACATATTCTAGGCTTGCAAGAGACCAGATGGACAGGCAAAGGTGATATGCTTAAAATAACTTTAAATTTCTCTTTTCAGGGAGGGAGGATGGAAAGCATTTCGAAGGTGTAGGTTTCCTTCTCAGCAGGTATGCCAGTGATGCTCTTCTAGGATATGACTGCATTAATAGAAGATTTCTTATAGTAAAAGTTAAAACAAAACTTAAAGACTTGAATGTCATCTGTTGCTATACCTCCACAGAGGACACTGATGAGAACGAGAAGGATAAGTTTTACAGTCAGCTTCAGGATATTTTGAATTCTGTGAAGAAAGGAGGTATTTCTCTTGTGCTAGGTGACTTCAGTGCTAAAGTTGTACTGATTCTAATCTTTGGGCAGAGTTTTAGGTCCCTTTGGCATTGGTTGTTCCAATGGCAATGGGGAACGTCTCCTACATGCAAGTAAACTTAATGGTTTGCGAATAACTAACACATACTACAAGTACCGGGACATTTATAAATATAGATGGGTTTCACCTGATGGGTTGCACAGGAATATGATAGATTATATTTTAATTAACAGCAAATGGGTTAGTTCAGTTAGGAATACCAGATCATACAGGGAAGTCGAAATTGGGTATAACGATTACCTGATCAATAGTTGTTTGCAGCTGAAGCTTAAGAAATTTGTGCTAATGTTAAAAGAAATTAGCTATAACAATGAAAACTACAGATTTAGCCAAATCATACCATAATAGGCTACTTAGTCATTATGACAATCGTCGTTTGGTTACTGTAGAAGTTGAGAAAGAAAGGGATCAGTTTAAACAAGATTTTCTTAAAACCAAAAGTACTCTTTTGGGTAAAAGGGAACAGAGGAAATTATTTAAGTGATAAGGCAAGGGAACTTATTTCTGAAAGAAGGGCAGGATTAATATAAATCAACACCCTACTAGTCCTAATAGAAGGCATTACAATGAGCTTAATAAATGAGTAAAGGATCAGTTAACAGCTGATAAGAATCTTTGGCCTGATAGCTTGGCTGACAAAGCTGAAGAAGCAGTTAGACAGCACAACAGCAAGGGGATTGTACCAGATTGTTAATGTTTTATGGGGGAAGAAACAGAAGATACTCGGGGATTAAGGGATAAATATGGAAAGGTGATTGAAGGTGAGGTTTCTGTGATGCTAGATGGGCTGAACATTTCAGAGAAGTTCTAAATAATGTGATTATTTCTACTCCCATTGTTTGTAATAAGGATAGATGCATTATTGGCTTTAATGAATGCCCAATATCACATTCCGAAGTCACTTTGGTTATTTCTAAATTAAAACTGCATAAATCCCTAGGGTTGGATGAAATCACCACTGAAATGCTGAGAGCTGGGAACATTTGTGTTGTCACAGGGTTGACTGAAATGCTGAATATTTTTTGTGATAAAGGTGGTGTTCCTAAGGATTTTACTAGAGTTATTTTTGTCCCAATTTTTAAAACAGATGATCGCAGTCCTTGTGATAATTATAGGGGAATTAGTTTACTTTCTGTTCCAGGTAAAGTTCTTTGTATGATTATACTTAATAGAATTAAGGATTTGGTTGTTGGATAACTGCGTGATGAACAGAGATGGGGTGCATTTTGTCTCCTTTTCTCTTTAGTTTGTTTATTGATTACGTTATGCAAAATTCTGTGGAAGGGGAAAGTTTTGAGCTTAAATGGTCTAGAGGTTTCAAAATTTCTGATTTTGATTATGCAGATATTTTGGCCCTGTTGGCTAATGATGTTGACAGAGAAAAAACTAAAGTGATGGAAATTGGTCAGGCAGATGGTGTTTCAATTGCTTTGAATGGTTGTACTGTTGAGCAAGTGTCTCAGTTTAATTATCTTGGGAGCTATGTAACAGATGCTGGTGATGTGCGGCATGAGATGAATAGAAGAATAGGGATTGCCGCTGGGATTTCTAAGAATGTATGGAGAGTATGGAAAAATAGGCGTATACACCTAAAGAATGAAATTAGGCTGTATAATAGTTTAGTTCTTTCTAAGGTTAGTTATGGTAGCGAAACATGGACCCTTTGTAAGCAGGATAACAAGAAACTTGATGCCTTTGATTCTAGACGCTTACGTAGTATCTTGGGCATTAGATGGTTTGACTTTGCAAGTAATGATGAGGTTAGAAGGAGTCATCAACCTCCTTTGAGCAGCATACTGTATTATGCAGAGAAAGACTGCGTTGGTTTGGTCATGTTGCCGTATGCATAGCTGCAGATTAGCAAGCAGGATTATGAACAGTGTGCCTAAGGGTTTCAGAAAAAGTGGGAGATCTAGGAAGCAATGCGCTGACAATGCCAAACAGGCTCTTGCTAGAGGGAACAACAGCGCAATCGCAACTCGGTAGGCCACGTAAAATGAGAGATCGCCGAGTGCTGAAGCGCGAGGTGCGACAAAATCGCTTGTATTCGGTTGCAACACTCACCACCGACTTCCAAAATGCATCGGAAAGCAACACTAGCATCATAACAGTTCGTTGAAGGCTGCAGGAAACGGGTTTCCATGACGGAGCAGCAGCACACAAGCCTAACATCAACACGATCAATGACAAACATAGGTGGTGTAAATCACGGCACCAATGGACTTTTGAACAGTGGAATCGTGTTCTCTGGAGTGATGAATCACAGTACGACGGATGAGTTTTGGTGTAGAGAATGCCAGGGGAACGCTAGTTGCCTGACTATGTTGTGCCAACTGTGAAGTTTAGTGGAAGAGACATCATACTCTGGGGCTGCTTTTCATAGTTCGGGCTGGTTCCCCTAGTTCCAGTGACCGGGATTCTGAAACACCACAGTCTATAATGACAGTCTCGACAAATCTGTGCTCTCTACTTTATGGCAACAGTTGGGTGAAAAAACCCTTTCCTATACCAACATGACAATACCACAAGTGTACAAAGCGAGGACCGTGCAGGAATGGTTTAATGAGATGGGTGTGTAAGAATTTGACTGGTCTTCACAGAGCCCTGATCTCAACCCCATGGAACACCTTTAGTGATGAATTGGAACGCCGACAGCGATGCAGGCCGAACCGCCTGACATCACTGACCGACCTCGCTAATGTTCTTATGACAGAATGGCAGGCAATTCACGTAGCAACGTACAGCACCAAAATCTAGTGGAAAGCCTTCCCCGCAGAGTGGAGGCTATGATAGCAGCTACGCGATATTAATTCCTTTCCTACTACCGGGAGATTGTGGATGAGCGAGTATCCGGATAGAGTGTAAATTGGAAGAAAACTCTCCAGTGTTCACTTCCTCCACATGCTGTAAGAAACTTTATTTTTCTATCCCACCTGTCATCTTCCCAAGTGAAATACGTTTTATTTGTTAGATGACTTCATTATGTTGGCACAATTCTACCAAACATTGGAAGCCGATGTTCGGAACACGTAATCGTAGTTGAAACGTAAGCCTCCTCACAACTGACATTGTATTATATATATGTAACCTGTTTCCTTATTTGCTTTCTCCCGCTTTGTGTATGGTGTAAATAGTAGCTGGACCACTTCATTCAATTTACAACCATGATAATCAACAAAGTACCAGAAATTGGAGAAAAAAAATATAAATCTATGAAAACTGTCAAAGAGGGAACTGCTAAATTTCTAGTGTCGCCTAAACTCCTTCGCTATTTGTCTCTAATGTTTAAGTCGTAAAGAATATGCATTTTTCTAAATCTTCTCACGATCATTTTCTTTCTTCGCTAAAGAACACACTGAATCTATTGGATGGGAGTGGCTGTCATCTGTTCACTGATATTTCGTTTAGAAGAAACATTTTCAACAAAAGAACGCATTTCACCTCTGGCGCATATGGTGATCTCTTTTCAAAACACGGAGGTTTTTTACCTGATTGTTCACTCCTTAAAAGCTTTAATTCAAGCTAATGGATGGGGGGGGGTTCAAATAATAGAATTTTATTACTATTTCTGCAACGTGAAAAGTAATTGTTTGTTATTACTTAAATTTAGGAATTTGCTTTTCTTGCACCCATCTAAGAGAAGGGGGCAGATTGTTGCTTCTCATTTGAATAACCTCTTGACACTCTACCCCCGAAATTTCTACCATAAACAGATCACTTACAAATTCGTTAAAAGTTTTGCTATAACCATGTAAATTAAAACTACTTACGGAGTTAAAAAATGCGAATTATAATATTTCATTAGTACCAATCCATTAAAAGAGTTTTTTAATTTTCTCTTAAAATAAAGTTGTTGCGATTTCTACTCCTTGCTGGGCTTAAGGGGTCAATTCATTGCTGCCAATAGAATTTCCATGTGCGAATACTAATATTTCAAAGTGCGAATCTTAATATTTCATCAATACCTATCAACCCAGAAGGAATTTTAAATTTTTTTTGTAGAAACAAAAATATTCGATATCAGACAGACAGACGACAAAGTGAACACATTATCTCGTCCTTTTTTTTTGTAAACGAGATAAAAACCATCCCGCCGAAAAGAGAAAAACAAAACAGTACAAAATTACACTACACAAGAAATTGACACTTTGATTTTATAACATTGGTCAAATAGGATGTTTTTAACTAATTTTGGGGTGCTGAATCCAAATATGGATGTGAAAAATCTGCAGCACGTACAGTTTTTATTTTAAATTACTGATTGATGTATTTCAAATTTCAATGAATATGCATTATCTGGGAAATGAAAATAAATGTGACTATTTCATTAAATTGCAACTTAAAACTCATTAATTGCATGATTACAGTGAAAAAAATCAGGAACATCAAAGTTATAGACCACTGAATATAAAGTATCAAATGAATTGAACTACAAAGTAAGAAAACATGGGTAAGGATCTTTTTTATTTAAAAGAAGTTCATTTTTGTCTTTTATGTGCTGAGGTATCTTCCTTCTGCAAGAACCAACAGTAGTCACCCATCATTGCTGGGTCCCACCTGCCTTGGTATCTCTTCTCCATGGTTGGAGATATCCTGGAGAAATTTTTCCACTTGCTCATCACTGACAGCTCATAAGTTCTTGGGAAATAAGTCGAGATGCGAGTGCAAGAAATGGATCTTCAAAGACATTCGGCAACCAAGATTTTCATAGGTTTTTCAAAAGATCTTGAATGAAATGATGGTAGTTTTCCTCTTTGTGATTCCCCAGAAAACCCTGGACCACAGACGTGAAGGATTTCCATGCAGCGCGCGCTCCTTCATATTCAGTTTTTCTCGAAGACAGTATCATTCAGTAGCTTCCTGATCTGAGGACCAACAAAGATCCCTTCTTTGATTTTGGCATCAACCCTTTACTAGTTTTGTCCATAGCCTATACAAGGTTTTTCATAAGTCCCAGTTTGATGTGTAGTGGTGGGAGCAGAACATCAGAAGGCTCAACTAGAGGCTTATACCTCACATTACTCTTTCCAGGAATAAAAATACATCTCTTTTGGGCCAGCCTTTTGTAGTATGCCTTTCTGACCCTACTGTCCCACAAACAGAAAGCAACAAAATTTTGTGAAGCCTCCTTGAAGCCCGAGCAAGAGAGATATGACTTTCAGGTCACCACATATTGCCCACTTAAACTGTTTATATTTTATAGCAGTGAGTATTTTTTCCATGCTTTCATAAGTTTCCAGTGACTCCTGCAGCGTGAGTCACTGGAAAGGAAGTTTCATGGTTTCCTTTATGCAAAAGGACAGCGTTTAAACTGAATTTTGACGAATCTATAAATAGATGCCATTCCTTAGGGTCGTGAGTTTTCCTGTTTCTTCCATCAGCCCTGAAATATCTGTGCAGAAACACAAACCATCTTGCATCTAGTAATAAGCAGATAAAGCCAAATTTCTCTTTCTGAACAGAGAAACTCTGGCACCCTTGGCCAGAAGATTTCACTCTTGAAGTTCTGAACCTAAAACCTCAGCGTGTTGTTTGGGAAGTCCTAGGTCTCGAACAAGATCATTTAGTTCATTTTGCTGAATCAGATGAGGCTCGTCTAACTTTTTAGGGGTGTATGTAGGATCAGGATCTGTATGTGCCTCAAAGTCTTCCTCTGATGAACGTGAGTCTATCTCCTCCCAGTTGGTGGAGGTGGTGGTATAAGAAGATCTTCTCCACGAGGAACTGGCCTTATGGCTGAAGGTACATTTGGATATTTCATTTTGCTTTTGTTCTTTTTTTGAAAAGCCCGATACTTTTTAAATAAAAATAACAATCATGCAAGTGACTAGTTGACTCACGCCAAACCATTGGAACTGAAAAGGGCACGGATTTTATCTTACCTTTCAAACATTCACTCTGGTCAACAAAGCACGAAATACAACACACATGTGGAGCCAACGTTTTCTTCTGATCTCCAACATGACATCCAAAATACAAGTTATAGGCTTTCTTCACAATCTTTGTCAAAGAACGACCCTGAGATTTTAAAATATAATTTCCACACACATAACAAAACTTATCTGGCACATTAACACATCCACGATGCTGCCTTTGTGCCATTTAAACTCCAAAATTCACTCTTCAACCTACAGCACGTGTTTCTCCTACAATGAAAACAACAAGAATGAAGGTCGGAGATTAAGTTACTGTTACATGTTTTCTCCCACTTGGCAATCAGTGTTGCCAGCCAGAAAAAGTAAAATATATAGTATCCTCCCAGATGCCTGGGGGTGTTGGTATAAGTAGATCGTAATAGGAGGGAAAATAACCAATAACATTAAAACGTCAAGTGCTAACCATTTTTTAAGGTCAGATCTGAAATCAGCACCTGAAAAATAGTTAAAGGGGCAGTTACAATTGTTCATGCTATAAAAAACTTGTAAACCAGTGTTATTATTGTCCATTTTCTGAAAAACATTCTTGCTGATTCGGAGGAAAATCTTACTGTACTTTAGAATCATATGATCAATTTGTTATAATTTGATTGCATTTCAAAATGCCTTTTTTAATGTACTCTATTTCTTAACTTTAGAATTCGTAAATATTGTCAATATATAATTATATATATATATATAAATACGAATTATTTCATTAAAATGCAGATTCTTGAGCAGCAAAATATTTTCCGATGTTATCTCTGACATAGTTATTAAATGACATAGAATTGTAATAATTAACCTGAATTGTAATAATATTGTCCCTCAGTTGAAAGTTACTTTTGTAGAAATCAGCAAAAATAAGTTGTCAGTTTTAAACTGTTATCGTACTCATACAAATAATTCCTTGTTTGATTAGTATTGAAGATTAGTTTTCTGAAATACGTTATTAAATATTAATCGATTTAGTTTCGCCATTCAAAGTAATTTCAACATTTTATCATGGTTTACGTTTTTTAATAAAAAAAAGTTACTCTCAAGGAGCTGCTTGCCACAGAGGTCTGAAAGGTGTCTTTCAGATAATACGCCATATAGAAAATGTGGGTGGAATCAGCAGAAAGATAACACACAGAAACAAACATCCACGCCTTATCTGGTGTTCGGAACCCGGGTCCCTTTAATCAGGGTTCTGTACTCTAATTATTCGGCAACCAGGGCAGTGTACAGACTTTATTTGCAGCTCAAAAAACCAAAGCTAACAAATATTTTGATTTCTTACTACATCAAGGATTTCGAAAACCAAGATTCTGCTCTCAAATAAGAAATTTAGATTTCCTTCTTGTTGGCGAGGAAACATTTCTACGAGTTGGGTGGGCAAAAAATTACAGCGGTTAAATACTGTGGATAAGACTTCTTGAACAGCTGTGGGCGAAAGAGAGTCAGTTATTCTTGCAGTACTCTTCTGACTGGTTCAAGTTGAAGTCTTCAATATTAATGTGTCTTCACGTGACAAAAGATTTCTTAAAAACACTTTTTCGAAATCCATAATTCAAATTAAAGACACCTGAATCTCAATTCCAAAAATACAAAACTCTTTAAAAACTGATTGAGAACACATAAATGTTTATAACCCTGACTCCAATGATATGTAGGGGCGGGGGTGGCTCAATCGGTAGCGCGCCAGGTTCGAGTCCCAGCTGGGTCAGCGTTGAGATTTATCTCCGCAAAAATCCCCGCCCACGGTCAGTAGGGGACACCGATGGGCTTGGAAAGGCCGCCGTCCGTCGGATGGGACGTTAAGCCGTGACCCCGTGTACGGGAGAGCCATACCCTGTGCACGTTAAAGAACACGCTGGATGGCCTTGACGGGAGGCTACCATCTGTCTCCCAACAGCTGTTCCAGTGGGACCCCTCCCCCAACCTTCTCTGAACCTTCGGGATCCTTGTGACCTGGCCATTTAGCCCATGGTGTGCAAAAAAGTGCCGCTCAGAGGTAAAGCAACCCAACCCAATGATATGTTTGACTGGGGCCCTTTTTTGCTGTTCTGTCAGTTTGTGGGATATCTATTTGACACAGATCTTCCATACTTTCGTAACTTTAAATATTGATTAATAATTGTTTCCACACTGCCAATCGATACACTGACATCTTAACTTATTGCCTGAACGGTGATATGTGTGGTTTTCTTAATGAGTTCACGAACAGCAACGATGATTCTCTCGTTCACGGCCTCCTTCGATCTTCCTGCACGACGAAGGTCATCGAATCTCTGCCTCCTTCTCTGAATCTGCTCATCCATCCCGTAACATTGCCATATGAACAGGCATGAGACCATATACTTGCGATAAACTGGCATGATTTTTTTCTCGTCGTTACCAATCTGCATCCTTGTGAAATTGCAAAATCTTTCCCTTCTTTAATAGGCCCCATGACACAAATGGCCGTCCCATGCCCGTTTGTCAACTGATCCAAGGGACCTGGGTGCGAGCCCTGGGTAAGGAACGGATGTTTGTGTTGTCTTTCTGCTGAGGTCCCGCCATCATCACAGACCTTCTACTATGGCATTTAAATTGACAGGTTCCTATGAGACCTATGTGGCAAGCAGCTGCTTGAGGGGCTATTTATAGCAACAACGCACAGAGTTCGCAGACCGAATTTTACTCTCCGCCAGTGAAAAGAGAAATGATGATACGGTCTATGTTTTTAACAAGTTTAGACAAGCTTTCAAGCAAGTCGCAGCTCGTTAACTTCGGAGGACCGAATGCAAATCTTCAGAGACGTGTCAAGAACTGTTTTAACGATTTCCTTACATTTATAGATAGTTTGTATTATAGAGTTAGTGCCTTGTTAGTATCATAAAAATCCAGTAAATGTATTTTTATTTTCAGTGATATCCAAACATTTATTTAATGATAAAATTCTTTTAACTTACAAATATCCTACTGTTTAGCAAGTGCATTTTTTTGCTTTGTATTTTAATAGTTTCTGTTTTAAAGTCTAGAGTTTTATTGATCTTGATATCTTTCCCATGAATCTGTTAATTTTCAAATAAGTTTAATTTAAAGCGCAATTTTTTTTCAAGCGTTATTAAGAGTTTTGCTAAATGGCGTTTTAGAATTCAGGAAATTAAATTGATAAATTTTCATTCACAATATGTTATGTAGGTATATAAATTTCAGTTTCTTGTTCTCATTAATGTACATCATTACACACGAATCAATTTAACGTTTTCTCAATCTCTACAGATTTTTAAAAAACCCAGCAGCAATCCATATTTTTTTACTTATCTCGTGCCGCCCATCACCAGGATCTGTAAAAGAGTTCTTGAGATAATTAAATCGAGACACTTGCTCAAGGATGTAACCATTCAAAACAACTGAAGCGTCATCTATTTGATTAGTTTTCATCACTTTAGTTTTCTCTTTATCACCCAACTTATCCTATTATGAGTCTCATCAACATCTTTAATGAAAGTTAATCTCGTCAACATCATTTGCCAAAAAGTCCAAATCGTCAGCATAATCTAAATAAGATATTTTTAATCTGTAGACAAAGGTCCAAGTCTCGCCCTTCCATCTCGTTCTTACAATGAATTTTTCATAACATAATCGAAAACCAAAGAGAAAATGGGACAAAATGCAGCCTTATCGAATTCCAATAGTAATGCTAAACCAATCACTATAAGCTTTGCCAACTCTCATTTAGTTGGCAAAGTTCACACGACTCGTATTATTATAGAGAACTATCATTATGTTCACACATATAATGCATGTTACATATACTCTAAGCAGCGCTCAAGGGACTTCCCTCTTTGAGAATGCTAATAAGGGAAATGGAAGCCAAAATTATTAAACTTACGCATATTTCGAATTTTTTGAAGAATTTCTTTAAAAGCCTCTTAAACGAATGGCAAATGTTACATTGAAATGTAAAATGAAAATTGAAATGGAAGGAAAATGGAAATGCAATCTCTTTGTTTATACGAAACGAATTGCAAAGAGAAAGTGTGCGGAGATGGTGACTAGTGCATCAGCTATTTTTCTCCTTTAACTGGTGTAAAGTTTCCTCCTTTCCCTTAGTTGAGCTTTTCCCATATCTCTAGCAATGAATCTCACTCCAATCTTTCGTCATGATGATTGCAAACTTTCATCTTTTTCCTCCTCGATTGCGTTGCTTGCCCCCTCTCCTCCCCCTTCTCCCTTCCATTTTATTTTCCGGATCCAGGCCTGACTTATGGGTATGAATTAAATAATACAATTAGTAAAGGATTAACTCCCAAGGGTCCTATGCTAACCCGCATTTAGAAAAAAAAAATTAAAATTAGGTAGGTGACATGAACCGGAACTCTGTTATGGTATCACTTTTTGCCTCTAAGTGGTCTTTAATAAATTTCTTGAAAAAAAAAAATAAGTGCGATGTATATTATATTTGATATTTTATTCATCTCCTTTCCAGCTATTAGCATTCCCAAAGGTGATGGGGAGCATGAATTCCATCCCTATCTAGATCCTGCCTTGAATCTATGCAATTTAGTTTACAGTAAGACAAGTGTTGGTATGAGTATAGGACAGTTTTGTAAAATGACCTAGACGTTTATAGGAGATAAAATAATGCTAAAGAGGTATTTTTTTAACTTCTTAACACTAACTGCTTATAATGAGTGTACATCTTCAGTATCATAATCTTAATAAAAAGATGCTGGTGTTTATAAGCAGCTGACTGAAGGGATGGAAATCAAACCAAGCAGAAAGTAATCTTTATGCATGCGACCTTAGTTAAGAATTTCGTGTCGACTTTTTTATGCAAACCTAAATTCCCTGGCGAAGAATTTTGCCTAAAAATAGCGATATTTTGAAACTTAACACTAATTTGTAAATAGAAGAGTGCATATCACTTTGGTTTTTAGAATATTCCTGTAATATGTTGTCGCAGTCACGAATTTGCACATGATTATAATGCCCAATTAAGAACAGAGTATCAGTTTCACCTATTGTCTTTCCTGCTATTTGTCTTTCGTCAAGTTGATTTCGTGTTTATACAAAATGAATTCCGAAAAGAAAGTGTGCGGAGATGGTGACTAGTGCATCAGCTATTTTTCTCCTTTAATTGGTGTTATGTTTCCTCCTTTCCCTTAGTTGAGCTTTGCCCACATGTCCATATCTCCAACAACGAATCCCACTCCAAACGTTTGCCGAGCGGAACGAATCCATGTAAAACAGAAGCTCATTAGTTTGCGTTTCAAATAGAACCTTTAATAGAGAAGAAAGCTTAATCAATGGGTAAAGAAGAGAAAAATGCACTTACGATGGAATTAGGAGAAGGGATCGCTTTGTGCGTGTGTTGAGCCTGGGTCCTGGACTGCATGCACCAAAGGATAACAGAGAGACAGTTTGGAAAATGAACCAACTATTTATATAGGCACTTGAGACTCGCGCCCACTTTCATGCGCGGAATTCTTTCCCGCGCAGATCGATGGATGAAAAGATGAACAGAGTTTCCTGCGTCGCTCCTAACAAGGATTAGCTCACAGAGCGCATTTCCCTTGGCTTGCGAACACGTGTTTGTGTCAGTGTTCTTGGGTCGTCCTCGGCAGCGGACCACCGGGTGGGATCAGTTGCGCATGTCCAACCCAGTATCTTCACAGCTTGTTACTTTGTGTCTAATGTCTGAGGTCATAATCCATAAACAAAATGATCTTAGAAAATGCAGAGGAAACTGGTAAATTATCATCTATGATCGATTTGACTTTCTCGAGTGTTTGGTTGACGACAGCAACTTCAACCAAATAGGAATGGAACCGTGTTAAGTATATTGGGATTCTCGATTAGAATATTTTTCATTTTCTATGAGAAATTGCCGTTAATTTCGCGTTTATACGAAATGAATTCCAAAGAGAAAGTGTGAGGAGATGGCGGCACCGAGCTGCCTAAATAAACATCGTCATTTAAAATGGAGTTTTAGTTTCATATTCTTATATATGATACTTAGGTTTGACTTGTTTAGTTTTTCGTTCACAGGAAGGTCTTTAATGCGAGGGTAAAACGAACGAGTCATGGATACATGATTCATTCAGATGAAATGTGGACAAGACGGAAATGAAGTGTAAATCATTTATTAATCTGTTCCGATTCTTCATGTGTAATGATAAATTTCTCCCAACGTGAGATTAGTAACATGATATCCTCTTTCCTAAAACGCCTTCAGCTGTTGCGTGAGGGGCGGGGGTGGCTCAGTAGGTAGCGCGCCAGGTTCGTAATCTGTAGTTCCCAGGTTCGAGTCCCAGCTGGGTCAGCGTTGAGATTTATCTCCGCAAAATTCCCCGCCCTGCCCACGGTCAGTAGGGGACACCGATGGGCTTGGAAAGGCCGCCGTCCGTCGGATGGGACGTTAAGCCGTGGCCCCGTGTGCGGGAGAGTCATACCCTGTGCACGTTAAAGAACACGCTGGATGGCCTTGACGGGAGGCTACCATCTGTCTCCCAACAGCTGTTCCAGTGGGTCCCCACCCCCAACTTTTTCTGAGCCTTCGGGGTCCATGTGACCTGGCCATTTAGCCCATGGTGTGCAAAAAGTGCCGCTCAGAGGTAAAACAACCCAACCAACTCAGCTGTTGCATGAAGAAATCTGTGACAATTAACTGCACCTCTTCAACTTCCTTCTTTTCTTGGCGTGGATCGAGAATGATAAAATCAAATTTGGAAAGATGCTAGGACTACATGGAGGATTTTCCAGGTATTCCCAACCATACTTCAACGTTGTTAGTGTGAGAGAGGACGTTGGTCACGCAAGAAAACAACGTTCTTACTAAAAGTCATGGGCGCTTCGACATTATTGCCTGCATTCAAGCGTCAATAGTTTGGCAATGTTGATACAGTTGATGGTGTCAACATGGTACACAAGTTAAATCAACAGCGTACCCTTATATTCAGTTTAAAACTTCAGCTTAAAGCATTTTGCTAAACTTTGGATGCTTCCATGCAGGATCTGTGTGATCACGTGTCTCATGTCAACGAGTTCTTTCTATGTGTGTCCGTTTCCCCGTGTGAGGGCAAAAAGATCACTCAATCCCTTATCCAGTTATAAAAGTTCCCACTTTCATTTAAACGACTCTTATAAATGCAGTCTGCTCTCGATATATGTGGAAGTTGTGCTCTTAAAACATTGTCACGTAAATCAAGCGTAAATTTTCCCTTAAGAATTAAAGTGAATGGTAGATAAGGTATAAAGTAAAATGATCTTTATCATATATGTTGCAGAAAAAAAAGCAGAATTATCCAAATGAAAGTAATATTTTTGCTGTTAGCCCTCTCTAATAGAAGATATTCAAACTGGATGATTTTTGAAATATGCAAATAGTTAAATTTCATTAGCCTATTTACAACACAAAGGGAATGTTTTATTTATTTCTCAAAACAAAAGACTCTGCTAAACAACTCTTTGCTGCTAAGCCACTTGACCATCAACTTCTGCTACGCAACTTTTTGGCATAAATAGATTGTTTTCAATATTCTTTTGAAGTATTGACTTTAGGAAAGTGTTTCAGACGTTAGAGGGTGCTGCTGAAGCTTTTTATTTTGCATCTTAAATATCGTCTAACAGTGAAAATTCGAACTAATGGAAATAGCTGGGAAAATGTGAATAGTAATATTTTATTAATATATATAAAACAGAAACAGAGAATTATTCATTTTTCTTTCAAATCGAAAACGTTTCGTTACCACTCCCACCTCTCTGTGGGCGTTAGGAGGAAATCATTGCTGCCACTTTCAGATTCTTGATCATCACAGTCTACCAACAAAATTTAAAATATTTAGCTTAAAGAAACTTTTGAAATATTCGTTTAAAGTTCTGCCATTCTTTCAAAATTTCCCACAGTTACAAAGCGCCATTAGTTGTTGAGAAATTCAAAAATTGTGAATCGCAATGTTTCATAAATACCTATTTAACCCAAAACAGTTTTTTAATTTATCTCTTAAAACGAAAAATTTGAATGTTTAGAAAGAGCAAAGTTAAAACATAATTTGCCATTTTTTTAAAAAAAGGAGCAAAAATGATTAAACTATCTAAGTTGGTTCCTGAGTTAATATCAACTAGGTTGGATAATTCTCTCGTTCATACTAATCTAATAATATAACTAGACATTTTGTACAATTAAAGCTTTGTCTTTGAAAATTCTGCAACCGAACTTTCCTACATTTGTTGATATAAACGAAATATTTGGTGTTAATAACTCCAATGTTTGGAAATGTTATCAGTAATCCGCAAATCGAAAACCAAAATTAATTTAGTGAAACAGCTGCATTCAAACGTGGGAAATAGTAAACTTTTGAATCTGAAATTAATCAGTAGATTATTGATATCGTAAACGCCATATGAATTCATAACATTCATTCCATAATATTTGCATTATTTTATATGAATCTGATTATAAATAAGCGAATAAAATATTTATTTATTAGATGTACAATAAGGAAACGTCGATGAAATACAGAGCGATTTAAATGTTGACTGACTTTTTTTGCAGTAAATTTCAAGATTTAGGGAACTAATTGCAAGTTGTAAAAGGATGAATATTTAGCTTAGAAGAAATAATATTTTAAGCAATTTCAAAAATATTCCTTCTCAGAAGTAACGTTGCTACTGAAGATTAGAAATATTTCCAGTCTGTAAGCGATACTTTCTACGAATAAGAAATATTTTGTGCGCATTAACACTATTAAGAAGGGGGCTGACTTCTTCTGTACTTGGCAAAAACTAAAGAGCAGATTCTTCGCTGATGTTACAATCGCAGTTCGCTGAATTGTGCGTCCGCCAAACCATTACTAGTCTTCGTCACTTTTGTCACAAATCCTGCAGTAAGAACTAATTTCGTTGAAGCTGCAGCTTTTATCACAGCATTCATGCGTAATACCTCGTATAGCGATTTGTCGGGTGAAACGATTTCTTCTTTGGAGAAATGACGAAGCAGTTTGAATGTCCAGGTAACCGGGAGTTCGTTTGCTTTCTGATCTGGAAGTATCGTGAAAGATTCCTGAAGAAAAAGAAACCAGAAATTAGACGCAAACGGGAAAAAAAAATTTAATGCCTAAGCATGAAATATTGACTACTTTTGTATAAGTACACTCTAAACCTATAAAATATAAACAGTTTGAATAATTCTTATCCAAAACAAACGAAGGGCTCAAGGTTCTATATACAGTATACATTAGAAGCAGAACTTGTGTGACTGCAGCATTGGAAGCCATGGACCCTAACGAGCTAATGTCATGTCAGCTTAGTTAGGCATGGCACCAGAGTCATAGCTCAAGTATATGAGAAGTTTAGGTCTCTACACATGTTTTCAAGACATTATAGGGATATATTTTTTCGGTAAATAAAACCCGAAGATATCAGTGTAATTGCTATGTAGGTTGTTCATGATTCTGCAGTGTATTAAAAATTGTAAACGTTTCCCCCCCATATATTACTAGTGCCTTCGCTTGCTGTTTGTCATTGAAATTGTCAAAGCAGCTGTTTTTATTAGCTTTTCGGCCCAGTATTCGCTTGAGCCAATGCGATTCGTTTGTATTTTGTTTGATGTTTCAGAAATTTTTTCTGTGCTGATCAAATGGCGCTTCTATTATTACAGGCCAAGAAGCTGTAGCTAGGGGCCGAGGCACCAGCCATCAACTTGAATCAATCATCGGCTAGTGACTACTTTGAGCAATAGCGGTATGAACCAATCAGTGCGGAGCTGATGTGTGGCAGGAGCGAAGAGAATAATCATAAATGTTAACTAAAAGGTTAATTGGGCTTAAAAAAGGATAGTAAATGAACTTATTTGGAGAGATTAAGAGCTTCATCTTGATTGTAATGATTTGTGCATCCTACGGCAAAATATCCTTGCACCATGCAAAAAACAAACGATTGTACACCGCAAAATCTCAGCTATCATTATGGTAAAAATACACTAGAGGCTTCCATTTGCCCAAATAACTTCACTCCATCGTGACCCTATGGTACTATGTCAGAATGGTCACAAGCATATATAGAACTCTGTGGAAAGGCTGGTTGTTTGCTTTCTGATACATTTACCATCTTTAGCTTATTAGAAAATCGTTGATGTGCATGAGCATATTCAAAAAATTATCTTAAAATGATAAATTATTATCATTTTAAGAGATAGAGTTTTCCTAAAAGAATCTCTATTTTTTAAATCTAGAGCTCTCTGAAAAGAATCTCTCCTTCTTAATCTACAGTTCTCTGAAAAGGACCTGTCTCCTAAATCTAGAATTTTCTTAAAAGGATCTCTCTTATGAAACTATAATTTTCTTAAAAGGACCTTTCTCCTTAATCTAGAATTCTTTTAAATGGATCTCTCATCTGAATCCAGAATTCTCTTAAAAGTACCTCTCTTCTTAATGTAGACATTTTTTCTAAAAGGATCTCTCTTCTCTCTAGCGTAGAGATTTGGTATTCTTCATGACCTCCATGCCTTTGGTTTGAAAAGCTGCATGCTGATCTTCATCTGAAACTTTTTAACTTCTTGTACTTTTGGTGTCTCTGTCAGCAACACGGAACAAGGAGTACCACAAGGCTACATCACGAGTGTTACACTTTTTGCTGTCAAGATCAATTTCATTACTTGACAGGGCGGGGGTGGCTCAGTCGGTAGCGCGCCAGGCTCGTAGTCTGTAGTTCCCAGGTTCGAGTTCCAGCTGGGTCAGCGTTGAGACTTATCTCCGCAAAAATCCCCGCCCTGCCACGGTCAGTAGGGGACACCGATGGGCTTGGAAACGCCGCCGTCCATTGGATGGGACGTTAAGCCGTGGCCCCGTGTGCGGGAGAACCATACCCTGTGCACGTTAAAGAACACGCTGGATGGCCTTGACGGGAGGCTACTATCTGTCTCCCAACAACTGTTCCAGTGGGTCCCCTTCCCCAACCTTCTCTGAGCCTTCGGGGTCCTTGTGACCTGGCCATTTAGCCCATTGTGTGCAAAAAAGTGCCGCTCAGAGGTAACCAACCCATTACTTGACACTTTCTCTAATTGTAGGCAATGTCATCAATGTTGACGATTTTAGCATCTTTTTCTCTTCGTCCAGCATGAGGGTCATTGAACGACAATTGCAAACTGTCTTGAACAATTTAAAGGTTTGGATGATGACCAATGGGTTCTGATTCTCCCCACAGAAGACCGTTTGTGTTAAATTTTTCCAGAAGTGTAACTTTTATCTGGACTTCAAGCTTTGGCTTGGGGATATCATCATTCCAGTAGTAGGAGGGACCAAATATTTTTGTTTCACCCTCAACTGGAAATTGACCATTTTACATTACATCCGTCATCTCAGGTCCAAGTGCACATGGGGATTGAATATCCATAAGATCCTCCCCTCCCTTTTATAATGAGAGTATTGATGTTCTTTGATCCACCTCTACTGTATTTTTGTCTGGTTTAAACTGGACTAGGTATCCTATGTGTATGACTCCTCCTGGGATTTCGTAGGGAAGGTGTTGTCCTTCTCCATCATCAAGCCTTCCTTGTTCGGATAGGGTTTTGCACACCTCACAAGTCTAGTCTTTACATTGAGACTGATGAACCATACTTTCTATTATTAGTCGTCAGCAGTTGTCCATACAGTATGCATGTAAATTGCGATCCATTCTAGGGCATCCCACTTGGGACTGGATTTTCAGCCTTAGATGGGAAATCATCAGAATTCACAAACTGCCATTTGTCTTTCGGTTTGTGTGTCTGAGGTTACCTGTAAGGCATTAACTTCATTCTCTATAGTATTGCCCAGTCGACAGATGAGGCATTTCACCGTGGCTCGCTGCTTTCCCTTCCTGCGACTTTTCCTTTTGCAGGACGGGGAAGGCTGAGCATCTGGTTGGCCGAGTATCTGGAAGGATGAGCATCTGGTATTGAGCATCTGGACTTCTTGCCCATCTTCACAGATGGCTCGAAGTCCAGCCCCTCTGTGGAATCAGCCATGATCTGCTATGATTCTCTAGCGCATTATGGCCTAGTCGCCCATGCGCCATAAAACCCAAAACAACCAAAACTGCTATGATTCTTATCATTGCAGACCAAATTCCACCACAGTGTTCCATCTTCATGCAGAGTTTTAAACTATCAGTCTTGCCTTGGTCCACATAGTGTTTATGCATCATCATCAGCATATGCTTTACACTAACTCGCTTAGCATGTTACATGCTTTGATCTTGGTGAGGTCTCGGCCTCACCCTGTTCTTTCCAATATCCATCAGCAGCTCCATTTTCTGGGAGTCATTTACCATACCACTCTCTTCTGTTGGGTGTTTGGTCACTTCGGCATCAGGGGCAATGATTTGGCAGATGCTGCTGCCAAGTCTCCATGACCCTATCCCAACTCTTCACTGCTAGTTCAATGCTTGAGCTTCTGGCAGTGCTTTCCTACCGAGCTCTGGGCACAGTGGAGAGATCTTGATTGGAACAGATGGCAAGCAAACTTTGTGACATCAAGCTTAGAGTCAAATTGGGCAGCGTGTTTCTCCAGGAATCGCAAGGAGGAAGTTGTATGCTCAGCACTGCTTAGATCGTTTATTACAATTTCCTTTCTTTTGGGGCCAGGCTCGTAATCTGTAGTTCCCAGGTTCGAGTCCCAGCTGGGTCAGCGTTGAGATTTATCTCCGCAAAATTCCCCGCCCTGCCCACGGTCAGTAGGGGACACCGATGGGCTTGGAAAGGCTGTCGTCCGTCGGATGGGACGTTAAGCCGTGGCCCCGTGTCGGGAGAGCCATACCTTGTGCACGTTAAAGAACACGCTGGATGGCCTTGACGGGAGGCTACCATCTGTCTCCCAAGAGCTGTTCCAGTGGGTCCCCTCCCCCAACCTTCTCTGAGCCTTCGGGGTCCATGTGACCTGGCCATTTAGCCCATGGTGTGCAAAAAAGTGCCGCTCAGAGGTAAAACAACCCAACCCTTTCTTTTGGGACATAGAAAATATTTTTTCCTCTTCGGAAAAAAATATTTTCGAACATTTTTTTCTATATGCGGAAGACGAGTATAAGTGAGAGATCTTGTGACATCATTTTAACTCTAAAGTATATTTTAATTCATTGCCCTGCTTTAACTTTGAGAGATGAATGTATTTTAATTTCCCTGATTTTACATCTCAGTTCCATACATTAGGACAATGTATTTTATATTTCTTTGTTATATATATTTGTTTAGTCTGTAAATAGTAGCTAGATAGTCACTGGAAGGAGAGCTATGCACCAAAATCCTGTGAGATGCAAAGAACCGGCCAGGCCTAGCACCTAATGTCCGACCCCGCCTTCTCGTGGTGTACACCGTTAGTACCTTTCAAAAGAGATACTCTCTTGTGGAAGTGAACGGAAGAGGAGGGCTGCCAAATCAGTATGGCCTACTGATCTGGACAACTCTGGCTACTTTTCCTTTTTTTTCTACCCTGCTGAGGAGTGGTCAACCACAAAGGGTCCTGGTGCTGACCATATATACCAACCCGAACGGAATTATGGCTCTGAGCTTGATTATGGATCCTGATTTTGCTGCACTGGTGGGCTTTTGTGGAGGGAAAATCTTCCGCTGTGTTTTCTGTTTGTTTGTGGGTTGACAGCCCCAAGTGAATAGATTCACAGGATATGTTTATCAGCTGGTGGATAATCCTGAGCAGAGGTCATTGCAGGCACCTGAACTCTTTGCTTCTATTGGCATCTTGGCATCTCCAATTTTCATCTCCAAGGCGTAAGTTTCGGTTACCACTTCAGCCTTTAGTGTGGGGGAACGGGTCTTTGCCCCATATCTGCGATTAGGGGGCTGTTTGATATTGTCGGCATTCCCTCTCTCAATAAACATAGTTTCTTTAAACATCCCACTAACCATTTTCTCTCCATAGGTAGTTGGAATGTGAGGAGTCTGCACAGAGCTTATTCTTTTGACGTCCTCACACAAGAATTCCACCATTATAATTTAGATATTCTTGGCTTGCAAGAGACCAGATGAACAGATAAAGGTCAGATTCTTAAAAATAATTTTAAATTTCTCTTTTCAGGGAGGGAAGATAAAAAGCATCTCCAAGGCGTAGGTTTCCTTTTCAACAGACACACTATGACGCTCTTCTAGGATATGAGTACATTAATAAAAGGTTTCTTACAGCAAAATTTCAGACCAACATTAAAGACTTGAATGTATTTGTTGTTATGACCCCACTGAGGATGCCGATGAGAAAGGATCGGTTTTACGGACAACTTCAGGATATTTTGAATTCTGTCAATAAAAGAGATATTACCCTTGTTCTAGGTGACTTCAATGCCGAAGTCCGTACTGACTCTAACCTTTGTGGAGGCGTGATTGGCCCTTTTGGTATTGGTAGCTGCAATGGCAATGGACAACGTCTCCTACAGGTATATAAACTTAATGGTTTGAGAATAACTAACACTTATTGCAAACATTGCGACATGCATAAGTACACGTGGGTTTCGCCAGCTGGGCTGCATAAGAATACGATTTAATATATATTAATTAAAAGCAAATGAGCTAGTTCTGTTAAGTATACAAGGTCCTATAGGGACAATTATAATCTAAAATTAGATCTATTACCTGGTTAAAACTATTACCTTGATCTTGTAATTTACCTTGTTAAAAGTGTCTTGCAACTAAACTTAAGAAGTATTGTACTAAGGTTAAAAAATTTACCTTTAATTCTGAAGCTCTGAAAGACCAGTTATAGTTAAAGCTTACCACGATAGGTTTCTTAGTCATTATGACAGTCATGGTATGCTTACTACTGAAGTTGAGGAAGAATGGGATCATTTTAAACAGGCTTTTTTGGACACTAACAGTACTCTTTTAGGAAAAAAGGAGCAGAAGAGGCAGAATTATCTGAGTGATAAGGCACTTGAGCTTATTTCGGAAAGAAAGAACTGCAGGAATGTCCTTAATCAATACCCTACTAGTACTAATAGAAAGCATTACAGAGAACTTAATAAACGTGTAAAAGATCAGTTAGCTGCTGATAAGAATCTTTGGCTTTATGGTTTGGCTGACAAAGCCAAGGAAGCAGTTAGACAGCACAACAGCAGAGAGCTGTACCAGATAGTTAATGTTTTGTGTGGTAGAAAACGGACAGGTATACAGGGATTGAAGGATAAACAGGGTAAGGTTATAGAAGGTGAGGATTCTGTCATGGCTAGGTGGGCTGAGTGTTTAAGAGATGTTCTAAATAATATGGTTAGTTCTACTTCGATTGTTTGTAATGAGGATACATGCATTATTTGCTTTAATGTTGGTCCTATAACACAATCTGAAGTTATTTTGGCTGTTTCTAAACTTAAATTTCATAAATCCCAAGGGGGAGATGAAATTACTACAGAAATGCTTAGAGCTGGAAATGTTTTGGTTACCACTTGGATGACTGAAATTCTGAATATCTTTTATGATAAAGGCATGGTTCCTAAGGATTTTACCAGAGCTATTGTTATCCCTGTTTTCAAAAAAGGTGATCGCAGTTCTTGGGATAACTATAGGGGTATTAGCCTACTCTCTGGTCCAGGTAAAGTTCTTTCCATGATTGTGCTTAATAGAATTAAGAATCTGGTTGACAGTCAATTGCGTGATGAGCAATGTGGATTCAGAAGTGGTAGGGGATGTGTGGATCAGATATTTTCACTTAGGCAGATTCTTGAGAAATGTTTGGAGTTTCAGAAACCTTTGGTTGCTAGCTTTGTTGATTTCAAAAAGGCTTTCGACTCTGTTGATCGTCATAATTTGTGGTTGATTGTGAGATCATATGATATACCAGGCAAGTTAGTTAACATAATGAAAGCTCTCTATAATAACACTGAGTCTTGTGTGAGAGTTGGTAAGTCTTGTAGCAGTTGGTTTGGCATTACTTCTGGTGTTCGACAAGGGTGCATTTTGTCTCCTTTTCTCTTTAGTTTGGTTATTGATTATGTTATGCGAAATTCACTTCAAGGGAAAGATTTTGGTCTTAAATGGGCTGGAGAAACGAAAATTTCTGATTTAGATTATGCTGATGATTTAGCCCTTTTGGCAAATGATGTTGATGAGATGAACTCTTTCATTCGAGCTGTTGATGAGACTGGTAGTAGAGTGGGTTTGGTTATAAACAGAGAGAAAACTAAAACGATGAAAATTGGTCAGGCAGGTTGTGATTCAGTTCATCTGAATGGTTGCAGTCTTGAGTAGGTGTCACAGTTTAATTACCTTGGGAGCTATGTAACAGATACTGGTGATGTGCGACATGAGATTAACAGACGGATAGGGATTGCTGCCGCGACTTTCAAGAATCTATGGAGAGTGTGGAGAAATAGGCGTATACACCTAAAGACTAATATTAGACTGTATAATAGTTTGGTTCTTTCTAGGGTTAGTTACGGTAGTGAAACATGGATGCTTTGTAAACAAGACAACAGGAAATTAGATGCTTTAGATTCTAGATGCTTAAGCAGTATCCTAGGCATTAGGTAGTTCAACTTTGTTAGTTATGAAGAGATTAGGCTAAGTGGTCGGCAACCTTCTCTAAGCAGTATATTGTTCAGAGAGAGACTCCGTTGGTTTGGCCATGTTACCCGTATGAATAGGTATAGATTAGCGGATAGGGTTGTGAAAAGTTTGCTTAAAAGCTAGAGAAAGAGAGGGAGATCTATGATGCGGTGGGCAGACAATGTCAATCAGGACCTTGTCAGAATTGGTGTATAATGGTGAGATGCAGCAGATATAACTCACGAGAGATGTGTTTGGGAGAACTAAATTGAAAGGTCTAGTTTGTCCTCCGTAGCTCATTTCTGTTTGAGGATGATGATGGTGATATTTGTTTATAGTTAGGTTGTTTATACCTTTCGTATTTTACATTTTTTGTTATATTGTTTATACCTTTTGTGTTTTCCTTTTGTCTATTGCTTTTAACCTTAGTTGTAGGTTTGCATAACTTTTATATTTTTTATTTTGGTCTTTACTCCTTCTATGTCTATCTTTCTATCGTTTATGTATCTTATGGTGCAGTTGCCACTGCACCATCAACCTTGTTGCTGGATGCAGAGAGATTTCATCAGTTTTTGAAGTCTTTACTAGAGTAATATTTTAGAATTATGATGTACTTGTATAAATCGTTAACTGGTAGGAGAGCCAACTTAAAAAATCTTTCCTTCTTGATTGAGGCTGGAGGTTACAATAGGGTGAGAAATCAACATTGTGTGAAAATACTGCTTTGTATTCTAAAAATGAGGTCAATGTGAGAGGAGTAAGTTGAGCCATAGACTGAGAAGCCATATCGAATAATAGATTCACATAAAAATTTGTACACTAAGACACATACGTTAGTGGGAAGTGCACTCTGTGATTTATAGATTTTATAGGCACATCTTCTGTGCCTATCACATAAATTATTATGAGTCTTCCATCTGAAATGCTTATCAATAATTAAACCTAGATAATTAAATGATGTTTCTGTTCTAAATCTGGACAGGCAGTCATTGATTTTTATCAACTGAAAATGCGTTTCGTTTATACATGTATTGAAGTAAGCTAAGGTGAGTGGATATACATAACTTTAGTCTTATTACTGTTTAAATGAATGAGATTTTTATTTAACCATTTTGCTGTTTAAGATAAAGTTCTGAATTGCAAATAATTGTTTCCAAATTAAATCATAATTGACTAATACAATATCATCGTTGTATTGAAAGATAGAGCCAACAAATTTAATATCTAATAAGTCGTTAATATATATTAAGAACAGCAATGGACCCAAAAGTGACCCCTGAGGTACACCATACTGTGAAGCCCGAGGAGAGATTTTGTAGTCCTTTATTTTGGTGGTAATATCTCTTGAGAATTTAGAATTCTCTTAACAGATTATTCTTTTCTTCATCTAGAGTTCTCTTAAAGGAGATTTCTTCTTAAGTGGAGTTCTTTTAAAAGATTTTTCTTTTCCTTAATCTAGAATTATTTTTAAAAAAATCTCTCTTCCTAGAGTTCTCTTTGAAGCATCACTATTCTGAAACTACAATTCCTTTAAAAAGTGTTATATTCTTTTAAGAGAATCCTCCCTGGGTAAGGCATGGCTGTTCGTATTGTTTTCTACTGAGGTCCTGCCATCCTCTCAGACCTTCTACTGTGGCATATAAACTGACAGGCTCCTGTCAGACCTCTGTGGCAAGCAGCTGTTTGAGGGGGTATTTATTTATTTTTATTTTTTATGAACTAAAAAGATATCTTTTGAATCTTGAGCTCTTAAAAGGGCCTCTCCTCTTCACCTTTTCTTAAAAGGACATCTCTTCTAAATATGGATTTTTGTTAAAAGGACCTCTTTTCTTCATCTAGAGTTCTCTTAAAAGGACCTCTCTTCTTAATCTAAAATTCTCTTAAAAGGACCTCTCTTCTTAATCTAGGATTCTCTTAAAAGGTCCTTTCTTCTAAATCTGGATTTCTGCTAAAACCTTTTTCTTCATCTAGAGTACTCTTAAAAGGACCCCTCTTCTTAATCTAGAGCTTGTTTGAAAGGTTATCACTTCTGAATCTAGAATTCGCTTTAAAAGGATCTCTCTTCTAGACATCTCTTCCAAGGATTTCTCTTCTGAATCTAGAGTTCTCTTAAAAGGATCTCTCTTCCTAGAGTTCCAAGGATCACTCTTCAGAATCTTCGATTCTTTCAAAAGGTTCTCTCTTCTTCATCTAGGGTTCTCTTAAAAGGACCTCTCTTCTGAATCTATAATTCTCTTAAAGGACCTCTCTTTTTAATTTAGAATTCTCTTTAAGAGGATCTCTCTCCTTAATTTCTCTGAAAAGGATCTCTGTTCTGAATCTAGAATTATCATAAAAGGCCCTCTTTTCTTAATCTAAGGTTCTCTAAAAAGGATCTCTTTTCTGAATCTAGAACTCTCTTGAAAGGACCTTTCTTTTTAATATAGAGATCTCTTAAAGGGATCTCTATTCATATAATTCTCTGAAAAGAATCTCTATTCTGAATATAGAATTTTCTTAAAAGGTTCTCTCTTCTTAATCTAGAGTTTTCTGAAAAGGATCCCTCTTTTTAATCTTGAATTCTCTTTAGAGGCTTTCACTTCTTAATCTAGTGTGCTTTATACTGATTCACATAGATCGCTACATGGTGTGATCTCAGTGAGGCCTCACTCTGTTTTCTGCAAGATTGAAATTAGCCCCATCACCTGGCAGCCAATGCGACCCTTCTTGTTTGTTTGGTGCTTGGTCTTATTGGAATCAGGGGCAATGATTTGGCAAATGTTGCTGCCAAGTAGGCTGTACACCATTGGACATTTCACAGCCGGATTGCTATCTGGGCTACAACCATCGAGATCCAAGTTGCACTTGGCTACACTAAGATCATTCTTTTATAACATATTCGTTTCTTCTATGGGCAGATGATGAACCTAAGAGCGAGTTATGTAACACCATTTAAAGTGTTAAATGTATTTCAATCGATTGTTCTTGTTTTAAGCTTGAATGTCGTTTTTATTTTAGTTTTCAAGATTTGACAACCATTCTGACTGTTTTTATCTGATCATTTGCTTTTATCACCTGTTTTTTCATTCTTTACACTATGCAGGTTATTTTAACCGACTTTAGTTTTATATCATTGCTGCATTTCTTCTATAATTTGTACTTGTCCTGT
Organism: Ryuthela nishihirai; assembly: GCA_038380435.1. Classification (NCBI taxonomy): domain Eukaryota; kingdom Metazoa; phylum Arthropoda; class Arachnida; order Araneae; family Heptathelidae; genus Ryuthela; species Ryuthela nishihirai. Next base: position 45,347,237 of record JAWZYU010000005.1, read on the forward strand.
AATTTGACACCTGGGTTAATTTTATTTTGCCTTTCTGTACATACAAGGTATCCCTGAACGATTGCATAAATTCCACATGGTAATATTTATCTTTGTGAGAGGATCAAATATGCGCTAAGAACTATTCATATATGAGCGATAATTTCCAAATAAACCTAGCCTTTGTGAATGCGCCATAAAACCCCAAACGAAGTTTCAAGATTTGACGATCAACTTTTCAATCTAGAGTTCTCTTACAAAGACCTCTCTACTTAATTTAGATCTCTCTGAAAAGAATCTATTTTCCTAATCTAGAATGCTCTTAAAAAGACCTCTCTTCTTAATCAAGAAATCTTTTTAAAACATGTATCTTCTTAATTACAAGCTCTTAAAAGGATCTCTCTTCTTATTCTACAATTTTCTGAAAACGATCTCTCTTCTTAAGAATTTTCCTAAAAAGATCTCTCTTATTAACAGCAATGCTCTTAAAAGGATCTCTCTTCTTAATCGCTAATTCTCTTAAAGAATTCTTCCTCTTAGTCTAGAATATCTTTCAAAGGATTTCTGTTCTCAATTTCATCATCATCGTCATCGTTTACGCAATAATAAGAATAAGAGCTACCTTTATGTAGTGAAAAGAATTTATTATTATTTAGTTAAAAGAACGAGATCTACCTATATGAAGAGACGGGGGTGGCTCAGTGGGGAGCACGCAAGGATTTATCGTCATGCAGTAATAAGAACAATATTTACGTTTATGAAGAGGAAAGTATTTATGTAGTAATAAGAATAAAATCTACCTTTATGAAGTGGAAATAATTTTATCTTTAGGCAGTAATAAGAATAGGATCTATCTTAATGCAGTGGAAACTTATTTCACACGACTTTACTCACTAATAAATATAACAGCTACTTTATTCAGCGGAAAGGATTTATTTAGTAATAATAATATCTACCTTTATACAGTGGAAAGAATCCGTTTGAGCGCTTGTCGTCAGGTGAGTGAATGCCACATGGGCAGACTAAAAGAGTTGTATCGGTGAGTATAGAGCCACACAGTCTTCTGGTAGAACCATTTGGAAACAGATCACTGGCATTTCGAGAGGCTGCAATCATTGAGATGAGCACAAACATGGTGGTGCATATTGGAAGGATATGCAGGATAATCATCTGTCAAGAAAAATAAAAACTAGTAATATATATTTTTTTAAGGGAAATAAGTGAAATTTCGATGAGCATAATATACTTCCGAGTTTTACTTTTTGAATTGTTTTACTTCAGAGTGGGACTTTTTTGCATCATCATCATCATCCTTAAGCAGCCATGGGCTATGGAGGTCCAACCAGACCGTGCAATTTAGTTCTCCAAGCAAGTCTATCCTGAGCTACATCTACTGCATCTGGCCACTGCACACCAATTCTAACAAGGTCCTGTTTGACATTGTCTGGGTCTATCGGTGGAAGTTTTATAAATTTTTTCAAATGAAACGGAATAATATTTTTAGCTATTATAGACTGCAGTTTTTCTATTTTATTTATGTTAGTTAAGTTAGTTGTTCCATGCACAATTATTCCATAATTTAAAATAGATTCGCATATTGCTTTATAAAATATTACACAGGTTTCCATATTTAATACGTATTTCAATTTTTGAATTTTTATCGCCGATATTCTCAAGCTTTCACATGTGGGATATATGGGCATTCCACCTAAAATATTCATCAAAAATGATTCCTAAGTAATTTATTTTGTTTACTTGCTCAACAAGTGGGCAACTACATAATGATTCATAATTTGAAGCATCCTTTTTTCTGCAATTTATTTTATGCAATTATTTTTTCGCCTTGAAAATATAATTGACCGCAAAGGTCAAAAAAGTTGACCTTTGCGATCAATTTTTTTATGCAATTATTTTTTCTGCAATTCATTTATGAGTTTTGATAAAGAGGTTTTGATGAATATGAAATACTGGTGAATGAATAATCATTAGTTTTGTTTTTTTCTCATTTAAATAGGTTTTATTATGATTTAACCATCTAATAATATTATTGTAATCTCTTTGAACCTCTGAAATGTATCATTTAAATATTTCTGACTGTTTATTAAAACAATGTCGTCAGCATATAGATAAATAGCACTTTTTAATTTTGTATTGAACAAATAATTTATGAGCCCTTCGGTGTCCTCTAAGTGAAATGAGTGAGAAAAGGGTAAATACTGATTTTAATTGTGATGTACAGGTACTAGAATTCTGAAAATTTGTGCTTAGATATTTTTCGAGTTGCAGATTTCGGATAAAGTAAGAAATTCAAATCTTTTAAAGCCAAATTTCAATCTATCCTTCAGGCAGATGTGATAAAAATCAGAAACTTTATTCTGGGGGACATTCCATAACTGAGATCTCAACAAATGCAAGCGTTTTCGAGATTCAGTCATTCATTCAAAGTCAGGTACAGGTCACGTGAAATGTAACTTAACAGTTTCTCTTTCTGGGTGGAGTCACTATTTTTCTCCTTTAGGAAGAAAAGAGATGGAATCCACCGTTGTGAAATAATTTGCTGCAAAACTGATTATAAACAAGTAAAATGGGATTGGACTTATCACAAGTAAATTATTTGAAGTCAATACTTCCGTTTCACGATGCCCAAAAATGTCGTAAAACGAGAGCGGAAAGAGTTTACTCGTAATTCTAGTTAGAATAGTCTGGATACAAAGGAATTTCCTATGAAAATGTATGGAAATATATAGCTGGAAATATATCTAAAGTGTAAAACTTATCATAAATTTATAAATGACGATTAATATCTCCAAATAATTCATAGATAATACAAGATACAAAGTGAACTTTTTTCTTCAAGCACACTTCCAGTTGTTATCCTCAAATACGAGATCTTCATGAGGAAATATTTTCTTAGCAGTTGATAACATCCTATTCTGAAGAGCATGGACATCGGTTTGCTCACAGCCCCATTAATAACAAATAAGCTGCCAACTAATAAATCAGGCATATGGGCATCATAGAATTACAGGTGTTGTGGTCAGATTATCCAACTTGTGAACTTTGGCTTAAATTCTTTATTGGATATCGTCTTACAGAAACAGATTCGTTGTTAGCAGTGATTGAAAAATTAAAATACATAATTTTAAAAACTTCCTATCTTCCTATATCTGCTTTAAAAAAAACTAATATAAATGCCAATGCGTAAGTAATTTATTCCATTCATATTAACGTCAGAAGAAATATCGGACTTCAACATTTTTTTGAATTGCTAAGAGATGCCAATTCTGGCGCCCTACCTACCTTCCTTAGACGTTAATATGAATGGAAAAGTTATTTTATGATTGGCTTGTTATGCTCTGATTTGCCTCAGGCATAACGTTTCTTGTTCATTTCTCACTTGAAGATTTTGACGAATGCAAGAGGGAATAGACAAACAGGATGCCACATTAGTTTTCACCCCAAATAAAAAAAAAAATAAATACCCCCTCAAGCAGCTGCTTGCCACATAGGTCTGACAGGAGCTTGTCAGTTTATATGCCATAGTAGAAGGTCGGAGAGGATGGCAGGACCTCAACAGAAAAACGACACACACTTACCCTGGGCTCGAACCCAGGTCCCTTAGATCAGTTGCCAACCGTGCTAACCACTCGGCAATGGGACGACACGGAATCCACAGCTGCGACCGAAAGCTCAAAATACATGACACCCAGAGGTCATTCTTTGCATCTAGCAAACCCTTTCCGATAAACAACACTATCGAAACTAACATCCCGTGGACAAAATGACAAGCAGAACCCCAGTTTATTCCCTTAGAGTGTATGGTCAGACATCGAATTGTCGAATGGTGAGTATAAATGCAGACAGCAAAATTGTGACTTCACACGGAAAACACCGCCACAAAATCATGCCCATGGATAGCTGCAGAGGTAGAACTGAAGAACTTTGCCCACTGTTGATATTCACCAACAATAAATCCCCTTCTCCCAGACGGGTGTGTCAATAGTGTGTCAACATCTAGCGCAGAGACAGACTCAGTGCGTGGAATTTATCATTCTTAAGTTCGTCTACAGATGGTCGCACACATATCACATATTCACGGAAAATAAGGGGGGAAGGAACATGCAACATACCTAGCGAGGGACAAAAGGACTTCAGATGGATCCGAGATTTTGGAGAGAGAAGACTCGGGATGAGAAGGCGCACGGGGCTGCCCCAGGCGGATCGGAGTATGAATAATGGTACTTCATTATCTCATTGTAAATGAGATAGTGAAGTGTGGAATGCTTAGGAAGTGAGACTGGTGAGCAGTCATTTTTGGGAGAGAAGGAGAGGGGAAATTTTAAGATATTTTGTAACACTTCCTGAGTCAGAAGCTCTCATTTGACATACACCGCAGAGCCAAAATATTATGACCAGCGCGTATTTATGCAAATCGAAGCAACTGCAGGTAAATGTGTGTAGGTTATGAAACGGTACAAATAACACCTCATATTGAGCTCTGTTAATCAGTGTTATTCTTGTTCTTCAGATGGGAAAGGCAGCGGACTTAAGTGAGTTTGACAAAGGCCAAATTGTAATGGTCAGACGATTGGGTCAGAGCATTTCCGAAACAGCAAAGCTTGTGGGGTGCTCACAGTCAGCCGTGATTAGTACCTTCAAAAAGTGGTCCGAGGAGGAAAAATCCACGAACAACTGGAAAGGTGTGGGCTGATCACGACTCATCGATGCTAGAGGTGAGCGAAGGCTATCCATATGGTATTAGCCAACAAAAGGGATATAACTCGCCCGTAATTTGAGTGCTGATGGCGGGAGTAATGTGTCACAACACACAGAACATCGAACCCGCTGAAAATGGGGCTGCGTAGCCGCAGGCCGCTCTGAGTGTCCATGCTAACTTCGATTCACCGTCGAAAGCGCCTACAATGGGCAATGGGCATGCGAGCATCAAAACTAGACCTTGAATGATTGGAAGAGGGTCATCTGGTCCGATGAATCTCGTTTCATGTTGCACCATGTGGACAGCCGGGTACGTGTGCATTGTTTACCTAGGGAAGTGTTGGCAGCAGCATGCACCGTGGGATGAAAACAAGCCAGTGGAGAAAACGTAATGCTTTGGACAATATTCTGCTGTGAAACCCTGGGTCCAGTCATTCATGTGCAGGAAACTATGACGTCTACCATCTATTTAAACATCATTGCAGACCAGATACATCCTTTCATGGCAGTGGTATACTCCTCTAGTAGTGCCTTCTCTCATCAGGATAATGCGCCATGCCACATGGCCCAGAATGTTTGAGAATGGTTCGCAGAACATGAGGAAGATTCCCAGGTATTGCCCTGGCCTCCAAATTCCCCAGACATCAATCGAGCATCTGCGGTTTGTGTTGGAAACAGCATATCCGATCTGCTGCGGCTCAACCACGTAACTTACAAGAGTTAATGGGGATGCTGTTAACTTGTTGGTACCAGATACCACAAGACACCTTTAGAAATCTGTAGCATCTATACCTCGCCGGGTAAGAGCTGTTTTGGCGGCACGTGGAGGACCAACATCATATTAGGTAAGTGGTCATAATGTTTTGGCTCTTCAGTGTATATATCGTTATGCTCAGCCTGTATGTTCGAAAGATATAGTGGAACAAATATTTACACATTTTCCCGTTTTAGGTAGTACGATGGATGAAGGAAACTGTTTTAAATCCTAAGGCACTATCAATGTCGCAAACTTTCATTTGGTGCATAACTTATTACGAATCATCACCGCGTTGGGAAGATAAGGTGGAGGAGAAATTGTCTCGACGAATTAACCAACTGACAATTGACAACCGAAAAGCAGGTGAAAGACAGACGAAAAGTGGACGGCATGGTTCTCTTTCCCCCCTCCCGCCTCCTCGTATAACAAGCACCACCCTTAACGATAGATAAACATACGAGGGGTATTCAAAAAAGTTCTTGATACGCATCTGCAGAACGAAAAGCATTGCACTTACCTCAACAAAACTTTCCTTGTCCTTCAAAGTACTCCCAGCATACATGAAAAGTTGCAGGGGTCTGGTTGTACTCCTATTGGGGAATAATCGGCACTCTGAATGAAAGCATTTTGCAAGGTCTTGAACCCTTGAAAAAAGATTTCCAGCAATTCCTTTTTAATTTTTGGAAACAACCAAAAGTCGCATGTTGCAAGATTGGGTGAATATGCATGTTGGGATAGCTGTTTGTTTTTTTTCTTACTCCTGATAGGCGTTGCTGGGTTTTGTTCAGACTTGCTGGGTTTTGCGAGCTCTGGCATTGTCCTGAAGAAGGACACATCTGTTGTTGGATGCTGATCCTTCATCTCTTTAACCATTTTGGGCAAACAATGTTTATGTAGTATTGGCTATTTATAGTCATATTTTTAGGTAAGTTGTCCATGGCTTCCACTCCTTAGGAATTGAAAAAAATTATGAGTATCCTCTTCCTTGAGCGAAAATCGTGTCGGAAGATTTTTGGATGCGGTTCATCTTTCGACATCAAACATTGCCAGCATCTCCTTGCAGGAGCCGACTAAACCCATTTGACACAGATTTTTCGGAACTGTAAATGTTGATGAAAAATTGTTTCAACACTGCCAATTGATTCACTGACATCTAAACTTATTACCATAACGGTGATGTGTAGGTGTTACTTGATGAGAGCAGCAGCGATGGTCCTCTCGTCTTCTCACGGCCTCCTTCGATCTCCCTGCACGAGGTAGGTCTTCGAAGCTCTGCTCTTCTTCTCAGAATTTGCTCATCCATCCCGTAACAGTGACATGTGAACAGACATAATCCCCATATACTTGTGATGAATCGCATTAATTTTTTTCTCGTCGTTCCCAAGATGCATCCCTTTGAAAATGCAAAAACTTTCCGTGTCTTTAGTAGGCTCTATAACAACAACACACAGATTTCGCAGACCGAACTTTATGCGCCGCCAACGAAGAGAGAAATGATGACACGGCCGTTGTTTTTAACACATAGTGAGAAGTTTAGACAAGATTTCCTTTTTTTCCCTAAGTCGTAGCTCGTTAATTTCGGAAACGAGTGCAAACCTGCAGACATGTGTGCAGTGGCCAGGTGCAGTAGATGTAGCTCAGGACAGACTTGCTTGGAGAACTAAATTGCACGGTCTGGTTGGACTTCCGTAGCCCATGGCTGCTTGAAGAGGACGAGTGAGTATTTCGCATTATCGGAATCAGTTTGTGAACCGTGTAAGAAATTGATTTTTTAAAAATATTTTTAATTTCGGAGAGTTAACATTTAAAATCTCTTACTGAGCTCTATTATTATTTTTATCAATAAAACAGTGACAATTCAAAATTGTTTTCATAGCATTTGTAATCATCTCATATACAAGCACTTTATCGATTGAGAGTAATTGAGATAATAGGGTTTAGAATATTTATTTCTTTTTTTTAATTTTATTTCAAGATCTTTATAAATTTTAAAACAAATGTAATAGGTAATGTATATGTATCAACGTAAATGTGTGTTTTGTTGAATGAAGTGAACTTAAATCATTGATTAATTCCTTTTCCGAACTGTAGTCATTTCGAGAACTTTACGTAGTCCGTGCATTGTGTATTGTATGACGGGAAAGAGACTACAGTGATTTTCAATTACAATCCATACTGCTATTATACCAGTGTTGCTTTATGTGTTGCCATCAAGCAGTCGCGTTTGCTTATTCGATAGCACTAATGATATAGCAGCACTGAACATGAATTAACTCTATGCTGTAAGAATGGTGTATATGTCAATTCGGTATCAGTTCTCCTTAATGGCTCGGGGCCAAAGCGATCGCAGGGGTGAGTGCAATCGCTCCACTCAAATCATTCTCACCCCTACTCTGCAGGTGAGTAATTCTCTGTCTGCAGGTCACGTGAAGTCCTTTGAACCTTCCGCTGCAGCCTACGAGCTAATTTCGTAAACGAAAAATTAAAGGAGAAAAAAATTATTAAAAAATTAAAGTATTTATGTTTTTTAATGATTCCAATTCAAAATTGTCTACCTTTATAAAATACAAATTAATAAATGTATAAATTCTAAAACAGTAGGTAATGCTGCATTGAGTCTTGTTCGTCCGACGAATGCGATATATAACAGAATGCATTCGCAATTGATTTTGGAAGTGAACTTTCACAACTACACGTGTGCATAACTCTGTAATCGCTCAGTGCAGCGTTTTCTGTTGTTTTTTATTCGTGCAAAATATCATTTGAGCTCATTAACACTATATATGTAAGTTCGATAAGGTTAACTTTATTTAGTAATCACATACCTTGTGACTCGCGTTTTCAATTTTTCCAATTAGCACTCGTGTTAAAAAGCTGATCACTGCTTCTGAGTCAATGTTAGGTATCTGTAAACATATCTGTTTCTAAGTTTCACGCCACTCTCATACATTAAAATTCAGAAATTAGGTTAAGAATTTAAAACAATTAGATATCTCTTTTTCAGAATTTTAGATTTTGAAATTTCTTTTATCAATTTAAATAAATACGAGTGGCGAAATAATTAAAAGTAACCATCCAGCATCCAAAATTTATCTTTAAAGCAAAAATTTTCTGTCTTTCGTTCTTTGCTCGACTTTAATCCATCTGTAACATTAAACCTTATTGTTTGAAAGGAACATTGAAAATCCCTTTGTGCTGCACAGATACTAATCAAATATTACGATTCACATTTTACGAATCTTCAACTGATTTGAATTTCCACTGTTGGAGAGCTCTAAATTTGGAAAGTGACAAATTTAAACGAATATTTTAAACAATCTATTTACGCTAGAAATTTGAAATTTTCTTCATAGAGTATGATGCTCTAAGGGTTTCCATTGACAGAATAGATTTGCGTCCTTACCCACAGAGTGGTGGGAAAAAGTACACTTTTTTGTTTTCAGAAAGAAATTAAAATTTTATTTTGGATTGGATAAGTGATAATTACATATTACTCTTTACACTTTTCGATCCATCTGTTAGTTCGAATTTCCACTATAGAGGAATGAAGCCAGAAAATGGTCTTCACTGACTTCGAAAATTTGCATACCGTATTCACCAGACGTGATAAGTTGTTCTTTGTAAACTTAAATCGATTGGTGAATTAACGAAAGGCAAAAGTCTGAATGAAGGCTACTTAATTAAGTAATCGGTCAAATAAACATTATGAACAGCATGCCATGAAATAAATCTCGAATGATTAGTTTTAAATGGAGGCATATAACCATTTTTAATGATAGACAGCAGGAGAAAAAGTTTTTTTTTTTCAAATATGACGACTTGAAGCTGAAATAAAATGAGAACTAATACTAAATAGGGAATAAAATGGAATAGATGGCAAAGTTAAAACATATCTAAGACCTTAAACCGAAGGGCTTGTAAAGGCTGCCGTCAGTCAGATGGGACGTTAAAGAACATGCTTAATGATTTTGACAGGAGGCTTCCATCTGACTCCTAACATCTGTCCAGTGGGTTCCCTTCCCCCAACCTTCTCTGAGTCTTTGGAGTCTTTGTGACCTAGCCATATAAATTACTGTGTGCAAAAAAGTGCCGCTCAGAGGTAAAACACATAATACTAAACTAAGATCTTAAATTTCATATCAACAGTTACACATGAAGTACAAATGTTTTCCAACCAGTTTTCCTTCTGTTAGAATAGATAACCTGAAAGGAAAGGCGAAGAAACCTACTTACCATGGCCGAAGAAGAAGGAAAGAGAATCGCTTTGTACGCTGGTTTAGCTTCGTTGTCGTACGCGATGCACTCGAGATGAAACTGAAAAGCAGTTCTCGATCCACCTTTATATAGAAGCTCAGAGATCACGGGTATTATTACAACATACTTCCCCGCTCGAGATTACTTCTCTCACAAAATCGATCGACAACAGCACGAGCACTTCCCCTCCATTTCTGCAAAACAAGGATCAGTGAGTGCACGGAAAATGTTTACTTGAGTCACAACAAGTGTTTCTGTCAGAATTCGTGGGGTCATTCTCAGCAAAGCCCTGCACCTCCCCAAGGTTCTAATCTTGAACCCGTAGAGTAAAGTAGTGACAGCTCTATTTTTAGCTAAGTTGTCTGAAAATCAGTTCAGGTCATAGTGTATCGAAAAAAAGAAAATCTGGGTCGGTGAGGTCGTAATATGTGCAAAAGAAAAACTATTTGATGAATTGAAGTTAATATTTAAAACACATATTATATCTTGGGAGAAATTCGAACCAGAGAACATTCATACTTCACTAAAACCTTTTTCTGAAAAAAAAAAAAGAAAACAAGAAATGCCAACAAACATCGAGATAACGGAAAGTGGCAGATAAAGACCGCTCATTCTGCCTTATTTTATACCCTTTGCATTATTTTTATGTATTTTGTTGGGCTGTTTTACCTCTGAGCGGCACTTTTTTTGCACACCATGGGCTAAATGGCCAAGTCACATGGACCCCGAAGGCTCAAAGAAGGTTGGGGGAGGGGACCCACTGGAACAGCTGTTGGGAGACAGATGGTAGCTTCCCGTCAAGGCCATCCAGCGTGTTCTTTAACGTGCACAGGGTATGGCTCTCCCGCACACGGGGCCACGGCTTAACGTCCCATCCGACGGACGGCAGCCTTTCCAAGCCCATCGGTGTCTCCTACTGACCGTGGGCAGGGCGGGGAATTTTGCGGAGATAAATCTCAACGCTGACCCAGCTGGGACTCGAACCTGGGAACTACAGATTACGAGCCTGGCGCGCTACCAACTGAGCTACTCCCGCCCTATGTATTTTGTATTCGAAAGAGAAATTTGATAGAAATGACAAAGAAAAAATGCCGCACACCGCGATTTGTCTCTCTAAACAAAAGAATCTGCCTAAATGCAGGATGACTCATTCTCCTAACCATTCCTTACTTACATAATAGATCAGCTTAATGTTAAAAATGATATGGAACATCTGGAATCAAAAGCATCTATCTACTTATCATCGTGGTTACAAAGGATTCAATTTAGGATTACAAAGTGTGGTTACAAAGGATTCAATTTACAAAGGATTCATTTAGTCCATCAATCTTCAGACGACAAAATAAATTACCTGCCTTTTTCTTTTCGTGCAGTCGCCCATTTTTCCACTCTTCAGAGATTCTTAAAGTTTTATTAGGAAGGCTTGCTTTCCTATACAGGGTGATTCAAAACTTATCGTTCAAATTTCGTGGGGAGGTAGGGAATACGTCAGGAAACCGATTTCATTTAGGAAAGTATGTCCGCAAACGTCATCTACATGAACAAAATGGACAAGTAAAGTGAACACAAGGAAACAGTACAGTTAAGTGGTAACGAATGTGACTTTTATTCCAACAAGATAAAGTGCAGGTTCACAGTAGGTGCTCAAAATTGCGACCATTTACACGGACACAGGATTCACAGCGCCGTTGCATTGACCGCCGAACATTTTCAAAAACGCCTGGCATATCACGGACAATGCCTGCGGCGGCCACTATTCGTGCAACAAGGTCCATTTCACTGTCGACTGGGGTCTCGTACACATGGTATTTCATGGCCCCCCACAAAAAGAAATCCATGGGCGATAAATCAGGTGACCTGGGTGGCCAAGCGATCGGTCCACCTCTACCGATCCATCGAGCTCCGAATGTTCGGTTCCGGCAATCACGCGCAACAATTGTGCTATGGGCTGGAGCCCCGTCATGTTGATATCACATATCTCGGCGGATATGCGCAGGAACAGCGCCCAGAAAAGTCGGTAACACTGTCTCGAGAAATATTAGGTATTTCCGGCAGTCCAATCGGGGCGGTAGCAAGTAAGGTCCCAACAAACAGTCACCAATGATTCCAGCCCACACATTTACGGCAAAACGATGTTGCGCAGCGTGACTTCTCGTACCATGCGGGTTGTCGTAAGCCCACACATGTGAATTGTGTGTATTGAACATACCTTCAAGACTGAATGAAGCTTCATCTGTTAAAAGGACAGAAGCTGGAAAACTGGGGTCCACGGCACCTTTCTGCATGAACCATTGTGCAAATTCCACACGCTTCGGATAATCGTCAGGATGCAGTAACTGCACTCTTTGCAGATGGTAAGGATGCACACGTTCCTCGTGCAGTATCCGCCACACTGCTGACTGAGAGACCCCAAGCTGCTGAGCAATAGCTCGTGTGCTGGTATTCGGATTATCTTCGATGGACTGTAGGACTTGTTCTGCAACGTTGACAGTCTGCGTCAGTCGTCTTCTCCCGTATCCTGCATGTTGCTGCGCAGTGAACCAGGTTCGCGCAGATTGCGATGCACACGTGCAAACATTTGATGCTGTGGTATTCTTCTGTTGGGGTATCGGTCTTCGTAAACTTGCCTAGCTCGGCGGCCGCTTTCGCCAGCTGCCCCATATGCGAGATGCATATCCGCTAGCTCTTGATGCGTAAAACGATTCATCTTATCACTAGTAAGTCAGCTCGTACACTGATGACAGCGGGAGTGGTCGGGCGAGCTGTACACTGGTTGGGTACACACAGCGCCCTCTACATACGCATGCGGACATTTGCGGACATACTTTCCTATGTGAAATCGGTTTCCTGACGTATTCCCTACCTCCCCACGAAATTTGAACGATAAGTTTTGAATCACCCTATATATTCAATTTCAATTCAATTCGATTTTATTTGTACAATATTTAAATGCATAGCTAACACATAGTCAAGTTCCACAAGAGTTAGTATTTAACTCGCAAGTGGATATTTACAAAACATATATATCCTGCAGTCCTGAGTACATCAATATATAAATATGTAAACAGAAAAATAACAATTTTAGCCTTTGTAATATAAAAATTTATCTCCTATTACTCATATTTCATTTCAATGCAATTAGTTAATACTGTAAATAAAACATCAGTCGCAATCTCCATCGTTCAACAACCATTTTTTAGTTCTTTAGAGAAATGCATTTTATTATAATTTTCAGGCTATCTGGCAGGGAGTTGAATAGTTTTAAGCCACTATATCCATAATATTTTTTGCATAACTCTTTGTGTTTGAAATGCAAAAATCCTGAGCCACCACCGCGCTTGTAAAATATTTATTAACCACTACATCAAATTTGTCCTTATTAGTAGACACATGCTTTGCTAAAGCCTTTTGGTGTATTTGTTTTATCTTGAGTATTTGAAGTTATTTGAAACTTTGCTCAGACGAATCGTACTTTCTTTTAAATGTCATAATCTTTATTATATATCTTTGCGATTGCTGCAATTGATTTAAACAACATGAAGATGATCCACCCCAAATTAGAATTGCATGCTGTATTCTGGAATAGATTAATGCATAATACATATTCTTTAAAATTTTGGTATTCATCATATCTCTTAAATGATACGTCTTGGGAATTATTTGTTTGATTTTTAACACTACGTTTTGAACATGATCATGCCAGATTAGATAACAGTCGAAATTAACTCCTAAATATTTTATTGCTTTAGTACGTTTAATTCTTGGGCAAGCACAGTTTAGAGACCCGATTTTTCCTTATTAGAAAAACTTACAATCACTCATAAGATAGAATAAATCTCCAAGATCTCTATACTTTCCTCTAACGGTATTGAAATACATATATTTCGTTTTATTTACATTTATTAATAATTTACTTTTGGAGACAAATTTGAAGTGCACTTACATCTGCAGCAACATTGTTTAATAGTTCTTCATTAGTTTTATCACAGTAAACTAAGGCGGTGTCATCTGCAAACGAAATAATCTTGCGTTTGAATTTAGTGTGTAATAGATAGTTTACATACATTGAGAATAACTGTGGTCCCAAAACAGAACCCTGTGGAACACCATAATGAATTGAATTTTTTTCACTCAAAACGTTTTCAATTTGACTTGTTGTGTTCTGCCCTTCAAACACGAATGAAACCACTTCAGTGACAACCCCCTTATACAAAAAATCTCTAATTTATTTAGTAAAATATCAATAGAGGGAATCAAAAGCTTTAGACATATCCAGAAGCAAAACCACCACTCTTTCATTTTCATTGAAACCATTATAAATTTATTTTACTACTTTAGTTGTACCTTTATTTTTCTTAAACCCATACTGGTGTTCCGATAGTATAGTATATTTAGTTAGGTAATTAGTTAACCTTAAATGCATCAACCTTTCAAATTTTATTTTAAGAAGACAGTTTGTATTGAAATAGGTCTATAATTCTCTACAAGCTTTTTATCGCCATTTTTATAAATTTGGATAACCAACGAATTCTTAAGCGAAGATGGGAAAAATCCTTCTGCAAGTGACAAATTGTAGCACTTCAGTAAAACTCCATATATTACACTGATCACTCTCTGTAACACGTAGACTGAGAAGTTTTCATCACCAGATGATTTGTTTAATTTAAGCCCAAAGACTGTCTGAATTCACTTTCACTAATCGGTAACAAGGCCATTGAATTTACTCTGTAATATTTCACATCATCTGATGTGTTTGCACAGTGTCTCCCTCTGTAACATTTTTATTAGATCATCTACCATATTGATATAATAATCATTAAAGGCATCGGAATTTTTCTTTTTGTCATGAAAAGTATCTTCTATTCTTTCACCAATTCGGATTTCTTTTAACAGATTTTTATATTCATATTTACCAGTTAATTCGTTAATAATTTTCCACTGTTATTTAGATTTCACTGTTCATTACCTGCATTTATTAGGTTCATAATTTTCCATTGTTCATTACCTGCCGAAAGAATTTTGCATTTGTAATAGTTATGTTTAGCAATTCTTAATTTATTAGTTAAGTTGTTACGGAGAAGAGTGAATCTATTCTTAATTTCCTTGTATTCCTCATCATTACCTTTTAAGCCTTTTATATAATTTATTCTTTTCGGTAATTGATTGAAGTATTTCATCTGTGACCCATGGTTTTAATATTTTTTTTGGTGCTTGGCGAATACTTCAACTTTGTACATTCTCTAACACCATATTAATTTGATCAAAAACAGACTCGAAATATATTTGATCATCGTTAATAATATCTGTATCCAGCTTTATATTCTTTAATTTTAATTCAAGTTCTTTAAAATTAGTAACATATTTTTAATCTTCCTCGGTATCTTTTTCTACTGCGTCTCTTTTTAGTTGCAGCATTACCAAATAATGATCTGTCACGGTCGTTTTAATAATTATCGGTGTAACTTTCTTATTACCGGATAATCTTACAGCAATATGATCAACACATGTACTACCGTAAAATCTAGTTGTTTGCGCAATACACTGTATAAATCCTAACGTTACTAACATATCACAGTAACTAGAATTAATATTTTTATTATCTAATATATCAATATTAAAATCTCAGATCAATATAACATTTTTATAGTTATTTCGTAACATTTGAGAAGAAACTTCGTCAATTAAAAATTGCTTATCTGGCTAAGGGATCTATATACTGAGTGATCTAGTACTATATAGACCAGTATTTGCAATCCAAAGCTCGCTTTCTCTTTATCTCGTGATATACGTTCCCAATATCTGTCACCCAATGATTATTATAGATAATTATATAATAATCATTGGGTGACAGATATATATATATATATATAATATACAGATATATAT
Organism: Ryuthela nishihirai; assembly: GCA_038380435.1. Taxonomy (NCBI): domain Eukaryota; kingdom Metazoa; phylum Arthropoda; class Arachnida; order Araneae; family Heptathelidae; genus Ryuthela; species Ryuthela nishihirai. Next base: position 45,362,829 of record JAWZYU010000005.1, read on the forward strand.
ATATATAGGGTGAATCTGAAAAAGTGGGCAAAACTTTACGGGGTGGTAGAACGCAGCTATACGAGCAATATTCGTCACAGAATGTATGGTCGGAACGCAAACGGCGAGGCGCTAGGTGGCGTTGGAAATGGTATAAAACGTACACAAAGTGCATATCCGCCATTTCGTGGTTAGTATAACCAGCCATCCTCTCGGCAATCCACGGTAGAAATGCCGTTGGGTGCGAGGACCGACCCTTTTATACCATTTCTAACGCCACCTAGCGGCTCTCCGTTTGCGTTCCGACCATACATTCTATGACGAATATTGCTCGTATAGCTGCGTTCTACCACCCCGTAAAGTTTTGCCCACATTTTCAGATTCACCCTGTATATACAGATATATATATATAATCAGAGGGTGACATATATATATTATTATAGATTTTCAATGATTATTTATATGGCACTATACCAGTAAACTCACGGTATCTGTCACATAATAATGCTTGTTCTCCTATTTATCTCGTGCCATGCATTCCTACTATCTGTAACCTAATGATTCTATTCTTATTTATCTCGTGCTATACATTCCCAGTATCCATCAGCCAATGCTTGTTCTCTTGTTTGTCTCATACCATACATTCTAGGTATCATTTTTAGCTTCACTGGACTTAATTTTGTACTAAAAAGTTATGGAAAATAAAGTCAATTAGGAATTGAAGGGGTATTTATTTTTTATTTATTTATTATTACTCCCTGGATATCACCTGCAAAGAGTCCGCAGATATTCCATGTTAATTCATTGCACTGATCGTGAGTTTACTCTGGATGGCATTTTCCAACATTGAATGCAACGGGTTGGCCACTTTTCCATAAAGGAGAAGTCGCAAGAGCCAGAATATTAAGGGAGTACATTGATTAAACGGCAGAAAATAATCACGAATAACAAAGCAACTTCGCTTGCCGCTCATATCTACATCGTGATGATTGGAATCAGAAGCTTTTCTTCACTCTCTTTATTAACGTAGAAAAGGTTAACATATATATAAATTAACTCGGAGGACAGAACTAAACTCTTTCCAATACCGGATCTGATCCACAGTGCATAAGTTCCATGGTCCTCATCTGGGTATTAGTTTTACAGTTATTTTGCCTTTCACGTTTAAAAATAGCCATAACATGATACAGCCGACAATTTACATTCAATTGTAACTATCACCAAATGAAGGCGAATATAATCTTGCAATCTTATATGAGCATGGTTACTAGAGATAAATACACATTTTTTAATCTTGAAATTCTAATTTACATGTAACTTTGCCTACGACATGGAGTTATAATGAAATAATGAGGATACATTTAATAGTTTTGACTTTTATTCGTTCCAAACACTTTTTTTGACCAAAGTTTCGTTCACACTAACTCTATTTTTCCAAAAGTTCGTCATAATATAAACCACTTCAGCTTTGGAGTACAATGAGCTTATTTCTGAGCTTAAGCATACTCCGAATAGCTGGTAGAAATAACTTTTACGGAATCATTATGATTTCTTATGCAATTCTTCACTATTAGCAACTTAGCAGCATTAAATTGGATTGGGTTGGGTTGTTTTACCTCTGAGCGGCACTTTTTTGCACACCATGGGCTAAATGGCCAGGTCACATGGACCCCGAAGGCTCAGAGAAGGTTGGGGGAGGGGACCCACTGGAACAGCTGTTGGGAGACAGATGGTAGCCTCCCGTCAAGGCCATCCAGCGTGTTCTTTAACGTGCACAGGGTATGGCTCTCCCGCACACGGGGCCACGGCTTAACGTTCCATCCGACGGACGGCGGCCTTTCCAAGCCCATCGGTGTCCCCTACTGACCGTGGGCAGGGCGGGGAATTTTGCGGAGATAAATCTCAACGCTGACCCAGCTGGGACTCGAACCTGGGAACTGCAGATTACGAGCCTGGCGCGCTACCGACTGAGCCACCCCCGCCCCCATTAAATTAAATTGGAAAGGGCGCAAATTGGAAGTGTTAGGAAATCAATGAAAATATTTCTTATCGATCTGAGATACGAACCATTATATACTAAGGGTGATCCATAAGTCTGCGTGTTTTTTCATGCCAAATGCGTATCGTGACACATTGTCTTTACCACCCCTGTGTGTTTTGGGGGTGGCTAGATGTTAGGGGGAACTTAAAAAGATATGAAGGTGTTAAACAAGGCGTTGTGTTTGATCAGGCTCCGCATTCCATGGAAAGTGGACCTGATGCAGCAATATTTAATCATAAATGATGGGGTCTGCCAATCCCAAGCCTAGACTACCCGCCTATTTCAGTTTAGAAACTAGACCAACAGACGAAACAAATAAGCAGTTCGATGTGGAATCATTTTCTTGGAACACATTTAATTAACTTTACACCTATTCTCAATTACAATCAATCTCTCTTAACGTTGATTTCACAGAATGCAAAATTTCATCTTTCATTCGCTGCACCGTTATTGGGAGCACTAAAATCTACGGCTCAAAACGGTCAAGGGCAGCATGGCGGCAACAAACTGTTATTTAACATGGGGAGGGGGAGACCAGATCAGGAAAAATGACCCTACCTCGTTCCTTTGCCATGGGTGGACAGAAGAAAATGACTCTCACTCGTACATATCAAGCTGTCGTCCTTTCGTCGATCTCAGCCATATCATCAGCAGAATTGCCTCTTGATAGTGTCCACAACTGAACCTCGACCCCAGGGTAGAATAGGTCGGGTCTTTGTCCGTGGACGAAGAGAAGGAAGCACAACCTCCGAAGTCAACACTTTGCACCGAAAGTTCAAAGCAGAGTGTCAAAGCATGCTCTTCTCTCTGCGTTCTCCAACCTCGCCGTGGGCTGGGCAAAACCATCTGGGTTGCCATGTGAGGTGCGATTGGTGGCCTGTTATAAGAAACGGATGGCAGTCCATCCATATGATCCTGCTGAGTATTTGTTTTTCGTTTCTTCCGAGAGATCTTTGCTAGATGGGATCCCTATTTGGCCGAGTTTCCGTGTCCTAGGCTTCCGGGCTACCTTCTTCTCCGGCATGAAAGTTCTGAGAGCCAAGATGAAGGCGGGTGGGAGGCTAAGACCTAAACAACAACATGGCGGATGGACTTAGCCCATACAGATATGTCCTGTCCACATTTTTGAAATAAATGTGAGCACAACATCACTGTGTTGCGTTTGTCTACTTCTGAGCGCAGTCACCCCCGATAGGGGACCACCTTGACGTGGGGGGGGGGGCGGGGTTCGGGCCCAGCAACCGGTCGAAGACTTTGCTGACCGGATTGGGTCCCCGGTTGGACAGAGCCAAGACCAACCGAGGTCGAAGAGATCGCTGACCGGTTTGGTGGCCCGGTTGGACGGTGTCAAGACCTCAACATCAGGTGCTCCATGGAGCAAGTTCAAGGGCACGGCTGAACGGATTTGGTCCCCTAGTAGGCACGAGCCCTTTCAAAGTCTGGGCCTCACTAAGAGTCTCCACCCCGGGTGTCGAGCGAACTTGGATTTACATATCCTTGTTCATAGCTAACCGGGGAACAGATTAAATTTTAGGTTTCTATCGGTGGTTAGCTTTCCTTTTATATGACTGCTGCCATGTGAGGTCGGGGATGAGATTCATCTATATGGTGTATTCTTGCCCCAGACTCTAGATAGTCACGGCTTTCCTTTAACTTGGTAGTGTCGTGAGACGGAACCGGGGATTGCCGTGGTTGCTGAACATCTGACAACAAATAGTACATTCTGAGCGCAGTACCAGAAAGAATAAAGTCTACTGCGTTATCCATAAACATTACAAATATGGGAGTCTTGATTTCCATCGTTAGAAAGGTACTATAATGAGTGGGTTATGTATTGAATGGGTGGCAACGATGGTGTGGGGGTGTGGTAAGTGACCATTTTTCTGTACAAAAGATTTGATCGATTTTTACCTATTTACTTTGCTAGTTTGATTTAATTTCTAACATAGAGGAGGTATAAGTGACCTTTCTCGTGATGTACTGAGTTGTACCGATGAAAAGAAATTGATAGTTTTAAAATAACAATTTAAGTGCTTCTTACGGTCTGAGTAATGTCGTAGTTGGGTTGGGTTGTTTTACCTCTGAGCGGCACTTTTTTGCACACCATGGGCTAAATGGCCAGGTCATAATGAGCCCGAAGGCTCAGAGAAGGTTGGGGGAGGGGACCTACTGGAACAGCTGTTGGGAGACAGATAGTAGCCTCCCGTCAAGGCCATCCAGCGTGTTCTTTAACGTCCACAGGGTATGTCTCTCCCGCACAGTCTCTCTCCACGGCTTAACGTCCCATCCGACGGAGTCTCTCATCAGCAGAGATCACTGACCCAGATGGTTTTGCCCAGCCCACGGCGAGGTTGGAGAACGCAGAGAGAAGAGCATGCTTTGACACTCTGCTTCGAACTTTCGGTGCAAATTGTTGACTTCGGAGGTTGTGCTTCCTTCTCTTCGTCCACGGACAACAGGGTAGAATAGGTCGGTTGAACAAAGTCATTTTGTTTTTGGGGCGGGGGAGGCTCAGTCGGTAGCTGCAGATTATGAGCCTGGCGCGCTATCGACTGAGCCTCCCCCGCCCCAAAAACAAAATGACTTTGTTCAACCGACCTATTCTACCCTGGGGTCGAGGTTCAGCTGTGGACACTAACAAGAGGCAATTCTGCTGATGAGATGATGAGGCGGCCTTTCCAAGCCCATCGGTGTCCCCTACTGACCGTGGGCAGGGCGGGGAATAATGTCGTAGTAATATATTGACATGCCTGTGTAACAGATAATGTGCTGTTATCTGATGAGATGGTACTGAATATTTTATTAGCAGTTAAAATAAGTATATAAAAATTGCAGATGCTGTTAAAGCTTATTAGATGGTAAGAAATATTAACGTGTTTGAAAAATACCTGGAGTAAATTATAATGAGTAGCGATAGATTGTGCAGTATGAATTGTGATAAATGCCATGAACGGATACAGGCTGAAAATGAATCTATCCAATGTACTGGAATTTATAAGGAAAATCTCCATTTCTATTGTGTTGGTTTTACTGAAAAAATTTTCGGAAGCTGAGTAAGGAGTGAAAAGCAAAATGGGTTGGGTTGTTTTACCTCTGAGCGGCAGTTTTTTGCACACCATGGAATAAATGGCTAGTTAACATGGACCCCGAAGACTCAGGGAAAGTTGGGGGAGGGGACCCCCTGGAACAGCTGTTGTGAGACAGATGGTAGCCTCCCATCAATGTCATCCAGAAATGTTCTTTAACGTGCACAGGGTATGGCTCTCCCACACACTGAGCCACGGCTTAACGTCCCATCTGACGGGCGGCGGCCTTTCCAAGCCCATCGGTGTCCCCTACTGACCGTGAGCAGAGCGGGGAAATTTGCGAAGATAAATCTCGACGATGACCCAGCGGAGACTCGAACCGGGGAACTGCAGATTATGAGCCTGGCGCGCTACCGACTGAGCCACCCCCGCCCCAAAAACAAAATGACTTGTTCAATTTCACCCTGTGGACACTTGAAACATTCTTGTGAACCACAGATGAATGTGGAAGCCAGGGAAAATAAAGAGAATGTTCTATTGGATTCAACTGATGAAGTAATAACAAAAAAGATTTGGAGACATGGTAGGAAAACATTAAAACTGAAATAACTGTGAATATAAAAAAAGAACTGAATGAGGTTGTGAAATCATTACAGTTTAACTCAGAAATATATCAGACCTTATGAAAGAAGTAAAAGCTTTGAAAACGGAAATTTTGCAGTTAAAAGAACAAAATGTTCATTTAATTAAAGAAACAACAGATTTGAAATCTACAGTACAAGACATGCAACACAGGATAAATGAATTAGAAAACTATTCTGGTCGAATGAACACAGAAATCAGAGGTGTCCCGGAGTCTTCGGAAGAAAATTTAAATGAAATTGTAAATAATATTTCAAAAACTTTAAAAGTGGATAATACGGATATTGTCACTGCGCATAGAGTACCAACTTCGAAAGGTAAAGCTAGACCAGTGATAGTTCAGTTTACAAATAGAGCAAAACGCGATGAATGGGTGAAAACTTTTAAACTGAAGAGAACAGTTGCTGCTAATGAAGTAGATAAAAGATTTAGAACCACAAAAATTTACGTAAATTAGCATATTTGAAGATATTACAAGAAATTGTTCTTTGAAGCTAAACAGGTTAAAATAAAAAGAATTGCAAATTTTATGTCTCAAAGATGGTAAGAGTTTTCTGAGGAAAACTGAAAATTCGACAGTAATTCGAATAATAAGTGAAAAGACCTTGATCTTTTGTAATGGAGGATTTTGAAATTGAAGAATCATTTTGTGAAAAGTTTCAAGATTTTCAAGGATTAAAAGGTTTTTACTCAGGTAACTTTAAAGACAATAATGATGGATTAAGCAATAATTTTAAACAATATTTATAAAAAGAAAAACTATATAAAAAGCGAAAAAGGATCCTTTTGTTATTGCTTATATGAATGAATATAAATAATACAATAAAAACCTTAAAATAACTACAAAAAATGCAAAGAATATATATTATAGGAATTTATTTGCTAACTGTAAAAATGATCTTCGAAGACAGTGGAAATTAATAAATGACATAACAGGTACATCAACAGCTCATAATATTTTTTCTAATAATAAAGAAACTAATTTTGTAGTGAATGAAATTAATGAATTTTTAAAAAATGTTAATAGAAATAGAAGTTTACCTGTATTTCAGAAACCGGAATCAAATTAGAGTTTATCTGATCAACAACCTGTCTTGAGGTTTATGTATTTTATGAATACAGATGCAGGAGAAGTCTCTGATCTGATCAACAACCTGTCTTGAGGTTTATGTATTTTATGAATACAGATGCAGGAGAAGTCTCTGATCTGATCAACAACCTGTCTTGAGGTTTATGTATTTTATGAATACAGATGCAGGAGAAGTCTTGAATTTAATTTCAAATTTAGATACAAATAAAGCTGTAGGATGCGATACCTTAAATGCAAAAATATGAAAAATAATAGCTAGACATAGCGTAGATTTATTAGTCTATATTATTAATTTATCAATGGAAACAGGAACCTTTGTTGAAGATTTAAAATTTTTTATAATTAAACCAATCTATAAGGGAGGAAGCAGAGATGATTCTAATAATTATCGACCTATCGGAATTTTACCAATTTTCTCTAAAGTCATCGAAAAAAAAAACAGTTAAAAAAAAGAGTGGTTAGTTATTTGGATAGCATTGAGTTTTTTTTGCAAAAAACCAGTTTGGCTTCCGTGAAAATTGCTGTACGTCTCATGCACTAATAAAATTTAATGAATTGATATTTAAGGGCATTAATAATAATAAAATAATTTCATTGAGAATAGAAAGCAAATTATGATTATTTACAATTTTAAAAGTAAAACATTATTGACTGTAAGTGGAGTCCACAGGGTGCTGTGTTGGGACCTTTACTTTTTCTTATAGATGTATTAATGATTTCTGTAAATTAAAAATTACCGGACAAATTATTTCTTTTGAGGATGATACATCCATAGTTTTTGAAGCAGAATAATAATAGTTTAATAAGTATTAAAAAATCGCTGACTAATAATGAACTAGAATTAAATGTAAAAAAAGTAAGTACATATATATTACATTAACTTCACTACACACAATTGAAAATACCATTAAACTCCACGAATTGAACTGTTTAAGTACAGACTGCTGTAACTGGGATACTATCGAAGTGACTGATAGCTATAATTATTTAGGAATAATGATAGAATCTAATTGAAAATGGAAAAAGCATATTCACTTACTCTCTTCAAAACTAAACAGAATATTATATAAAGTTTACTACTTAAAAAATTATGTTAATTATAATTTCCTACGGGATATTTATTTTGCATGGGTTCAGTCTACCTTAATTTATGGGATTTGTTGTTGGGGAGGAGAATATAAATCAAATTATTGCCTTTAATTTATATACAAAATAGTTCACAATCGTAATAATAATCATTTTGCTGGGAACATTATATTATACAACAAACACAATATACTGTCACTTAGGAAATTATATATATATTTTTCAACCATCTTTTTGTATAAAAATCAAGATTTAATTCCTATTAGAAATCTTAATTTTAACTCCAGAGTTTTGGGTCTACAATTTTATATAGAAAAAAGAAATTTTCCATAAATTTTTTTATTTTATTGTGCCTAAAAATTTCAACTCACTGGAGTATACAATAAAAAACGAAAAATGTTTAACTACTTTTAAGAAATGTTTGCGTGCATATTTGTCAAAGTTAGACAATTTTGAATGCATGTTTACTGTGATTAAATAATATTTTGATAGCATTTATATAGGAACTGATATTTGATAAAACTGCATACCCACCCCCACTCGTTATAGTTAATATTTTTTATACTTTTTATTTTTTTATTTACTTCATTTTCTTCAACAAAAATCAATTAATTTTTTTATAACCTGGAAGGGCTCGAAAGCTCCTTGGTTGTTCACATATACTTATTAATTGTTTTACTTAGTTTTGTGCTTTTATTGTTTCTCTGTTCTTTGTAAAGTGTTGTATTGATAATGTATTTGACAAAGTGTTGTGAATTGTCTATTGTCCTCGTGTATTTCTTTATGTTATGTTATAATTGAATTGTGTAAATAAATCTAAATAGCAAACGGCAAATTACTTCATTGCTGGAAAATAAAAGATTAAAATCTACCGAAGCTGCCCGAGAAATATGCAAAGTAGAAGTTGAGGGGGCAGTCTCCATTCGTGCTGTTTGAAGTTCAAAGGAAGTCACACGAACCTCGAAAGTAAATCGAGATCAGGAAGTCCAATATCGGTAGATCGCAACATACTGTGCCATGCTGTCGAAGCTGATCCATCGACAAGAACTCGCAGGTTCTCGTTCGAACTTGGATATTCGCAAGCAGCTATAGTGCGGCATCGGTAAGGTTGCCCGGGTTGGGTTAGGTTGTTTTACCTCTGAGCGGCACTTTTTTGCACACCAGGGCTAAATGGCCAGGTCACATGGACCCCGAAGGCTCAGAGAAGGTTGGGGGAGGGGACCCACTGGAACAGCTGTTGGGAGACAGATGGTAGCTCCCCGTTAAGGCCATCCAGCGTGTTCTTTAACGTGCACAGGGTATGTCTCTCCCGCACACGGGGCCACGGCTTAACGTTCCACCCGACGGACGGGGGCCTTTCCAAGCCCATCGGTGTTCCCTACTGACCGTGGGCAAGGCGGGGAATTTTGCGGAGATAAATCTCAACGCTGACCCAGCTGGGACTCGAACCTGGGAACTACAGATTACGAGCCTGGCGCGCTACCGACTGAGCCACCCCCGCCCCAGGTTGCCCGGAGTTGCTGCAGTGTTCCAGATGAACTGAGTACTGATCAAACGAACCGTCGTATCGAAGTCTGCAAGAAACTCCTCGCTAATGGACGTGACGACTATCTCATCAACTACAAGTTGTTTCAGCCTTTTGAGAGCAAATTAACATTTTGCACGTATAAACAAAACGCCTTATTTTCTCCTGAAGAATGGTCTAGCTATTCGAATTTGCTTAGCCAATGTTCTTGAAAACTTCTACTGTCTTTATTCTCTAGATAGACTTCAGTTGTAATTTTTTTGAGATCTTTAGAGTCGTTTCTCTTTATAATCACTACTATAAGAAGGTAAACAGTATTTTATTGGTTTTGCACATTCAGTGTCAAAGTCGTTTCCTTCATCTGCTTCCCCATCTTCGCCATAATTTACCATTTTGATTTCTCAATCGTTAAGATATTTTAATAATGACATTTTAAAGGCAACATTACGAAATTGCAGCATAAAAATGAAAAGAAATACTCAAAATAACTAAATTAAGATCATGTCATAGATCGGTTAAAACGGGTTAGAAAATAAAGCACAGAGGACGCCTAAACTATAATATCAACCAAGTTAATCTTTCACCGCTGAACTATTAGTTTGGTAGTTTTTAATATTGTTAGATAGACTACCTATAACAAGAATGTTAAGTCCCTAAACTGCTCGTCCAACAATGCGTTAAATCACCCTCTTATTAGAACAGAAATGCTTTCGAAAATCCCGTTAAACACATTCACCGTAACACTCGAGACTTCTTTAGAACGTACACACAGCATGAGTTCAATTGACTCGCTATCCTCTTAAGTATTGGAAAGGCCGCCGTCCGTCGGATGGGACGTTAAGCCGTGGCCCCGTGTGCGGGAGAGCTATACCCTGTGCACGTTAAAGAACACGCTGGATGGCCTTGACGGGAGGCTACCATCTGTCTCCCAACAGCTCTTCCAGTGGGTCCCCTCCCCCAACCTTCTCTGAGCCTTCGGGGTCCATGTGACCTGGCCATTTAGCCCATGGTGTGCAAAAAAGTGCCGCTCAGAGGTAAAACAACCCAACCCAATCCTCTTAAGTAAACGCAATTTTTTTGTTTTAAGATATGATTGTTTATTTTTAAAGATAAATTGAAAATTACTTTTGGGCAGGATAGGTGTTGATAAACTTTTATGATTCACAGTTTTAGAATCTTCCAAAAAGCTTAATTGCGCCCTCCGACTGTGGAAAATTTTGAAAATTTCAAATTTTTAACGCATGTTAGTAACGATCTATTTCGGCTAGAAATTTGATACTTAGTAATGGGTGTGATAATCAAAGGGTTTGCATTGGCATCTTCATCCAATTTTTGCATCTTCATCCCCTGGGTGGGAGGGGAAACAAGCTTTTCGCTTTGAAAGATTAATGAAAAAATCTTTTTGGGTTTGATAGATACTAACGAAATATGAGGATTCATAGTTTTAAAATCCTACAAATATCCTTAATTTACCATCGTCAGAAGGCACTATATGTAGAAAATGTAAAATTTGAAGTAATATTGCAAACGACATATTTACGATAGAAATGAGAAATTCTGGGAATAGAATGTGTTGATGAAAAACTGAATAATTGGTAATGATGTGTGTTACAATTAAATCAATATTAATTAAAATTCAACCGATTTCACTTTATTCTTATAAATTTAGTACTTAATTTAAAAATTTTCAAAAACATTTCAATAAAGTGTTAATAAATATTTTGTATACACTTGAGGATTTTCCTCTTAATCCAAGAAGGAATGGAAATCCAACTTTTTTAATTTTAAGAGATAAAAATGAGGTGTGCTTTTTGAGTTTAATAGGGATAACAATATACTATTATTTACATTTTCCAGTCACCCATTATTAGTACGAATTGATATTGACAGAGAGTGCAAAATTCGGAAAATGAAAACGAGCATCCCATATCGGCCAGAGGCGATATGCTATCCTTCTAGTGTTTATGTTGTAAATTATTTATATATAGTATATATCAGCAATAACATATAAAACAACCGTAGGCTACGGATGCCCAATCAGATTGTAAAATTTAGTTCTCCAAACACCTCAGTCTTGAGCTACATCTGCTGCATTTGGCCACTGTAGACCAATTCTAATAAGGCCCTATTTGATATTGTTTGTTTATCTCATTATAGGCCTTCTCCTTTTTCTGAGGCTTTTAGATACTCTGCTCATAACTCTATTTGCTAATATATTTATAAGGGAATCATGGCCAAAAGAACGCAGTCTCTCCCTGCACAATAGGTTGCTGAAAGAAGGTTGCTGACTCTTTCACCTAACTACATTATTACTTACAAAGTCATGCCATCTAATGTCCAAGACACTGTGCAGTATCTACAGTAGAATCAAAGGCATCAAGTTCACTCTTATCTTACAAAGAGTCGAGTTTCACTATCATAACTAACTCTAGAAACAACCAACTATCATAGAGTCTAATTTCAGTCTTTAGTTGTATACGCTTATTTCTGCACACTCTCCCTGGATTCTTAAAAGTCCCTGCAGAAATTCCTGTTCTGTTTATTTCACACCGTACATCATCAGTATCTATTGCACAGCTCCCAAGATAATTAAATTGAGTCACTTACTCAAGGGTGCAAACATTCAGATTAATTGAACCACAACTTGCCTGACCAAATTTCATCATTTTAGTTTTCTCTCTGTTTATCACCAAACCTACTCTACTATCAATCTCGTCAACAGTTCTACGAAAATATTCATCTCATTACTACCATTTTCCAAAGGAACCAAATCATCAGCATAATCTAAATAAGAAATTTTGAAATCTCTAGAACAAGGGTTTCAAAAGTTTGCGGTATCACCTCCTTGCTCTATTTTTGAGAAACCCTACGCAGTGTCTTTTTCCTTATGTGCACCCTCTCCAATAACTAGGATTGGGTTGGGTTGTTTTACCTCTGAGCGGCACTTTTTTTGCACACCACGGGCTAAATGGCCAGGTCACATGGACCCCGAAGGCTCAGAGAAGGTTGGGGGAGGGGACCCACTGGAACAGCTGTTGGGAGACAGATGGTAGCCTCCCGTCAAGGCCATCCAGCGTGTTCTTTAACGTGCACAGAGTATGGCTCTCCCGCACACGGGACTACGGCATAACGTCTCATCCGACGGACGGCGGCCTTTCCAAGCCCATCGGTGTCCCCTACTGACCGTGGGCAGGGCGGGGAATTTTGCGGAGATAAATCTCAACGCTGACCCAGCTGGGACTCGAACCTGGGAACTACAGATTACGAGCCTGGCGCGCTACCGACTGAGCCACCCCCGCCCCCAATAACTAGGAGGAGTGGCCGCTGACGCCATAGGGGAAAGCATTATCTGTGGTAGGTGCTATAATGGGAAGACACTACTACCCTAAAGCATCCTCACCTCTCACTTGTCATTTGTCAACTCCCTTGTTAAAAACAATTTGAATTCATAATTTAAACAACCCCCCTATATTCTCGTCCTCACGCCTCCTAGTTAGGAGCCTCTGCTCTAGACTATTTAAGGCCAAAATGTTCCCTTGAAGAGAATTCCGCATAACATAATCAATAATCAAATTAAAGCGAAAAAGGAGAATCTAATTTCTAAGATAACTAATTGAACCTAAATTCTGTGCAATTGTTAACATTCAAGAACAGCTGTTTCAAAGCAAGTAAACGAAAACTGTAAATTAGCTCAATAAATAGCAACTCGTTTATGCCCAAGCTTCTATCTTCACCAGCATGTGATCTCATCGAGAAAAAGGACGAGATGATGACTGAAAACGCGTTCGCTAATGCTGGTCAGAATCTGTTCTCTATAATAATGTTGCAATAGGGATAAAACTAGAGGGAAATGCTAGTCTGATACTGTAATTATTTATTGTTGGATATTTCTGTTTTTCATATCACGAAATCTGCACTTTTATTCATGTCAAAAATTTTTATAAAAATAAGAAATGGTGGGAGTTTCAGAATCGTAAATTTTTGCTTTGCCATTCCTAACGTAAATGAATCATTGTATTGTAAAGTAGTTAAAGTTTCAGAAATTCAAACACAGTAAAGAACTTGCTGGAGGGAATTGATGGACTTGTCAGAGGGCAAGCCCATAAGTCCTGTTTGCATTAAAGACATCTCTTGCTGCATTGGTGGTTTTCTGTCGAGGAATTTCCAGTGCAGCATAGCAAAGAGTGAAACTATTATGATTCCCATTTATTTGTGGATTATGAGTCCCTAGTGGACGATGCACAAGACAACATAAACTTGTACCCTAATCCTAATCAGAGGCGTTGTATGCATCAAGCTTTGATTTCTCACAACTCCTTGGAAACTGCCTCTTCCCGCAGCTCATAAAAGGAGAGTCACTTCGATAATTGAAGATAACATGCAGCTATTATTGCTTTAATAAATCTAGTAATGATGAACAGGGTACCCGGCATACCCAGCCGTATGATGTTTAATTGATGTATCTTGTTAAAGATGTATCTTGTTAATTGATGGACTTGTCAGAGGGCAAGACCATAAGTCCTGTCTACATTAAAGACTTCTCTTGCTGCATTGGTGGTTTTCTGTCGAGGAATTTCCAGTACAGGAGTTTCAGTATCTTGGAAATACTCGGCCATGTACTGTACCCCTCATGAGCAGAACAGGATAACAATGAAGCAAAAATTAATAGAACTTAATATTTTACTTTTACTTTATTTTTACCTGCGAGAACCATTGAGAAACTATATTTTAATAATATAATATACTAAAAAAATAAAACTAGATTATTGTAACAGCAAACTAAACCGTGAAAGAACATTTTACATAATATGCATAATTATACCTAACGACTGGTAAACAGTAGCAGCTTGTAAAACTTTGTAAACTTTATAATATCTTATTAAGAATAAATTAAGAGTGCAGTTAAATTTTTAATAACAAATTTTTAAAAAAGAAAAAAGAATAGCAAACTGTATTTTTCAGCTTATAAAATCAGCGTTTTTTATAATTTATCAGCGTTTTAAATTGGAAAGAACTTTATAAGTTCTTAGTAAAGAAATTCCTTATAAACTCTAAGGTAAAATTTTTACAAAAAGAATTTATTTTATAATTTTAATCATGTGTAACTATCTCTTTAGTGTGACAAGAAACATAATTAGGAGAATATTCCGTCTTCATTTTGCAGAAAGCATACCTCAAGAATCATAACAACCCTATCATAATAACAGTTTGAAGAAATGTTGACAGTTTTGAGTTTAACAGTCGAAATGTTTTCATCAACTTTTCTGGGAGAATATTTGAAAGATGCAGCAACATTGAAATGGTGTTGAAAATTAATCCATCATTTTTCCTTATTTTATCATAAAATTTAAATCCTTTTTCCCACATTTTAAATACTTCTTAGCCATAAAGCTTCCTTTTCTAACATGTCAACAACTTCATTTCAAAAGATCCCAGAATGTCGCGGGATCTACTGAAATTTTACATTTATCATTTTATGTTTAAAAAATAAATTAAAGATAATCATTTATAATCACTGAATGAGCAACTTTATGGGTGATTCTTCTGGAGTGATTGAAGTGATGACTTACAATTAGATACGTTGACAACAGCTTTATAATTATTCTCTGTGCTCCATTTCAAAGCAATATCAACTAATTCTGTAATGAAGGATTCTTTGATGAATGAAAGTCACTTGGATACGATGAATAGTTAGGATCCAGATAGGATATAAACCTAATGTTGGTTGCAATTCCTACAGCTAGAGTACGTCATTGTTTGAAACGAACTGATTTATCCTACCCTAAAGGGTCTTTATAGTACATTACTAAAATCTAGTAATAACTTTTGAATAAATTCATTTCATATTAAATGTGTATGTAAAGTCAATAAACACAAATAAGCAAATGCAAATGTTTAATGCAAAACATATCAATGGAGACACAGCATGATTTATTTAAGGATTGCTTTTCTTTACAGCTAGATCTCATATTTAACAAGCTACCTGAAAGCTGAATATTTCAAGCTATAAGGAATTTTTTTTTTACGAAAACGAGGATACTTATTTTTACATGTAACACTCCTGTTGAGCAATACCAAACATTTTAAAGTCCATACAACGGTTCCTTGCATTTCCTAAGGCTCTTAATGAGTTTAAAAATTGACTTCTCCTAGATTTTGAAACAGCTTAGGTGCGATGTTTCAGGTCCGATAATGAAATGGCAGTTGATGGAATCGATTCATCCGCGAAAGCAGTTATTTGTCGTTGCACTCTCCGCAGTATGCCTGAAGCTCTTGGACTGTGCAGCTGCTTCGGCAGCATTCGTCGGCAACGCGCCCCGTGCCGCTCTGTCGGATGAAACGAGCTCCTTGAGGTAAGAACGACAATGCCGTCCGAGTATCAAGGAAACCTTCAGTCCGTCTGTTTCTTGCTTCCGATGGATTCCATAAAATTCCTGAAAGAAAGGAATGTCGATTAGACAGTTCCGAAATACTTAAAAATGAAACATAATTTTAAATACTTATTGTGTTGTTTAAGTATTGGTGCACTTCCATGTTTTGTGAATGGTAAGCGACAATTAAAATTCCTTAACTTTTAAAATAAGTTTTATACTGGAAAAATATCCCTGGGGATAAAATTAAACAAATCACTGAAATATTTTTCGATCTCGATTTTTTTAAAATTTACTATTTAAAGAATAATTGAAGTTGGTTTATTTAACAATGATTCTGTTGCTAAGCTCCTCTTAAACATTATTCTACAAAATTGATAAGAAGAAAAAAATCATAGAGCAAATTTAATAAAGACTACTTTTGTAAAGTTATATTATTTGTATTTTAATTAACTTTTGAGTAAATTCTGTGTTTAGAAATTATGCTGTTAAATTATCAGCTTCCATAACTCTTTAAATATTAAGAAAATTAAATATCGAGATTTGCATAAATTTAATTGAGATCTTCCATTTATCACCAGCAACATTTATTTGTTAAAGATTGTTACTAAACTACCTTTGGGTCCTTGCAAACTGGCTATTTAACCCATTTCATGCGAAAAAAGGGGGCTCCTCAGGGATAACCCAAAACATCCTGATGGTTTTAATATTTGTTACCTTTTTGACATCAGACTGCCTAAGAAAATATTATGTTTTCTATAGACCAATAGTTGGGAGAGGGGGGTGGGGTTGCAATAAAAAAGAAGAAAAAACATAAATTTTAACTTTTAAACTGAAGTTGGCTCAGAAATAAGCTGCTGACCTGAACAGCAAACTTGACTTCAATGAGGTTGTAGCTAATTGATGAACCGAGGGCAAATATTGGTGATATGATATTATTCAAATCTTCGTCTTATTAAAACACCATTCTCTTTGGTAGAGCTAGATTAAATAAATTATTTTATATTTTTCGCGTTTCATGCGGGCCGGATAAAATTGTTAAAAGATCCAGATAAACAGTTGATGCCTCAAAATTCTTCTGAACCGAGAATAGAAGGTTTGTTGGGAAAACATTCAATGGTGTTTTCTTATTACTAGAACTTCAATAACGGGATATACACTCTTTGTTGTTAGTTAGATCGAATAGTTGGTGTGCTTGTCTACTGCTGAAAGGGACCTGGATTCAATCAATGCACAAGCCCTTGGTAAGGCATGGATGTTGGTGGTGTTTTCCGGTTGAGGTTTAGCCTTCCTCACAGACCTTCTCTATGACGTGCAAACTGACAGGTTACTGGTTACCCCTGAGGTCTGACAGGTTACTCTCAGACCTCAGGGGTAAGCAGTTGCTTGACAGGGTATTTATTAATTTATTTAGTTAAAAGGTGAACCTAAGATAAATATTGGTGAATTTTCAGTACTTAATTATCACAGAAAAAGTCCTATAGACAAGGAACACTTGAAAAATTGAGTTGAAAAGAAAAATGACATTTATTCAAAATTGCATATTTAGATGTTCAAAGGGTCAGGGATGTGTGTGGGTTTAGTTCAGATATTCCTATAGAATCACAAATTGTAGATAGAGCTTTCGACGCATTGATTTGTGTTTGTACAATTCCGTTAGAAGAAGGTTTTTCCGAAATCCACCTGAAGGATGACTCTTTTAAGTTCGTTTTTCATGTAAATTTCCATGGTCCACATTTTTAAGTTCTTCTCCATCTCAGTGATATATTTTATAGGATCCTGAAACCTTTATATTTAGGGATATGTTGCATTTCGACCACTGATTTTACATTACACTTATAAAGAATCGAATATTTTTTTCAGTACAAATTTTTAAATATGTGATTCCATGTATCCAATGACATTTGCAGATGTCGACCGAAATTTCTCATAACTGCAGCCATTTTTTCTTTCGTTGTTCCTTCTACAGCAACTGTGACTTCTGCTTTCAGTCTTAGGCAGATATTTCTTGAAAACAGAGTCCCTCAGAATCCCCATAAGAAATAATCACAGGGATTCAAATGCGGAGAGTACGGTGGCCAAGACCAGCCAATTTCTAAATCGTTGAGGATATCGATTAGAGATGACCTATCGCTAAAACTTTCGTTTAAGAAATAGAGAAGAATTGCATTCGTCTTGTGTAGTCTCGTCCCATTTTGTTGCAGAAATATTTCTTCCATATTTACTCCAGTGTCTTGAAAAGTTCAAAAACGTGGCTTCAAAAGAGTTTCAGGTAGCGTTCAGTATTCGCTGTGTCGTCCAGGGAGACTGGGTTCAACAATTCTAGCGGATGAAATAGCGTCCTACGAGTGCCAGTATCGTGATCTAGTGCAGGCCGAGTCCAAACTGTTAACGTTGAGAATTTTCTCCTCTCCCCTTTATTTTGTCTTCGGTTAGAAGAGAGAAGCCAATGCGTTTAGAAAGGCAACCTTCCGTCTAATGGGATGTTAACCAGTGCCCTCGTGTGAAAGCTGTATCCTACGCATTTAAAGAATTTGGTGAATGGTCTTAAAATGGTCTCAAAAGTCAACTCGCCTATCTTTGCTCACATCATTTGGGGATATCACATTCTGCAAACGATGTCTTGTTTATTGACTAATATAACACTAGTTTGTAAGTTTGCCGACATGTTCATAATGTTCGCACGGATCTCTATGTATCCCTGAAAGAGTATCCCACAGTACAGAAACGAAATTCCCATTCTTAATATTTGACATTTACAGCAGCAATTTATCCAGACTTCTTTTTAATGGACGGTAATTCGTCTACAAAAAGTTCACCTAATAGACCAATATCTTCAGAATGAGATTACAATCTCAGAACAAACTGTCGTAAATAAAAAACAGTGTTTTTTAATAAAGAATTTGAAAGTTTCACTTGTGTAGTAAGCCCCATAATGAAGGGCTCATGTTGAAATCCTAAATTAAAAGTATCCCCAGGTGTGATAAAGTTTGTGTACCCCCGGCTATACAGCATGGCTGGAATGCTGAACAGAATGATTGACAGGCTCAGCCCAGAAGTTTCACTGAGCTGCAGTTTACCCGTTGTTGCCTCTCGCATCAATTGATGGCTCGTTCTCAGTATCAGGAGGCAGTGGCGAGTCTATGTTGTCTCGAAAAGAAAATTACGTCTTGTAGGGTACTCCATGCTTGTAAGCGGTTTCCACTGATTCTTGATGAACTTTTTGCCTACTTCTGAACTCATGCTAATGGGTTCCGGGTCATGCAAGAAACACAATCTAGCCGAATATATGTATGGGGGGGGGGGGGGGTGAGACTGGGTTTCCAATGCAGTATAACATTTTCCCGTCCGTTTAGGGATCTTTTAAAAAATTCTTGAAAAAATGCATGAAATATAAATAAGTTGAATAATTTTTTTGCCTCTTTTACCATTACTGTTATTCTAAAAGGAGAGCCATGACCTCCTTGCTCCTATCCTCCTGACTAGAGTGAAGTTCGAAACTCCAAGCATTTATCTAACGGAAGTTGGAGTAAATGCAAGTTTACCAATAATATTCGTTGTTATGCTGTATCATACTTTTTCTGCTAAATGACTGACGTTTTAGGATATATATATATACTGCCGCTTCTAGGGTTAACCCTTCCTGAGCGGATAGTTTTCTACAAAGGCTACCTTGTGACAGATACGATCTTGAAGATATATCGTTATGCACATTTGAAAAACCATAAAATGGGTTCTGGATATATTGGAACAAAGCTTCGGTAAGATTAGATTGGAAATCAATGTAAAGGGAAAAATATATGAAATAAGCCAATTTACTTTGGCTGCCGTTATTTTCAATTTTGTTCTTAGCCTTCAGCTTGACTACAACGATTAGATTTTGACCGTATGGAATTAATTCGTAGAAATATGATTAAAATAGCATTCAAGAAAAGTTCAATCGTAAAATGCTGCTGACGATGTACTAGGTTTTCGTACGCAGAGAAGCTGAAATGATTTATGCAAAAGTTGAATATGGGGATATCGATAAAGGAAATATCGATGAAGAGGATGCTTACATCTATGGATATGACGACTTAGAAAGATGTGATAAAAGTCATGTAACAGAAGTTCGCATCTTGGTAACTGCTTCATAAAGGAATTATTTAAACCTCGTTTGTCATTATCTAATTTCACATGATTTTTATATTCTGCTAATTTTTCTTCCAAATTAAGTCCTTTTAACCTCGCTTTCGCCTTACTGCAGGGCAAAAATGATAATTTCTCCGGACATTGGATTTTTAAATCCATTTTCATTTTTAATCTTGCAAAGGGTCACAACTCTCATTAAGTTTCTTCGCTAGTTTTTAAGACACTATATTATTCATTTCATTCATAAAAATGGAACTTTTTGTTTGAAAAAACAAACATACGATACAAAGATGCCACAGATTGTTTCTGAAGAGTGGCCAAGCTATAAAGGGAGTAAAAATGTTCCCTCTGTGGATTCGTACAAATTCTTAGATTTTATATTTTGCCATTAACGTCTTTATGCGATTAGAGAATAAAAACTCTTAAGTTTGAGCCTAACGGATTCTATAAACCTTCAAAATTTCAATCTACAATGTTAGATAAGTAATAAATGTATTTTCAGCTAGTTCAGGTCAGCTTTAATATAATGAAAACAATTGTCCTTCCTCTGGGAAAATTCCTGCCGACGTCCATATGCAAAACGTGTATATAAGAATATATAACGTGTAGAGTAATAATATATCACGTGTAGAGTGACAAGAAACAATCCACTCTAAAGAATGTTTAATATAATGAAGTGAAATATGGGCTTTAGAAGGAAATTGCTTTCTAAATTGTAGAAGGTGACAAATGTGTCCTTTCACTCCTTATTGCGAGCTTTCTGATAGAGTTAAAAAGAGAAAACGGAAACTCTACCTTTGGGCAGAGCGAGGAATCCATCTGCTCGTTTGGAGCTTGAAGGTGAAGCGTAGCACGAATTACACACTAATTGCAATGCTTGTGTCAGCTGTTTCCCACATAATTTGAAGGAAGATCTCCGATACTGGACAGCCTCCTGACTTGATAGGGATGCGACGGAGAAGATGAAAACCAACATACAAATGTGTAATCGAAGCACTACTGCAGAAACCATCTGTCAAAGAAATGACCATTATTAATATTTCAGTTATTAAGTATTTTAATCAAAAATGTAACTTTAACGTACGAGATCATATTAGAAGCAATGTATGAAGAGCATACATGAAAAAAAAACTTCACAATGTTGCGAACAAATAATTTCCATTCTGGAAAAAGGATTAAATACATTGGAAGATCGTTAGTAGGGAAGTGGCAAGAGATAGAAATATGGGAATTTAAGAATTTTCTATCCGTTTAAGTGGCCAAAAAGGCACGTGATAGAAAGGTTTTGATCAAAATATAGCTTCTTGAACTTATTAACAAACTTAGCAAACATTGATTCAATTAGAAATAACTATCGTGATAATTTCCATTGAGCATTCAGAACTATTTCTTTCAAGGTCTACAGTAAATAAACTAATGTGGAAAGAATAATGTGGAATAAATTCAACTCTCATCATCGAGATATTAATATCTTTCAGTTAAGAAAGCAGTTAGCAGAAGATCAGTTTTGACTGGAGTAGCTGTCCCGTGGCAGAGTGGTTAGCGCGCTAAGGGACCTGGGTTCGATCCCAGATTAAGGTATGGATATTTGTGCTGTTTTTCTGTTGAGGTTCCGCCATCCTCACAGACCTTCTACTATGGCTTATAAAATGACAGTCTCCTATCAGACCCTTGTGGCAAGCAGCTGCTTGAGGGGGTATTTATTTTTTATAAAGGTTAAATGCAGGTCACTTGAGCCTAGGAACTTAGAGCTGGGTAGAGGAAAGGATTTCCCTGGATAGGAGACAGAACACTCTGCCATTTCTTTACGTGCATAGGGTGAGGCTCTCCTGCTCATTGGGCCATGGCTTTTCGTCTCATCCGGTGGAAGTCTGCCTTTTAAAACTCATCGATATTCTCTTTCTCATCGAGGGCAGAGCAAAGAAAATGTCTGGGGACTTGAATACGGAAACACCCGGTTACGAGTCTTAAAGTGCTATCAGTTGAGTCAATCTCCTCTCGAATGATCACAAGACTTTCTAATTACGTGTCCAGGTGCTTTTACGTTAATTGATCCATTCGACCAATTCTTATTTCTTGGTAATGAAGAAATTTGCGATTACAGATGGCAGTACAAGCACTGAGTCATCATTTTGAAATGGATGACACATCTGACATCAACAGAAAAATGTTGCAGAGCTCCTCGGATACATAGTTGTTATTACAGAAATATAATTGTCTTCCCAGTAATATATACATTGTAGCCAGAAATATATATATATTCATTGACAATGAATTAGCTACCCTGTTGGACCAATGATTTCGCATTGGTTTGGTAGAACTGTGGAGAAGTCAAGGTTCAGGTTAATTCCCAGGTGGTGATATGAACGCCTTTATCGTGATTTTATTTCTAAGAAAACCTGTTTAAGCTTTGATTTTTAGGTTTCAATCTCTTTAATATAAGCAGAAATAGAAACAAAAGAAAAATTCAAAAGTATCCTTTAAATAATTAATATATGATAATATATGATCACAAATATCTCTGGATCCTAAATATTTCCCAAAACGTTTATTGAATTAAACGCAGAAAACCCTGCTTGTATTTGTCTTGAATCCATGTAAATGGTCGCGCAAAAACTTCTATTATTTGTTTATCAATTTACACCCATTTATTTGTAACCTTTTCTAGAACTTTTATTATTTTAGAAAAATTATTCCTTCAGGTTACTTCAGTCTACTTTGATTTCAGCACTTACTTTCAGCACTTACTTTCATTTCAGTAAGTGCTGAAATCAAAGTAGCTCTAACTGGTAAGTAAGTCTAGCTGGTAAAGTAGCTCTAGCTGGTAAGGATTTTACCAGCTTAGAGCTGGGTAAATCCTTACCTCTACCCAGCTCTAAGTTCCTAGGTTCAAGTGACCTGTATTTAACCTTTATAAAAACCCGTATTCAATATCTGAACTCGTAACCGGGTGTTTCCGTATTCAATATCTGAATGATGAAGTCCATAAATTATTACCTTTTGTTCGAAATAACTGTTCATTATTGTCCCTTATAATCTCTGGAATGATGTGGAGTTTTGTCACTGGATCCGAAGTTTGTAATCTTCTACAGTAAATACGGTTCCTTGAGATAATTCTAACGGAAAATATAGGGGGAGGAACTGAGCCCCACTACGAGATCAATGGTTGACAAAGTGTTCCCTAAAGCAGTGGTTCTCAACCTTTTATGCTTCATGTACCCCCTGGAAATGTGTATGTAACTGGCGTACACCTTATATAGATAGATAAAACTATAGTTATAGTATGACAATGGGAATAAAATAAAACACATATATATATAACATATATTTAACGACTTTTGAGCTCTCACGGCGTACCCTAAAAAACATTTTACCGCGTACCCCACGTTGAGAACCCCCTACCTTAAAAAATTTCTTGGCTTCGTCGAACGTTAAGTGTTTATTTCTCCTTGAAATCCTTCACCTTCTAAAGCAGGACTGTCATTATAAATGACAGGTAAAAGATGTTTGTGAACGCAGAACAGTGCTCCTCGATAACAAAGTAATAAACACAAAGATAATTTTTCAATTATGTAATGTACACAGGAGCGGGGGTGGCTCAGTAGGTAGCGTGCCAAGCTCGTAATCTGTAGTTCCCACGTTCGAGTCCCAGCTGGGGAGCGTTGAGATTTATCTCCGGAAAATTTCCCCGCCCTGCCTACGGTCAGTAGGGGACACCGATGGGCTTGGAAAGGCCGCCGTCCGTCGGATGGAACGTTAAGCCATGGGCCCGAGTGTGGGTTAAATATATACCCTGTGCACGTTAAAGAACACGCTGGATGGCCTTGATGGGAGGCTACCATCTGTCTCCTAACAGCTGTTCCAGTGGGTCCCCTCCCCCAACCTTCTCTGAGCCTTCGGGGTCCATGTGACCTGGCCATTTAGCCCATGGTGTGCAAAAAAGTGCCGCTCAGAGGTAAAACAACCCAACTCAAAATGTAATGTACATATTTTATAAACCTATTCACATATATAATGCCCATAGATATTGATAATTAAATAATACAAATTTGTAAATTTTTATCCGGTGATTCATATATATATAAATATGAACCATATACAGTGGCGGCTCTTACTTAAAAAGTTTCGGTGGGGCACTCTTTGTCAAAAAAAGGCAGAGCCCATATATGGGGAAGAAACAGGCGAAATGCCCGATATTGAATTGATCTGTATCGGACTGGAATGACGTTTCGTAATGTACATATTCTTTATCTTTTGTTTTCAGTTATTCTTCAAATGCACTATTTAGCCAAAAATTACGAGAAATGAAACTCGGGAAAGGCATTCTGGTCCTTTCCAGTTCAATTCAGTATTTTGCTTCTTCCCGCATCATCATCATCAAAATGAAATTCTTCCTCGGAAGTCATCCGGGGCCTTTCCTCTCCCTCGATCGGAATTTTAATTTCTAATTCGCAACAAACTCGTGAATTTCCTTTTAAGGTTATAAATTTGCAAACTCGACAGATAAAAACGGTTGATCCTCAATTATCAGTCTGATCATGTTAATCCATAAAACTATTTTCACTTGTATTGAACACAAAGTTGAAAGAATTTAACTATATCTGAAGTTTCCAAGAAACTTAAATTCAGAATAAAGTTTTTCATGTGCAAATTATAGTAAATTAATTCTTTATCCTTTCCGCATATTTACTGTATATATATATAGTTTTCTCTCCGTTCCAGTGGTATTTTAAATTTTTTATGAAACACTTAATTAAAAAAAGAATTTATACAGTTGGTTTGGCGCTGTATAAATTCTACATATTTAATAACGCATTGAATTATAGAAATTGATATGTTAATACAGTGAATTATAAAGGAAGATGGCAAAATTTTGGGAGGTGTAAAAAACTGTAGTATCATCTGGTATAGAAGCAGTGACCTTGGCGAGGCAAGTGGCATTGACAACGCGAAGCACTGCTTGCAGTACATTGTTGAAATTTGTTATTAGTATTGCACTGTAAACCAAACATTCAATACATTGTTATATTTTCATGCTTAAATGCCTTTCCTTGGAAAAAAAGTTCACAACTCCATTGGTACAGTCAAAAGAAGATTTTGTTTAAAAAGCAAGGTCTTTGACTATTCGTTTCTTTAGTTGAATCAGCCAATCATGTGTAGCGGGCCATTATTAATCGGAGGCTGACTTCCAGTCCATTGCTATTGTATTTCAGCGCATGCGTATGTGTTATAATCGCATAATAAATAATGTTAAGATTCCGGCGTTTCCCTTATTAGATAAATTGGTGTTGTGTAAACTAAAGCAAAAGATATAGCACTGATTCAAAAAATGAATGCTGTAATTGCCCACAGAACACGGAAAATTATGATACACATACATACATACATACATACATACTGTATATACAAATCCTCATGCAGCCATGCGCTATGGAGGTCCAACAAAACTGTGCAATTTCCCTCTCCAGACATGTTTGTTCTGAGCTACAGCTGCTGCATTTGGCCACTCTAGTCCAATCCTAGGAAGGTCCTATTTGACATTGTCTGCCCATCGCTTCCTAGGTCTCCCCCTTTTTCTGATACCTTTTGTCACATTGTTCATAATCCTCTTTGCCAATCTGGAGCTGTGCATACGGGCAATATGGCCAAACCAACGCAGTCTCTCTTTGCACAATATGCTGCTCAAAAGAGGTTGATGACTCTTTCTTCTAACCTCATCATTACTTACAAAGTCAAACCACCTAATGCCTAAGATACTGCATAAGCATCTAGAATCAAAGGAATCAAGTTTCTTGTTATCCTGCTTACAAAGGGTCCATGCTTCTCTACCATAACTAACCTCAGAAAGAACCAAACTATTATACAGTCTAATTTTAGTCTTTAGGTGTACACGCGTATTTTTTCACATTCTCCATATTAAGAAATAATGATTACAAAACAAATATAAAACTTCTATTATGACTTTATGACAAAAAATTAATACTAAATTTCATATTCGCTTATTATTTATAGTGCTGAATTTTGGTGGGATGGTGTCCAAGTGGCGTAATGAACGAGCAGCAGCTGAATTATGTTATGCTCACTGTGAAATGTGTAGTAGAGCTTAGATAAGGAAAAGAATCAGCAAATAAAAGCGAATGTTTCCTTGAGGTAGAGAGATGATTAAAGACACATATTAAAGAGTAGATTATACCTACCACTTATTCCTTCTTCCAAACTCATTTTTTTCGCTTGTGCACTATGAATTAGATATTAGAATTCAGAACCTTAGATTCAATGGTTGTTATTTATCTGTAAGGACTTTATGGAATTCACACGCCGTAGATTAATTTAAAAATCTCTTTGAAACTGGATGTAACTGAAAAATAGTCAGAGTAAGCGATAAGAGAAAATAAATATTCTGGTTCTTAGTTATGGGAATTATTCGAACGCTTTTTTTTTTAAGTTTTAGACAACACTGAAAAGGTTTCAAAAGTGAAATCCAAATATTTTCCCATTATTTAAGTGTTGTTTGCCACAACCTGCATTTGTTTTAGTGGAATTGTTCTCAGATGTGTGGCCCACGAGCTTTTTCAAAACTATTCGATGTCAAAGTATATGCAGATTCTGTTTAATTATATTACTGTTTGAGGCAGTCTCAGTTAATACGTCAGGCTACAAGCAGGGTTGATTTCCAATAGGAATAGATCACAACATTTGATCTCTGTAGACAGAAGATTAATAATGGCCTTTCGTTTTAAAAGAGTCGTTACAGCTGTAAGCAGGAAGAATATGTAATCATCATTAGATAACTCTTTAAATGACTTTTTGGCAAGAATAAAGACACACGCATCCTGTGAAAATGATATAATGAATAAAATGAATTTATACGTACTAAAAAAACTTACCATATCTGTTTTAAAATTTGTTTTTTTAGCATCTAGAAACACAATAACTGTTTTGCAAACGAAAGATATGGCCTTAACTTCTTCGGAAGTCTGAAAATATCCGACTTAGTTATGAAAAAATCTCTCTTAGTAATCATATTAATTATTGTTTAGTAGTTCATTAGTTGCAGTCATTATTCATTGTGAACTCCAGTTAAGCGTCAAAATCCTCTTTTACATCCACGGATATCGCTTTTCATTGATTTTCACCTTCGCAGGTGTGTACGTCTTCTACATTGCAAGAAAGTCGCTAATGAATTCAGATGACAAAATAAAACAAATACTACTTACAATGGGAAGAGTTGAAGGAGAGGTATCTCTGCGTTGAATCTGACTCCCGGATTCTATGCGCCAAAGGATAACAGTGAGATAGTTTGGAAAGTGAACCAACTTTATTTAAATGCTTTTGAGGCTCGCGCCCACATGCCTGCGCGAGATCCTGTTCCCGCGCAGATCGATGAAAGGTAGGAAGGGAAGTCTCGTGATTCGCGAAAAACAAGGATTAGTACGAACGCTCTGAGTGGTTGGGATGATGGCAACATTTGCTTTTGTCAGCGTCTGTCAGGGTTTTAGCGCTGTCTGTTCAGTTCAAGCCTCGTGAGTTTCTTTCTCTTGTTTTTCGATGTTTGCTGAGAAAGAAGCAATGGCTAACTAAGCAGACTTAATGGAGATTAAGTTTTTAATTTCTAATTCATGCCGAGAAGGAGAAATGTTATTATTTATTGACATTTCATTGTTCATTTGATTATGATTATTCATTTGATTATGTAGAGAAAGAGAAAAACTCTACAGAGTATGATTATCGATGTATCAGAATATCAGTTCTGGAATAGTCATTGTTTCGTTTCGTTTGCTGTTTTTTTTATAAATCTTTTAGTTTTATGTCTGCGCATTTTTTTTTGTTTCCACTTACCTTAACGAGCAAACGTTACAAACCGTCAAAAAAAGGTGTGATAAATATTGCTAATATTACCTTGTCAACACCGAAGAGTTGAATACAAACAATTGCAGTTAAGACCATCCAGAGACCCTGGGGGCTTTGAAATTCTAAGCAGACAGTTCTTAAGAAAACGTATTTGACTCCATAATATATATATATAAAATTTTGTAAACAGCTTCCTGCCGCTTTTTGCCTCATATCTCCTTTTTTAGCCATTAAAGACATGAATAGATTTACCTTGGATGATACTTCTTATCAGCATACATCCGTAAATCGAATAAAACTGTTAATTTCTATAATTCTGTCCGCTAAGTTATAAATTCAAAAACAAGTCGTAGGAAGCTATCCATTTTCGTATAACTTGATTTTGAGAAACTTCGTTATTGCAAGTTACCTAAAAAAAAATTAGAAGCTTCGTTTTGTGGAGGTTCTTAAAAGATCGACTATGGATACTCATCCCTTAATGAGCCCCGGGGAAAAAAGAATGGTACATTTGGCATCTTTATAAATGATGAGATAGCTTCCATATTTGTGATGGTTGTATAAACTTTAATATTGGAAGTTTTTGTTTTAATTGATTAATGAGATAAGCAATAGAATTTTATTCTTTTATTATTACTACATTTTTAAAAACTTTTCCTCAAAGTGAATTATTTCGTCTTTTCATCTTCTGCACTTGACGCCTTGTCATCGAGCATCTTTTGCATATCCTGTAAACTTGCAAACAGTTCGCTTTGTGAACTCAGTGGTCGAGCATGTGAGCTGCACTCTATACACACTCACTCATTCACTGTATACACACTCACTCCTTCGCTCTACACACACTCACTATCATCCCCTCTAATTTATATATATTTTTTATTTATTACTGTATTTTTGTTGTTATTTTTATTGTTGTTAATATATATCTGTATTAAGTGTATTTTTGGAAATGCTGAGATGGAGAGGTGACTCACGAGTTCTTTTCGGGTCTGAGCTGGCTGACTGTACATGCTCACAAGTCGAAAGCACTTTTATGACTGGCCTCTGGAGCGAGTGCTAGCGCTGGAGACAAGCGCAGCAATAATGAATCTGAGCGTCGCTGTCAAATTCGAAGGGCGTTTGAAAACGCGTCATGGGACGCCGCTCTTGCTCAAAAACAAAACCCTTAAAAAGAGAGTTCTGTTCTATGTGAACTAAGGTTCAGTTCTGCGTGAATTGAGGTACGGTTTTGTGTGAACTTGGTAGTAGGCGAGGATTAAATATCCTCTCGCCTAGGGTGAGGTCGGTAAAGCGCAGATCTCCACCTCATTGCATGATTGTTTGCAGTAGCAAAGCAACGAAGGTCCAAGGAATCGAGATAATCTCCAGCACGTAATTGTATATAAATGTAAAAAACTGCGTTGCTCACATACTACTCTCGTGCTTGAATTGTTGGACACCTTTCTACACATCACTTGGCACAGCAAGTCTGAGGCATATGTCAGTATGGGTGTAAAATCCCGCGAACCTGTGATTTCACTTAAGGGTGAAGATAATTAAAGAACTAGTTGATCTCCTCTGCTAAAGAGCGAAATTTATGTTATCTAGCCCAACACGACATTCGGCACAGTGTAGTCCGCATACCTGCTCTGAAGAAAGAACCTGCACGCCCCCCCCCCCTCTACACCACCACACTCACTCCTTCGTTCACTCACATTCAAAAGATATAGTAAGACAATCGTTCACATATCCCCCCCTTTTTATTTGAGGGGGAGAGAAGAACGCTTGAGGTAAACGTTTTATAACCTTTGATACTTCCCATGTCACAGGCTTTCATTTCATGCATAGCTCATTGCTTATGACTTTTGCTTTCGTAAGCTTTAGTGGAATAATCCTTTTCATACCCCCCCCCCCCTCTTTAGTGGGGAAAAAAGCCTGGGAGTAAATATTTTTGTAGTTTATGACACTTCTGATCATCAGCTTTCATTCGACATATAACTCGTTGAAATCAGCTGTTACGTTCTAAAGATATGGTGGAATCAATGATCGTTGTCCAAAATGTATGGCGGTTAGGGCGATCATACTCTCATTTGATCATAGGAACATCGCATTTCTGCTACCACCAGTGAAAAACTGAAGCATAAGCATTTTTCCTGGCCATCCAATCTTATGCATCTCATGTTTAGATATGTTCTTTCTCATGGCCTGATTTACCTCTTACCTGAATTTCATAAAAGTCTCTCAAATTGTTATGTTGCTATATCAACTTTTATGTTTGCAACTTTTGTTCACCAGCGTATTTTGCCCGTATTTTTTGAAAACTTCTATTGAAAATTACTAAATCTGAGGTAAAAGACTTATACCGAAATGGAGTTCCGGTTCATTTCGACTCGGTCTTGTCCTTCCACCCCTCTAATTAATTGCAATCCGGACTTGGGCCGAACTGTCATTTTGCAATATTTTTTTGTCTAATGACTAAAATAATATGGCTTACATCAAAATTATGTAACATGTTCATGAAAGGGGCTACATGTTGCAATAAAATTTGCTGGGAAAGTCGAATAAAAGTGCTAATTGGATAATTTCAAAAAAAATTTTGCTCCAGTGGAATTTATCACTGGAATTCTTGAGGACATCAAGAGAAACAAAGAAGATTATCTCTATGTCCTCACACAAGAGTTCCTGCCATGTAGCCTAGACGTTATGGAGTCTCATGTTGCAAGTGACTATGGAAGGAAATTTGTGAGTAGAATGTTTGAGGAAACTAGCTTTACTGAGAGTTGAGAACCAACAATATCTAAAGTCCCATGATCCCATTCGTGGGACTAGAACTCATTCGTTATCTGCTAGAAGCTGAAGCCATCATGCTGGTAGAAACTCAGAAAAAATCATCTAGTTACTTTTCATCAGAATCGATTACTCTCTTTCGAGCGCCGGCAAGCTGCAGACTGAGACAGATTATACCACCTTAAGAATGGCGATACAAAAAACTAGTTTCAATTATTCAGGTACCTGCAATGACTTCTGATCGGGATAATCTGCCAGATGATATAAAATATATCCTGTGTATCCATTCGATCTGCAAACAAGCAGAAAATACAGCGGTAGATTCTCCTTCAACAGAAACCCACCAATACATAAAGTACATAATAGGAAATGAAAAACATAACCAGTATACAGTCGGGTAGTTAAGATGGTCAGCATTGAGACTGTGAAGTTGATCAGTCCTCATCAGGGGTAAAAAAAGAAATCAGAAGTTCAAATTAGTAGGCCAAACTGATCTGGCAACCTTCCATTTTTTCCCCCATTAGAGAATATCTTCCTGAATGACCTGCACCTCGAGATGCCGTGGCAGGACCTTAAGTTCTATGCCTTAGTTGCTGTACATTATCAGAGGGGTGATAGCACACACTACTCCTACGAGTTATGCTTAGATACCATTTAATCTCGAAAATATTTTTGATGATGCTAAAGTAAATCCGAAATAAAGCATTCGTTTGTTTCGAATGCTTTATTTCGGATATTTCAGCTTTATTTTTTTCAAGCTTTATTTCGAAGCAGTGGTTCTCAAACATTTCGAGCCGAAAGCCTCCTCATATCAAGATTATTTTTCCAACGCACTATTCATGTAAATTAAGTAATATTCCTCTATAAAACTAGTTGAAAAAATATGTACCGTGTGTACGAATTTACCAAAACGCCTCTACAAATTTCCACAAAACCCCCTTTGGGTTTAGTTGCAAAAACGCAGCTGAATGTTTAGAACTTTTCGCGATTGTCCATCCATAAATAACTTGAAATAAGTGCAAATATTTTATACCGATTTGAGTACCGTTAAAAAACGATACGTTCGTTTATTGAGTAAAGCGAAAAAATATTTTAGCAGCATTAAAGAAACCCTTGCGATAAATCTCACTGATGAATCCGTTTGAAAATGTCTATTTTTCCAATTTCTATTATTATGAATTAAGGTTGGGTTGGGTTGGTTTACCTCTGAGCGGCACTTTTTTGCACACCATGGGCTAATGGCCAGTCACATGCACTCGAAGGCTCAGAGAAGGTTGGGGGAGGGGACCCACTGGAACAGCTGTTGGGAGACAGATGGTAACCTCCCGTCAAGGCCATCCAGCGTGTTCTTTAACGTGCACAGGGTATGGCTCTCCCGCACACGGGGCCACGGCTTAACGTCCCATCCGACGGACGGCGGCCTTTCCAAGCCCATCGGTGTCCCCTACTGACCGTGGGCAGGGCGGGGAATTTTTACGGAGATAAATCTCAACGCTGACCCAGCTGGGACTCGAACCTGGGAACTACAGATTACGAGCCTGGCGCGCTACCGACTGAGCCACCCCCGCCCCTATGAATTAAGGAGGCCACTGAATGAATAGAGAATATGTATTTACAATTCGAGGTTTTGCAGATAACAAGAAGATCGACAAATCACAAATATAATAGATAAGGTATGAAAATTAGTCACACAGAATTTTAAACAAGAAATTTACAAATTCATATGAGTATATATAAATTTAATTCTAACTCCTTAAGGATAATCTGTTCAAATATTACAATTTACAGGTAGATCTTTCAGAATGGGACAATTAAATAAGAATTAATCATTTTTAGACAAGTAACCTTTGAGTATACGCTATTTATTTACCACAGATTTTTATCTTCTTCAAAACACTACTGAAAGCTGTTACTTTTGCTATACATACTCTTTATATCATTACCAAATACCTTGGTATATAGAGGGTCAAGAATATCCAAGCGCTATATTTTATGAAATAATTAAGAAATAAAAGTAATTGTGTGTAGAAGATGTAAAGAACCTCTCTAATTTTTGTGTTCAGCAGACTTCAATGTGGTCGCCATTGGTGGCGTGTTATTCAACTTCGACTCATGCCACTCTGCTCAGCATGTCTGCTGTAACAGTGGCAATGGCTGCAATAAATCTAAACTGTAAATACTCTAAATTTTAAAATAATTCGGATAAAATGATGTTTTTAATATAATCCCCCAAAAAGAAGTCGAACGGGAATAAATCGGGACATTTCGGGGGCCACAAGAGCGGGTTATCTTTACCAATCCAGTAATTTGGAAATCTGTAACAATATCTTAAATGCAAATTTTTTGGCAATATTTTATTTGACATCATGTGGGAATTCGAAATAACCAAATAAATAGTAAATGAATCATTTAATAAATAAAACAATCAATTTAGCAAACATAAATGGATTATCTAAATTAATAGCTAATTCTATTGCCTTACAGTAATATAAAATGATAAAAAAAAATAACTCTTCAAATTTTACCACAGTAGTCTCTATATACAAATCATAATACCGATTCTTACTAATGATGGTTCTGTTTTAATACACAATATGCCCACTAAAGACAATATTTCACATAAATGACCGAAGGCATTTAAATTCTTCACAACTGAAAACACTAATAACTATAATCCTTGCCGACACATTCACGTTTTACACAAGTACAATCCAATACTGACTTTCTTCTATTTCCTTCAAACTTTGTTCTAATCACAATATGACGTACTTCCACGTTCGTACCGTATTTCACGCATCTCGCAATATAAAAATCACGCTTCAATTGTTACGCGTGAAGGTCTGGCTTCAGCATGATACCTAATATTAAATCCAAGCCGTCAAAGCAAGGGAAATTTGAGGGTTTCTTCAGAATTTGGACACACAGTTACTTTTGATACTTAATTGTTGAATAAAATACACAGTCTTCCGCTCATCCCACACGCTGCAAAGCCAATTTTTTTTTTATTTAACTATTTCATGAGTCCCATGTCTACAGATCATCTCCTGTTATACTTTGCTACTAACGCTTTAAATATGGGCATGACCTCATAACTTGTACTTACAAGTCTTATACAGGGTCATTATGGGACTTGTTGCTCGTTATAGGGTATATCTCTCATTTACTAAAAAATTTCAATTACTTTTCACCCTTTGACACTAAACCTCCAAAATTTCAGGAGGAAAACTCTGCTAAGATCTGTCTTGGCAAAGTCTTGGGCAAAAACTTAGAGGAAAAGCTGGAAGAATAATATTGTTACGCCAGATGAACGTGTTATAATGAACTTATGGTAGATATGTGATGAGTGCTCGCGTCTGCTTCAGCGTGACAGTTACGTTATGAGCTGATGAGAAGGAAGAGACGCTTTGAATAATAAGGATTGTGGAGGAAAAACGAAAGGTATAGTGGAGTAGTAAAGAAAGAAGGATATAGTGTGTTAAATTAGTGTTGTGTGATGCTACGTAAGAATACTGCTCTTATTTGATTCAAGATGAAGCCTGGTTCCGGTGGTGAAACAGTAAAGTTTACTTTTGGGTCCTCTACCAGGGGAGATCAACGTTAGATGTTTCGCATCTATAAGGTGTAAAGCATTGTTAAGGTAATCTTCTATAACAAATGAAATTCAGCATAAATTTGTTTGCTTGCTGGATGTTACAATAGCTTCTATTTTGTCATGGAAGGTGGATACTGACAGCACTGTAGTTTAAACATTAAAAATTAGTTAAGCAAAATAAATCGTTGTTTTTATGGTTTGACTTTATACTAAGGGGAAGAGAAATAATTATGTTTAGCTAAGATTGTTCTATTTTTGTGATTTTTGTGCCTTTGTAATAAATTACTTCATTTTGGAATGATAATTGTTAAATACTACTTTTGAACTCGCGCAAAATTTCCAACCGTTTATTTCATAAGAATATGTCGCTTCTGGCAAATACGGGATGTTCGTTTTCAAAGAAAATGAAGTTTTCAGTTTCGGAATTTTGAATCCTTTAATAGTATTTCTTACTAATGGATTATGGGAAAATGTAAAAAGTGATATATTATTCGTTCTGTACAACGCAAAAAAATTTTTCCCTTTATACATTAAAATGAAAAAAGTTGGATTTTTCTCACCCTCTTTAGGGTTAAGGGGCAAATCAATCAGCTCAAACCCTTTGACCAGGACCACCTAGATAAATTTTGTCTGATCTTATTTAGATGACAAAACAAAAAGCATAAGAAACAAAAGTAGGGAAATTAAATATATATAAAATTTTGAGAGATTTCATTTTGTAAGATTTAACGACAAGCTACTTAGTTTAAAATGATATAAAATATAGTTATTTATTTTTCACTATTTAATTTTTTACTATTAAATTTAATGTTTAATATCTTCTCAAGCAGCTGCTTGCCACAGAGGTCTGGCAGGAGTCTCTCAGTTTAATTACGTCATAGAGAAAATCTGTGAGGAAGGTGAGACTTCAGCAGAAAGACAACACAAACATCCGTGCCGTACTCGGGGACTCGAACCCAGGTCCTCTGGGCTTTAACTAGTCGAGCGAGGAACGTTATATTAAAATATTGAAAGTTTCAAAATTAATTAACTAACCTTTTAAAAATGAAGAGCAACAAGTGCCATTAGTGGATGAAGTAAGATGAATGAGGTTAAGGATTTGATAAACTCTGTTCTACCACATCACGATATTCGATATCCGAGAGAGGCACTTTCTTAGTTTCCTATGATAAATCAGAATTTGAACTTTCTAGCGTAAATATATCGTTTGCAATATTAGTTCAAGTTTTACATTTTATACATTTAGCGCCCTTTAACGATGTAAATTAAAGCGTTTTGGAGGACTTGAAATAATATAAGGAATATAACGTAATATTTCGTTAGTATATACACAGTCGTATCAGTATAATATGGGGCGGGGGTAGCTCAGTCGGTAGCGCGCCAGGCTCGTAATCTGTAGTTCCCAGGTTCGAGTCCCAGCTGGGTCAGCATTGAGATTTATCTCCGCAAAACTCCCCGCCCTGCCCACGGTCAGTAGGGGACACCGATGGGCTTGGAAAGGCCGCCGTCCGTCGGATGGGACGTTAAGCCGTGGCTCCGTGTGCGGGAGAGCCATACCCTGTGCACGTTAAAGAACACGCTGGATGGCCTTGACGGAAGGCTACCATCTGTCTCCCAACAGTTGTTCCAGTGGATCCCTTCCCCCAACGTTCTCTGAGCCTTCGGGGTCCATGTGACCTGGCCATTTAGCCCTTGATGTGCAAAAAAGTGCCGCTCAGAGGTAAAACAACCCAACCCAACCCAGTATAATATGACCACCTACCATAGTATAAGTATGGTAGGTGATCATATTATTCTGATACGACTGTGTTTATATACTGTATAACTCCAGGGAAGAATTTTGCAATTGAACTAAAGCAATTAAACTAAAACTTAAACTTTTCAACTAAACTAAATTAAATCGAGACGTTGCTTTCACTTCCCCCCCCCTGGGATGAAGAGAAAAATTGTTGCTGCCAATGCCAACCCCTTGATCATCAGACTCCACCACCAAAATATCAAATTTCTAGACGAAATAAATCATTTGCAATGTTCGTTTAAAATTTTGCCATTTTCACATTTTTCTGCCATTAGAGGGCAAAATTAAAATTATTTGGAGATTCAGAAAGTGCGAATCATAATATTTTACCAATACATATCCAACCCCAAAAAATGTTCTTAATTATTTACTTTCAGAGAAAAATAATTTCTTAAAACCAGAACGTTCCGTTTTCCTAACCTCCTTGGAGTAAGGGTGCAAGTCAATCATTGTTGTCAATTCAAATTTCATCATCTTCACATTTAACCATTAAAATTTCACATTTCTAGCATAAATACGTTGCATTGCACTATTCATTCAAACATTTTCCACAATTTGAGCTTTCAGGAGATTCGCAAAGTGCGAATCGTAATATTTCACGAAATCCTATATATCAATTTCATATATCTATAAAAACAAAGAAATTGAATGTCGACAGATAGGAGACAGAAAACGTTAACGCCTTATTTTCCAACCAGCTAAAAAAAATTGGCTTGTTTATAATAATATTAATGACTTGATGGAGAATAATTTTATCATATCCTTAGACTTGTCTGCTGATGAATTACAATACTTAAGTTCCATTCAAATTTACTTCATGTTGCAGAAACATGTTCTTAGTATAACTAAAAGTTCAAACAGAAATTTTATTCTTTATTAATTGTTACCATGTTTTAGTGATGGTATGCTACCACTTCTAAGGAAATTTAAACAATCTCCAGTTTTATAAATTTTTATTGTTCGGTATTCGCCATTTTTTTAGCTTTTTCTTTTGTCCGATTCTTGTTGATGCCAGTAATCTGAAAACAGTTCCAGAAAATCGGTGAACAGAGAACACGAGAAATTGATCAGTTGCGCTATAAGGGCAATTCTCTGGAGACTCTCTTTTGATTTCTGCTCTCATTATTTGCTGGAGATTGGGCTTTTCTCTCACCATTGATAAAATATAACATGCAAGCTCAGATTTCTGCGTGAGAAAAACAAATCGTGCTTTTAGAGATCTATTACCGCCCATATAATGCGAGCTAAATTCTCTTCACCGGGATTGAAAGTTGCGCACTCTTTACCCATGGGTATTTGCTCATATCACCTTTCATCCAAGTATCCGATAGCAATGGAAAGATATCGCGTTTCAGAAATATTCATCTTGTGCGCTAGAATGAAAAACAAGAATGTATTCTTACGTAAGTGCTATTTCGTAGCGGAGTAGAATATTCAGTCTGAGGGGGTGTATATCAGATTCTACACTACTCGACATTGAAATTGCCCAACGTTGAATTTTCATGGAAATCAACATGTGAATGATATACACCAGTGATTCCCAACCTTTTGGAAGACACCACAGAATAGAAGAGATAAAAAGGTTGTCACAGAAAATTCCATTAAATTTATTTATTTGACCATCCCTCTTGACTGCCTCAACGCCCCCCATTTGCCTCTGGATCCGCTACTGCCCCCATGGAAGGCTCCAGCGCCCCCACTGGGGGGCGGTATCCGCCCCCGTTGGGAATCTATGATATACACCGATCAGCCAAAACATTAAAACCACCTACCTAACATGATGTAGTTCCTCCTCTCGCTGCAAAAAGAGCTTTCAGCTGATGAGGCATAGATTCAACGAGATGTTGGTAGGTGTCGCTTGATATTTGGTACCATTGACTGCAACAGAAGATCCCGCAGTTCCCGTAAATTACGTGGTTGGGGTGATGCTGCTCGTACCCGTTTCTCCAACTCAAACCACAAATGCTCGATAGGATTCATGTCAGGCGATTTTTAGTGTCATGGCAATAAATGGAATTCCTCATCATGTTATAGGAACCATTCCTGAACCTTCTTCGCAGTGTGATATGGGCATTGTCTAGTTGAAAGATGCCATCTCCGCCAAGGAATACAGTCGCCATAAAAGGGTGTACTTGGTCAGACACGATATTCAGGTACGTGACAGCTGTCAGAGTTTTGCTCTGCAGGGATCCTTTGCTTTTCCCATGTTGAGACTAAGCGAAATATGCCTGAGAGAGCTCCGACCAAAGTATTATATATATCATTCACGACCTTGGCATGTGACACTGATTGGCTGCAGATGGTAGTTTTAATGCATTGGCTGATCAGTGTATATAACAGATACATTAATAGGCATATCGTTTGTATATATACTATCTGATCAAAAATATCCGTTCACCCTTTCTGAGTAGTGGATTCGTCCATATACCCCACTAGCATGGCCCAAACAAGTATAAAAGGACCCACATGATCTTACAAATCTCATAGACACCCATGAACAGGAGAATGGGCCATATCACAGAGCTCAGTGACTTTCAACGTTATACGGTCATAGGATGCCACCTTAACAAGTCGGTTCGGCACATTTTGACTCCGCTGCAACTGTCCAATCAATTATAAGCGATATCATTGTGAAGTGGAAACGCCTAGGAGCAACAACAGTGCAATTGCGACCAGGGAGGCCACATAATACATTGAAGTGCCATTGAAATAGGGATAGCAACCTAGTAACGTGTTGGATCCCTTCTGGCACTGATAACGACTGTCACACGACGAGGCTAAAGGTTGGATTCGGTTGTTTTACCTCTGAGCGGCACGTTTTTGCACATATTGGGCTAAATGGCCAGGTTACATGGACCCCGAAGGCTCAGAGAAGGTTGGGGGAGGGGACCCACTGGAACAAGCTGTTGGGAGACAGATGGTAGCCTCCCGTCAAGGCCATCCAGCGTGTTCTTTAACGTGCACAGGGTATGGCTCTCCCGCACATGGAGCCACGGCTTAACGTTCCATCCGACGGACGGCGGCCTTTCCAAGCCCATCGGTGTCCCCTACTGACCGTGGGCAGGGCGGGGAATTTTTGCGGAGATAAATCTCAACGCTGACCCAGCTGGGACTCGAACCTGGGAACTACAGATTACGAGCCTGGCGTGCTACCGACTGAACCACCCCCGCCCCCACGAGACTAAGGACTCCACAAGTTTGCATAAATGTTCCACAGGTATGGCGACCCATGCAACCTCTACAATTCTCTCAAGGTCGTCGCTGATGGGACACGGTATCCCAAAGATTTCGATGGGATTTAAATCTGGGCTTATAGGTGGCCAATTCGTTATTTCAAAGTCAGCAGAATGCTCCTGCAACTATGCAGTAGCCAGCCTGGACCTGTGAGATGAACAGTTGTCTTGCTGGTAGACACCATCTCCAATTGGGATGCATGATGGCCATAAATGGGTGTAAATCGTCAGCCATGAGTTCTATGTACCGGGATGCATTGAGAGTCGTCGGTCACGTATCAAAAGTCCCACAGACGTCCAACTGAAGATATTCCAGGCCATCACTGAGCCTCCACCAGCTTGTACTGTTCCAACCTGACATGCAGGATCCATGGCTTCATGGGGTTCTGGCTAAAGTCGAAGTTAGCCTTCCTGGTGTCTGTAAGAAAAATTGCACAGGAGGTGGGAATCGGAAAATCGTCTCTATTCGGAATCCTCAGAAGAAACAGGTTCCATCCACACACAATGCAGATGATCTGTGATTGGTTACTAGAAAATCTTCAGGACAACCGTCTCTCTTGGCTGACAATCTTCAACGATGATGCAAATTTTCACTTCAATGGGGCAGTCAACCGCCACATTTGTTGTTGCTGAACTGCGACACAACCAACAATTCAAATCTTCAATTCACGCACACGTACAGAATGATCCCAGGGTATCTGTTTGGTGTGCATTTCATGGTGAGAACATCGTAGGACCTTACTTTTATACCGACAGTCACTGGCAACTCTTATTTACAAATGCTAAATGTCATTTTGGTACTCTGCTAAGAAGATATACCCTTAGCACATTACTGCAGTGTTTTCTTTCAGAAGGAGAGGGCACTGCTCAACTATGTCGTAATTGCCCGAGCTCGGTTGGATGAGACACTACCCCATAAATGGATAGGTCGATGTGGGGTAGTGTACTGGCCATCTCGAAGTCCAGATTTCACTTCTTTGGACTTTTTTTCCATCGGCCACCTAAAATCTCACTTGTATCAAAATCGTTCTCGGAACTTGATGAGTTAAAAGAGACCATCTGCAGTGAATGTCGCAAGATAATGCTGTCCGTTCTCCGTAACATATGGCAAGCACATGGAAAATGACTAAAATTAGTCACTTGCCATGTGATTGTCATGTACAAGCAACATAGGGGTGCCCAGTTTGAGCATTTGATGACTTAATTCAGTACAGTTAAATTCAGTACATTCAGTACAGTTGAATAAAGTGAATATAAAAGTTGATCCTTGTATATATGTGTAATCTTGGAGTTATATATTAGCTCTTACAGATTGCAAAAACGAAATGCTAATGGAACCAAGACGTTTAGGATTCACATTTCCATTAGTAATTGGGGCAAACCGCTAGAATTCATTTTAGCTTGCCATTTCCCTTATCAACCTTTAAATACATATTTTTTTCACTCGAACGAGACGATGAAAACGAAAAATGTCTCTGCTGGTAAAGAATTCTCCATTGTCCTTGCTGGCAACATTTCCTTCCAAACCTTAACTTCTAGTACCATTGCTATTTCCTAATGTCCGATTTTTTGTTTATTTTGGGAAAGGTTGTGCTTTGTCAAGGGTAATATAGTAATTCAAAACATTTCGGTCAGAAATGGAAGTTAATATATGCTTTAAGAATATTTTATTCGACGAACGATTTATTGCTCTAAGGGAGGTGTCTCATAATGTCAAATTATGATCAGTCGCTCAGATTTCTAAAAGATTCCATTAGATTGTTCCTTGCCATTAGATTCCATTACATACAAAATCTATCGATTTAGATTACTAGTATTTTTAATATATACTGATAATCTTAACAAAC
The DNA here is from genome assembly GCA_038380435.1 of Ryuthela nishihirai. NCBI lineage: Eukaryota > Metazoa > Arthropoda > Arachnida > Araneae > Heptathelidae > Ryuthela > Ryuthela nishihirai. The sequence continues at coordinate 45,403,804 of JAWZYU010000005.1, forward strand.
TTAACTTTTTTAATGTATACATTAAATATATTGAACTGCTTTCATTTGTCACCGTTTTTTTGCAGAGTGGTGTAGTTTTTTTTTTTTAAATCAAAAGATATTTTTGGGGGTGGGAGAGAGGGCTCAGTGGGTAGCGCGCCAGGCTCGTCGTAATCTGAAGTTCCAAGGTTCGAGTCCTGCCTGGAGATTTATCTCTGCAACCCCTCTCTACACCCCCAGATGGTCAGTACTACCCATGGTCAGTAGGGGACACCGATGGGCTAGGAAAGGCCGTCGTCTGTTGGATGGGACGTAAAGCCGTGGCTGCATATGCGGGAGAGCCATAATTTGTGCACGTTAAAGAACACGCTGGATGGCCTTGACGAGAGGCTACCATCTGTTTCCTAATGGCTGTCCAGTGAGTTCCCTTTCCCCAACCTTCTCTGAGCCCTTGGGATCCTTGTGACTTGGGCATTTAGCCCATTGTGTGCAAAAAGGTGCCGCTTAGAGGTAAAGCAAACCAACAACAATCCCCTTTAAATATTCCTCTATATTTCACCCAATGAGAATCGAAAACAGTATGCTTCAAATATTTTTGTTGTGCTCTTTAGTTACCATTTTGAAAACAACAAAGCATTAAAAATGGATAATGTAATTTTGAATCTCCGATATTTCAGGAAATGGCACAAAGACGGAATGAAATGTCGGATTTTGCGAAGGGTGGTATCTCACGTTTGCAGTTTTATGGCGCTAATATATTTTAAGAGAAATCGCATGACGTTTTTCTATGTATATAAACTTTATTTAGTTGGTTTGTCAATTGTTCACTTTATTTTAGTTTTTATTCGTACCACAAAAAATGTAATTTTGTAATACACTAGAACACCCCTTTGTCCATCGTCGTAATAGTGTGCCAGACCATGGGATTCCCCTGACTGATGGGGGCGGGGGTGGCTCAGTTGGTAGCGCGCCAGGCTCGTAATCTGCAGTTCCCAGGTTCGAGTCCCAGCTGGGTCAGCGTTCAGATTTATCTCCGCAAAATTCCCCGCCCTGCCCACGGTCAGTATTTGTTGTTGTTACTCGTTACGTTCCAATGAGATTTCCTTCTTCAGGCTTTTTCAATACAAAATTTTAATGTGAACATTATATTAGTTCAAAAAGGTTGAATAAGTTCATCCAGATTGTTTTTTTTAAAAATTATTTTGGATTAATATTCGCCCATGTGTGTTTTGAGTGTATATGATGGTGTTGGGGAGTTATTGATTATTTATGTGATGGCTGTCTAGAGTGAGGTGTTATAAGTGGTATAAGTATTTTGAGGATTGAGAGAAAAAATAAGGTGAGATGGTTATTCCTGTTTTGTTATACATATTTTTCCGTGAGTCTCTGCATTTAAGTTTGAGTTTAAATGTTTGATTTGCTAGTTTAATAACACAGATTTTAGTGTTGAAAGTTTTTCTATTTTTATATATATATGTTTTTTTTTAATTTTTTTATATATATTTTTCCACTCGGACTAGAGAGTGTTGTTTTATTTTATTTTTATTTATTATTATTATAGTTATTTATATTTTTTGTAAAGTATTTTATATTTATTTGTGTTTTTTATATATATTTTTTGAAGTATTTTCAATTATGTCTTTTCATATTTTTTTCTCATGTTGTTATAAGTATTTTATTGATTTTTTGGAGTATTTTAATTATTATTATTTTTTAAGGTATTTTCATTAATATCTTTTCATTTTTTCTATTTTTTTGTTTTAATAATTTTTTTAAGTTATACCTTTTTTTTGTATATATCATTTTATTTTTGGTTTGATTTTGTTTATTGTCATAATTTTTTTTTGTTTATTTATCTTTTCTTTTTTTCCTCTTAAAAAAAGCATATGCACAGTGAGGGTGAAGAGTGTGATTTTAATGTTTGGGCCAAGAGGGACTGGGTTCAAGTGAGTTTATGGGAGTGTAATTTTTTTTTTAATGCGAGTGAATGGGTGTGAGAGATGTTGGGATTCCCATTTTTAAATGGTTTTTCCTCCTTTATTTATTTATTTTTTTTCCCTGTGATTAATGGCAGGATTCCATGGAAGAGAAGTGTTAATGTGTTGTGTGGAGAAGAGTTGGTTAAGGGGAAGAAAGGAAAATGTAACAGACGAAGAACAGGAAGGAGCTAGAGGCGGTTCCAAATAGTTGTGGAGATGAGAAATTTAAACAGGAGGCCATAGATTTTAATTTTAGGAAAGTTCTCTGGAGGGTCTAAAAGTCTTTTGATGTGTAGCTCCTGAATGTTCAGCTCTGAGAGGGAATTTAATAAGATTTCTCTTTGTGGTGTAAATCTGTCACAATTTAGGAGTTTGTGATTAACAGTTTCAGGTGTATTGCATTTGCAGCAGTTTGGGGTAGAAGTCAATTTTAATTTATACAGGGAAGAGTTTAGTAGAGTTTGTTCTGAGGCGGTAAAGGTTTTTTAAGTGTTTTCTGGGGAAGGGATAGTTTTCTATGTGGGAAGTGTGTTGTGCAAGCATGAATCTAAAGTTATTTCTTATAGAGGCATGTAAGAGAAAGTATTTATTGGTAAGCTGCAGTTCAAGTTTGTTGATGTCATGTTTGGTGTTTATGTAAAAATTAAAGGTGTTGTGAATCATATGTGAGGTGTGTGCCATTTTGGCGAGCAAGTCAACATTGTCATTTTCAGAGATAACCACATGGCTAGGAATCCATTGTAAAGTAATGGTGTTGTTGTTGATTCGTTAGTTGTAGGTGGTCAGTGTTAAGGTATTATGAATGTAATAGTTGTAGGTGGAGTATAAGAATTCATGGTTTAGGGTTTGGATGTCTCCTTTAGAGTCAACAAGTATAATAATATTTTGGTTGTTTAGGGTTTGGATGTCTCCTTTAGAGTCAACAAGTATAATAATATTTTGGTTGTTTAGGTTTTGGAGTAACCATTTTAGAGCCTCAATGATGGCAAAAATTTCAGCATGTAATATGGATGTGTGGGGGGTTGTTTAAAAGAAAGGGATGTGTTATATTGAGGGATGTGGATGGCGGCCCCTGCAGAGCCTCAGTCAGGTAAAACAGAGCCATCAGTATAAATTTTTGTGTACTTGGAAAATTCTCATGTAGGTAGGACTCTGTAAGTTTTTTGATGGCATCATGTGGAAGGTCATGTTTGGAGAGTAGAGAGGGTATGTTGGTGAAAGTGTTGGGGCTTTGGAAGCTGCAATCAGCAATTATGGGTGGGATGTCCCCTCTCGTAGAATGATTAATATGATATTTAAAGAGTTTAAAAAGATCAGGATGTGTCATAAGTATTTTGAAATAAGGGCTACTTATGAAATGCATGTAGAAAGGGTGTGTAGGTAGTTTGTAATGTAATCTGAGGTAATATTTGAGTAATAATATTTTTTGTCTGATATGGAAGGGTGGTATAGATGTTTCAGCAAAAAATAGAAATGGTGGGTGTGAAGATAGGGAGACCTAGTGCAATTTTTATACATTTGTTTTGTATGATGTTTATTTTTTTTTAATTTGGAATCAGGTAAGTTAGATAATAATTCAAGGCCATATTCTAATTTTGCTCTGATGAGATTTTTGTAAAGTGTGATCATGTGGTATGGTGGGGTGCCATTGTTTCTGGAGGTGAAAAATTTGAATGTATTTAGTAATTTGAGGCCTTTTGTGTGTAGGTATTGTAGGTGATGATTCCAATTTAATTTTGAATCAAGGTGCATGCCAAGCAGTTTGCAGGTGGTGGATTGTGTCAGTAGGGGACACCGATGGGCTTGGAAAGACCACCGTCCTTCGGATGGAACGTTAAATCGTGGCTCCGTGTGCGGGAGAGCCATACCCTGTGCACGTTAAAGAACACGCTGGATGGCCTTGACGGGAGGCTACCATCTGTCTCCCAACACCTGTTCTAGCGGGTCCCGTCTCCCAACCTTCTCTGAACCTTCGTAGTCCATGTAACCTGGCCATTTAGCCCATGGTGTGCAAAAAAGTGCCAGTCAGAGGTAAAACAACCCAACCCAATCCTTGACTGATGGGAGTCATTTTGAACTGTGACAGGAATCCTACCCCTATAAGATTAAAAACTTTATGCAAGGTACTGAATTATTTTATTACACACGCAGGTTAATTACAGCACATATCATAAGGTTATTATGTTTCATAAGCATAATAATTGAAATATTTCATTTAATGTTAAATGTCTGTGAAGTGGTGGTGGAAAATGAAATGCGGAAAACGCAGAATTATTTAATTATACACATCTACATAGAGATTTTCACTTAATGCCCTCTCACAGGAATTCCAGGGTCATACATTGACATTCTGTTTTTGAAAGAGATCAGATGTTATGGGATGAGCTAAAGGTCATGACATATACAGGGTGATCCAAAAGGTCTTAGACAAACTGTAAAGGTAGGTCAGGAATACTAAAACAAACCATTTTTACATAGGAACATACAGCCGCAAACGTCACCCGAGTGTGCTAGAGGACGTTATATGCCAGAAATTGAGTTGGGCAGCGCGAGTCATCATCATTCGAGTTGTTGACGTTACGGGAGTAGGATGCATTGTTACAGTAATATCCAGATGGCAGATGTGCACTTAGCTTATGGGGCAGCGAATGGAAACGGGCGAGCCGCGGTGCGATTGTATAGTGAACGGTTCCCAAAACAGACGTGGCCCATCATCAAACGTTTGCACCACAGATTGTGTGAAACCGGATAATTCGAAGTAAAAAGCCATTGTGGTCGGGACCGAACGACGTGCACACGTGTCATGGAAGAAGCGGTCTTATAGGAAATTGAACGCAACCAAGTATAAGTACACGAGCTATTTTGCATCACATTCGTGTACCTCAACCCACCATGTGGCGAGTATTACACGAGGAGTTGTTACATCCTTTTAACATGCAACGGGTCCAGTCATTGGAAGAAGGAGATGACCACCCACGTCTGGAATTCGCACGCTGGTTTTTGCAAAAATGTGTCGCACAGCCGGAATTTCCAGCGTTGGTTCTCTTCACCGATGAAGCTACCTTCTCACGTGAGGGTTTTATTAATGTTCATAATTTGCATGTGTGGTCAAGTAAGGTATAACAACCTACGAGCTATACGCCCCTGTGCTGCGCAACACCGGTTCACCATAAATGTTTGGGTGGGCATTGTTGGAGACTGTTTGCTTGGGCCATACCTTCTTCCATCACGACTAGACGGGGGAAGTTATCGGATATACCTGGAGGAGGTTTTGCCGGAACTACTGCATGATGATCCTGTATCTGTGCGGCGACACATGTGGGTTCATCACGACGGGGCGCCAGCACATTTCACCTTAGTTGTGCAAGAGTATCTCAACAGCACTTTTCCTGAGTATATGGATTAGCTAGGGCGGACCTGTCGCTTGGCCACCAAGATCACCCGACTTGTCCCCCATTGATTTCTTCCTCTGAGGTTACCTCAAAGGCCTTGTGTACAAAACCCCCGTAGCCTCTGACGCTAACCTCGTCGCAAGAATCGGTGAGGCAGCAGAACGTGTCCGCGAGAAGCCTGGGATTTTTGAACGTGTTCGCCGATCCATGTGACGACGTTGCCAGGCTTGTATTTCTGCGGATGGAAAAAACTTCGAGCACTTCCTCTGAAATTGTAAACACGATGTCTAATAAACGTGTTGTTATACCTTACTTGTATTCCTTTATTTTTGATTCTTCCTGTACCTCTAGCACACTCATGTGGCGTTTGCGGCTCTACGTTCCTATGTAAAAATGGTTTGCTTTTGTATTCCTGACCTACCTTTACAGTTTGTCTATGACCTTTTGAATCACTCTGCATATGACAGACACTTAAAGATAATCTTAAATTTCTATTTTCAGAACGATAGTATAGAAAACGCCTGGAGGGTATACGTTTGCTTTTCAGCAGAAATGTCAGTAATGCTCTTCTAGGATATGATTTCTGTAATAAAAGATTTCTTACTGTTAAATTTAAAACAGGCTTTCAAGATTTGAATCCTATCTTTTCTTTTCTCCCATTGAAGACTCAGATGAGAACGAGAGAGAGGGAGAAGTTTCAATATTCATGATATTGAAATCAATTCATGGCAAATTCATGATATTTTGGATTCTGCCAAGAATGGAGATATTATTTTTGTGCTGGCTGCTTGAACGACAAAATTGGTACTAACTCTGACCTTAGGACAGGAGTGGTAGGTCCTTTTTGGCAGTAATTGCAACAGCAATAGTGAACGTCTCCTACAGGTGAGTAAATTTAGTAATTGAAAATAGCTCGAACACTTGCTGTAATCATCGGCATATTTATAAAGAACTATCGGTATCATTTGATGGGTTGCATAGGAATCGATATATATTAATTAATATAAATAGTCCATCTCTGTTGGGGCGGGGGTGACTCAGTCGGTAGCGCGCAAGGCTCGTAATCTGTAGTTCCCAGGTTCGAGTCCCAGCTGGGTCAGCGTTGATATTTATCTCCGCAAAATTTCCTGCCCTGCCCACGGTCAGTAGGGGACAGCGATGGGCTTGGAGAGGCCGCCGTCCGTTGGATGGGACGTTAAGCCGTTGCCCCGTGTGCGGGAGAGCCATACCCTGTGCATGTTAAATAACACGCTGGATGGCCTTGACGGGAGGCTACCATCTGTCTCCCAACAGCTGTTCCAGTGGGTCCCTCCCCCAACCTTCTCTGAACCCTCGTGGTCCATGTAACCTGGCCCTTTAGCCCATGGTGTGCAAAAAAGTGCCGCTCAGAGGTAAAACAACCCAACCCAGCCATCTCTTTAGAAATACCAAGTGGTACAGGGGAACTGAATCTGACATTTTGCTCTATAAAAGTTTTTTACAACTGAAGTTTGAGAAATATTGTACTAAGTTAATACAGCAGAATTATTTTAACACCGAAGCTCTAAGAGACATAGAAATAGTCAAAGCTTAAGCATGATAGGTTACTTAGTCATTATGACAATCGTGATTTGCTTTTGACAAAATGGCGCAACATAGCCTTTGTTGTTCTTGCGCCATAAAACCCCAAACAACCAACCAACTTTTTACAGAAGTTAAGGAAGAATGGGATCATTTTAAACAGGTTTTTCTTGAAACTAACAGTATTATTTTGGATAAAATAGAACAGAGGAGATAATGTCTGATATACTGTCAGCAAATGTCTGATGATTGAACGATAAAGCCGTGAAGATTTATGTTCCATTAGTCTTCCGGTTGACTGAATGTCATAACAAATTACAGAGAGCTGGCTGACTGTAGTTTACAATACATTCCATCATAAAAGAATTGTTACTATGTATATGTGCGTGTAGAATGGCATTAGTTGTTACTGACACTAAGCATTAACACCGTGAATTTTAAAACGTATCCTGTAATATGGGACTACACAGTGAAATGAGAGCATGCAATATTTATAAAATAATCAAAACACCTCAGGAAATTTATAATTTGTTATCATTTGGAAACAATGAAATCGTAGCTAACTGATCTAGTATGCACATATGTACTTAGAGTGAGGTAGAAATATTTCTCTACTCACTAATTAAAGGTCCCCGCCCTGCCCACGGTCAGTAGGGGACACCGATGGGCTTGGGAAGGCCGCCGTCCGTCGGATGGGACGTTAAGCCGTGGCCCCGTGTGCGGGAGAGCCATACCCTGTGCACGTTAAAGAACACGCTTGATGGCCTTGACGGGAGGCTACCATCTATCTCCCAACAGCTGTTCCAGTGGGGTCCCCTCCCCAACCTTTTCTGAGCCTTCGGGGTCCATGTGACCTGGCCATTTAGTCCATGGTGTGCAAAAAAGTGCCGCTCAGAGGTAAAACAACCGAACACTAATTAAAGGAGTGAAGTAATTTGCGAAGCAAGGAAGGTAACTGCTCGTTTCGCTTCAACAACAAGATTTCGCATTTTCCTCCTCAAGGGAATCATTTGTGGGCGTTTGCCGACTAACGACGAGCTGATAATGAACCAATTTTCATCGAGGAGGATACGGATGATAGCACGGGGCAGAAATCCCCAAAGGAAAATGAAATGTTTTGCGACAGTGAGAAGCTGCTCCATGCTGCGGCGGAAGAGTTAATTACACCTCCACCCTCCCTCCCCGTGTCTCCTCGAAATCCAATATATTAACTCAGTGCTTGAAAAATCTTCTTTAAATTTCAACAGACTTAATCTTTCCGCTGCCAATTCAGTGAATGTCGAGGTCAGCAAGAACATTTTTATCAATTTGACACATTGCGACATCGCTGCAATTAAATAAAAAATTAAAGGAAGGTTTGTGATGAAATGTAAACGATTTTTTTTTAAATCTTGAAATGAGTTTTTGTTCACACATATCTGTGCCAATAGATCCTATCGATTTCATAAAGACATCCCCCACAACAACAAGGAAACAAAGTATCCGTCGTCGAGGTGACAGCCACAAAAAGCAAGATAAAACCAGAAAAATCATTATTTTTCTTAAACATCGACACACTTTACATCCTCCACTGGGTGGGGGTGGCTCAGTCGGTAGCGCGCCAGGCTCGTAATCTGTAGTTCCCAGGTTCGAGTCCCAGCTGGGTCAGCGTTGATATTTATCTCCGCAAAATTCCCCGCCCTGCCCACGGTCAGTAGGGGACACCGATGGGCTTGGAAAGGCCGCCGTCCGTCGGATGGGACGTTAAGCCGTGGCCCCGTGTGTGGGAGAGCCATACCCTGTGCACGTTAAAGAACACTCTGGATGGCCTTGACGGGAGGCTACGATCTGTCTCCCAACAGCTGTTCCAGTGGGTCCCCTCCCCCAACCTTCTCTGAGCCTTCGGGGTCCATGTGACCCGGCCATTTAGCCCATGGTGTGCAAAAAAGTGCCGCTCAGAGGTAAAACAACCCAACCCATCCTCCACTGGAAAAAATCTTGTTCATGTTTCTGAAGGTTAAGCGTGGCTGATCTTGGTTTTTATTAAACCAATCAGCCTCTGTAAAACACGCCAAAGAAAAAGAAAGGAAACGTGATATTTTTTGAAATTCATTTCCTTAAATATCAAATGACAGAATTATCTTTGTCTGGTGTAAACATGGTAAACGATATTTGTGACCTCATGTTGCAATTACAACTACTGAAATCGTATCAGATTTCTTTCAGCATATAACGACTTACGCAAGGAAAGGAACAGATGCTTTTCGGAATAATAACGATAATTTAATGTCAGTCGGGGCTTTTAATGTTCATCGCTGGATTTTAATGCCGGAAACTACCTGCACAGTTGAGAGTTTCCAACCTTAATGCGATCGCTTGAAGGCATCGTAAGTGCTGATGAGGATAGGTATGAGAAGACAGTACCATCCCGAGGTCTATAAGGACCCTGTGGGGTAGTTTAATAAGACCCTCACGCATTCACAACTTATATTAAAAAAAACCTTTGCTGTATGTGAGGTGAAGGAGACAAAAATGTGGTTGGGAATGAGAAAGAGACGGGGCACATCTCATTCCCATCTGCACTTTTTTCGAACTTTAAGAGGATTTTTTGTTACATACATACATACATACATACATACACACAAAACACACACACAAAATCCTCATGCAGCCATGGGTTACGGAGGTCCAACCAAAAAAGAAATTGCATGTAGGCAGCTATATTTTAAGTTCTCTTTGATCCTACGATCCTACGAAAGCTTTTGTAATTCTATCAATAGCCAAAATTTACGACTATTGTGGAATAAATGTTATTCTTCAGAAGGTTGGGAAAGGAACCCACTTACAACTGTTAGGAAACATTGTTTTCCGTCAAAGCAATCCAGCGTGCTCTATAACACGCACAGATATGACCCTCTTGTACATGAGTCACGGCTTAAGGTCAATCCGACGGACGGCGGGTTTTCCATGCCCATCAATGTCCGGTTTTTCATAAAAGGGGCAAAAATATTTTTTCTATTTAGATTTAACTTTGTAAATCTCATTTATATGCTGAAGGCATCATAAGTAAAATGGTTATAACTTAAATTGTATCAACTGGCCTATTGAACTGGTGAACAAAAGTTACAAACATAAAAGATGATATAGCAGCATAATGACTTGAGAGAATTTTATGAAATTCAGGTGAGAGGTACATCGCAACATGACAAAGAACACATGCAAACATGAGATGCATTGGAATGGATGGCCAAGAATCAATGCTCATATGTCAAGAAAAGTCTTTCAATGGTGGTAACGGAAATGCATCACCGTTGATCACTTATTGATTATCGGCGTTGTTCCGATGATCAATAGATAGTATGATCGCCCCTGACCAACATGCATGTTGCACAACCGTTAGCACAGATCGCAGTTCTAGGAGGCTTTTAGGAGGGAACTGAAGAGCATCAGTGAGTCTTCCCAGAGCGTTCCAGACATGCCCAATAGGATTATGATCTGGAGACCTGGTTGGCAGCTATATGATGATATGTGAATCTTCTCACTCTCAAGGAATTGTCGACCAGCCGAGCCCTATGAGGACGAGCATTGTCGTCGATAACAACTCTGGCCAACACACCCCTGAAAAGCATAGGTCTCAAGGATCTCCTCTATGTACTGGTGCCACCCTCAAACATGGCGAGGCATACGGCAATCCATTATTATGCCTCCTCATATCGGAACACCTCCTATACAGTGGTCTCATTTCCGGATATTGCGGGGATGGATGCGCGTTCCTCGTTCTCTCGAGATGATCACACTTTAGAAATCCGTTAATTCAGACTGAGAAGACAGGATTCATTTGTTAAAAGAACATGCACCCACTGCTGTTCTCTCAAGATGTGAATCTGCCTGCACTAAGTCCTTTGAGCTCTTCTTTGTACTTAAGGTCAATCCGACGGACGGCGGGTTTTCCATGCTGGTGAACGGAGAGCTTTGAGAGGCGGAGACAAACCATCAGTCTCCTCGTATACAGATCCCTCTCACGAAGTCGTCTGGATACATTCACCTTTCGACACCATCATGCCTAAAGCACAAGCGAGCTCGACAGGGAATTGTCCGGCTGCCATCTCCCTATGCTTTCTCGCTGTTAAGGCCAGATATCGGTCCTCCTGGGATGTTGTGATCCTTGGCCAGTCCGGAGCTGGTCGTCGAGACACATTCCCAGATTCCTGATATCGTCACCATAAACTGGAGATGACCATCCGAGAGTCATTATGAGCCCTGGCTACTGCAGCTTGTGTTGGTGCAGCCAAATCCTACCAATGGCTATCCACCTCCACGCGACTCCGAGTGACGGACTTTGGAGCATGGGAGGTACGACATGACGAGCGCAGTATCGACACTCTCTTTTATAACAGGAGATCATTCCTCAAATAATTCTACGTCGCCGTGTTTTGCATGTGCCTGCGCAAGTACCGTTCACGAGGCATTCCTTTCTGCGCAATTTTTTGTTATGGTCTGATGTACATCTCCACCGAATTTCATTAAATTCTAGCCAGTCGTTATGTTGATATATCAACTTTTATGTTTGTATTTTAGCTTTTCCCACCGGTGTAGTTAAGTGGTGAACAGCAGACGGATCGCATGTTGCTCATTACTGAACTGGACGATCTGTATATCATTAAATGGCGACTGACTTTTCTGTATAAAGAAAAGGTAATTTGTTAAAAAATCCCCTTTTAAAAATCAGTTTTTTTTGCACTGTTTGAAGAAAGAATTATTTGAGGAATGATCTCTTGTTAAACATTTTTCGGCTAGTTTCGAGAATTCGGTCCGTGATTCATTCCTGTCCAGTTAGAAAGCCTGATTTACACCAATCATCTTGAAGGTGATTAAAAAATGCGACAAAGGGAATTGGTTATTGTTAAAATTTTGGCAGAAGATACGGGGGGGGGGGGGAGAGATCTAAAACTATTACACTTTTATTAAATATTTACCTCCGCGATGATTTGATAGGAATGTTTCGAATTAACGGGGTGAGGGATGAAAGTGATGGATAAAATGGAATAACGCAGAGAGAAACAAATGTCCCTTGGTGATCTAACTGTAGCTTTTGCAATCCATCGTAGCTTCATCATCGCTCATCAAATCATCGTAGCTCATCATCTCTCATTCAATCCATAAATCCATCGTAACTTTTGCAATTTATCGTAGCTTCATCATCGCTCATCAAATCATCGTAGCTCATCATCTCTCATTCAATCCATAAATCCATCGTAACTTTTGCAATTTATCGTAGCTTCATCATCGCTCATCAAATCATCGTAGCTCATCATCTCTCATTCAATCCATAAATCCATCGTAACTTTTGCAATCCATCGTAGCTTCATCATCGCTCATCAAATCATCGTAGCTCATCATCTCTCATTCAATCCATAAATCCATCGTAACTTTTGCAATCCATCGATAAAGAACGTATGCAAACATGGGATGCATTGGAATGGATGGCGAGGAATGAATGCTCCTATGGGTGTTGGGCATTGGGTGTTGGGCATTGGGTGTTGTATATTGTATAGTGTTTTTCTCAGGTGGACTAAACTGAGATAAAACACTGATGTCTCTTCTGCGATGGTTTTGACAAGTGTTAGGCAAATTGAGACCCGGAGGCTAATTGAAGTGCACATCTCGATTAGATTTAAATTCATATATAAAAATCCCCATGCAGCCATGGGTTACAGAAGTCCAACCAGACTGTGTAATGGTTCCACGTCAATTCATCGCGCATCAATTCATCTCAACGTCAATTCATCTCCGTGTTAGACATGTAGTATAATTGACTTTCCGCATCCGTAGAGTGTTCAAATGAACTCTAGAGACAATAATTTAGATTTTAAAAGGTTAAACATGCATCAGAAGAATTCATCTCAGAAATTAATTAAAACTTAAATATCAAGCATTGTTTGAAACCATTTAACAAAATAAGAATTTTAAAAGTTTGCGTAATGATTATTTCAATAGCAGACAATCAATTATCGTATTTATGAAAATAATTTATTGTTAAACATTCCAGCTTCCGTGACTCTTTAAATACTGAACGAATATTGTTGAAAATTCAGATCTAAATAGATTGGATTATGGTCTTTAATTTATCATCTGTTATTTTTCCATTAATTGAATATTTTATAAGTTATAGAGCTACGAAGTTATATTCCCGTTGATATAACATGGTAATTCTCCATTTTGTAGGGCAATTTTAGTTGGTATTTTGGGAAGCTCTTTTGATACGTTTACCAATTGTTACGTGAAGTACCTAAAACTCATTATATATTATATGCCCGACCTTAGTAACAGAGGGTTAAGTTGTTTTACCTCTGAGTGACCCCTTGAACAGCTGTTAGGAGACAGATTGAAGCCTCCCATCAATGCTATCTATCATGTTCTCTAATATGCACTGGGTATATCTTTCCTGTACAAGGGGGTCACGGCGTAATGTTTCATCCGACGGTGGCGGCCTTTCCATGCCCTTGGTGCCCCCTTTCTAACTGAAGCCAGTTTATCAATACCTATCCAATCCAAAAAGGATTTTTAATTTATCTCTTAAAACAAATGAATTGTACCCCCCCCCCCCCCCCCCCCGCCATCACCACCAAGGGTAAAGGTTAAAAATCATCAATTGGGTTTCGAACTCTTAGAACAGCGCAGGTAAATTACGGCCAGCCATTTCCTTTTGTATGGCCCTAGAACTACTGATGACAAATTAAATTCTGATCAAAATAATTAATTTTAATAAATTTATATGTTTTTTTTTTCTTTTCTTTTACATTGGTTATGCATTCGTTATTGATTACATATCTCTTTGATGGCCCATCATTCCATTTCAGTTTTTTGTGCGACCCTTCCGCTAAAATGCTTTCCAGGCATGACCTACCAAAACAGATAATTATCATGTTAAATAAATGGGAATCTAACTTCGGAGCTTTATAAATTATAAAATATTCATTTAATAGAAAAAAGTAACTGATGATAAAGATCACAATCCAATCTATTTAAATATGAATTTTAAACAATATTCGTTCAGTATTTAAAGAGGCACGGAAGCTGGAATATTTAACAATAAATTATTTTCATAAATAGAATTAATTATTGACTAATATTGAAATAATCATTATGCAAACTTTTAAAATGCTTGTTTTGTTAAATGGTTTGAAACAATGCTTGATATTTAAGTTTTAATTAGTTTCTGAGGTGAATTCTTCCGTCGTATATTTAACCTTTCAAAGTCTAAATTATTGCCTCTAGAGTTTATTTGAACAATCTGCAGATGCAAAAAGTCAATAAAACCACTTGTCTAACACTGCGATGACTTGACGCTGCGAAGAATTGACGTTGCGATGAACTGATGCGCGATGTATTGACGTCACTATGAATTGACGCTGTGATGAATTGACGTCACTATGAATTGACGCTGTGATGAATTGACGTTACTATGAATTGACGCTGTGATGAATTGACGTCACTATGAATTGACGCTGTGATGAATTGACCTTGAGATGAATTGAGCGCGATGAAATGACCTTGAGATGAATTGAGCGCGATGAATTGACCTTGAGATGAATTGAGCGCGATGAATTGACCTTGAGATGAATTGAGCGCGATGAATTGACCTTGAGATGAATTGAGCGCGATGAATTGACCTTGAGATGAATTGAGCGCGATGAATTGACCTTGAGATGAATTGAGCGCGATGAATTGACCTTGAGATGAATTGAGCGCGATGAATTGACCTTGAGATGAATTGAGCACGATGAATTGACCTTGAGATGAATTGAGCGCGATGAATTGACCTTGAGATGAATTGAGCGCGATGAATTGACCTTGAGGTGAATTGAGCGCGATGAATTGACGGGATACCCCGTTCAATTTAGTCCTTCAAACACGTCTGTCCTGAGCTGCAACTGCTGCATTCGGCAACTGCTGGCCAATTCTGACAAAATCACCTTTGTCTGCCCACCTCATCCTAGGTGTCCCCCTTTTCCGGAGGCATTTAGGGACACTGTTCATAACCCTTGTCGCTATACGTGATTCGATAGAAATGGCTTGGTGAGGGGATCACCCTGTAAAGATTCTGTTGGTTCGATATATCATCACAGGGTCGTGAACTCCCACCTGCGTGTTTGTCATGCGCGGTGATCCGTGTCCCTGGAAAAGAACTTAGTGAACCAGAGATATATTCACAAAGTACTATATAACTGAAATTGCGCTCTAACTGTTTTCCAGAGTTAAAACTCCATAGCTGAGAGTAATCATTTCTCGGTTAAGAAAAAAGTGTGTTTCATCTCAGAATACTGACATAATGTTTGTGGGAAAATAACAGTTTCTCTCACGCATATTTCCATCTGTATTTTTTTAAGCAATTCAATCAAATTTAACAGATATTCAACTTATTAATTAAACTACAGGCATTGAAACGAATTATACAGAAATTTTATTTACATCTATACGAAAATAATATTTAATGCCATTTTATTTCAAAATTTGAATAAACTGTTAAGCTAATAATTTCAAGAATCCTTTATGAACTATCAATTTCAGGTCATATGTGTTCTCTATATAAACTATTTTTGAATTAGAAGATTTTAGCATATTTATCCTACCATTTATTATCCATAAAAAGGTCCAGTTTGCGCTTTTTTCGGTATTAAATCCTCAGTGCTGGACGCAGATATTGATTAATATGAATTTGCATATCTGAATTTGGAAATCCTATGTCTCTTGCAAAGAGTTTTATATTTTTGCTCTCCACAAAATTGAATTTTTTCTTCCCATATATACAACCTTTACAATTACGGATCTAGCTTTGTCTAATCCTCTATCTCTGGAAGTCGACGATGAATTGCATCGGTACACTCTCCGGCAAAACAACACGGAGAAAGTTTGCAACATCAATCTATGACTTTCAAACCATCTTGATCGGTGGTTTCTGGAATCCCTTTCATTTCTAAATGATTTATTCTAGAATTCTATCGTAATTCAACCATCGTAGCGTGCAGTTGACTGGCATTATTATTATTTTTTCATTTTCTACTCTTAGATAGCTGTTCTCTTTAACCAATTAAGATAATTCATTGCACATATCGTTAAATTCTTCCACATGTTCTCGAAGGTGTTGTTCATGAATTCACACTACATCTGACATCTCTGATATCCTTATTAAAATGGGGGCGGGGGTGGCTCAGTCGGTAGCGCGCCAGGCTCGTAATCTGTAGTTCCCAGGTTCGAGTCCCAGCTGGGTCAGCGTTGAGATTTATCTCCGCAAAATTCCCCGCCCTGCTCACGGTCAGTAGGGGACACCGATGGGCTTGGAAAGGCCGCCGTCCGTCGGATGGGACGTTAAGCCGTGGCCCCGTGTGCGGGAGAGCCATACCCTGTGCACGTTAAAGAACACGCTGGATGGCCTTGACGGGAGACTACCATCTGTCTCCCAACAGCTGTTCCAGTGGGTCCCCTCCCCCAACCTTCTCTGAGCCTTCGGGGTCCATGTGACCTGGCCATTTAGCCCATGGTGTGCAAAAATGTGCCGCTCAGAGGTAAAACAACCCAACCCAACAACTTATTAAAATGTTGTTCATGTTTCAGTTTCAATTCAGAAGGTAAAATATACATGTCATAGTTTTGCAAAAGACCTACGTGAGAGTCTTTTGACGAGACAACATTCTCATGAGACTCCGTCATCTACGGAAATCTCCTACGCTGTTAATATCAGTCGTTTCAAGAGTGTAGTTGTCTTTAAGGAAAAATGTAACATCAAATATCTCTCGTTCGTTCTGAGATCTGAGGCCGGTTGTTATTCTGCCATTGCGTTAACAGTTAGCTTCATGACGAGATTTCGACAGGCGGATTTCAAGCGCTGCCGTAATCAATCGAGCAGGTTTCGATCAGAGATCCATTGCTAAACCTCATCACCACGTCGAATTCCTCTCGTGCATTGTCTCAAGCATTAATTGTTAGTTGCAGGCGACAATCTCATAACGCTCAAGAGATGGCGCCACTATTTAATGCGAAACTGGGAAAATATCCCCGCCTGAATTTCAGAAATCATCCTTGGTGCGATGTGGAGATTACCGTCTCGAAAATGTTTGCTGAACTTTATCGCGTTTTGATTCCACTGAAAGGGTCTTTGGATGCTATATTAAAGATCAGTGACCTTGCATCTGTGTAGAAGAAAGCAGATTAACGTTTGCCTTCATTTCGTTGCATTGAAAGGGTCTTTGGATGCTATTTTAAAGATCAGTGACCTTGCATCTGTGTAGAAGAAAGCACACCTTGTGCTCGTTTGCCTTCATTTCGTTGCATTGAAAGGGTCTTTGGATGCTATTTTAAAGATCAGTGACCTTGCATCTGTGTGGAAGAAAGCAAATTAACTTCTTTTCGTTGCTAAGCGGAAATGCACGAACAAATTTCTACATAAAAGTATAAATCAAGTCTGCGCTAATTGAGACTTAGGGTGACAGGGCCAGTTGCTATCGTACGACTTCTTGTGTCATTGATGCTTGACTTCATATTTCCCCGAGTATTGCCAACTTTTTAAAAATCAGTTTCCTCTCTTAAATGCAATCGTTCCTTCTTGTTTTCACTTACAATAAAAATTTACTATCGCGATAAAAATGCATAGAAATCTACTTCTCGAGACTCTAATTTTATCAGTTTCTGGTGGAATATAATAAGTATTTAATCCGAAAACCATCTTCTTGAATTGCAAATAACTTTCTGTTGTATAAAAAATAATTTACAAATAGATTGCCCAGAGCATTCATTTATTGATTCATAAACAATGCCTCTAAAGGAACCAAATTTTGGGTTGTTTTACTTCTGAAGTAACTACTAAAGCTAATGAGATGTTTAGGGCAATGCTCGGGGCAATTTCTGGATGGTAAATTGTGTGGGGCTTCCATTAATACCAGAAAGGGTAATTGTTAAAATGCAGATGCGATTGTTGGGTTTGGTAGGAAGTGTGCCAGGATCCTAATCTACAATTCCCAGGTTCGAGACCTAACAGTGCTAAAGTTGAGTTTTATCTCCGTAGCTCTCCCCACCGCCCCCTATGGATTGCATCCCCATCTGTTGGATGGGAAGCAAAGCAGTGGCCCCTTGTTGCAGGAGAGCCACACCTTGTGCTCGTTTAAGATGGATGGTTTTAAAGGGAGATTTCTTTCTGTCTCCTAACAGCTCTCCAGTGGGCCCTTTCTCTTACCCAACTCTGAGCCCTTTGGCCCCTGCGACCTGCGCATTTTGACTCTTCCGTGCACCATAGTGTCGCTCAGACGTGAAACAACCGATATGACAGAAGGCGACAATTTCCGAAAAGGTTTTTCCTTTTCCGAATTCAGTTAAGATAGGGCTATACTGCGAATCAGTTTAACAATAAGCTCACTACTTCTAAGCAAAAATAAGGGGATGAAAATGAACTCACTTAGAAATTAGGTCAAATAAGGATCCATTACTTAAAAAAAATAAATACCCCCTCAAGCAGCTGCTTGCCACAGAGGTCTGACAGGAGCCTGTCAGTTTATAATGCCATAGTAGAAGGTCTGAGAGGATTGCAGGCCCTCTGCAGAAAAATGACACAAACAGCCATGCCTTACCCGGGACTCGAACCCAGGTCCCTTAGATCAGTAGCCAAGCGTGCTAACCACTCGGCCATGGGACGGCTAATTTTTGTCATAAAATATTTTCACTTCAGTCTTTGTTAAATAATATTAGTACAATGAACATTTACTTAATGAAATGAAATAAATTTTATAACGTTTCTTTTTGTACCAGGAAAATTTTACCAATACGGCGGCGCGAGCCCTACAGTGCTTGCTGTAAAACACCTCTGATTCAGGCCACGCGGAAACAGTTTCAACATTGACGCATTTTAGATCCGAGACTGAGAAACTCTGTTTATGAATTTGACCTATCAGACTCAGAGTTTTTCCTGAGGCATCTGCAAGGCGACATTTTGCTCATGGGGGCCAATGCTGTTTGGGGAAGGTGATGATCAGAGTTCCTGGCCTACGAAAGAAGAAGGAATTCGGCTCGATATCATGTCAATAATGGGTAAGGGGGGGGGCTTCCCCCTCCCCCTAGAAGGCTAAGAGAAGGATTAATTGAGAGGGGATCTACTGGATAGTTGTTAAGAGACAGATGGTGGCCTTCTGTCAAGACCATCCAAAGTTTTCTTTAACAGGCACAGGGTATAGCTCTCTTGCACACGACGCCAAGGCCTAAAGTCCAATCTGACGAATGGCGGCCTTTCCTAGCCATTTGGTATCCCCATTCTCACCGAGGGCACGGGAGGGGGGTAATATATATATCATCTATATAAATCTCAACACTGCCACAGTTCGGACTCGAACCTAGGAACTGCAGATTGTGAGCCTGGCCTTATGAAAGATGGATCTCTTGCAATACAGAAGTGGCATGATAGCGAGGCCCTCATCCGTATTCCAAGGTCTTGAATCTCACCTGCAAATGTTAAGTTCCATTTCTTTATCTCAGATTTTTATATGATAATACAATAAAACGCCAATTATCCATGGCAATTGGGGGACGCTAGAGTCCAGATAATTGAAAAACACTTTTAATGCAAATTACATTTTATTGGGTTAAATACATTAAAAAAACCCAATAAAAACATATGGTAAACATTCTTGTAGTACACAATCATATCAGAATAATATGACCACCTACCATACATATACTATGGTAGGTGGTCATGCTATTCTGATACGACTGTGTATGTAAATACAAAACTAAACCTTTTTAAACTTATTTATATAGAAAGTCCGTGATTTTTGTTTGTTTTCTTTGCAGCATTATTTTTTGTTTTATTTTTTTTATACGCCCACGAATTTGTAAAACTTCAATGTAATTAACATCATCTTGACATTACGTGAAGTAATGTTTCTGCAGCTGTTAAGGCTTCAGTAGAACTTATTTTTTGTAAGATGGTTGTAACTACGGTTAATCCGGCCCCACGGATAGCTTAGCACCGGATAATCGGCGTTTTACTCTAAACTAAATCTAAATAAAAATCTAAATCTAAATTTAAGTAGAACTAAAAGTGTTTAGTTCTACTTATAAATACACTGGTTTCATAAATTAAAGGTTTATAAAATGGTTTCATAATTTTATGGTTTCATAACTCATAAATCCCTATGTTAAGTCAATGGGAAGATAACGTCAAAACTCTATAACTTCTAAAGTTTTTTTATTTTGAAAAATGTGATTGCTGATAAAGATCTCAATCAAATAAATCAATATCTCGATTTTCAACAAAATTCGTTCAGTATTTAATGAGTTATGGAAGTTGGAATATTTAGCGATAACAATGCCAGCCACAAAAATTGACTTCAGAAGTTAATTAAAACTTAGTGATACGTATCGTATCGAAGTGTTTAATAAAATAAGTTTGTGTTTTAGAACTTTTTTGTAAAGAATTCTTTCGCTATTCTTCAGTTATGTATAAGTTTCTTAACACTGGGATTGCTGTTGTTAAATATTCAAACTTTCATAACTCATTAAATACTCAACGAATATTGTTGAAAATCGAGATATTGATTTATGTGATTGATATCTTTATCTGAAATCACATTTTCCAAAACAAAAAAAAATATTTTAGAAGTTACATAGCTTTGACGTTAGCTTCCCATTGACTTAACAAAGGGATTTTCCTTAATTTATGGAAACCAGTGTATATGTTACCGCTAAAGTGCAGAAATCAGTTATTCTACAGATTATCTAGGTATTGTGCAGATTAACTAGGATGATCCGTTAACGTGCGGAAAATTGTTTCATTTCTCAAATTACCTAGGTAATCTGCAAATTACCTGGATAATCTGCACATTACCTACTAGGCACTCGTTAAAGTGAAAATAAGATCTTTGCTGGAACAACAGGAACGTTTCTGTACGCTTAAATTAACATAATGTTATTTATCTAGTGTCCGAGAGTAGAGTTGAAATATAATATGATAATAATGTGTCATCCCCCATATAATATGATAATAATGTGTGAATAATAATAATGTGTCATCCCTCTGTCAACATGAATCAGTCGTCCGAATTATAAAAAACGCCCCCAAAATGAGCAGGCCAAGTGAGAACGAATCATTTCAGTGAATCGTTATCAAGAATGAATCACTTTACCGATTCGTTCTCATTTGGCCTCCGCTCATCCGGGGCGTTTTTTATAATGCGGACGAGTGAATCACGTGACACTAAGATTCATATTCAAGAGATTCACCACTATGAGAGAAACAAACTTTTGAACTTTAACGATACGGAAGCCGTTAATGTGCACATTACCTAGGTAAAATGCGGAAAACTCTTGATTCCGCACGTTAAAGGAGCAAATCAGTTAATCTGCAGATTAGCTAATTAATGTGCACATTAACGGCTTTCGAGCTTTAGCGGTAACATACATACCAAGCAAACTTATTAGAAATGTGCTGCGATGGCAAATGCAATAGCTGTTCCTCCGTATAATTATGCATAGATAATTAAATTACAGAGTCTGAATGGATTTCTGTAGTCTGTTGACTGTTTGAGGATCATCTCTGTCTGTTTCTATCTCTCTGCATAAAATTCTTTAAATTTAGATCTTATATCAAATGATGATAAGACTGAGTTTTAAATACTACATGAAAAAACGCAATAGAGAATCCATTCCAAGTTAAATCCACAAATTCCTACATCTAATAACTTGATAGATGTAGACTCATTCACACGAAAGTTTAGTGAAAAGAAAATTTCTCTTTTTATATATATATATTTTCCATTTTTTTCTTTTTTTTTTGTATTTTTTCCATTATTTTAATGTTTTTTTTTTTAAATTTTTTCTTTATATAATTATCTTTCATTTATATAGGTATATTTTTTATTTTTTTTTTACAATTTATCTAAAATATTAATATTTCTAAGAAATTGAATTAATAATTTATATAGAATAGGTTTAAGATTCCTACTGGTAGGTTCTAAGATATTTTTAAAGTTATATGTATTAATATTGTATGCTTTTAGTTTATTAAAATAAGATTTTCTTTCTGGTTCGTTTTTTACAATTAAATATTATGTGTTCTATGGTTTGTTTTACAGCAGTTATTTATTGCAGTTATTTATTGCAGTTATTTATAGCAGTTATTTATTGCAGTTTGGAGAATAAATTTTTTTAAATTTATATAAAGTTGAGTTCGTGAGAGCTATATTCTGAGTATTATAATTATTTCTCTTTTACTTAAAAGATAGTTTGAAATTTTTTCAATTTCATTTGATATTTTCTTTGACTTGTCGTTTGTGTAACGATGTGTATTAATTGCTTTGTTGTTATACCAATTCTGTGTTTCAATTAATATTTTAGATTTATTTGATTTTTTGTGTAATATAAAATGAATAGGGTTATTGATTGTATTATTAAGATGTTTTGCATTTTTAGCTAATAAATCTACATATTCGTTATGTTTTATATTCACATGAGAGGGTAGCCATTGTAAAGTTATTATATTATTTCTATTTAGGTGATCATATGTCAGTGAATAAATACCATTTATAAAAATGGGGAAGTTTTTTAAATGGATTTTGTTGAAAGATGTCTAGAGTACTTTTACAATCAGTGAAAATGACTATATGTTTATTACCAAATTTCAGGGACCAATTTATTGCAAATATAACTGCTAAACGTTCTGCTAGAAAAACAGGTTCATTAATTTTAAATTTAAATTGTTTTTCGTATTTTTCAATTGGGCAGTATATTGCTCCAGAAGTAATGGTTTTATCAGAATTTAATGATCCATCTGAATAGATTTGAACAAAGTTATTATATTTTTCATTGATATAATTCTCTGATAATATTTTTATAATAGTTGGATCAAATTGCCTTTTAAAATCAATTCCAGGAATTTTATCAATAATGATTGTAGTTGTTGAAATCCAACATGGGAATTTAGGAATCAAATCTCCACTGAGGTTATTGTTAAGCATATATAGTAATTGTTCTTTATCATAAAAAGTTATATAAGGTTACATCTTGGAAGTTATTAATAAATTTTTCGATTATAGGGTATGAATGATTTTTGCTAATTATTCTAAATATTAAATTGATAACAAATTTTTTTTATTTCAAGTGGTGGAATTGATGTTTCAGCATATATGTTTAAGTTATTTGAAGTTTGAATTTGGCCAAGACAATATTTTAAAATTTTTGTTTGAATTGTTTCTAATTTAATTAGTTTGGTTTTAGAGATTTGATTAATGAGTTCAATTCTGTAGGTGCACTTTGGTAATATTATAGAATTAAAAATTAGTAAAAGATTTTTAATGGAGCAACTCCATTTTGAGCTACCTAAATATCTCATGAAGTTCAATAGTTTAGTGGCTTTAGTTTTAGCATTATTGATATATTGATTCCATAGAAGTTTAGAATCTATATGTAATCCTAGGAATTTTATGTTGTCAGTGATATAGATTTCTGTATTATTTAAATTTATTTTTAATTCATCTGTAATTTTAAATCTTTTATGAAAGTATATGATTTAATTTTTCAGTTGATATTTTTAGATTTAAGTTGGAACAGTAAATTGATAATTTATTTATATTTTTGGTAGGATTTTATTTATAATGTCTAGGTCTTTGTGTATAGTCCAAACTATAATATCATCTGCATATTATTTTTTATTGTAATTTGTGATGAAAAAACTGAATTAATATCATTTAAATATATATTGAAAAATAATGGAGAAAGGATATCTCCCTGGATAATTCCATTATGGAAGTTATATTTTTTTGAAATGTTATTGCCAGTTTTCACTCTAAATTGTTTTTGTTGAATACTTTGTGAAAGAAAATGATACATGTTGTCACAGATTTTAAATTTTCTAATTTTTGAGATAAGATCTTGATGTGAGACAGAATCAAAGGCTTTTTCCAAATCAAAAAACAACAGCAACCAAAAATAAACCATTTTTGATGGCATATTCAGCATCAGATACAAAATTGAGTAATAGATCTTTTGTAGAACGTCCAGGTCTAAAACCAAAGAAGTTTTTATCAATTAAACTGAATCTCTCAAAGTACCAATTCAGTCTGTTAAAAAGTAATCTTTCGTATAGTTTAAGGATGTTAGAACTGATAAAACGGACGATAAGACAGTAAGTTGTCAGCCGGTTTGCCTTCTTTTTTAACAAAAATCATAAAATTTTCATTCCAATTTTTTGGGTATTTTTCTTCAGTCCAAAAGTCATTGAATAATTTTAGTAATTTAACGATCCATTTATTAGTAAGGTTTTTAAAAATTTTATTTGTAATCCCATCCGGGCGTGGTGTAGTGTTTTGTTTTAAATTTTTATTGCAGTTTTTAATTCTTTTAAAGTAAAAGGATGATTTAGTATTCTGTAGTTTTACAATGGAAAAATTTATGTATTGTATTTCAATTTTTTTGTATTTGTTCTATTTTATTTATAGGTTTTTTATGTTGATTTATAAAATTTTGTACTAGGTCCTCTGCAATTTCTAGTTAGGTTTCATTGTTTTTGATGGCATATGCTTGTAAGGATTTGTAGGTGTGATCTCATTACATAATTTTCCATATATCCTCCATAGATTTGTAGTTGTTGTTTAAGGGCTTAAATTTTCTGTAAATATTTTTCAATTAAATGATTGTAAATTTTTATTTTTTCCCCTATTGCTTTGTTTAGTCTATTAAAATTTTCAGCATCTCGAAATGTTCTTTTTCTTATCATTTTCCTTTCAGCACGTCTGCAAATTGCTATTAATTTATTAACAAAAATTGTTTGTACATTGTTTTTGGGTATTTTGTTTAATAACTGTAGTGGTATTATTGTTTTTTGTGTTTTTCAAACACTATATAATCTCTATATATTCATCTTTTATATCATCTAATTTTTTTATCTATCTCATCTTTAAAGTTATTCCAATTAATTGTTTCTACTGTAGGTTTTGTATATTTAAATTTTTTATAAAATATGAAAATGGGTAAATGGTCGCTATTATAGTTGTCTTGAGAGATAGACCATTGTAAATATTTTAAAGTTTTATTTGTGCATAATATTAAATCTATTATGGATTCATTATTATTTCTATTTAAGCAAGTTGTATGTTTTTCGTTTAATAATATAAAATTATTGTATTCTATGAATTTAATTAAGTGTGTACTTTTATGTTCATTTCTGTATGAAAACCATAGCTTATTATGGGTGTTAAAGTCTCCGCAGATGATATATTCTCCATTAATATTTTCAGTAGTTTTAGAGTATTGATTAAATGTAATAGTAGAACAGAATTATAAATATTAATTATATAAGTTATATGATTATTTAGTTTAGTTTGAACAACTGCAACTACAAGCTTATAATGTATCAAACTCAAGTCCACTTTTCTTTGTGGTAGTGATATTTTTATATATGTAGATACTCCTCTTGAATGAGTACTATTTTTCTGGTGGTATGCTATAAAATTGTTAAAGTTTGGTAATTGTGTGGTTTGTGTTTCCTGAAAACACATAATTTGAATATTCTTAGTTCTAATCCAATGTTTTATAAAGTTCTGTTTGCTTGTTAGATCTCGACAGTTCCACTGTAATATTATAGATCTGCTGTCCATGAGCCGTTATGCAAAAAAGATAAGATAATATCTTTTATTAAATTAAGTTCTGGACCACTAGGCAACAGGTAGTCTAGTAGTTTAGTTAA
Organism: Ryuthela nishihirai; assembly: GCA_038380435.1. Taxonomy (NCBI): domain Eukaryota; kingdom Metazoa; phylum Arthropoda; class Arachnida; order Araneae; family Heptathelidae; genus Ryuthela; species Ryuthela nishihirai. The sequence continues at coordinate 45,429,417 of JAWZYU010000005.1, forward strand.
GAGTTCAAATATGTGACGTTTGTTGTCATCATTCAGTTTTGTTTTAGCTGATAATTCATTTCTATTTAATAAATCTTTTTCTTGTGGTTGAGGTTTAGTTATATTTTTATTAGATGAGTTCTTGCTTCCAAAAATATTCTTTTTAACGCTCTTAGAGTAGTCCATTTAATTTGAGTGTTTACAGTTTTGGTTCTGGTTTCAGTAGCCGTTGGCGTTGAAGAACTGGGAAGCTCTCTGTGACGTCCGCAGATAAGTTCATTGAAGAGCGCACTCTCAGATCCTCAGAAATGTCAGTTTCAATCCTGTTGTAATCTGAATCTTCTAATTTAGGCTTATCTTCAGCAGTGAGGTTTGAGTCAATGTTATAGGTTTGTTTATAGTTGTTTATTAAAGTTTTCGCTTTTACAAACGGTTGCTGCCAGGAAATGCCTTCCTCTAATTGAATTGTCCTGGCTTTGCATGCTATTACTCTGATTCTACAGCCGGCCCAGGTCGCCGGGTGGGGTCCAAGGCAGTTAGGACATTTCAAATATTTACAAACGCATTGTCTGCGGTGATGTTTTCCCCCACATCGTTTGCAGACTTGTCTACTTGTACAGGTAGAAATAGCATGCCCAAATTTATAGCAACGAAGGCAAAGGTTGGGTGGAAGGTTGATTTTTTAACAGAGTGACAGTCTCCCTCAAATTCGATTACAACCTTATGAATTCTTGAACCATTTGAATTTTTTTAGTTAAAGCTTCTTTATCAAAATGCATCATCCTTCTTAAGCTTAGTACATTTTGATCTGAAAGCATGTCTAATAAGTCAGAATCATCAATATTTACTGGCACATTAATTACAGTGCCAGAAATATGCGTGAAATACGCACACGTTTGAAAATATGCCGATACTGGCACTCTCAAAGGGGTGAGGCATGACCCCTTGCCTGTCCCCCTAGATCCCACCCTGCCCCCATTTGTTCTGTTAACGTGAACAGAAGCGTTTCTTTATAAGATGAAAATCACTAAAAATTTTCTTTATTATTATGTGAGCAGAACCTCACTTGCCCAGTACTTCAAGTGCCAGGTTTGCAAGCTGATGTTCCCATGTTCGATTTCCCACTGTCATGGCGTTTAAAATTTTCTCCACTAACCTTCACTCTGGGCTTGGTGACAAAAAGGGCATTGATTGGTTTGGAAAGTAGGTGTGGCTCCGTGTGCCGGAGAGCCATATTCCCTTTAGAAACTGGAACTCTGGAATGGCCTTGAAGGGAGATCTCCTAACAACTGTCCATTGGATAATCTTTCCCCATTTAGTTTTGAGCCTTTGGGGACCTTGTGATGTGGTCCAACGGGGGAGGGGGGCAGAAAAAGTGACGCTCAGTGTCAAACCATCCATCAACACTATATGAGCATGCCTAAAATTATAAGCCCTGTAATTGCTTCACTTATCTCCATAACATTTAATGAACGTTTCGCATATTTTTTGCGTCATTGATGTTTGAATTTTATCTTCAGTTTTTTATTTCAATTGAGCAGTTGTCTTGTTGTTTCGAGGTCTGCGATTTCAGAGTCCGACTAGACACACAAACAAATTACAAAACTGTCCTGACTGAGAGGTGAGCGTTGGGTTCTCCGTGCACCGACACCATCTGTCGGTGACTGGGGCCGAAGCCTCGTTGGTTAACTGGACCCGATGTCATGAGAGATTAAAGAGATTTGTTTGCTTTTGCAAGGCTCGTCAGCAGTTTAAAGCTTGATAAATCCGATGCCAAAAGCCGACTCAGTATTCAGTATTTTCAGCAACCTTCATTTAAGAAAAAGAAATGAGGTTATATTTATTCTCTCTTCCTCTTTGCAAAGTCAGCAAAAGCAATGGATTTTGTACCTATGTCGTGAAAGAGTACTTCTTGTTTCTTTCGAAAGGGTGCGTTTAAGCAGCATCCTCTGGTGACAGGTCCTCGAAGTTGCTCTCCTCTCAGAGAAGCGATTGCTGCTGCCAACAGATGCTGCCGCCAAACGTCACTTCGAAAAAAAGGTTTCTTTTATAGCATTAAACTTATTCCAGTGTCTTTGGATTTGTCGTTAGCCAATTTAGTGTAAAAGTAAAAACATTCACTTACTAATTGAAAAAACCAGAACTAAAATGTCCAGTCGTTCTTCTTGAATACGGAATAGGCTTTTTCAAAGAGAAAAAAGCTTTGACATTTTCGAAATTTAGCGCCTTTTAATGCGAGAAATTCAAACAAATTGAAGATTCGAAAAGCAAAGAGTAATATTTTATTAGTAGTTATCAAATATCTGTAATGGTAACAAGAGATACTCTCATGTGGAAGTGAGCGGAAGAGAAGGCTGCCGGACTAGTGGAGCTTACTGATCTGGACAACTATGGCTACTTTTCTTTTTTTCTACCCTGCTGAGGAGTGATCATCCACGGAAGGTCCTGCTGCTGACCTTATAAACTTACTGGACTGGATTAAGGCTCTGAGCTTGATTATGGATCCTGATTTTGCTGTATTTGTGGGCTTCTGTGAAGGGAGAATCTTCCGCTGTGTTTTCTGTTTGTTTGTGGGTTGACAGCCCCAAGTGAATAGATTCACAGGATATGTTTTATCAGCTGGTGGATAATCCAGAGCAGAGGTTATTGCAGACACCTGAACTTTTGTTTCTACTGGCATCGTCAAATTCTAGATTGGAGATAGTCTTCCAGTGATGGCTTCAGCTTTAGTGGTGGGGGAACGGGTCTTTCCCCATGTCTGCGATTAGGGGGCTGTTTGATATTGCAGGCATTAACTCACTCAATAAACATAGTTTCTTTAAACATCCCATTAACTATTTTCTCTCCATAGGTAGTTGGAATGTGAGGACGTCTGCACAGAGCTTTTTCTCTTGATGTCCTCACACAAGAATTCCACCATTATAATTTAGATATTCTCGGCTTGCAAGAGACCAGATGGACAGATAAAGGTCAGATTCTTAAAAATAATCTTCTCTTTTCAGGGAGGGACGACAATAAGCATTAGCAAGGCGTGGGTCTGCTTCTCAGCAGACACGCTAGTGATGCTCTTCTAGGATATGAGTGCATTAATGAAAGGTTTCTTACAGCAAAATTTCAGACAAGCGTTAAAGACTTGAATGTTATTTGCTGTTATGCCCCCACTGAGGATGCCGATGAGGATGAGAAGGATAGGTTTTATGGACAACTTCAGGATATTTTGAATTCTGTCAAGAGAGGAGATATTACCCTTGTTCTAGGTGACTTCAGTGCCAAAGTTGGTACTGACTCTGACCTTTGGGGAGGTGTGATAGGTCCTGTTGGTATTGGTAGCTGCAATGGCAATGGACAACGTCTCCTACAGGTAAATAAATTCAATGGATTCAGAATAAGTAACACTTATTGCAAACACCATGATATACATAAGTACACATGGGTTTCACCTGATGGGCTGCATAAGAATATGATTGATTATATATTAATTAACAGCAAATGGGCTAGTTCAATTAGGGATGAAAGGTCATATAGCGGAGCTGAAATTGGATCTGACCATAACCTTGTTAAAACTGTCTTGCAACTTAAACTTAAAAAGTGTTATGCTAGGGTTAAAAAATTTACCTTTAATACTGAAGCTCTGAAAGACCCAGTTATAGCCAAAGCTTACCATGATAGGTTACTTAGTCATTATGACAGTCATGGTTTGCTTACTTCTGAAGTTGAGGAATAATGGGACCTTTTTAAACAGACTTTTTTTTTTGGAAACTAACAGTACTCTTTTAGGAAGAAAGGAGCAGAGGCGGCAGAATTATTTGAGTGATAAGGCACTTGAGCTTATTTCAGAAAGAAAGAACTGCAGGGATGTCCTTAGTCAATACTCTACCAGTCCTAATTGAAAGCATTACAGAGGGTTTAATAAACCTGTAAAGGATCAATTAGCTGCTGATAAGAATCTTCGGCTTGATGGCTTGGCTGACAAAGCCGAGGAAACAGTTAGACAGCACAACAGCAGAGAGGTGTACCAGATAGTTAATATTTTGTATGGTAGAAAACGGACAGGTATACAGGAATTGAAGGATAAGCAAGGTAAGGTTATAGAAGGTGAGGATTCTGTCATGACTAGGTGGGCTGAGCATTTCAGTGATGTTCTAAACTATGTGGTTAGTTTTTCTCCCATTGTTTGTAATGATGATGATGCATTGGTGGCTTTAATGTTGGCCCTTATAATAAAATCTGAAGTTATTTTGGCTGTTTCTAACTTAAACTTCATAAATCCTCAGGGGTAGATGAAATTACTACGTAAATGCTTAGAGCTGGGAATGTTTCTGTTACCACATGGATGACTGAAATTTTGAATATCTTTTATGATAAAGGCATGGTTCCTAAGGATTTTACCAGAGCTATTATTATCCCTATTTTCAAAAAAGGTGATCGTAGTTCTTGTGATAATTATAGGGGTATCAGTCTGCTCTCTGTTCCAGGTAAAGTTCTTTGCATGATTGTGCTTAATAGAATTAAGAATCTGGTTGACAGTCAATTGCGTGATGAGCAATGTGGATTCAGAAGTGGTGGGGGATGTGTGGATCAGATATTTTCACTTAGGCAGATTCTTGAGAAATGTTTAGAGTTTCAGAAACCTTTGGTTGCTAGCTTTGTTGATTTCAAAAAGGCTTTCGACTCTGTTGATCGTCATAATTTGTGGTTGATTGTGAAATCATATGGTATACCAGGCAAGTTAGTTAACATAATGAAAGCTCTCTACAATAACACTGAATCTTGTGTGAGAGTTGGTAAGACTTGTAGCAATTGGTTTAGCATTTCTTGTGGTGTTCGACAAGGGTGCATTTTGTCTCCTTTTCTCTTTTGCTTAGTTATTGATTATGTTATGCAAAATTAACTTCAAGGGAATGATTTTGGCCTTAAATGGGCTGGAGATACGAAAATGTCCGATTTAGATTTTGCTGATGATTTAGCCCTTTTGGCAAATGATGTTGATGATATGAACTCTTTCTTTCGAGCTGTTGATGAAACTGGTAGTAGAGTAGGTTTAGTTATAAACAGAGAAAACTAAAGTGATGGAAATTGGTCAGGCAGGTTGTGATTCAGTTCATCTGAATGGTTGCAGTCTTGAGCAGGTGTCGCAGTTTAATTATATGGGAACTATGTAACAGATACTGGTGATGTGCGGTATGATATTAGCAGACGAATAGGGATTGCTGCCGGGACCTTTAAGAATCTATGGAGAGTGTGGAGAAATAGGCGTATACACCTAAAGACTAAAATTAGACTGTATAATAGTTTGGTTATTTCTAGGGTTAGTTATGGTAGTGAAACATGTACACTTTGTAAACAAGATAACAGGAAATTAGATGCTTTTGATTCTAGATGCTTACGCAGTATCTTGGGCATTAGGCGGTTCAACTTTCCAATAATGATGAAGTTAGCAAAGGAGTAGGCAACTCCTCTGAGCAGCATATTGTGCAGAGAGAGACTCCATTGATTTGCCATGTTGCCCGTATGAATAATAATAGATTAGCGAATAGGGTTATGAACAGTTTGCCTAAAGCTCTCAGAAAGAGGGAGAGACCTAGGATGCGGTGGGCAGACAATGTCAAAAAGGACCTTATTAGAATTGGTGTGCAGTGGCTGGATGCAGCAGATATAGCTCAGGACAGATATGGTTGGAGAACTAAATTGTGCTATCTGGTTGGACCTCCGTTGCTCATGACTGCTTGAGGATGATGATGATGATCGAAACAGATAAATTTTTCATTTTTCACTTGAAACAAAAACGTTGAGTTTCTCCAACTCCACCTACCAATAAGAAGTCCCAAGTTTTTGAATATCAAATTTCTCGTATGAATTATTTACGATATTAGTTTTAATATTTGCTATTTTGTAACTTTAGGGAATTCAACGTATTGAAAGATTCGGATAAATGAGAATCGCCATGACGAGAGGAGTCAGTTTTATTTTAAGAAACATTTTTATTCATTGCTGCAGTCATGATGTCAATATCATCAGAGATGAGCAGAAAACGATTTTCCTTTTGTAAATGTTCGTCGCATGTAAAACATTACCTTGAAGTGGCATCCGCCTTGATATCTACTAATAATTCAATTGATGAATGGAAAAGAAATTGGAATATTTTATCAAATGCTTCTAGGGAAGATATCGTAAAGAACTCCTGAAATTTTTTACCTTCATTTAATCTATAGGAGACTGAAGAAAAGGCCATTTCTGATGCAAACTCTAACATCGACAATATTTGGTCGTTTATCAATAGCAATCCGAACTTGGTCCAATGGTATAAACCTCATTTACATAATTTTCGAGCTAACTTTATGAAAAACGTTTGGGGTGGCTTTTATTCATTAGTTTAATTTTTTCTCCTTTTTCTTTCAAGGTGATAATGGGATTTTTACAGTTTTTTGTTGTAATTCAGATGACATGACATATAGGACATTTATTTAGTTGTGAGTACATCACAACAGTTTAGTGTCACTAAAATATTAAAGTTGCATCTGCAGCAGTTAATTCCTTGCAATATGTTTAGAATGTTTCAAGTTTATTGAGAATTAATAAAGTTCTGAATAACTGATTCCATTCTTAATCCCTAGAGCATGTAATTCCCAGGAGCATTTTCATAAACATTGTGAAAACCACCTCTCGCCGGCACCTATTACCTTATGCCAGTGTTTCTCAACCTTTTATGCTTCACGTACCACCTGTAAATGTGTATGTAACTGGCGTACCCCTTGTATAGATAAATAAAACTAGAGTTATAGTATAACAATGGTTATTTTCACTTTGTTACTAGATCTAGCGACTTTTGAGCTCTCACGGTATACCTCAAAAATGTTTACCGCGTACCTCACGTTGAGAACCCCTGCCTTATGCTATTTGCGGTCAGTGCACTTTCATGTGGGTCCTTTCCTGCGAGTTCTAACTATGGTCAGCAGATTATGCCTTACTGGTGGTTTGAATCTCGACATAATGACTGCGGATTAAATATGTAATCATAGATAATATAATTACGCATGCATACAAAAGGACGACCAATACTGTGGTCTCGATCTAACCCGGTTGCCTGTCCCGGCAAACCAACTCAGACCTACACAGGCCTCCAAGCGGGACACAGCCTCGCTAATTCACACTCTTTCTGCTTCAAATTCCGTGGCGGCAGCCAGCGACCGCAGATCAGGTGACCTCCGCTGACCTCATCAATTACCTGCAGCCACGACTCTCCATTTCGGCATCAACGGCTCCCTTTGGCTGCCGGACATTTCCTTCTCGGGCAGCCCAGTTTCGCGCATCGTGGATCCGGCTGAGCCAAGAAGCTGTACTTTGTGTTCCATCGATAGGAAAGGGGAGAATCCATCCCTTACAAACATTTTTTCATAAAAAACAACTGAGGAATAGAATATTTCTCCACTTATTTTGTTCGATTATTCTTCTCTTGATAAATATTGCCCCAATTTCAAAACTTCTGTTTTTTACCCAACGATTTAATATTTTGCTATTATTGTTAATCAGTAATTCGGAGACCAAAGCTCAGAATGACAAATAATTAATAAGCGCAGAAGCGTTTTTAAAGAAAAATATTCTATTTATTTTCAGGTTCTACTAAAAAAATGTTTTTCCTCCGTAAGAAATGTGTAACAATTTTTCGAAAATTATTTGATTTGCTGACAAATAAGAATATTTGGTGTCCTTAGTTCGATGGAGGCCTTGTGGTAGGAGTAATTTTTTGGCCGCACTGAAAGGTAAGAATTATTTTGCGAATTTGCAAAGCAGCTATGGCCTCGGCGATTTGCCTATTTCGTTCATTAATATGTATAATTAACGTTTTTACTCTTATGTGAACACTTTCCTGTAAGCCGACCTTTCTATTTTCCACAGTTGATGATGCAGCAATGAGCTTCACATGCGTTTTGAATACTCATCGTCCATCCCACGAAATGGACGATAAGTATTCACAGCTGGATCCATAAAGCAAGCAAGAAAGTGGAATATGACTAATTGTTTATTCAGTAATTGCGCGAAAGCCATTCAGAGGAAGGCGGAAGAAATTAAACTGCAGGGAATTTAAGAGATGAAAGTTATTATTTACCTACAAATGATGCAGAAAATAAAAATTCTCATGACGTCACCTCCCTGTTTCGTAGCTGTCGAGATTCAAGAAAAACCTGAAACTGAGCGAGAGATTAACAATTTTGTGTCGAGATTTATGATGAAATTTTTAATTTTATGAAATCAACTAAAGTTAGACTTGTACATTGATGTAAGGAGCAACATCGATAGTGCAACAGTTCGTATGGTCTCAATGAATTTTGATCGCACATTTCTGAGCATTTGATATTCGCTATCTGAACAAAGTTACCTAAGATGTATTCTGAAAACTAAAGAAGAAAAGAGAGATTTCTAATACCAGTTAAGTGTTAATTGATTTAACGAAGCGTAAAATTTAGACTTGTCGTCGTCGATTCACTAGTTAGTAAGATTCTATGATGAAAAAGTTTCTGATTTTAGATTCATTTATTAAAACACCACCAGAGGTCTAAACAATTTATTAATCAACATGTGGACGTTTCCAGTTCATGAGTTATCATAGCTATACTTTCATATTTTAGATTTTTACAATATAATTATGATTAGGCTCATTAACAGCAACTATATGGCGAAGTTCATCGGAAACATTGATTTGAGTGAAGAAACTGAAAAAAGAAAATGTTACTTAAGCAGCCGAGTGAGAGACCGAGTGGAACCTTCCTGTCATCAGAAGTTAAGAAATGAGAGAGATTTGAATTGGAAGACAGCTGAAACATACATGTCCTGGCGAGAATCCTAACCGTCTTCTCACTCGCATCTTTGTTCAGCAGTTTTACTTCCTCATTTAATGGGTTGGCGATGTGATGAATATATTGAAAGATTATTTTATGTAGTTTTATATAGCCTTAGCTGGCATAGTGGTTAGGCAGCTAGCGACTGTTCCAGCAAGGCAAACTTTGTGTGTTGTGTTAGCTCTAACTAAGGCAGTGGTCAGCAGTAACTTCGGTCTTAGGGCATGTCCTTGTATGAGAAGGCCTATATTAAGTTAGTAGTAGCTTCTAGGATTCTTCTCTGTCCTATATGTCGCAAAAAAAAATTAAAAAAATTTAAATTTAGTTTTATGTAATCTGTTATATAGTTAAATATATGTTTATTAAAATTTGTATTTAATGTAAGTGTAGATTTATATGTTAGTTGCTCCAGTTAGAGAGAAGTGAAGTTTGTTCTTAGGTGTCTTATATTAAATGCATCTACAGTAAAGCAACTTGCCGAACCAAGTTCTGAGCCAGGTAATTATTTCAGTCCGTACGAGGGCGTTGTCAATTTAAGAGGACTTCGAGATCTAGAAGCGTCACGAGATTTTCACAAATCATTATTTCGGGTAAACATTGTGTTCACTTTGTGAATAACATTGCGATTAAAAGATCCATTCCTCATCTTTTCTTTTGACAGAAATACACAATCACATTCATCCTTTGGTTTAATGACGATTTCGCTTGATTTGATAAATGCCGAGAATTCCTTCAATAACGAATACCTTCTGATTAGTATTTGGTGATGATCCTCTAATGATGTGTCTGTCTGTTGCTGTCTTCGAATCTTATTGTTGTTAGCGAAATCAGACAATACCAAAGCATCGCAGAAAAAGAACGTGAACCATTTTTATGTCTCATTCAGCAACTGACTAGTATTAAAGTGATTGAGCTTTTGTTTACCATGTTTTATAATAAGTTTCATTGGCTGTTTGCTTCGGTACCCATATTTTAATGTTTAGTCACAAATTAAAATATTTGTGTTAATCTTTAACTCATATTATTTTAATCTTTTACTCATCATTTTTTAAACTCATATTACAGTAAATTATAACCCAAAAGTTAACAAATATTTTATACGATTACTAAAAACAATCTATACTAAACATTTAATGAAAACTAAATCAACACATTTTATAGTTGTCCGAAGCTGTTTCTAGGCGTAAGCGATTTTGCCGCACATAGGTCCCCGCCCTGCCCACGGTCAGTAGGGGACACCGATGGGCTTGGAAAGACCGCCGTCCGTCGGATGGGACGTTAAGCCGTGGCCCCGTGTGCGGGAGAGCCATACCCTATGCACGTTAAAGAACACGCTGGATGGCTTTGACGGGAGGCTACCATCTGTCTCCCAACAGCTGTTCCAGTGGGTCCCCTCCCCCAACCATCTCTGAGCCTTCGGGGTCCATGTGACCTGACCATTTAGCCCATGGTGTGCAAAAAAGTGCCGCTCAGAGGTAAAACAACCCAAACAACCCAAAAAGCCGCACATAGGTAAACAAATCTTGTAAAATCATAGACCCAGATAAAGAAGAGGCTACTCATGTTTTGCCTTTATGCAGCTTCATAATACGTTTCGCTGAAAGAGTTTCTCATCTAATTATTGAGCATTCTGAGGTTTCATGAAGCATTGTGCCCCAATCGGAAACAGGGGTCTTAATAGTGGAAATTCTTTCTTCGGTTATGTTCCTCAGCAAACAGGAAGTATCACAGACCTTGCCTATGAGTAACTCGGAAGTGAGGTAGAGATTTATCAGAAAGTTTAATAAAACTTCCTTCCCAGTTTCGTCTTCTGCTACCGGATGTGGAAGTCACATGACTTCACTGCTCAAGCGCCGATAGCAGCATAACGATAGGAGGAACAGTCGATTTGTCGGCGAGTGGAATGGTGGTCATACTAGCAGAGGATTTTCTTTACGTTGCGCTGAAACAATAAGGGACAAGAAAATGATGGATCATCTTCTTTAAATTCCAACAGTCAGGACAAACTGTGAAATTCATCTTTCGTTCCCGTTTTCTTTTTCCGCCTCTTTTGCCCAGTGACCAACTGTGTGTTGCCACACCTGCAAAACTGAACAATTGTCAAGTGTCAAAATACAAACGGGACATTTCGTGGAAGAATGTGATCTTGAATGCGAAAGAGGCAGCAGGTAGGGAAAATCAGCTGCTGAACAGACTCACTCGCTCGGGCAATAGGTATTAACTCAGTGTACGTCACACCATCATTCCTCCTTATCTTCCAGCAACTTGTTATCTTATCTGAGGAGTTCCATTTATCAGTGACGTTAGGAGCAATTGCTTACCCTAGCAAAGCCAACAAGTCGACAGAAACTCCCTCATTCTGTATTACGAGTGACGGAATGTCCCAGTGCCAGTAGGCGTCTCCAGCTGCTGGAGTTCCATCAAACGCTCACGGATACATTGGATCAGATGTCGTTCCGATCACCCCCACAGCGGTGTCGAGTGTTCAGGAGGTTTGTTGCCCTCGCCGTGGTTGCCGCCCTGCTCAGTCAATCACGTGACCAGTGTGTCGCTGCCTCTGCTGATTCAGTTGCCACTGCCCTATCAGCTCAGGTAGGTCAAGAAATTATCTCATTCATTAACATACTGCGATAAACAGAATAGCAATCAGATATGCCTCATTTTATCACCAAAGAAAGACTTTCAAAATTCGTCAGCTTGCATCCACTACTCGCTGCGGTTCAAAGGTTAAGGCTTCTGTTCCTCCATATCACAACTACTTCCCTCTTGCTGAGCTAGATGAACAAAAATTGCCAAACGAAAATGACACTGAATTCGCTACTGATGTGTTGCTGAAGGAGAAGTATTCTCATTTATAGGATTGCAATAAAGAATATGCCCCAAAATACAGTTTTTTTAGAAATATTATGAAATGTCAGAGAGTCACCTGCTATTGCTGACTAATCTATTTTCATTCTTCCAATCATTCATACTTCTATTCAATCATAGAAGTAGAAAAATAGATGAGTATTTCTTACTCATCTATTTTCATACTTCTATGATGTGTGACGAACTTTGGCGACTTCTTACTCATCTATTTTCATACTTCTATGATGTGTGACGAACTTTGGCGACTTCTTACTCATCTATTTTCATACTTCTATGATGTGTGACGAACTTTGGCGACTACACATCATCTTACTTTTAGAATCCGTACAACAAAAACAATTTAGTTTCTTTTTGTTGCAAACTTTCCTTCACGATCATTCAACTTTGAATAAATATTAGTAATCACTTAGCCATTTGTAATTAAAACATAATCGTCCTATTGGTCTTTCTATCAATTTAAGAAAAGGCTTTTCTCTTCCTCTGACCATTATCTAGTGGGTCACCGTTCTGAATCTTGCTCTCAACATTGGTGGTCCTTGTGTCTGACTGCTTAGCATTTTGGGCCGTAGCGGATTACCCAAGAGCTCATGAGGCCCTCGTCTTAAGGCTTCGACGTTAGTAGGGGCCTCAAAACATTCACTCTTGATTTTCTTTTTCCAACATTTCATTTAGTAAAATCTTTCGTAATCAATATAATCTACTATTTACATTATATATATGTTTTCTCTTGGTTTAGTACCAAATATAAAGGAATTTTTGTTAAATATAACACAGATATTTATTTTTTGTTTAGAATTTTTTTTATCCTTTAGTACGCGCAAGTTAATGTAATACATATTAAACCTACTAATTATGCATTTCTGTAATTCAGTTTATTTAATCAGTTGTATAGTTTTCTTTTTCTGTTCTAAATTTATAAAAAAAAATTGTAGATTGAGTACCTCCCCACCCCACCCACCGAAGAGTTCGAGGCCTCCCCGAACTTTCTGTGCCTGAGGTCTTCAGATATCTTTAGCCACCACTGATTTTGGGCTGTTTTAGAAATGTTTTCAAGATTTAATCAAGTTAACCCAAGGAAAGCGATTTTTTTCCAAAATTATATTGTTTCTTTTGATGTGGGTCGGGCACTAGAAATTAACAATATACTTAAGCTTAAATCAATATGCTGTTTGTTTGTTGAATCAAATTCAAAATTTTGTTGTAACGATTGAGAATCATAAAATGTTGAGCGATTTGGATTCTATTGATTATTTGGTAGATGGCATACTAGATTCTTGCTCAGTGGTCTAGTCACAAGGACCCCCAAGACTCATTGTATAATTGTTAAGGGTCCCTTCCTATCTTTTCCGGAGTGATCTTTAAAGTGTACGGGTTGTGGCTCCCCTGTACTTTGGACTGACTTTAAACTTTCATGTGACGGAAAGATTCTTCCATTTTTATCGGCAGCAAAGTGCGGAGAAGTGGAGAAAATCTCACCTTCGTGACAGATGAAACTCGAACCTGCCTAACGGGGATTAAGAGTCTGGCATCCTACCGAAGAATCAGTTCGGTTCGCAAAAGTCGATAAAAAATGTGTATATAGCGATATCCATAATACAGTATTTTTTATCGGGAATCTGAAGAGTTTGTTTTCAATTTCTACTTTTACTTTTTCTAATTGCCTGTTTTAAAAATGTATGCTATTATTTTTCGAGAGCAAAAGTTTGATTATGATGCCATTTTTTAAGCTTTATTACATTTTGTTAGAGTAAACGTTGGACTGCTTATCTTCGAAGCCTCTACCTCCAAACTAGGAAGACTGAGTGAAATTATAAATCAACATTTTCCCTTTCGTAATATTGAATAGTTATGCGAAATTCTTTGCAAGGGAAAGATTTTGGCCTTAAATGGTCCGCAGATACGAAAATTCCTGATTTCGATTATGCTGATGATTTAACCCTTTTAGCAAATGATGTCGATGAGATGAACTCTTTCATTCGAGCTGTTGATGAGACTGGTAGTAGAGTAGGTTTGGTTATAAACAGAGAGAAAACTAAAGTGATGAAAATTGGTCAGACAGGCTGTGATTCAGTTAATCTGAATGGTTGCAGTCTTGAGCAGGTGTCACAGTTTAATTATCTTGGGAGCTATGTAACAGATACTGGTGATGTGCAGCATGAGATTAACAAACGAATAGGGATTGCTGCCGGGACTTTTAAGAATCTTTGAAGAGTGTGGAGAAATAGACTATACACCTAAAGACTAAAATTAGACTGTATAATAGTTTGGTTCTTTCTAGGGTTAGTTATGGTAGTGAAACTTGGACACTTTGTAAACAAGATAACAGGAAACTAGATGCTTTTGATTCTAGATGTTTACGCAGTATCTTGGGCATTAGACGGTTCAACTTTCCAATAATGATGAGGTTAGGCAAAGGAGTCGGCAACCTCCTTTAAGCAGCATATTGTGCAGAGAGAGACTCCGTTGGTTTGGTCATATTGCCTGTATGGATAATTATAGATTAGTGAATAGGGTTATGAACAGTGTGCCTAAAGGCCTGAGAAAGAGGGAGAGACCTAGGATACGGTGGGCAGACAATGTCAAACAGGACCTTATTAGAATTGGTGTGCAGTGGCCGGATGCAGCCGATATAGCTCAGGACAGATATGGTTGGAGAACTAAATTGCGCAGTCTGGTTGGACCTCCGTAGCCCATGGCTGCTTGAGGATGATGATGATGATCAAATTTAGAAACAAATGTCGTGTGGTGCTCTGTTAAGGACTAAAAAAAAGTAATTTTTAGTGAAAGGAGTCACTTTAGCTTTGCACAAAATTATAATTAGTGAATACGTAAGAAGAATGCCATTTGACGAATTCATCACTCATTGTCTTAAAGTCAATGTGAAACATCCAATGAAAGTTATGATATGGGATTGCATGTCCTGTCTGGGTATTGGAAAGCTACGTATTGTAAAACGAAAAGTGAAAGCTACACATTGTAAAAGGAAAAGTGAAGCTACATATCGTAAAAGGAAAAGTAAAAGCTACAAATTGTAAATGGAAAAGTGAAAGCTACACATTGTAAAAGGAAAGGTGAAAGCTATACATTTTAAAAGGAAAAGTGAAAGCTGCACATTGTAAAAGGGAAAGTGAAAGCTGCACATTGTAAAAGGAAAAGTGAAAGCTGCACATTGTAAAAGGGAAAGTGAAGCTACATATCTTAAAAGGAAAAGTGAAAGCTACAAATTGTAAATGGAAAAGTGAAAGCTACACATTGTAAAAGGAAAGGTGAAAACTACACATTTTAAAAGGAAAAGTGAAAGCTCAAATTGTAATGGAAAGGTGAAAGCTACACATTGTAAAAAGGAAAAGTGAAAGCTACACATTGGAAAAAGGAAAAGTGAAAGCTACACATTATAAAAGGAAAGGTGAAAGCTACACATTGTAAAAAGTAAAGGTGAAATCTATATATGGCAAAAGGCTAAAGATCACTTCGAAATTTTGAAAATGAAATGGTTGCCAACATCCAGGGATCTTTTTGGGAATGAACTTTGTTTTCTCAGAACAATAACACCCCTTTTCACGGAGTGCGAAGATTGATGAAAAGTGATTAGCAGATAACACCATTAAAAAGCGTGGACAGTCTTCGGACCTTAATTTTATCGAAACATCTTTGCAAAAAATTAGTTATGAAATTTCCAAAAAAAGACCTCTAATCAGTGTGAGTTAATTAAAGATTTGTTGTTTTATTTTAACCATATTGTTACAGGAGAACTGCTTCTGAAATTGATGCATTCCATGCAAAATGATGTGAAGGGGTCGTTAGAGCGAAGAGATGGCCTATAGAATATCGATTTTTAAAACGTTTAATATTCTCTTTGACATGTGTAGCAACTGCTCTGCAGCGATTGAAATGAGGATAAAATTAAATATTTCAAGAACCTGAAGTTTCTGTTAATTGATATGTAAGCCACACCTATTGCAGTTTATACTTGATTGATTTCCGGTAATTATATCTCAAAAACAATTTTAGATAGCAAAGAAAAAAAAAGTTTTGAAATCTGCGTAAAAATACTTCGGACTGAATGATATCAGCTATACATATTTAATAATTCCTTGACTGGAAATGGGGGTAGGGGTGACTCTGTTCAGGTAACGCGCCTGGCTTGTAATCTGCAGTTCCCAGGTTCGAGTCCCAGCTGCCATACCTTGTGAAGAGTTAAAGAGCCATACCTTGTGAACGTTAAAGAATAAGCTAGACAGACTTGATGAAAGCCATACCTTGTGAACGTTAAAGAATAAGCTAGATGGACTTGACGGGAGGTTACCATCTGTCTCCTAAATAGTTGCCCTGCGGGTCCCCCTCCTCACAGCGCTGAGGTCTCGGTGTTCTTCTGACCTGGCCATTTAGCCCATTGTGTGCAACAAAATGGGTTCAGAGGTAAAACAACCCAACCATTGGCTAGAGCTTAATAGGAAGAATAGAAACATGAAATAACATAGGTATCTTTAGGACTTTTTCGCTACTATAAATAGACATACGAAACAGTGATGTTTTTGAAACGACTCATAACAGTGTTGATGGAAATTTGCATTCGAACCTAAAAATCCATAGAAACTAAATGAACGTGTAGAAGTGTAGGAGCCTGAATTTCAGAAGTGTAGAACTCTTACAGTGGATATTGCATAGATGTCTTGAAAGAATTCACAGGGACCTTTTGATGTTTGCGAGGTTTTCATGCTTACGTTTTGGAAAATAAATAAAACTACTTCATTCTGCATTTTTAAATAACATCTTGCGATGTTTTAGGTTATGTGGTTTCAACTTTTCTTGTTGCAAATAAGTAATATAATTTGTTTGTACTTTTATATGTTGGAAAACTCAAAAACAAATAACACTAAGTTTACACATTTGCAGGTTTTGTCAGTTTTTTACTTTACCACATTCGGCAGGTACTACGTTTTTCGATTTCAATCTTTTTATCTTCGAGGCCAACTGTCTTCTGCCATTTTCCATTAGAGTCAAATTCGTACTTGTGCATTTTGTGGCTAGTGTCGCTATCGTCTTATACAAGAAAGAGCTTGAGCTCTTGAAACAATAAATTCCACATTCTGCAACTAATCCGTTCGTTTGTTTATAATATTCTTAAGATACATTGCTCGATTAAAAAGTTTTACTCCTTTTACAATAGAGCTAGATTCCTATTTCCCAATCTCTATACGTGAACGCTGTTGCTCTGCATGAAGCTCTCATTTGGGAAAAGTAAAGAATTTGCGTCCTACAAAGATTGAACGCCATTAATTTTAGAGTATAATATCAACTTCTATTTTTACGGGGACAGCTCAGAGTGAAGAACAGAGAATTCAGAGGTTTTTTTCAATGTAGTTTTCTGTTTAAGTTTCTCTCTGTGATTTTATCTGTACATTTTTCTGTGAAAACGTTTCTTTTGCAAAATTATAAAATAAGAAATTCTTCTTATCTCGCCATTGACGACCAATGTGAAATCAAAAGTATAAAAGAGTGAAAAGTTTCTTAAAAATTGGAAAGAGATGTACGATTTATTTGAGGGTCGCACCCAGAAAATTCCAACGGTCGACGTGTCTGGGTCTAACGACAGGAGAGGTGTTTTGTAATGCTAGTCTCTGAATTTCGGAGATTACCTTAGAAAATATGTGATATTGAAGCCTTGAAATTGGATGTAATTATAACCCCATAACCCATTGGCTACGCCAGAGATTTATGCTACATATTTATTCTCTGAATAAATAAAAATTTTACGTAACCTCACAGTTTAATTCTCCGCAAAATATTCTGTTGTGCATTATATTGCAAAAGCAAAGCACATATCACTTTCACTTCTTCTGTTCATCATTCTGGTTGCTACTAGCTATCCCAGGGAGCATTGCATCATTCGCAGCCGCTGCCTACGCAATGCACGTATCTATGCAAATGACTCAAGTGTTGTGCCGCGAATCACTTCGCGGAAATCGGCGTCGCGATGAAACAAGAGATTTTATGAGGGCAACGGGTAGAGCGATCGGTTAGCAGCTAGTGATGACGCTGGAATTGCTGCCCTAAAACCGCTCTTTGAAACACCACAATTATGTTGTAGTAACCACCGTTTATAAAAAAATAATCGTTCGAAATTTACATTACTATGTCTGCCTTCATAAGCTGATTGACGCATGGTTGGACGAATCTGCTTAATTTCGCACTACACGTATAAATGATCAAGGAAATAACAAATATCAGGAAACAAAGCAGTAAATTTCTGAAGTGTTTCTTTCTTGCAGTAATACTACAATTATTTATTTCAGAGGTTCTCAAACTGTGGGTTACAGCCCTCAGAAAGGTCGCCAACGGCTTGGAAGAGATTCGCAAAGCCTATCCAAACGTAATGAAATTATTATGTTTAGCTGTGTAGATCCTCTATTGCAGGACAGTGGGAAGGAGCCGCGAAATTTATTTAAAATTCTAGTGCAGTAGTTCTCAACAGGCGTGCCATGAGCCTGTGCCAAGTGTCGCGTATTCTTAAGAAATATCAAAAACTGTGTTCATAATTATCAAAATATCCCGAAATAAAATTAAATGGGCACGAATGTGTAAATATATAAAGGGCGAATTGGCTGATTACATATTATTATTTTTATTACTGAGCGATATTATTTGGATAAAATTGTTGAATTTTAAAAACATGAATACAGAGGTTTTCAACTTTTACTACGCGGGACACTAGCATTCTGCAAATTGGAAAACAAAATGCAGGCGATTTGATTTATCACTACAACATAATTTATAATTAATAAAATATATTAACTTGATGTGCTGCGACGAAACGAACCAGTATTAGGTGTGTCCCGATAAGAAAATGGTTGAAAAACACTATTCTAGGGGGTCGCAGTATCAAAGCGTCAACAAACCTTGAAGCAACATATAACTTTGACAACATTCCCTTCCTCCCCTGTAAAAAAGATCCCTCCGAAAAATAAATAGGGCAAATACTTCTCGTAAACAATAAAAGCTAAGATCACTTGTAGCTTCTTTCTATCGCAACCTGAAGCAGCTATATTATTTGCCTCCCCCCCCCCTTCCCTTTTCTCCCGCCTCCAAAAAGAGAAGTGAAAGAACTTTAATGGTAAGAGCAGAACCATCATATTCGCTATACAGCTCCTTGTTATCGTAACTTAAAGTACCATATTTCTTCGATTCTAAGACGCCATCGATTGTAAGACGCACCTTAATTTCAGTACCACCAACAGAAAAAAAAGCTTTGATTCTAAGAAAAAACAAAACGCTAAAATATATCTAACAAATATTTTTATTATAATGGAATTCAATTTACTAACAACAATAGTACCTATTTATCAGTAGGTATGTTATTCATCACTTCCTCCTGAATCAATATCAGAGTCTGATTCTTCCGAGCCGTCGATATCTGCATCTGAATCAATAGCAGAGTCTGATTCTTCTGAGCCGTCTTTATCTTCATTATCCCATAATATATCGTCTTCTGAGCCATCGAGAGCGTTGGTGACGCAGTATTTTTTAAACGAGTGCTGCACTATTCTTTCTGGGATTAGCTTCCAAGCTGTAGATACCCATTCCGCCAATTTTGATGCCGGCGCTTTCTTAATTTTTGCAGAAGATGTCAGCGGAAGGTTGTCAGTCAGCAGCCAGGTTCCAAGTTCACTATAATTCACTCATAGAGCTCCACTATAATGAAATAACGGTCTTTTCACATTTGGAGAGAGCGGGAAAATACCCACGCCACTTTATTCTCCAATGGAATTGGAGAATGCGATAACAGTCAAACTTGGAGGCGGGGTTTCCGCGTAAAAAGAAAACGTGTGGTGCCTGCGCAAAGCGCGGGAAAATAAAAAAAAAAAAACTGCGATTCTAAGACGCACCCCGTTTTTAGAGACGTTTATATGGGAAAAAAAGTGCGTCTTAGAATCGAAGAAATACGGAAATATCCTAAGGTGTGCCTCACCCCTTCGAAATTATTTTACTGCCCCTGTAAAAGGCCTTCCCTCTCAACTGCTTCTAAACAGTAACAGTCAGGACCACCAAATTTGGTATACAGCTGCTTCTTATAATAGTTTATTGCAACATAAAAGATTTCCAAACCTTCTACTCTCTTCCCCCCCCCCCCCCAAAAAAAAAAAAAAACAACGACAACGGAGAAAGTTCTTTCCTGTAAACGGTAAGATCTAGAATAGAGATTTTCAACGTGGGATACGCGGTAAAATTTTTTGGGGTACGCTGTGAGAGCTGTTTCACTGATTACCCAATAAAATGTTTATAATTTTATAAGACTGTTAAATTGTTTATGTCATTTTTTTGTTTATCGATATATGTAATTTATGAATACAAAATTTGATGTGTGTGTGTATATATATATGTTTTATTTTATTCCCATTATTATACTATAACTATAGTTTTATCTATCTATACAAAGGGTACGCCAGTTACATACACATTTCTAGGGGGTACGTGAAACATGAAAGGTTGAGAACCACTGATCTAGAAACACCAAAAGCAGTATGCAACTTCATTTTATTATAACTTAAAGAAAAGTTAGGGTTTGGCCATACGAATGTTCTCCTATTCGCCGAATTATATACAGGGTATCCCAAAAGTCTATATTCATAGGCAAAACTTTATTTAAAAGGTATAATATAGCAAATGCTCAAATTGACAACCTTGCACTTCGCGACACTTGTGGATACACTGAATACAAGAACATTGAACATTTTTTAAAGTATCAGAGCCGATGTTGTTACATGCAGAGATGATTTCCTCCTTTAGTGCAGAGATTGTTTTTGGCCGATTCCGATAAACTGCTGACTTCAGATGTTCCCAAAGGAAAAAGTCAAGTGGTGTTAGGTCTGGAGACCTAGGAGGCCATTCGACTAGACATCGCCTTCCAATCCACCTGTTTGGAAATGTTTCATTTTAAAACTTCTTCACATCAATAGTAAAATGTGGTGGGGCACCGTCTTGCTGAAACCACATTTTACGTAATTCTAATAAAGGGATGTCATCCAGTTGAGGGACAAGATTTGTCTGTAACATACGGAGGTAAGTTTACTCTGTTACATTACCATAAAAAAAATATGCCCCAATTAATCTGTCACTAAATTCCTCGCCCACACCATAATTTGTAGATCTGTTAGGAAATGCCTTCCTCCATCCAGTTTGGGTTGTCTTTAAACCAGTAACGTTTATTGTGCCAGTTGACACTACCATTCAGATGAAATGAGGCTTCATCTCTGCAAAACACAATAAATTCCCGCTCTTGTAAGAATCACTCCCAAAATTCCACACGACCGTCTGTGTCATCTCCATGCAGTTCCTGGACCAAATGCGCTTTATAGAGATGGAAATGATGATTTCTAATAATTCGTTGAGTCGAGGTCCTTGTGACACCTGTTTCATCTGATAATCTGCATATTGATTTTTTTGTGCTTCTCAGCAGATGTTCGCATACTACTGCTTCCTCATCAGTTACAGTTTTTGTACGACCACTACGCCGTCGATCATGTACGCTTCCTGTTTCTCTAAAACGTTTAAACACTTTTCCAACAGTGGCATGTGCTATTGGATACTTATCGGGATGCTTTCTATTGAATTCGGCAGCAATTCTTCTATGTGAAGTTTCCTGTCTTGCGTACATGAGAACGAGTTCAATTCTTTCATCTATGTTAGTTTCGAAGCCATCATGGATTTGAAATGCAATAGAAAATTATCATAATTCCAATAAGGACAATTGCCTGAAATGCAATAGAAAATTATCATAATTCAAATAAAGACAATTGCCTATGGCTACGATTACCTAATTCGTTTTATAGCTTCCTGTGTTTAAGACTGAAAGCAGTCTAAAAGCCCGCCACCCACCCATAAGCACCTTTCTTCTCTCCCCCAAGAAATTCCACTCCCAAATAATAAAAGAAAAAGATTTAAAATAATTACTCCCAAACTGTAAGAGATAGGATTATAAATTTCAGTAAAACATCTCCATCTTAACATACCTTAAAAGCAACATAAGGGTTCGACCACTCCAAACTACCTATCCTGAGCTTGGACTACCAAATTCGGTGCAGTTTTCTTCTTATCATAACATAAGGCAATATAAGAGTTTGACCTCTAACCTAAAACCCACCCCCGCTAAAAAAAAAGAGAAAATGCACAATTAAAGGCGCCAATATTTTGGAACTTTAGGCTTAACCTGCAAAACTTGTAATATGATAATTTTCTATGTATTTTGAAATTTTAATTTACACTTTCCACAATATTACTGATTACAATGCTATTCCATCATCTTATTGCATGAGAGATAACTATATCAAAATTGTAGTACCTAGAGTATGTGAAACAAAATTTAAGCAGTGTATTATGTACAGTCGCTCAAAAAAGT
The DNA here is from genome assembly GCA_038380435.1 of Ryuthela nishihirai. Classification (NCBI taxonomy): domain Eukaryota; kingdom Metazoa; phylum Arthropoda; class Arachnida; order Araneae; family Heptathelidae; genus Ryuthela; species Ryuthela nishihirai. The sequence continues at coordinate 45,451,497 of JAWZYU010000005.1, forward strand.
ATCCGAACGCTATGGTTGATTACCAATTTCAGAAAAAATATCTGGCAACGATTTTTTTGGAAATTAGTGATCTGTCAAACTTCGTGTCACGTGACACGAAGGTTGCCAGATCACTAATTTCCAAAAAAATCGTTGCCAGATATTTTTTCTGAATTCTGTAATCAACCATAGTGTTCGGATACTTTTTTGAGCGACTGTACATTGGCCTTAAAATGTATGATCAATTAAATAGTGAAACGAGAACACTGTAGAATTTGAGGGTTTTTCAAGAAAGAATTTTGATTTGACTACATAGTATTGATGACCCTGATGAATTATTTAAGTGAGTTACGTTGAAACTTAATTTATTATAATTTTCACATCCGTAAACGAGGATCTTTTGCGGATGAAAGTTGAGTATGTTATTAATAATAAATAAATCAATAGATTACCTACTGATATAGAATTCAAGAAATATTTTGTGTGAAAAATGAGTGTAACCGATGAGCGGGATTCGAACCCACGCTTCCCAGTTACATGCCAGGTCACACCATTCAGCTATCACCAGCTCTGTCATTTATCCACTAATTGTGATTTTTAAATTTTAGGATCTATTGATTATTTATATTCATAAATTGGTTTGAATAAATTTATTTTTATTATTACATCGCGAATGAAAACTTCTGACGTGGGGAATATCTTTACCTTATGTCCCCTCTTCTTTTAATATAAAGGGAAGGCAATTTCTCAGAGATGAATGGTAGCCAGTTGTATGTCAAATGGAAGCTTGCGACATGAGGAGTGTCATCTGCTGTATATTTAATAGAGTTTAATTTAACTAAGGATCGAAGGAACGTCTGGAAATATACTAGTAGAGAAATAAACATTTGATATATTACCATGGATAAGAAACTTAGGATATCTGCTATCATGTTTACTTCTCTGTAATTTTTTTCCGTGAACACTATTAAGATTTTGCATATTTCACGCATTTTTCATTAATTTTTTAAAAACTTTTAAAACAAAGGGTGAAATGTTACACTGAAACAGATTTCCCCCCTTTTACATTTTCCCCAATCGATTGCGTCACTTTAACCCCCTCCCTTTAATTTTTTCTAGATCCTGGCCTGCAACAAATCACCATCCTTCTTTGTTTAATAATCAGCAAACTTGACGACTATGCAATGGATTCCTCATTATGCAGGTTTACATACACATATACACGAGTCATAGAGTTTTTAATTTGATGCAGCTTTCGCTACTTTTCAAAAATATTTGATATGTAATAAATTTTACCCAAATAATTATTTTCCTAATATTAATATTTTCTTTTAATATTTTTCTAAATAGGTTCGTGAAGATAATAAGAATTACTTCTCGGCTCTCAATACAAGCATAATCTCATCTGAAACCACCAATTTCACTTCGCAGTTTAGTCAGACGCTAGCTTCTCTTCCGAATGGCAGTTTCCTAAAATACATTCCAAGTCCTACATCTCAGGCGATCTTAGACGGTGAGGTTCTCAACGGTAACATTAGAAATGGGGACAATGGAACTGTTCCACTCAAACGACGTGAACCGGGACCCAAAGAAATGGCAACTTTGGCGCCTAACTGGACAATACATTGGCCGTCTGCTCTCGGTGGACACAAGAGGATCAAGAGAAATTCAGGAGATAACTCAACTACTGTCAATACCTCTGAAAGTAATACGATCACAACTGCAGTTGCACAAGAGCTTTCGACGACTAATGAGATCATAATTCCAACTAGCGACTCGATTATGACATCAGGAGCTGGAATTTCTGAAACAAGTAGCTCCTCGATAAATTCAACTTCATCAGAAACACCTGCACCTACTTGCGATGACATCTACAATTTCTCTATCGCAGAAAATCAGAATAACAGGAATAGCGTCTTGATCGCATGGTCTTTAATGCAAGGAATTGACGACAGCGCAGTTATCTGCATTGGTGCTTCAGCAGAGAGGGAAACGGAGAAGTGCTCGGTCACCGAAACTTGTGTTGAAGCCAAACAAAATCATTTAAATCTTAGGGTTGCATGTTTTTGTGAATTGTACAACATTTCTATGACTGTCAAGTGTACAAATGCAGTGGAAGGGCAAACATATTATTCGGAATATATAACAGGTAAGTAAATATATAATATATAGGCCAATTGTAACAAGTAGTGTTTCCCATTGTCATTCGCTCAGCTCATTCTAAATTTGCTCGTTTCTTCCAAGGTTTTAGGACCACTGTTCTTAACCAGATTCGCTAATCTATATACTGGCAACGTGGCAAAATCAAGGAGGCCTCTGTCATGTCCCTCTAATTTATTTATTTTTATTTATTCTTGTATCCTGCCGTCCTCACAGACCTTCTACTATGACGTATTAAACTGACAGGTTCCTGTCAAACCTCTGTGGCAAGCAGCTGTTTGAGGGGGTATTTATTTATTTTTATTGTATTTTTGTTATTGTAAATATTTTATGTATTAAGTGTGTTTTTGGAAGTGCTATTGTGGGGATGTGACTCATAGCTGTTGTTTTCGGGTCTGAGCTGGCTGCCTGCACAGGCTGACGAGTCCAAAAACCCTTTTTACGACTATTTACAACTAGATTCGGGTGCGGGTGCTGGAGACTATGGCAGCGAGAGTAAACAACAGTCTTGAGTGTCGCTGTAAAAAGGAATGGTGTTTGAACATGCGTCAAGGGACAAACCTCTTACTCAAACAAAACCTTTAAGGAGAGGGTTCGATTCTATGTGAGAATCAAGGTTCGGTTTCTGGTGAACCGAATACAATTCTATGTGATCTGAGGTGGGTTCTGCGTGAACCTGATACTAGGCGAGGGTTAAATATCCTTTCGCCGAGTTTGAGGTCGGTAAAGCGAGATTCTGTAAAGTGCAGATCTCCATCTTATTACATGATTGTTGGTAGCAGCAAAGCAGCAAAGGCCTATGGAATCGAGCGCATCCCCAACGTGTGATTGTTTATAAATGTGAATAAACTGTGTCATCCCTATACAACTCTCGTGTGTGAATTGTTAGACATATCTCTATACAACACTTGGTACAGGAAGTCTGAGGCATACGTTGGTACGGGTGTAGCAACCGCGAACCTGTTGTTTCACTTAAGCAATGGTGAATCTAATCAAGGGACTAATTGATCGTTCCTCTACTATAGAGTGGTTAATCGTTCACCATCGCAGTCCCACGACATTTGACAAAGCTCAAGCAGGATTTCACGTGACAAAATAAAAAGCTGCGTCGTTCCCTTCTCACCGCCCATGACAGCTTCTCCATACATATTTTTACTTGTAGATGAGAGCCTTTCTTGAATTATGTCATTATTCACATAACTAAACTGTGTTTTATCTAAGATATTGTGAAATATCTTCGGTTAAAAGCATCATCTCGCTATGGTTAATCTTTATAGCACTATTACTGTTGTGCATTACATTCCTTTTATGCAGAACTATACGATTTATTGCACGTGCTTGGGACAGTCTTTGTTACTGTTGTGGTTAGCGCAAAAGAATCGTATAAAATATCAAAGTCTAAAAAAATATCACATAGTACTTAAGTTCCCCGCAGTTCGTCGATTTGTACCAGTAGCGTTCTCCTCTTTTGCATCGCAGCTCCGATTTTGGTCCCTAAGCACATTTTGAACTGCACTAAGGTTGCTAATCTTTAAGCAATTGGGGCGGGGATGGCTCAGTCGGTAGCGCGCCAGGCTCGTAATCTGTAGTTCCCAGATTCGAGTCCCAGCTGGGTCAGATTTGAGATTTATCTCCGCTCTGTAGGGCACACCGATGGGCTTGGAAAGGCCGCCGTCCGTCGGATGGGACGTTAAGCCGTGACCCCGTGTGCGGGAGAGACATACTCTGTGAACGTTAAAGAAATGTTGGATGGCCTTGACGGGAGGCCATCCAGCCGGGAGGCTTCTTAAAATAAGTTGCAAATCCATTTGGTGGAAAAGAACGCCAAAGTGAACTACCTCTACTATCAGACCAACGTCTGGAATTGGTTGTTTGTTTGGTGTTTTATGGGGCAAGAGCAACAAGGTCTAAATTGCGCCAAAACAGAGTAAATAAGAGGTAAAAGACGTTGAACTCACAAAAGAGGAAAGCAACGAAAACAGAAAAGACACAAGAAGAAAGAAACATGTAGAAGAAACAATATGAAAAAAATACAAGATAAAAGAGGCAATAATTATAAAACTGAAAAATCAACAATGGGTGTATAGGATTCAGAGAATAAAAACGAGTCTAAATTTCAAAAGATAAAAATATTAAAGATGAATAAAATAATCCGTAAAATGTAAAAAGTCAACGACAGGGGTTAAAAACGATTCATCAGATAAAAGATGTTCGAGTGTAAAGGGCTCGGACGCAAAATCATGAAAACTAAAATATAAACGTCGTTCAAAGTTAAAAGCAATATGTTCAATTTAATTGTGTTTGACGGTTAAAATGGTGTCACAAAACTCACACTTATGTTCGTCGCCCTCCCAAACAAGAATGAATGATAAATGAATGACCTAAGCAGAGCCCAGCAAGTACTCAACGTCCTCTTGCGATTCCTGCGGAAAACGGATTGCCACGGTTTGATAATGGGTTTGATCTCGAAAAGTTTGTTTCAATCGTTCCGACCAAGAACTCTACCACCTGTACCCGGAGCTCGGTGGGAAAACACTGCGGGACGTCAAGGTATGGAACCGGCAATAGAGAGTCGGACAGGGGCAAGGCTGGCCTAGCAGTAGCATCTGCCAAGTCAATGCTCCTGATCCCGACGTGACTGGGCACCCAACAAAAGTGAATGGTGGTTGTGTATGCCAGAATAGGGAACTGCCCGCCGTAGCTTGGACAGAACAAGGTGAGGTTGATGCCTCATTGAGATCTAGTGAGGCAGGTGGTGTAAAGCATACACTGACGATGATGCTTAGCCGCCCGTGGTCCAAGGCAAGGTTAATAGCGTGCAACTCTGCAATGAAGATGGAACTTTGGTGTGGGATCTGGTCTGCAATATTAGTATCACAGCAGACCATGGCTGATCCCACTGATGTGCTGGACTTCGAGCGATCTGTGAAAAAGGCAAGAAATCCGGGTGTTTAGCACGATGTTTGGCAAAGAGTTGCCGGTACACGCAGTCAGGTGTAACAAATTGTCTTGGAGGCAATATACTGGGACCAATTGCTTGCATGACACACCATATGATTTCATCAAGACAAAGCTTCGAGGTCACATTTCAGCATCTATTAGCACATACCCTATCTTCAACGGATGGCAGAGGAAATCAGAATCCGCGTTATAGCATTATAGGACATTCCTCTGAAGTCTTTGGCGACTTCGTCCAAGGACTTTTGCGCACCTGGACTCTTCAAACGGGCTCTGGGTAAACATCGACCGCTGGCTGTTAACGGATTACGGAAAATTGTAAAGAGAATGGGACCAATTAGATAGGACAATACTTCGCAGAAGGCTACTACAGTCGAAGGTACATCGAAGGGCAATTGTTTCATAATAGCGCCGCCAGATCGAACATCATCGATGGTCTGTTAAAGGTATGTGACGTTCTTCTGACCTCAGAAAACAGCGCCATCTAAAATAATCCACCTCAGTAGTAAGGTGAAAGAACTGCTTCTTAAAATAACAAAGAAGCTATTAAGGTGATGTTTGTTTAAGAAGCTTTATAAATAAAAGTTAAAAATTAACTTGTTAAATTGTCAAACTAACTCCTTTTACTGTTCCATCATACAGTTCCTGGGCCACCGAAAGATCTGCAAGTCACTTTAACATCCAACACCAGTTTGATACTGGAATGGAAAATGCCTGATTGTGTTGTAGATAGCTATGAAGTGTTCATCAATTCATCCGACATCCAGCAATATCATTCTGCTGCCAATACAACTAACGAGAAAATAACCTTTTCTGATCTGCAACCATATACTAACTATTCATTATGGGTGGCAGCACGTACTTCAGCAGGTCAGGGAGACTGGTCAGAGACAAAACACGCAAGGACAGATGTTGATTGTAAGTACATATTTTTTGGTGTTCGAAAATATTGCTATTAATCTTCGTTAATTTCTTTAGGTTTCATTTCAAGGTTCATTCTAATTACACTAGACAACAAATTGAAACTTTTTTTTATAACATTGGTCAAATAGGATGTTTGTAACTAATTTTGGGGTGCTGAATTCAAATATGGCTGTGAAACATCTGCAGCACGTACAATTTTTATTCAATTACGGATTGATGTATTTCAAATTTCAATGAATACGCATATTTGGGAAATGAAAATAAATGTGACTATTTTATTAAATTGCAACTTAAAACTCATTAATTGCATGATTACAGTGAAAAAAATTAGGAACATCAAAGTTATAGACCACTGAATATAAAGTAACAAATGAATTGAACTGCAAAATAAGAAAACATGGGTAAGGATCTTTTTAATTTAAAAGAAGTTCATTTTTCTCTTTTATGTGCTGAGGTATCTTCCTTCTTAAGAACCAGCAGTAGTCACCCATCATTGCTGGGTCCCACCTGATTTGGTATCTCTCCTCCATGGTTGGGATATCCTGGAAAAATCTTTCCAATTGCTCATCACTGAGAGCTAAGTTCTTGGGAAAGAGATCAAGATGCGAATACAAGAAATGGATCTTCCAAGAATTCGGCAGCCAAGATTTTCATAGTTTTTGAGATATTGAATGAGCTGATGATAGGTTTCCTCTTTGTGATTCCCCAGGAAACCCTGGCCCACAGACGTGAATGATTTCCCTGCAGCGCACTCCTTCATATTCAGTTTTTCTCGAAGACAGTATCATTCAATAGCTTCGTGAGCTGAAGACCAACAAAGATCCCTTCTTTGAGTTTGGCCTCACTAAGGTTTGAAAAATTTTCCTGCAAGTGAAAAACCCCTTTACCAGTTTTCCCCATAGCCTTTACAAAGTTTTTTATAAGTCCCAGTTTGATGTGTAGCGGTGGGAGCAGAACATCAGAGCGGTCAACTAGAGGCTTATACTCACATTACTCTTTCCAGGAATAAAAATACATCTCTTTTCCTTGTTTGGAGATCCTTCGTTTTGTAGTGTTCCTTTCTGGCCCTGCTGTCCCACAAACACAGAAAACAGCAAAATTTTGTGAAGCCTCCTTGAAGCCCTAGCAAGAGAGTTTTGACTTTTAGGTCCACTTAAACTAGTTCTATTTTATAGCAGTGAGTATTTTCCCCATGCTTTCATAAGTTTCCTTCATTCCCACAGTGTGTGTCACTGGAATGGAAGGTTTTTGGTTTCTTTTATGCAAAAGGACAGCTTTTAAGCTGAATTTTGACGAATCTATAAATAGACGCCATTCCTTAGGGTCGTGAGTTGTTCCAATTTCTTCCATCAGCCCTGAAATATCTGTGCAGAAACACAAACCATCTTGCATCTCGTAATAAGCAGATAAAGCCAAATTACTCTTCCTGAACAGAGAAACTCTGGTACCATAACTTCGAAACAATGGTCATAGAAAGCATACGTACTTCTTTAAATGAGCTTTATAATATAAAATCAGTAACAGTACCAGATTTTTGGGAATATGAGAATCATAATTTAAATGAATTCCCAAATATGTATGTAATTCACTTTAATATCAGGAGTTTGAGGCAAAACTTTAACGAATTAATTGTGCTAATGGAGCAGATGGATTACGATTTGATGTGATATTGTTGTCTGAAATATGGGTGAAAACTTAATAGGTTGAAGTATATAATATAGAAGGATACACAAGTTATTATCAGTGTAGAGAATCTAACCAATCAGGAAGAGTATTAATATATATTAAATTAGGAACATATTCTTTTACCCAGCTAAGTTTTTATATTTTAAGTGCAGAGGAAGTGCATCTTCACGAAGATAACATTAATTTGTCTATTATTCTAATATATAGGTCTCAGTGCACACAATAAATTTTTTTAATGATGAATTGCGCAGAAACTATATTCATTGAGGATAAATAATGTTCTTTTATTGGAGATATAAATATAGATTTTTTAAAAGAATCTAGAGAAGTAAATGATTATTTAATTATAATGAGTGAGAATGGTTACTGTCAGTGTGTTAGACCACCTACTAGAGTAAGTAAATATAGTACAAGTTGCTTAGATCATGTTTTTATAAAATCTAATAGGGGTTTCGGGGCTGAAGTGTACATTATTAAATCCTCATTTACTGATCATTATCCACTTATTATACATTTGAATCAAGTTAGTCTGAATCCAGTGGTCAAAGGACCAGGAATTACAACTACGGAACCAAAGAAATTTGTTAATTATTATGAATTTGAAGAACACATGGAAAATTTAGGTTTTAGTGATGTGTATAAGAATTGCTCAGACGTGAATGTTCCACATGACACCATACAAAATGGTTTTTGTACAGAAAAGTATTTATGTAAAATAAAGAAGAAAAGAAAGAAAAGAAAAATTTGGTTACAGGTGACATAATTACATTAATTAATAAAAAAGAAAAATTATATCAAAAATGTAAATATATCCAGGGATTATATCCTTTGAAACAGAATATAAACATTTTGTGCATATTTAAATGCAGAATTAAGGAGAGCTAAAAATAATTACTCTATGTATGTTTTTTCAAAGCTGTGGAAAAAATAGTTAAAAACAACGGAATTATGTTAATGATATGTTAGGGACAAAAGTAAAAAAAAAAATATTGTACCTTCTTACGAGAACAGAATTGGTTGATGACATGAATAGAAATTTTATTATAGGTATTACATTTCTAAACCCTGAAATTGATAATCTGTATAGATTAAGTTATTCATGTGTTATAAATTATATATCACAATCTATTTATATGGAAAATACGGATGATGCAGAAATTGGTAAAGAACTTGCAGCAATGAGTAAGAATAAAGCCTCTGAGTATGACGGTATTACAGTGTCCATGTTTCAAATTATTGCTAAATATAATTTACATGTTTTTACTTATTTAATTAATTTTTCACTACAACAAGGAAAATTTATTGATCAACTAAAATTTGCTTTAATTTCCCCCGATTTACAAATAGGGTGAAAAGCAATTGTTGACTAATTATAGACCGATCTCATTGTTGTTGGTGTTTTCTAAATTAATTGAAAAAAGTGTTAAAGAAAGGCGTGAATTTTTTTAAATCAACATAGCTGTTTTTCCAAGAACCAGTTTGGTTTTAGGGAAGATAAAAACACCGAACAATGTATTCTGAAACTAACGGAAGGCATTTACAAAAGCATTGATGCAGGTACAAAAACATTGGCACTGTTTCTGGATCTACAAAAAGCCTTCGATACAGTGGATCAGGAAATATTGTTTAAAAGAACTCTTTGCCAATGGTATAAGAGGATATATTTATAATTGGTTTAAAAGCTACCTTTAGTAAGAAGTCAGACGGTAAAAGTGAATAGGAAAATAAGTTCGTTTGGGGAAATTAAAAAAGGTGTACCTCAGGGCTTTATATTGGGTCCCATCTCGTTCCTTATTTACATTAATGGCTTATGCGATTTACATTTAAGAGTATCATTAATATGTTATGCCGAGGATATTGCAACAGTTTACACAGATACTGTTTTAGAAATGGAAGCAAATGTAGAAAATGATCCTTTAAAAATATATAGGTGGCTAGTTTTGAATAATTTAAATTTTAATATTAATAAAAGTGTTTTTTTTATTCTGAATTGTTTAAAACAGATACTCTAATAGAAATTAAATATCATAATGTTAACTGCCTTCTTAATCACAATTGTATATGCCCTAAATTAGAAAGAATATATAATTACAATTATTTGCGGGTTCAAATGGATTCTTCTTCAAAATGGAGAACTCATGCAAATAAAATAACAAAGTGGTTAAGGTACATATTTTTTTAAATTTTATCATATTCAAAAAATAGCAGATAAGAAATTTTTAACAGTATTATATTATGCCTTGGTTTGCTTTAATATACAGCATGATTTGTGTAGTTGGGGAGGTGATTATGATATTAATTTATATAATTTATTTTTGGTACATAAAAATATATTTAAGTTAGTGTTCAATGTTAATTTTTCTACTTTAGGCCCATCTACTTTATTTCATTTTCATCATATCAGAAATATTTATATAAACAAAGTTCTATTGTTTTTATATCAAAATAAGCAGTGGATAGAGAGTAAACGCATTGAATGCAATTTACGAATGAAAGGAGTTATGTTTGAAATACCTTTGGCAAAGAAGAATATTCTCCAGAGGCACTTCGTTTATTTGGCACCAAAATTTTACAATTCTTTACCACTGGATATGAGAAATGAAAACAATTTGACTGTCTTCAAAAAGAAATAACACACACATATATTAACTGTTATGAATCCTACTTTACAGTCAATCGTTTAAATCTTTTATTTATAATTAATGAATATCTTTTCTTTTATTATTGATGTATCAAGTTATATTAAGAATTAATTGTTATTCCCATTATTGGTTGCCTAGAGTTTTAATATGATGTTGGTGAAAACGGAACCTGGACGGGTCCTTGGTTTCCGCATGTAATAACTAAAATTATGTGTGTGGTTTTTATTTTTCTTGCTCTATTTTTGTTGGTTTTGTGTATTTGTGTATTTGTGTTTCCACCATTGTTATTGTTACATGTATAAAAATTTTTGATATATATGTATGGATTATGAGTGGAAATAAATGCTACTACTACTTCTACCCTTGGTCAGAAGATTACATTCTTGAAGTTTTGATCCTAAAACCTTAGCTTATTGTTTGGAAAGTCCTAGGTCTCGAACAAGATCATTTAGTTGATTTTGCTGAATCAGATGAGGCTCGTCTAACTTTTTACTGGTGTATGTAGAATCAGGATCTGTATATGTCTCAAAGTCTTCCTCTGGTGAATGTGAATCCATTTTGCTCCCAGTTGTTTGGAGGTGTTGGTTAAGGAAGATCTTCTCCATGACGAACTGGCCTTATAACTGAAGGCACATTTGGATATTGTATTTTGCTTTGATTATTTTTGAAAAGCCCGATACTTTAGTTAAGCAAAAATAGCAATCATGCAAGTGACTATTTGGCTCATGCCAAATCATTGGATTTACAAAGGGCACGTATTTCATCTTTCCTTTCAACCATTCACTCAAGCTAATAAACACGAAGTGCAGCATGTGGAACTCATGTTTTGTCTTGATCCCAACATGACATCCAAAATACAAGTTATAGGCTTTCTTCACAATTTTTGTCAAAGAACAACCCTGGGATTTTAAAATATAGTTTCTACACACATAGCAAAACTTATCTGGCACATAAAACACATCCACGACGCTGCCTTTGTGCCATTTAAACGCCAAAATTCACTCTTCAACGTACAGCACGTGTTCCTCCTACAATGAAAACAACAAGAATGGTAACCTGGGATTAGGTTACTGTTACATGTTTTCTCCCACTTGACAATCAGGGATGCCAGCCACAAAAAGTAAAATATCTAATATCCTCCCAGTTGTCTGGATGTGTTGGTATAGAAATATCTTAATAGGAGTCAAAATGACCAATAACATAAAAATATGACGTGCTAGCCATTTTTAAGGCCAGATTTGAAATCATCACCTGGATAATAATTAAAGGCAGCTACAATTGTTCATGTACGGAGCATTCATAGGGTAAATGTGCTGGTAATTAAAATATGTTTGGATGCTTTTAATTGTGTTAATTGTTTTAGTTTGGAGTGCTAATAACTCAAATAGTTTCAAAATTAAGAAAGAATTCCTGATTCAATTAAGATTTTATGATGTCTCTTCAGTTTTAAAGATTAAGAAGAATGACGATTACACAAAAATTCACTGAAAAAAAGATATACCGATTATGTTACTGCAAGGGTATAAAAGATTTAGAGGTGATGACCCAAAAGCGCTATTTAAAATGGCTAATGTACTATTTGTTGTCAGATGTTCAGCAACCACGGCAATCCCCGGTTCCGTCTCACGACACTACCAAGTTAACGGAAAGCCGTGACTATCTAGAGTCGGGGGCAATAATAAACCATATAGATGCATCTCATCCCCAACCTCACATGGCAGCAGTCCTATAAAAGGAAAGCTAACCACCGGTAGAAACCTAAAATTTAATCTGTTCCCCGGTTAGCCACGAACAAGGATATGTAAATCCAAGTTCGCTCGGCACCCGGGGTGGAGACTCTTAGTGAGGCCCAGAGTTTGAAAGGGCTCGTGCATACTAGGGGACCAAATCCGTTCAGCCGTGCCCTTGAACTTGCTCCACGGAGCACCTGATGTTGAGGTCTTGACACCGTCCAACCGGGCCACCAAACCGGTCAGCGATCTCTTCGACCTCGGTTGGTCTTGGCTCTGTCCAACCGGGGACCCAATCCGGTCAGCAAAGTCTTCGACCGGTTGCTGGGCCCGAAGCCCCACCACCACGTCAAGGAGGTGGGGCTTCGGGCCCAGCAACCGGTCGATTTTTTTTACCCCCTCACCCCCCGATAGGGGGGTGGGTGGGGTAAAATAGCTAATATGATGTAAGGAGATCATATAAAACATTAATCATTTTATATGTATACGATATACGGCAGTGCCTTGGGGCTTGAAAATATTCACCGCTCGGGTGATATCTCCATTTCTGTAAGTAATACAACGAATACTACCGTAATAAAAATATTTTTTTTGACCTTGGATGTTTTGTAAAGGATATAACTCGCCTTCCTACAGCAAAGATGTCCAACAGCATATGGCATTTAGTGAGCAATCCAGTTTTATTGCTCTCTAACTCATTTCAGGTACTCAAAACACGATCGTTTTTAATCTTTTTAACACTTTCAATTAAATACTCTCAGTGATGATATTTCATATTCTATTTCTCTCAGCAATAGCAGTTTTTCAATGTAGTGTTCGTGTTTTATACAGTTACTCATGACATTTTAATTCGGCATTTTATTTTGCTCGAGATATGTAGAAAACATTTTTAGATCATGAACATAAAACAATAAAACAAAAAAAAAACACAGTAGTGCACAGGGAAAAAATTACAATTCGTTCATCATATGCCCATCAGAAAAATCATACGAAATATCGAAATATTAAGGGAGAGCGCACACCGCCACAATTTGCAACAGCAATGCGACGATGATCCTCCTTAAGGTGCATTTTATGAATGTACCTAAAAATTCTTAGAATTCTGAAAGTTTACGAAAGGTCCTAAAGGTTTATGAATGCACCAAAAGGTATTAGGAATGTTTTATGAATGTTGTTAGAATGCATTTTAAAGAGGCAATTGCAATCGTCATCGGATTGTTGTTGCAAATTGCAGCGGTGTGCGCCCTGACCAATTGAAAATATTCAAGATCACAAAGCTTATAAATGGATTAAAATATTTATGCTTGCTATAAGTATCTGTAAAGTTTTAATCGTTTTTTTTTCATATAAGAATCATTTTTAAGTAAGAATAACTAAGACAGATTCTGAAATTTATAAAAAGTCGAATTTATGTCGGGTACATTTTTTCGTTGCATTTTTCAGATCCAAGCGAACCTCAAGATTTCCAGACCTTGGATTATAATTCATCGTCAATCCATGTAACGTGGGTGGAACCGATAGAAAAGCTTGGTCCCATTGATGGTTATGTATTCAGTTGGCATAAAACTAACGATGCTGGAAATGGTAAAAGTGAAAATGTAGGAAAGACCTTGAGCTACGTATTAAGTGGTCTAACACCTTGGACGAATTATACTCTGCAGCTTAGTGCTTACAACATTAATAAGAACAATGAAACACTGGAAGGAAATTATGTAACGATGATACAAAATACCGGTGAATCAGGTGAGTCGTTTATGTTTTAGGTAGAATATATATCTAATGCAATAAACATTTATTCATAAAGAAATCTCACAAATTAGAAATGTGTAAAAAAATGTAACAATTGCAGTTTGAAATATATAAACTAAGTGTTTTTGTTGAGAATATTTTTGGCAAAAGATTTCGATAATCCCCCAAAATTTAAAGAGGACTTGCGCAAGTCCCTAAAACACATTACTGGATGGTCCTCGTGTGCAGGAGAGCCCATACCTATAAAGCACGCTTGATGGCCTAGATGGGAGCCTTGCACCTGTCTCCTGAAAGCTGACCAGCCCTTCCCCGCCTTTCTCTGTGCCCTTGGAGTCCGTGTGACCTGACCATTTAGCCTCTAGGTGTAGAAATGAAGTACCGCTTAGAAGAAAAGCAACCCAACAAGCCAATTAGACCATTGTGTGAACAAACGTATTTTTACGATAGTAACCCAGTTTTGTAGTGCACAAGAAAGGACAACAGATGTTTATAGTAAGTTCATAATATAATTTTTCAGTTCTAAACAAATTTTTGGAATTTCGATGACAGTTTAATCAAGTGTACGGGATTTTATTGATATTATCAAAAAGAAACTGGCAGACGTATATACTATTTTGACTTCCTGAGAATTTTTATACATGTCATTGTAGTCATTTTTCGTGAATTGTGTGTAAATGGCAAAACAGAAGGAGAGCTGTGAACTATTTCCTTTTGATGATGCACAGAATCGGCATGGAACTTTGCCTTCTTCTGATGCAAGCCGTTTAGACACTGGTTGCAATATCAATGTCGAACATATCCTACAAGTAAGCAAACTGGATGCATGGGAATGGGATAGATTAGGTACTAATTAACAGCAAATCGGCTGCCTCTTTAAGAACAACAGATCGTATAATGGAGACTAAATTAGGTCTTATCATTGGTTTATTTAACATGTCTGTCAACTGAACCTTAAGAAATGCTGTGCTCGAGTTAAAAATATGACGTTTAACACGGATGGTCTGAAAAACTCTAAGATAGTCGATGATAGGTTTCTCAGTCTGCATTAAAATTTTGTATTGTTTGCAACTGAGATTCTTCATTCAGCGGACGGGCTGTCTACCAGTAAACTGTATCCTTAAGGCTTCATGTAGGTCATCGTTATGCAAGTTGACCAGTTATGTGTGTCCTTCTGATGTCCGGTCAGCAGAGAGTTCGATTGAATTGGCCTCAACGTCAGTGGAGAAATGTTCTGTTCACCGATGAAACCCGATTTAGTCAGCAAACTGATTACCCACGACTATTGTTCTGGAGACAGCCTGAAATTAGATATCATCCCATTAACATCCAGGAAAGAGACATTTTTGGAGTTGACGGTGTGTTGGTGTGGGCAGGCATCATTCTTAATGGCCATACCTACCTTCATGTCTTCTCAGGAGGAACTGTAACAGCTGTAAAATATTGCAATCAGATCCTCAACCTTATGTTCGTCCATTTCTCGAAGCAATGGGTCCTGATCCTGTATTAATGGAAGATAACGCTCGTCCTCATATAGCTCGCTTAGTGGACCCTTGAGGCTGAAACCATAAACCGTATGGACTAGGCTTCCCGATCACCTGACCTAAATCCAATAGAACATGTTTGGGACACTCTAGGACGAAGCATCGCCGATTGCAATTCACCTCTAAAGACCATCTAGAAACTCCGATCTTTTTTCAAGCATGAATTGCAATTACTCCTTCAAACTCTCATTTGCACCTTGATTCGCAGCATGACGAGTCGTTGGGCATCCTGTATCGTTGTCCGAAGTGATGAAACACCATATTAAAGGTATGTTATCATTGAACTTTTATCTGCCATTTTGAAGTAATAATTTTCTAAATACGAATATCTCATTAGTGTAAGATTTCCTGGAATTCATTTGTTTTTCGGGTATTAGTGGGATATATGATCATGGACTTCATCTGAACGTTTCATTGAAATGCAACGAAAGACTTATTTGAAATTCGTCTTTTTTGTGTTTGTTCCTTAACTTTTGAGCTCCAGTGTAAGAACAGATTGTTGTACCAGATCGTTAATATTTTGCACGAGGAAAAACCTCAATGATATACTCGAATAGAGGGATAAGAATGAAAGGAGCATTGAAGATAAGATATATGTAAATGGCTAGATAGTCTCAGTATTTCAGAGATGATTCTGAACAATGTCGTTAGTTCTATTCCTATTATTTGAAATTGAAATATTTTACTTTAATTAATTATGTAACTTTTTACTCATTTTGCTTATAATAAATATTTTTAATTTGGCATAACTTAGAAAAACGCTGAAATTTATCGAAAGTAGACAGTATGTTGGGTCTTATATTTTTGTTTCGTTGCATTTTTCAGATCCAAGCGAACCTCAAGATTTCCAGACCTTGGATTATAATTCATCGTCAATCCATGTAACGTGGGTGGAACCGATAGAAAAGCTTGGTCCCATTGATGGTTATGTATTCAGTTGGCATAAAACTAACGATGCAGGAAATGGTAAAAGTGAAAATGTAGGAAAGACCTTGAGCTACGTATTAAGTGGTCTAACACCTTGGACGAATTATACTCTGCAGCTTAGTGCTTACAACATTAATAAGAACAATGAAACACTGGAAGGAAATTATGTAACGATGGTACAAAATACCGGAGAATCAGGTGGGTGGTTTTCTGCTGTTATGAAATATTAATTCTCCTCTACAAAGATATTTTTGCTATTGATGAATTTCGCAGATTGTGGAAGAATCACAATCAATGTATAAATTTATTTTGTGAAACAAATGATGTAAGAAGAGGTTTTTCTTAGTCTCGATATCGATGTCTGGGAACATTACGTATTCTCTGTCTGATTTTTTAAGTGTTTATGGGTGCAGTTTTATTAAACTGAAAAGTGAATTGTGTTGGGAATGAAGTTGCAGAGATGTTTTGGTTTTGGCTTGGAAGTGACTTTGTAGTTCAAATTTTTATCATCCGATTCACATTTCTCGCCGACGTAAACGATTACCAGAGAAATATCTCAATGGAGACTCAGTTAGAATTCGAAACTGGGAACAACAGTTTGCAAGCTTCGCGATCTATGGACAAAGTCAAATCCACCGGTAAATTCTGTAAATATTAATATAAGACCAGGTTTTGCCAAGTTGGTGATTAATTGAAAAACTGAAAGTTTTCTTTCATGTCATTGCAAACTGAATTTCTAATATTGACTGAAATTGCTACTATGTATTTTAAGAACGAAACTGAAATGGTATAATGCCACTTTTGTTTCTAAAGTTAATCACTTAGGGCGAATTAATTTCTGAATTCAGTTGAACTTATTAAGTTTTAGTTGTTTCCAGATTGTGACTCTCGGTGTTGACTCATTCGAATTCTGCAGGAAAGAATAATCTCCATGGCATTCTCACTGACACTATGTTTATCTGAACTTCTTTTATTCACTCTTCTCGTTTACATCCTGTCTCTGCAAATTGTTTTTTCACATGATGATTCGTCGTTGAAAATTTTTTCGGTGTGTACACTGCCCAATAATCGAATCTTTTGTTTCGTGAAATAAAGACTTCAAAATAGCGCTCGCGGAATTCGCCACAATTCGACATTATATTTGAATATGTGCGTCTTCTGCCTAATATATATAAAAGCAACCGTAGCGCAAAACTCTTTCCCAAAATTTGATCTCAATATATGTGTAATGAAGAAAGTACGAAGGATATATTAATCTAGCACAAATAATTTTCTACCGCCAAATTTTCAAAATTGTGTCTTTTATCCTCGATCACTATACATATAAATTTATTTTTTAAGACTATTTATAGAGTAAACTGTCGTACGTTAATTAAAAAATGTATAAGAAGAATGTATAATAAGAAATGTATAAGAAAAAATGTACAAAGATATAAACCACTAGATCGTACCTGGTCTAGAGGCTAGCGTACCTGACTGCTAAGATCAGACTGGCATGTCATTGTTTAAGTGTTTGTATGTTGTATGAGAAACCAGAATAAGCCTAATATAGCTACTACGTTATCTCTGTCTTTTATGTAAGGAAGTACCTTTTACCTTTATAAAAAAATAAAGTAGCCTCGTTGTTCAGTTTTGTGTATGAACCGTTTTAAATTAACTTCTCTTGGTAAACAGATATTAATTCCTATGTTCTCTCATGCAGTTCCTGGACCACCGAAAGGCGTGAGAATAACTTCTGTTACTAATGTAAGTTTGACGTTGGAATGGAAAATTCCTGACTCTGTGAATGGTATACTTCGGGGTTATGAAGCGTTCATCAATTCATCCGACATCCAGCAATATCATTCAGCTGCCAATACAACTGACGAGAAAATAACTTTTTCTGATCTAGAACCATATACTAACTATTCATTGTGGGTGGCAGCACGTACTTCAGTAGGACTGGGAGACTGGTCTGAGATAAAACATGCAAGGACAGATGTTGGTTGTAAGTACATATTTTCTGATGTCCAAAAATATTACTATAAATCAGTACTAATTCAATTTGGTGTGTCATCTATAATAAGTTCATTTTAATTTTCAGCGAAATCTGAGTTCTTTATAATGTACAAGAAAGGACTGATGTTCACAGTATGTTCATATAATTTTTCAGTTCAGATAAATTTTTGGATTTTAAAACATATATGAAATTTCTTATTGATATTAGTACAATCTCAGGCCGAACTCATGCTGATTTTATAGAGAGGTCCTTCTGTTATTTCTAAAATCATTGTGCAATTTCGCAGATGAAAATATGAACGTTTTCGTATATGAGACTTTAACTTTTACTGAAATGAGTATATGTTGTAACGCTCTTAAAGAATCAAATATTGATTAAGATTTACATAGTAAATAAGCTGTAAATTACATTTGGATATTTATGACTGTGATAGCTTCGATATGAAAGTAAGAGAAATGCAAATAACTCAAACAAGTGAATGATATTGACTCTTCTTTATTTCAAATAAGCAGAATAAAAATGGTAATTTAATGAATATTTATCGAAAAATATATTTTATACCGAAAGACCAAGTCTTCTCAATTAAATATATTTCTGAGAAACATTTCAAATTTTGAAAACCTCTGGTATCTAGCTTTCTAGATTTCAAAAAGGCCTTTAACTCGTTGACCGTCATAATTTGTTGTGATTATGATATCGTATGTAATACAGGAAAAGTTAGTTAATGTAAAGAAAGCTCTTTATAATAACACTGAGTCGTTCATGAGAGTTCGTAAAGTTTGCAATGATTGCTTTAGAATAGATACTCTCCTTCAACTTGGATGCATTTGTTTCCTATTCACTTTAATTTGATTATTGATTGTGATATGCGGAAATCACTGCGAGAAGTAGATTAGTCTTAGGAGTAGATGAAATATCAGTAGAATATGATATATCCGGTACTACAAAATCAGAAATTATCAAAAATCTAGCATTTTTGGAAGACTGCACATTTTAAAATTTTGTAACCTATTCCGCCATGGAATGGTGAGCGCACTATTTCGCATTATAATTCACGAATTCTAAAACCAATTTGCAGGCCACCAATCAAGACACACCAAATTGTCAGCTGACCAGTTCATTTTGGCATATGTTACGGAACATATAATAGGAGACACAGATAAATGAGCAGCACTTTAAAAATACCTGAATTTTCTCTAATCGATCTTGTGCTAGGTCCCGATGGTACCGGATTTATGAGGTGCGCCGTCCCATGGCCGAGTGGTTAGCGCTCTTGACTATTGATCAGAGGGATCTGGGTTCAAGCGCCGGATAAGGCATGGATACTTGTTAAAACAACTGAAAAAAATTATCGCTGACGGTGCGGGAATCGAACCCGCAGCTCTCTAAGATACATGCCAGAGTGCTCTAACCGTTAAACCACGCATCAGATGCTAAAATCTTTCAGAATAAGAAAGACCTATAAATCTTTCACTGAGATGTGGCGGACATTGCGCCATCTATACTTCAGGAGAGGCAACTTTTCTAATTGTTGCTAATGATTTAGATGTTTCTTTCAGATGTATTAACTATTGTTGAAGTCTATTTCTACAAGTAATCTCTGTATTTACTATGAATGGGCGTTTGTGCTGTCTTTCTGCTGAGGCCCTGCCATCCTCACAGATTTTATACTATTGTATATTAAACTGGCAGCTCCTGTCAGACCTCTGTGGCAAGCAGTTATATGAGGGAATATTTATTATTTTTTACATATGTCAAAATTTCTGGTGTAAGTTATATCGAATATTTCGCCCTTTCCGCAAATCTTGTTGACGAGATGAATTTAAGTCATGAAAATTAGTCAGGGGTTGCTCCAGTTGTTTTGAATGGCTGTACCCTTCAAAAAGTGTTTCGGTTTAATTATCTCGGCGATTGTGCAACAGATACTGGTGATGTGCGACAAGATAAGCCAGAAGATCGAAATTGTCGCTGGGACCTTTAAGAGTCAGTGGAGATTGCGGGAAAATAGGCATATACATCTGAAGACTAAAATTAGTTTATATAACAATTTAGTTTTCTAAGGGTTGTTATGGTGATGAAATGTACACCCTTTATATGCAAGATAACAGGAATTTGCATTTTTCAGATCCAAATGAACCACAAGATTTCGAGACCTTGGATTATAATTCATCATCAATCCACGTAACCTGGATGGAACCGACAGAAAAGCGTGGTCCAGTTGATGGTTATGTATTCATTTGGCGTAAAACTAATGATGCAGGAAATGGTAAAATTGAAAATGTAGGAAAAACCTTGAGCTACGTATTAAGTGGTCTAATACCTTGGACGAATTATACTCTGCAGCTTAGTGCTTACAACATTAATAAGAACAATGAAACACTGGAAGAAAATTATGTAACGATGATACAAAATACCGGAGAATCAGGTGAGTTATTTTTGGTTTCTAAGGAATTTTCGTAAAAAGTTCAAAACTTTTTTTGCACGTGTCTGTAGATTTGCACTCGTTTTTTTTTTCGAAGTTAACTAGCTACGACTTATTTGAGAGCTTCTCTAAACTTGTCATTACGTATTAAAAACAAAGGCAGTATCATCATATCAACCTTTGCTGGCGGCGCGTAAAGTTCAGTCGGCTAAATCCGTGTGTTGCTGTGGAGCCTACTACAGGGGGAAAGATTTTACATTTTCACAAAGATGCAGTATGGAGACGACGCGGAAAAAATTCATGCCGATTTATTACATGTATATGGGGATCATGACTTTTCATATAGCACTATTACAGGATGGAGGCGAGAATTCAGAGAAGGACGGCAGAGCTTCGAAAACCTCCCTCGTGCAGGAACACCCGAAGGAGGCGTGAACGAAAGAACCATCACTGCTGTTCGTGAACTAATTAGGGAAAACCCACACATAACCTTCAGGTAATAAGTTTAGATGTCAGTGTAGAAACAACTATTCATCAACATTCAAAGTTCCGAAATATATGTGACCTCGCAAACTGACAGAACAGCAAAAAAGGGCTAGAGTCGCCTCTTGAAGGAGATATTGGCAATGTCTGAACCTTGTGGCCTCAAACGGTTAACAAACAATGTCACAGGTGATGAGACTCCCAGAAAGATCGACAACTATGTTTGTGTTGCGGAAGATGAACCGCATCTCCAAATCATCCGACGAGACATTCGCTCAAGGATTTTCACAATTTGCTTTTCAATTTCTAAGGAGTGGTAGCCATGGACACCTTACCTTTGAAAATGACTATAAATTGCCAATACCACACCAACCTTGTTTTGCCCAAAATGGTAAAGATGAAGGAGCAGCATCCAGCAACAGGTGTGTTAAGGGTTCTCCTTCATGACAATGACAGTGCTCACAAAACCCAGCAATGCCCATCTGCAGCAAGGGAAAATGAAACAATTACCCCATCCTGTACATTCACCCGATCTTGCACCATGCGATTTTGGTTGTTTCCAAAAGTTAAAAAATAAAATTGCTAGGAAGCCCTTTTCAAGATTGCAAGACCTTGCAAAATGCGTTCATTCAGAGTTGCGGTACTCTTTACCACCAAGCGTTCCAGAATTGGGGTAGACGTCTGCAACTTTGCATAGATGCTGGAGGAGAGTACATTGAAGGACAGTAAAAGCTTTATTAAAGTAAATTCTCAAAGTTTCGTTCTCAAATGCATATCAATAACGTTTTGGACGCCTTTCGTAGTTCTTTTCTACCAGGACAGTTTTTGTTATGGATGAATGACGCAGATTTTGGAGGAGGCCTAATCAATGTAATCTGTTGACCGAATGCAAAACACAAAACTCTGTGCTTGAGAAAGAGATTCGCGATCTAAAAATGGTGAATAATGATCTAGAACAATACAGCCGAAAGAAAAACATTGAAATACACGGCATCTCATTAAGAAAAGAAGAAGATGAAAGTGTTCTGCATGGCTATGTAAAAAATTTAGCTGATAAGTTAGATATTACGGATTTTCAAACGAAAGATATTGATGTGATTCACAGAGTCTCTGTTAGGGATAAGCAAAAATTACCTTATGTTATCGTACAATTTAAGAGTAGAACCATTAAAAATAAGTGGATTGCTCGAAAAAAAACTAGAATTAACACTGGTGAGGTTTTTCATGACAGTTCCAATAATTCAATTTACATTAACGAAAATTTGACACAGATGAACAAACAAATTTATTGGAAAGCTAATTTTTGCTAGACAACATAACTATAAATATGTATGGTACAAGAATAACAAAATATTTGTTAAAAAAGGAGATAACGATAAGCCGATTAGGATTAATATGTTTGATACTATCGAGGATTTAACTAAAGATTAATTTTTGCAATTTTTAAATTATAATTTGTTTTTATTTCCATTTTTAAACAATTATGGAGGTTATTGAACTAATAGATAATGAATTAAATTTGGATGGCCCTGATACTACACAAGAATTAAATCCTAATATTTTTTACAAGGCAAAGATAATAACGAATTAGGCATATTCTATATTAATATAAGATCAGTTAAAAAAAATTGGGACCTCTTTACTGTTTATATTGATTCGTTTATCGATTATTTGGATGTTATTATTCTAGTAGAAAGTACAACTAACATTCTGGAAAATTCACTTATTAATTTAGCTGGTTTTGATAAAATCGCTATTGATGCTAATATTTCAAGTGGCAGAGGGCTTATAGTTTTCTATAGACATAAGCTGAATGTTTCTGAACTAAACATTTCGATTTCACCTGCGGAAGTAATTCATCTACAGATTAAAATTAATGGCTTTTTATTAAACTTGATCGCTCTATACAGATCACCAGGTACAAAGGTTAAAGAATTTCTATCAAATTTGAAAAATTGGTTCGACTTAAATTTAAAGCTAAATGATATTTTCTTGGTTGGCGATTTTAATATTGATACTGCAAATATAGACAAATATGGTAGCGACCAATACTTGAATCTCTTATTGGTGTATGGCATGGAACAGAAGGTATCAGGTCTTACTAGAGAAGAAGTCGTTATGCAAACTTTGCAACAATCTCAAATTGATCATGTGGTTCATAAAATTAAAAACTTTGAAGCAGATATAAGAGTCTATAAAAAAAAGATTGCTGATCACTATGGAATATTAATTAGAACAAAAATAAAATCATTAATTTCTAGAGATGAAAATCCTACAAATAAGAATAACGCTTACTTAGGTACATATGTCGTTGATAAAAAACTTTCCCAAAAACTAGGATTAATATATTGGGATCTTATTGGAACTGAGGTTACTAATCCGAAAGACTTGTTAAAATTGATATTAGATAAAATTAACGAAATTAGGAATCAGTGTTATTTCAAAGCATCTGGAGTTAAAAATTTCAAAAGGAAACCGAAAGAATGGATAACTGAAGGGATAATTAAGGCTATTGAAGAAAGAGATCTGTTGTGGGTTAAATATAAGAATAATATGCAAAATACGATATTATATGATGAATATAAAAAAGTAAGGAACACTGTAAATAGTTTGATAAGGAAACAAAAATGTTTTTATTATAGAAATAAAATCGATTTAAATAAAGATAACAATAAGAAAATTTGGGAGCTGGTAAAAGATATTATTAATGATAAAAAGAAATTATCTGTTGTCATGCAAATAAAACGCTATTTTGGTAAAAATAAAGCGATCTAGTTGATAGTGGATGATTTTAACAATTACTTTGCAAGTGTTACAGAAAATTTAATCCTGAAATATTCAAAAAATATAAATATAGCTGTCAACGAGATTATTACACCTTCTAATTCACATTCTATTTTTATACCTGAAGCAAATAGAGATGAGGAAGTACAGATCATTAGCAATTTAAAAACTAGTAATGCAGTGGGCTATGATATGGTGAAAACTTCATATATAAAAAGCAATGCAGATGTTTTTTCTGAGATCCTGCAACGCTTGATTAATTTGAGTTTGAACACTGGCATTGTTCCTAACACACTCAAAACTGAAATTGTGCGTCCTATATTTAAAAAGGGATCACGAAATATATATAGTAATTATAGACCGATCATGATCTTATCAGTTATTGAAAAAGTTTTAGAAAAATATGTATATAAATATGTTAAAATTTTTTTAGAAAAATGTAAAATAATTACGAATAGGCAGTACGGGTTTAGGAAGAACAGAGGAACTATTGATTTATTAGAGCATTTCTCACAATACATTAATATAGCACTCAATTCTGGAAAAAAGGTTTGTGCTATATTTATGGATTTGAATAAAGCATTTGACAAGGTTAACCATGACATGTTGTTAAAAAAGGTTATCATTGGTGGGAATTCGAGGTTCACTGAATAAATGGTTCAAAAATTACTTGTCTGATAGGACTATCATCACTAGGATTGAAAATTGTGAGAGTAGAGATCAAATTTTAAATTCAGGTGTACCACAGGGCTCAGTTTTGGGGCCACTTTTATTTGCAATTTATATAAATGATTTAGCAGAAATAAATTTTCAGGGTAATTTGTTTATGTTTGCTGACAATACCGTTCTGCTGAACGCAGGTATGCAGGTAGAAGAAGTAGTTAGATGTGCACAGAACGACTATAATGTAGCAAATTCTTGGTTTCAGAAAAACAAACTCTTCTTAAATGAAGAAAAAACCAAATATATGATCATTCAGAGTAGGCACAAGTTAAATAACTTATGCATTAAAACACATAACTGTCAATATAAATTAATAATTAACCAAAACGCATGTTCCTGCCCAATTGTGGAAGAGGTTAATAAAATTCAATATTTGGGAATTTATATTGACCAAGATTTTAAATGGGAATCGCACATAAAATATAATTGTGATAAACTAAAGTATGCATCTTACAAAGTGTTGAAGTTGAACTCATATTTCATTGGATATCATAACAATGATATATAAAGCTCTCTGTGAAACATTCATCAGGTATGGTATCAGTATATATGGATGCACTTTTGTGTAAAAATAGATCGAATGAGCAAGTTTCAAGGAATCGAAAGATTCCTGAGACTTGAGATCTCCCATCAAGGCCATCCATCCAACTTGTTCTTTAATGTGCACAGGGTTTATTCTTCTGGCACGGGGTCAAGTCTTGATGGTCACCTCACCCGATGAGTGGCAGCCGTACAAGCCCATTGATGCCCCCTTTCAGACAGAGTGCAGGGTGAGGGTTTAGAGGAGGTAAATCTCAACACTGGCACCTTTAGAACTCATACTTGGGAAATGCAGACTAATAGCCCTTCTCTCTGCCGACTGAGACAGTAGCATATCTTCCTTCCCTTTATACTATAATGAAGGAAATAATTATGTAGGATGTGTTGATCTATTAAAAACAGTTATCTTACACTAAATTTTTAAAGTTGTTTTTCTCATTTACGACCACTCTATATTTGCACTCTTTCTATTGAAACTATTAATACAGTAAACTAGCATCCGTTAACAAGAAATGCAAATGAGGGATGTTTTAATTAAAGTAGCCTCGTATTTCAGTTTTGTGTATGGAACCTTTTTAGTTAGCTTGCCTCAGTAATTCCTGTGTTCTCTCATGCAGTTCCTGGACCACCGAAAGACGTGAGAATAACTTCTGTTACTAATGTAAGTTTGACGTCGGAATGGAAAATCCCAGACTTTGTGAATGGTATACTTCGGGGTTATGAAGCGTTCATCAATTCATCCGACATCCAGCAATATCATTCAGCTGCCAATACAACTGACGAGAAAATAACCTTTTCTGATCTAAAACCATATACTAACTATTCATTGTGGGTGGCAGCACGTACTTCAGTAGGACTGGGAGACTGGTCTGAGATAAAACATGCAAGGACAGATGTTGGTTGTAAGTACATATTTTCTGATGTCCAAAAATATTACTGTTAATCAGAACAAATTCAATTAGGTGTGTCATCTATAAGTTCATTTTAATTTCCAGGGAAATCTCAGTTCTTTGTAGTGCACAAGAAAGGACAACAGATATTTATAGTAAGTTCATAATATAATTTTTCAGTTCTAAACAAATTTTTGAAATTTCGATGACAGTTTAATCAAGTGTACGGGATTTTATTGATATTATCAAAAAGAAACTGGCAGACGTATATACTATTTTGACTTCCTGAGAATTTTTATACATGTCATTGTAGTCATTTTTCGTGAATTGTGTGTAAATGGCATAACAGAAGGATTGCTGTGAACTATTTCCTTTTGATGATGCACGGAATCGGCATGGAACTTTGCCTTCTTCTGATGCAAATAGTTAGACACTGATTGCAATATCAATGTCGAACATATCCTACAAGTAAGCAAACTGGATGCATGGGAATGGGATAGATTAGGTACTAATTAACAGCAAATCGGCTGCCTCTTTAAGAAAAACAGATCGTATAGTAGAGACTAAATTAGGTCTTACCATTGGTTTATTTAACATCTCTGTCAACTGAACCTTAAGAAATGCTGTGCTCGAGTTAAAAATATGACGTTTAACACGGATGGTTTGAAAAACTCTAAGATAGTCGATGATAGGTTTCTCAGTCTGCATTAAAATTTTGCATTGTTTGCAACTGAGATTCTTCATTCAGCGGACGGGCTGCCTACCAGTAAACTGTATCCTGAAGGCTTCATGTAGGTCATCGTTATGCAAGATCATTCATGAGGTCATCGTTATGTGTGTCCGTCTGATGTCCGGTCAGCAGAGAGTTCGATTGAATTGGCCTCAACGTCAATGGAGAAATGTTCTGTTCACCGATGAAACCCGATTTAGTCAGCAAACTGATTACCCACGACTATTGTTCTGGAGACAGCCTGGAATTAGATATCATCCCATTAACATCCAGGAAAGAGACATTTTTGGAGTTGACGGTGTGTTGGTGTGGGCAGGCATCATTCTTAATGGCCATACCTACCTTCATGTCTTCTCAGGAGGAACTGTAACAGCTGTAAAATATTGCAATCAGATCCTCAAACTTATGTTCGTCCATTTCTCGAAGCAATGGGTCCTGATCCTGTATTAATGGAAGATAACGCTCGTCCTCATATAGCTCGCTTGGTGGACCCTAGAGAGTGAAACCATAAACCGTATGGACTAGGTTTCCCGATCACCTGACCTAAATCCAATAGAACATGTTTGGGACACTCTAGGACGAAACATCGCCGATTGCAATTCACCTCTAAAGACCATCTAGAAACTCCGATTTTTTTCAAGCATGAATTGTAATTACTCCTTCAAACTCTCATTTGCACCTTGATTCGCAGCATGACGAGTCGTTGGGCATCCTGTATCGTTGTCCGAAGTGATGAAACACCATATTAAAGGTATGTTATCATTGAACTTTATCTGCCATTTTGAAGTAATAATTTTCTAAATACGAATATCTCATTAGTGTAAGATTTCCTGGAATTCATTTGTTTTTCGGGTATTAGTGGGATATATGATCATGGACTTCATCTGAACGTTTCATTGAAATGCAACGAAAGACTTGTTTGAAATTCGTCTTTTTTGTGTTTGTTCCTTAACTTTTGAGCTCCAGTGTAAGAACAGATTGTTGTACGAGATCGTTAATATTTTTCACGAGGAAAAACCTCAATGATATACTCGAATAGAGGGATAAGAATGAAAGGAGCATTGAAGATAAGATATATGTAAATGGCTAGATAGTCTCAGTATTTCAGAGATGATTCTGAACAATGTCGTTAGTTCTATTCCTATTATTTGAAATTAAAATATTTTACTTTAATTAATTATGTAACTTTTTACTCATTTTGCTTATAATAAATATTTTTAATTTGGCATAACTTAGAAAAACGCTGAAATTTATCGAAAGTAGACAGTATGTTGGGTCTTATATTTTTGTTTCGTTGCATTTTTCAGATCCAAGCGAACCTCAAGATTTCAAGACCTTGGATTATAATTCATCGTCAATCCACGTAACGTGGGTGGAACCGATAGAAAAGCTTGGTCCCATTGATGGTTATGTATTCAGTTGGCATAAAACTAACGATGCTGGAAATGGTAAAAGTGAAAATGTAGGAAAGACCTTGAGTTATGTATTAAGTGACTTAATACCTTGGACAAATTATACTCTGCAGCTTAGTGCTTACAACATTAATAAGAACAATGAAACACTGGAAGGAAATTATGTAAAGATGGTACAAAATACCGGTGAATCAGGTGAGTCGTTTATATTTTAGGTAGAATATATATCTAATGCAATAAACATTTATTCATAAAGAAATCTCACAAATTAGAAATATGTAAAAAAATGTAACAATTGCAGTTTGAAATATATAAACTAAGTGTTTTTGTTGAGAATATTTTTGGCAAAAGATTTCGATAATCCCCCAAAATTTAAAGAGGACTTGCGCAAGTCCCTAAAACACATAACTGGATGGTCCTCATGTGCAGGAGAGCCATACCTGTAAAGCACGCTTGATGGCCTAGATGGGAGCCTTGCACCTGTCTCCTGAAAGCTGACCAGCCCTTCCCCGCCTTTCTCTGTGCCCTTGGAGTCCGTGTGACCTGACCATTTAGCCTCTAGGTGTAGAAATGAAGTACCGCTTAGAAGAAAAGCAACCCAACAAGCCAATTAGACCATTGTGTGAACAAACGTATTTTTACGATAGTAACAACCCAGTTTTGTAGTTATTACATAAGATGGCACAATCATGTTCCTCCGTAGGATGCACAAATCGTTAAAACCCAAATCTGTTAATTTCTTCAAATTAATTTATGTCAGTGGTGCATAACCTTTGCGGTCAACGTACTATACAAGAGGTTAGTATTGCTTGGGGACAACAGGAAAAAGGTAAATTTGCTTGGGGGCAAAAAATACATTCGTTTGTGGGTGGAATAAAAAAAACAACCAGTTCTTTTAAATGAGCAAAATATCTTTGGCTGTTGCTGTTACATAAACACTTCAGTTGGAAATTTCTCTATCTGCAAATTGTGTACCATGATGATATTTAAATATTTTAAACCCTAATGATACGTAATCAGTAATTAAGACGAACTTTATAATAATAGGGGTACATCTATCTCGTCGTAGAATATCGTAGAACACAATGTCCTCGTGCAATGTTCTTTTGGAAATACTTATTATTAAATTTGTAAACACTGAGAAAAATGGGGAATACTAATAGCATTGCAGGCTGGAAGATATGGCATTCCGGTTTAGTAGTTGAGAAAATGAAAATGATACGTAGTGGGAGGGAAGACAAAGGGAATACAGATTATGACTTGATTTCGTAAGAACTGTAATAAATTGAACACTATTAGCCTTCATCCGACTTGACATTTCCTAACACAGAATGCGAATCGTATTAACACCGAATAATGTGAAATAATGAAAGCAATTTTGAATATTTACTGGAAATTTTTTTCTAGATCAATGCAACGTATATGTTTGAAAAAAAATCTGAGAAATTCATTTGATTCACCACATAAACCAGGATCTTATAATCCTGGATCCTGCGTTCTTCCATTGTGCACAAAAAGTGTCGCACAAAGATAAAGTAACCCAACCAATGTTCTGCGTAGTGTCGTCGTCAACATAGCAATTGCACTGTACATGACTTGGTGCCACCACATCGACTCCATTTCTCTCTGTAATCAATAAGCAAGACCATGGAATACGTTAATTCTCTAAGTGTAGAGGAGACATTGCCTTTTGAATCGCATTTAATCCATCAGTGAAGTCTTTTTCAAGATATAAGCCATGGTCCATATCTATAGCATATCTAGACACTTAATTTTACAAAGCAAGTAAAGACCATAACTTGAGAGCTATCTTTTACGGCTGGATAGCCCTTTAATATCCCCATATTCGGATATTGTGATGCTTGACCAGTTGCTGATGAAAAATGATATTGATCAGAAAATGCTACTCTTAACTCTCTTATTCGTGGTGTTGACTTACGCTAACTCAGCAAGCAAATAGTTTTCATGGGTTGCTCACTGACATTCGGCTTACCTGGACTTCATTTAGCGCAACATCCAATCTCTGCAAATTTCCTGCGCCACGTATACATTTGCTTTCTTCTGTAGGTTCTTCGCTTCATATTGTCCGGTACACTGTCCAGTAATCGGATATTGAGTTTTGTGACATGAGAAAATACAAAAAGGGTTTTCGAAGGGTTCGCCATAATCAGCCACCTGTGTGCATGTAAGAGCCTTCTGTATTGAATATAAATGGAAGAAACATTAGTGCAAAAAAAACTTTAAAAATATATATTTCAAAAGACTTGATATAATAAATACCATGTGTAGGAATGTGTTGATCTAGTACAAATAGTTTTTTTGTACTTAATATTTAACATTTTTTACTCCATTTACGATCACCCTGTAGTTAAATTCTTTTGAATAATATTATTATTGCAGTGAATTTCATCCGTTAATAAAAAAAATTTATAAGAAGGATGTTTTTATTAAAATAGCCTCGTGACTCAATTTTGCACATGCCCCGTTTTAAATTAGCTTGCATCAGTAAACAGATATTAATTCCTATGTTCTCTCATGCAGTTCCTGGACCACCGAAAGACGTGAGAATAACTTCTGTTACTAATGTAAGTTTGACGTTGGAATGGAAAATTCCTGACTCTGTGAATGGTATACTTCGTGGTTATGAAGCGTTCATCAATTCATCCGACATCCAGCAATATCATTCAGCTGCCAATACAACTGACGAGAAAAAAACCTTTTCTGATCTAGAACCATATACTAACTATTCATTGTGGGTGGCAGCACGTACTTCAGTAGGACTGGGAGACTGGTCTGAGATAAAACATGCAAGGACAGATGTTGGTCGTAAGTGTATATTTTTTGCTTTTGAAAATTATTAGTACTGTATAATCGTTATTAATTTGACTAGAATTTCTTACTTTGCTGTTATTTAAGTATCTCTGATCCATGGTTTACCAAACATTGTACTCACTTTCTAATTTTTTACCCTTTCTAATTTGGAAAATCCATTTCTTTCTGGTGAGCACATTAGAATTATTTCAAAACTTGTTAATAGGAAATGTTGCCTTATATCGTGCGTGTCTTTCGTGTCACTCTACCAAGTACAAAAGCATTTCAGCCAAAAGTGTTATTATTGTAATGAAAAAACATTCAACATTGAATTCCGTTTTTGCTTGATTTTGTGGCATCTGAGCAGTGGGGCGAGTTTCGTGGTTGCAATGACAAATTTCGAACATCTCATTCTCAGATCCTGCCCTACTGAGAAGCATCTTTCTAGGATGTATGCTTACTTAAGTAAAAGGCAGTGATGAAGAGACTGAACCTGCGTGATTTATATCAGAGATTAAAAGGCCTTTTTTTTTGCAGAAAATTTTAAAATATGATTCGCTCTATTATTAGCAGGAATTTTTTATTGCTGATTTTTAATTGGAGCGCCTTCATTGCTAATCTGAAAAATGTTCTAGAAAGTTATATAGCAAGACGACACATTTTATGCACAAATCTGTTGATTGCAGACTAAATTTCAAATGAAATATATATATACTATCTTAATAATGTATTTGTGTTCTGGTTTTAATTTACATTTCAGACTTCTGTATGAAATTAATATTTTGTTTCAGTTTCTTCATTACCGGACAACTTACACGTTCAAGATTACAATGATACAGCGCTTTTCTTAGAATGGGAAAATCCAAAGGAGAAAAACGGACCAATTAATGGTTTTAAAGTATTTTGGGAAAAGAGTGGAGACACCGAACTGCAGAGTAATCTGTCTGCTGGTTCTGAGAATGTCCACAGCTATGTTATAGCAGATTTGGCTCCTTGGACTAATTATACGATTAAAGTGAATGCTTATAACATTAACAACGAAGGAGATGTTTTAGATGGGAATCAGAGCTTAACAGAGAAGAGAACTGCAGCAGCAGGTAAGTACGCATTGCTACCAAAATAGAGAAAATAATATTACACTTGTCAGAAATCTTTTTCTGTGATATTCTTACTCTACAAATATCAATTATTTACCCCTGATAACAAATTGTCGTCTTGATACAACATATTGACCATTTCTCTGCAGTTTTAAGTGATCTTTGCCATATATTGATGATACTCGTAAATGTTTCTTATTCTCTTTTTTTTTTCCACTTCATGAACAATATGCTCATTCCATAACATCTGTCTCCTAATCACTAACTATTAGTAAATACCTCAAAATGTGCTATGGCTAATCCCCATCTTCCGTAGAAAACAAGTTGAAGAGAAAGATTCACCTTCTGACCTCAGTGTTTCGTTTTTGTAAAAGAGGAGATTTTTGTGCAAGAGGAATTATTTTTAACCAACCGCCATGCAAAGGAAATTTCTCTTTCGTATTTCCAACGTGGCATAACTAAGGATAAGGAAATGTTTCGTTAGGCATTCATGTCTGTTCGCTTAAATAAGCCATCAGGAAGAGGGAGAGGCAAGATTTTACTCTGGAATCTGTTGATTTCATTTAGCAGCTATCTTATTATCTGTTGACGAGAGTGAATTTATAAACTTTGAAACGTTCGCTCCTTCATTTCAATGGCTCCGAGTGTCACCGCTCAAATTTCGGTTAGTCAGATCTTTCGTCTAGAATCACCCAATTTTGATCATACAAATAATTCGGTTCATCGGCGGATTTTGAAAGAGATTGGGAGAGGGATTTCCTACAAAAGTTTCAGCAGGAAAGGGCTATTGAGAATGCCTACTATGATTCTGGCCATTAGGCTTGATCAAGTTGGGATTTATGCGAAATAACCAATATTTACATTATTAGGCATTAAATTATGACTCTCCCCATCAGATACAAATACCAATACTTTTTCCACAGTGTAGGCTTTCTTGGGCTTAATTAAATTCCTAAACAGGATGTGGCGTGGATGCTACTACGTTATGACATATTGTACCTCTGCAGATAAGTAAAACACCCACAGTTGAATAAATCAGTGATCGTTTTATTCTCAGTCCTTGGATTGCCCGTCCGGATATAGCAAATAGAAAGACTGAAAGTAGCAGACATCAAGTGTTAATCTTTATCACAATGATTTATTGCCAAAACTTCCTTTACGGAAGCAGTGACGTACCCAAGAGGATCTATGGGGTTGTAACCTGCACTCCCCGCTTTGTAAACTTGAATAATACATCTCCGAAATCAGAGAGCTAAGAATGCTAACCCTTCCCCCGACTAGAACTTTCTGGGTAGGCCACTCCATGGAAGTCGCACTTTTCGGTATTGTGAAATTTGGAGCGGATCTCGTTCTTAGCATCTACTCTGATATCTCAAATGATGAAAGCTTTGACAATTGTCCTATTGGAAATACAAGGATGGAGCCACGACAGACTGCAGCTTTGTATCAATCTTTTTTAACTTGTTCAACTTCTATACTTAACGAAGAACTGCTATCATTAAGGGCTGAATAATTCCATTTGTCCAAAACTAGAAATCATCTAACGTGCTTAATTGTTTATTATAGAATTAAATATATCAAAATACATCTCAGCTTTTGTGTATTTAGATCATATTAACTATTTCATCCTAATTGGTCATCACTGTTATGAAATATTGAACTTTAAATTCCATATGCTTAAAACATCTAAAATGAAATGTAGCGAGTTTTATGATTCAAATGATTTTAAAAAAATATATCGTGACTGAATATCTATATTAAAAATTTCCCTTCATGTTCCACCAGTGCCAAATGAACCTGAGATTGCGGATGTACATGTTATGAATTCCAGAAGAGTTTCTATCAGGTGGAAATATCCTGGCATCTTCCCTGGACCCACAAACTATTCTGTGCAAGTTTGGATGACATACAATTGCTCATCATTGAACAAAAATCAGTTTGTTAAATCCCAAAGAGAAAAAGAGGTATTTGCACCATTGCCTGAGTATTACACAGAGATGGGCGGATTGAGCCCATACACGAACTATTTCTTCGTAGTGGAAGCGACCACAGAAGCAGGCAGTCGGAACAGTGGGCAGTCGCCTGGAATAAAAACTGAGCCAGATAGCAAGTTTTTTCATTGTTTTTATTCGGGAAATTATATTTTGCAAGTTAATGTTAATTATTGTAATTAATTAGCACTGATGTTACATTAATTACTTGTTAATGCTATGAAGAAATATTGTTTATTGTAATTAAAGTGTATTAGCATTTATTTTTAACAATATATTTTGGTTAACAAGTATAAACTTTAGGCATATTATTTAATTCATCTTGTACCTAGCACTATCTTATGTAGCTTATTTCATACACCTTACCATTTCTGAACTTTATAAGTTTATGCAGTGGCAGTCCCTTGACAAACGCTAAGAAAGGTCAGAGAGAGAAATATAGGCGTTCCGATGAGCTACGATTTTGAGAGTTGTTCATAGACGCCCTCTCCCCCCCCCAAAAAAAAAAAATTAGACGAAACAAATGTAGAAAGTGTTTCTTGTGATGACTACTGGAAATTATGTAGTTCAGATGAATGAAAAGTAGCTGTAAAACTGAGCCACGATCAGTAGCGGTAAAAGTCCGACTATGGCTCAAAAGCCACATTTCATTGTGAAATATTAATTTTAACAGACGAGACATATTTCTTTTCCTTAATTTCGTATTTATTTTGTATTGCTGCGAAAGATCTCATTATGAAAAGGAATATTAACAAAAGGCGTTTTCTTGTTAAATTGAAGTTTTAATAATTACCTCCTATCGAATCGATTCCCTTTTTACTTCAGAAGGATTAATGGATGCATCTACTACATTATAATCTCTCACTAGTGGTGAAAGGTGACAATTTCACGCAGTAGCTTACATTTTTTTAGTAGTTAGTGGATCACAACATAAAATTATTGACCCACAATACATTTTACAAATTGTCTTATCATAAATTTATCTAGCAAATACGATATACATCACTTTGTTTCATACTATCTTTCATCATCATCATCATCATCCTCAAGCAGCCATGGGCTACGGATGTCCAACCAGACCGTACAATTTAGTTCTCCAAGCAAGTCTATCCTGAGCTACATCTACTGCATCTGGCCATTGCACACCAATTCTAACAAGGTCCTATTTGACATTGTCTGCCCACCACATTCTAGGTCTCCCCATCTTTCTGAGGCCTTTAGGCACACTGTTCATAACCCTATTCACTAATCTATAATTATTCATACGGGCAACATGGTCAAACCAACGGAGTCTCTCTCTGCACAATATGCTGTTTAAAGGAGGTTGCAAACTCCTTTGCCTAACCTCATCATTAGTTACAAAGTTGAACCACCTAATGCCCAAGATACTACGTAAGCATCTGGAATCAAAAGCATCTAGTTTCCTGTTATCCTGTGTACAAAGTGTCCAGGTTTCACTACCATAACTAACCCTAGAAAGAACCAAACTATTATACAGTCTAATTTTAGTCTTTAGGTGTATACGCCTATTTCTCCACACTCTCCATAGATTCTTAAAAGTCCCGGCAGCAATCCCTATTCGTCTGTTAATCTCATGCCGCACATCACC
This sequence comes from Ryuthela nishihirai, assembly GCA_038380435.1. Taxonomy (NCBI): domain Eukaryota; kingdom Metazoa; phylum Arthropoda; class Arachnida; order Araneae; family Heptathelidae; genus Ryuthela; species Ryuthela nishihirai. The sequence continues at coordinate 45,487,284 of JAWZYU010000005.1, forward strand.
ATTACCTGTTACATAGCTCCCAAGATAATTAAGCTGACAGACCTTCTCAAGAGTGCAGCCATTCAGATTAACCGAATCACAGCCTGCATGACCAATTTTCATCACTTTAGTTTTCTCTCTGTTTATAACCAAACCTACTCTACTAACAGTCTCATCAACAGCTCGAATGAAAGAGTTCATCTCATCAACATCATTTGCCAAAAGGGCTAAATCATCGGCATAATCTAAATCAGAAATTTTCGTATCTCCAGTCCATTTAAGGCCAAAATCTTTCCCTTGAAGTGAATTTCGGATAACATAGTCAATAACCAAGCTAAAGAGAAAAGGAGACAAAATGCAACCTTGTCGAACACCAGAAGTAATGCTAAACCAATTGCTACAAGCCTTACCAACTCTCACACACGACTCAGTGTTATTATAGAGAGCTTTCGTTATGTTAACTAACTTGTCAGGTATACCATATGATCTCTCAATCAACCACAAATTATGACGATCAACAGAGTCGAAAGCCTTTTTGAAATCAACGAAGCTAGCAACCGAAGGTTTCTGAAACTCTAAACATTTCTCAAGAATCTGCCTAAGTGAAAATATTTGATCCACACATCCCCTACCACTTCTGAATCCACATTGCTCATCACGCAATTGACTGTCAACCAGATTCTTAATTCTATTAAGCAAAATCATGGAAAGAACTTTACTTGGAAGAGAGAGTAGGCTGATACCCTTATAGTTATCACAAGAACTGCGATCACGTTTATTGAAAATAGGGATAACAATAGCTCTGGTAAAATCCTTAGGAACCATGCCTTTATCATAAAAGATATTCAGAATTTCAGTCATCCAAGTGGTAACCGAAACATTCCCAGCTCTAAGCATTTCCGCAGTAATTTCATCTACCCGTGGGGATTTATGTAGTTTAAGTTTAGGAACAGCCAAAATAACTTCAGATTGTGTTATAGGGCCAACATTAAAGCCACCAATGCACCTAACATCATTGCAAACAATGGGTTTCTGAAACTCTAAACATTTCTCAAGAATCTGCCTAAGTGAAAATATTTGATCCACACATCCCCTACCACTTCTGAATCCACATTGCTCATCACGCAATTGACTGTCAACCAGATTCTTAATTCTATTAAGCAAAATCATGGAAAGAACTTTACTTGGAAGAGAGAGTAGGCTGATACCCTTATAGTTATCACAAGAACTGCGATCACGTTTATTGAAAATAGGGATAACAATAGCTCTGGTAAAATCCTTAGGAACCATGCCTTTATCATAAAAGATATTCAGAATTTCAGTCATCCAAGTGGTAACCGAAACATTCCCAGCTCTAAGCATTTCCGCAGTAATTTCATCTACCCGTGGGGATTTATGTAGTTTAAGTTTAGGAACAGCCAAAATAACTTCAGATTGTGTTATAGGGCCAACATTAAAGCCACCAATGCACCTAACATCATTGCAAACAATGGGAATACACTTAACCGCATTGTTTAAAATATCACTGAAATGCTCAGCCCACCTAGCCATGACAGAATCCTTCCCTTCTATAACCTCACCTTGTTTATCCTTCAATCCTTGTATACCTGTCCGTTTTCTATCATACAAAACATTAACTATCTGGTACAGCTCTCTGCTGTTGTGCTGTCTAACTGCTTCCTCGGCTTTGTCAGCCAAACCATCAAGCCAAAGATTCTTATCAGCAGCTAACTGATCTTTTACACGTTTATTAAGTTCTCTGTAATGATTTCTATTAGGACTAGTAGGGCATTGATTAAGGACATTCCTGCAGTTCTTTCTTTCCAAAGTAAGCTCAAGTGCCTTATAACTCAGATAATTCTGTCTCTTCTGCTCCTTTTTTCGTAAAAGAGTACTGTTAGTGTCCAAAAAAGCCTGTTTAAAATGATCCCATTCTTCCTCAACTTCAGTAGTAAGCAAACCATGACTGTCATAATGACTAAGTAACCTATCATGGTAAGCTTTGGTTATAACTGCATCTTTCAGAGCTTCAGTATTAAAAGTAAATTTTTTAATCCTAGCACAACACTTTTTAAGTTTAAGTTGCAACACACTTTTAACAAGGTAATGGTCAGATCCAATTTCAGCTCCCCTATATGCCCTGGTATTCCTAACAGAACTAGCCCATTTGCTGTTAATTAATATATAATCAATCATATTCTTATGCAGCCCATTAGGTGAAACCCATGTGTATTTATGTATATCATGGTGTTTGCAATAAGTGTTACTTATTCTGAATCCATTGAGTTTATTTACCTGTAGGAGACGTTGCCCATTGCCATTGCAGCTACCAATACCAAAAGGGCCTATTACTCCTCCCCAAAGGTCAGAGTCAGTACCAACTTTGGCACTGAAGTCACCTAGAACAAGGGTAATATCTCATTTCTTGACAGAATTCAAAATATATTCCGAAGTTGTCCGTAAAACCTATCCTTCTCATCCTCATCGGCATCCTCAGTGGGGGCATAACAGCAGATAACATTCAAGTCTTTAACGCTTGTCTGAAATTTTGCTGTAAGAAACCTTTTATTAATGCACTCATATCCTAGAAGATCATCACTAGCGTGTCTCACCTTGGTGAAGCTTATTGTCGTCCCTCCCTGAAAAGAGAAATTTAAAATTATTTTTAAGAATCTGACCTTTATCTGTCCATCTGGTCTCTTGCAAGCCGAGAATATCTAAATTATAATGGTGGAATTCTTGTGTGAGGACATCAAGAGAAAAAGCTCTGTGCAGAATCCTCACATTCCAACTACCTATGGAGAGAAAATGGTTAGTGGGATGTTTAAGGAAACTATGTTTATTGAGAGAGGGAATGCCGACAATATCAAACAGCCCCCTAATCGCAGACATGGGGCAAAGACCCGTTCCCCCACTACTAAAGGCTGAAGCCATCTACACTGGAAGACTTCCTCCAATGTAGAATTTGACGATGCCAATAGAAGCAAAGAGTTCAGGTGCCTGCGATGACTTCTGCTCAGGATTATCCACCAGCTGATAAACATATCCTGTGAATCTATTCACTTGGGGCTGTCAACCCACAAACAAACAGAAAACACAGCGGAAGATTTTCCCTCCACAGAACCCCACCAGTGCAGTAAAATCAGAATCCATAATCAAGCTCAGAGCCATATATCTGTCCAGTCCAGTGGGTTTATATGGTCAGCACCAGGACCCTGTGTGGTTGACCACTCCTCAGCAGGGTAGAAAAAAGAAAAGTAGCCATAGTTGTCCAGATCAGTAGGTCACACTAATCTGGCAGCCCTCCCCTTCCGTTCACTTCCACAAGAGAGTATCTCTTTTGAAAGGTGCTAACGGTCTGCACCACGAGAAGGCGGGGTCGGACATTAGGTGCTAGGCCTGGCCGGTTCTATGCATCATCACAGGGGATTGGTGCATAACTCTCGTTCCAGTGACTACCTAGCTACCATTTACAGACCATACTATCTTTACGAAAACAAATTTAAGGAATGGATTTATACACTTAAATTAAAGTAGCTCAGGTGATTTCTGATACTAATGTTATTGTCTAGATAAGTGATGGCGAACTGATCTGGAGAATGAAATTAGTTCGAGGAGTGTATTCTAAAACTAATTTTTATTTTTTAATTAAAAAATATTTTTCCATTAAATTAAATTAAATGATATTTTATTTATCAACACTTTTTTATTATTATTATTATTATACTAATTTTTTTAAGACTATAATTCTATAGCTTACGGTACAATAATACACTGGTTTCATAAATTAAGGAAAATCCCTATGTTAAGTCAATTGGAAGCCATCGTTATAAAGCTCTATAACTTCTAAAATAAGATTTTTTTGTTTTGAAAAATGTGATTGCAGATAAAGATCTCAATCATATAAATCAATATCTCGATTTTCAACAAAATTAGTTCAGTATTTAACGAGTTATGGAAGTTTGAATGTTTAGCGATAACAACGCCAGCCACAAAAATTGACTTCAGAAGTTAATCGAAACTTAGTAATAAGTATTGTACCAAAGTGTTTAATAAAATAAGTTTGCCTTTTAGAACTTTGTGTAAAGAATTCTTTCATTATTCTTCAGTTTTTTATTTTTTAAGACTGTCACTGCTGTTAAATATTCCAACTTCCATAACTCATTAAATACTGAACGAATATTGTTGAAAATCGAGATATTGATCTATTTGATTAAGTACTTTATCTGCAATCACATTTTTCAAAGCAGAAAAACTTATTTTAGAAGTTATATAGCTTTGACGTTAGCTTCCCATTGACTTAACATAGGGATTTTTCTTAATTTATGGAAACCAGTGTACTCCGGTATGTGATGTTGGCTATGTTGTGTGGGATTGCCATACACTGTGCACTTTTAAAGAACACACTAGATGACCTTGACGGAAGGCTACCATTTGTCTCCTAATAGCTGTGAGTGGGTGTCCTCCCCTCAACCTTCTCTGATCCCCCGAGGTCCTTGTGACTTGCCATTTAGTCCATTGTGTGCAGACGGTACCACTCAGAGGGAAAAACAATCCAACCCAGTGAGGGCTCATTCACTATTAAGCTCTTTTGCTAAATATATTGTATTCCGACAGAAGGAAAAGAAAAATAACTTTTGACAGAATTTAAATCAGTTTGTGCATGAATTTCATTAAAACCATTAATTTACGTGAAGTCTTTAAAAGAATTCTCGAGTTTAAAAGTGAATAGCATTTTTAACAAAAGACTGTACTGAGGTATTTAGATGATTACTTTGCCTCTGTTTTCAGAAAGGATGGATAAAAAAACCATTGTGAACTTTCAGATTGTTTTTGGAACTGCAAGGTCTGAAAGAACTTTAGTTCAAAGAAGTCATCCAAGAACATTTTATTGATATTAATGATGGTACTAAAATGAGACACATCTGAGGTTTCACATCTGAGTTATTCCATTAATGAGACGCATCTGAAGTCTTGTGTCCGCTTTAAGCTCCTAAATTTCAACTGCTATGGAAATGACAGAATCCACAAGAAGGATTGGGAAACGGCGATCTTTATTAAAAGATCAATCCCCGGCAATTCCGTAATGCTTCCAAAGTTACAAGGAAATGAAGACTCTGCGGTGCGGACTGAATTCACTAAGACTGACAACCTTCGTTTTCTTACTGCATTTAACCGCTAAATAAGGTTCTCTCAAGCACAGACATTGATAAGGTATTAGATGGAAATACATCTACTGCATTGGATGGAGATATAACTCGAAATATAGAGCCTGAAATAATGAAATCTCAAACAGAAACGAAAAAATCTTGTTGTAGCATTCTGCTTTCAGAAATTTTATTGTTGATGCGCCAGAGCATTCAACTTCAACCCAGTATTGCTAAATCTTAGGTATTATGAAAGAGAAAAAATTCAGGAACAGATAACTGTTAATCAGGAGAGATTTAAATTTCTGCTCACTAGTAAGATAACATCAGCAAAATTTATGGTCGATGATAACAAGTATCATGTTATCGAAGATTTTGTAGCTCTCTTAAAATTTTGAAATTTTATTTTTTCTTTTAAAATTTTTCTGCTCGAAAAATCCCCCAAAAATTATATTGGTTCAGGAAACGCTCTTCTTGAAATTGAAATAATAGTACAAGATAAAAACAGAGCAAGAAGGGCTTGGCAGAAAACCAGAAATCTGTAAAATAGACTAGACGGAACAGTTTCTCAAGCATGGTGAAAGTATAGTACAATGAAAATCGTAATAGGGAGTGGAATGAGAAATTGATCTTTCTTAGTGTTAATGACCATTCTGTTGGAAAATGATAAAGGTACTGAGGTGGGTGCGAGAGCCTATTCCCTCTTGTTATTGGTAGATCAAGGCTTGTTACATCAACAGTGAAAAAACAGAGGCTTATGCGTTTCACTTAAGTATCAGTTTTCTTCAAATGAAAAGTGTGAGATGATGATGGATTATAAAGTTAAAATATTTTGGAGAAACAATGATCGAACAATCTCGACTTCATTCACCATCTGCAACTAAGGCTATAATTAAAATCTTTAAAAAAGATACAAATGTTCCTCGACCAGACAAGGTTCCTAAAAATTCGACTTTATTAAGTGCTGAAGTCTTATTCGGAGGAGATGCTTTTCTCAAGCATGGAAAGCTGCATTACCCGGCCTGGGTCCTATTTTCTCATTGAACTACAGGCGGAATATTAGTCTGCTCTCTTGCCTGGGTAGGATTTTAAGGAGAATTTTCTTGAACAGGCTTGAAACATACATCCAAAATCACCCCTGTATCTCTTCTAGACAATTATGCTTTCAAAAGCATCACTGTACAGTTTGTCAATTACTGCGAGTGTTTAAAAATGTCTCAGAAGGCATCAGCAAAAAGGAGAGTACAGCGGCAGTCTTTCTGAAATACATCAAAAGCTTTTGACAAAGTTTGGTAAATATTTTTTATAGCTCCTTGATATCAAACTCTTTGGATTCTTTTGTTGCACTTTTGCCCACTTGTTTCAGCAATAGAAAATTCAGGGTTAAGATATGCGACTCAATCTCGATACCAAAGGGACTTGAAACAGGTTTTCCACAAGGAAACCTTACTCAAATTGCACTTTTTAATTTTTGCTTAAGCGATTTACCAATTGTTGTAAAGTTGAAAATGCACGCCATGCATATGATACAGCAATATACTCAACCTCAACGAGTCAGTTGATCACTGATTATGCAAATAAATAGAGAATAGTCAACAAGAGTTTGAAAAATGTAGAATAAAGATTAAGTCTGAAAGAAGTTCGACACTCCTGTTTACTAAGAAGATTCATCTATAGCCAAAAATCTGTCTCCTTAACTCAAGCAATCAATGGAGGACGTATTTAAGTGACATCTTTTACAGCAAACTTTATTCCAGACTTTTCATAATTATTGCGTTTTGTTTCTAAAGAGCAGTTAAAACAGCCTTCCTGTATATAAGATCAGGGCGGGATCGGGGGGGAAGCAATGGAACCACCCCACGAGAATATATAATAGTAACGATAATAAAGACAAAAAAGAAACTGAGCATGCTCATTTGACGCATTTTTGGTGAAATGTTTTTAAAGATCTCTTAAAATGGGGGGGGGGGGGGTATCTGCAATGGAAATCAAGTCAGTTCCCCTTTTACTTTTTCCTCTAGATCCGCGGACCTGAATAACAGCATAAGTTCTTTAGTATGCATGCTAGTACTATTACTCATCTTGCATGTCTTCAAAAAGAAATACTCTTATTAAGATTTGGGTTTAGCAAAGTGTTGTTACATTGGAACTCTTTAAGCACACCATTCAATTGTCCTTCTTGAACACGGCAAAATACACACTTATAGTTTCTCTTATCGTCATCAGATGGCAGCAGTATACAACTATCCTAGAAGTAGGTGCGTATAAATGACTGGAAAAGAATATTACTCATGGCCATTTTGCGATGCACCCTTGACCGTATTTCACAGTAAAATGCGTTAGTTAGCAAACTGTATGAAGGCGAAAGTCCTGTTTGAAAACTTTATGCCTGTGTGAAAAGTGGTTTAGATATGAATATTAATTCACCTATTTATTTTTCGCATTTATATGCATTTAACAGAAAAGAGATTAAAATTTTATCTTGTCATTTATGATTTAGGTCCTGGTCCTCCTGATGATATAAATGTTAATTGTAGCATAAGTCCTACTTCTGTTTCTATATCATGGAAATCGCCTCTTATTCCCAATGGAGTGATTCGTGAATATATGATTAATTATCAAGGAGAAAAGGTAAATGAGCAAATGATTTTTCTATCGATCTTTATATTGGTATGATTATTTTTGTGTTTTTACCTGATTTCTTCATTTCACAGATGGAAACGAAAAGGGTGTTCAATATTCATAACGTAAAAGTCTACATAAATTTTGTATTTCTCTTCAAACATGTACATTTCATATACTTTAAATGTTCTTCAATGTACCTTGTATATATATATATGCACCGTAAGCTGTATGTAAACCTTTAAATGTATAAAAAAGATCACTAGGAAATATTTGGCAAAAAGTCCTAAGCACATCTGTGTTCTTACACGTTTTCAGCGTTTCAGACAAATTCTACCCACTAAATTATCAAATTTATATAACTTTTACTCTTCCGACGAATTGTTTTTTTACTCTGATTTTAGATATGTTTTATGTAATTAAATATTTTCAGATATTTAAAAAAACCAGATAGCTACATACACAAAGTGATACCAGGATTGAATAGGATCTGTTTTACGCCAATCAGTCACAGATGTGTATCCATATATTTTGAATTATTGGCTTTGGTACATATTTCAGTGCACTTTAAAACTGAATATTTGCATGGGGCAGTTGTATATTGCATTCAACATTCTGTTCAGTGTTAATAATAACACTTATAGAAAGGTCTTATTTTTATAATCAAGAGATATAAAATAAATCAAAAGGAAGAACGATATTCTTTGCGTCATATCGCAGATAGAGTATTATGTGTACTCTCTACTGTTTTGAGAACATTAGAAAGACATTCCGAAACTAGATCTCTTTCTGATAGAGAAATAACTGAACGACTTAGGAAGCAACTTTAAGTGTTGACAGGATGCTGCATCGGATGGCATTTTTGAACCCAAAGCTCAATTCGCGGCAATGTGTGAAAGAATGGATATTGAGCAAACGCAATGTGCGCCCATTATAAAATCTACATTACAGAAATTTGCTCGTTAAAATCAATCTCCAAATTTTGGATTTCAAAACACGAATAACTCTCAGACTTTGTTTCGGGTCACATAAGTCATCATAATTAAATGTCCTGATAATATCAACCTAATTATTCAACGATTTATATCAAAAACAAATACTGGAAATGACTTTGAGTAGGTTGTTTTACCCCTGAGTGGCACTTTTTAGCAATTAATGGTCAGGTCAATAGGTTTCAAAGAAATATGGATTGAAGGGGATTTCTGAAAATAAAAAAATCCTAAATTATCAATCCAAATTCCAAATTTTTCGAATAACAAAAATTCGAATAACAAAATATTTTCTAATAATGTACCCTACATAAAATATTCCTTCCTCATATCTATAAACGCATCTCTGTTATAGGATAAAAATATGATTAAGTAATTCTTTACGAACATATTTTATGGTGTGCCTGGCACGTACCCTGAGGGAGGGAAACTTTCCTCCCCCAAAATCCTGTCGTCTTGTACTAAATCTCAAACTTGTCTACCTGCTTTGAAATCTAAAACAGCTGTCTTCGAGCAATTTAATTTTAGCCCCATATTTTATGTCTGGGACTAAGAATAGATTAAAAAAATATATATAAAATCTCATTACATATAGAATATCATCCATAGAAAATCTCATTCTATATAGAATATCAATGGAATATTTCAGTAATTAGGAAATCCTACTCGTCTTATTCTCAGACACCCTTTCCCCCAACGAAGTTAAATTCTCTGAGCCTCCCCGAAGCTGAACTGAATCCTGGGTACGCGCCTGGTGGTCACATTATCTGAATTGACTATATTTGGAATTACAACGTACCTGGTAGTTAAAAGACAAGAGTGCCGGGGGGGGGGGGATGTACCACCTATCTTTTGAACATTTCCACACTTCGAACACGAAGTTGATCACTGATTAACTTCGTGTTCGAAGATATTTCTTAGAGATTGTATTGTTGGTTGCAAAGCTCGTCGAAAACCTTTATTAGCAGTTGTTTAAGCAAAGACGATTACATTGGGCAAAGACTGTTGACTGGGGACTGTTGAGGGCTGTAGAAAATAATTTTTAGGGATGAAAGTCAGTTTTGCCTTACAGGGAATCAGATTGGAATGGGTTGTTTTACCTCTTAGCGTCAGTGTTTTGCACACAGTGGGCTAAATCGTCAGGTAACAGTGACCTCAACGTTTCAGAGAAGGTTGGGGTTAGGGGACTCACTGGGTTGGGTTTAGGAAACATCTGGTAGCCTCCCATCAAAGCCATCAATCCAGCATGTCTTTTAATGAGCACAGAGTATGACTCTCCTGCACACGGGGCGACGGCTTAACGCCCCATCCGACGAGAGGTGGCATTTCCAAGACATCGATGCCTTTTTTTTTAAATGAGGGCAGGGTGGGAATTTAGCAGGAATAAATCTCGACGCTGGCATATGTGGGAATCGCACTGGGAATTGCAGATTACGGGCTTGGCACGTTATCAACTGGGCCAACCAAAATCAAAGGAAACTTCATCCTCTTGATCCTAGGTGTTTTACGCGGTATCTGGTTATTAGGTGGTTTGTTCATGTAAGCAATGATGAGATTAGACGAAGCAGTCATCAATCATCATTGAGCAGCATCTCGTGTAGGGAGAGACTGCATTGATTCGGCCACGTTGCCAGCAGGCAGAACTGCAGATTAGCGAATAGAGTTATGGAAATTTAATGCGCCTAATAATCTCAGAAAAGGAGAGAGACCTTGAATGAAGTGGGTGGATAATGTCAAAGAGGAGGGTTTTAGAAATGGCCTGCAGTGGCTTAATGCAACAGAAGGAGTTCAGAATAGACTTGTTTGGAGGACTAAATGACATAGTCTGGTTTGAAACCTCCGTAGCAAATGACTACTGGAGGATTTTGCATATTCAAATATGCATCTAAAGAGTTATGGAAGTTGGAATATTAATTCAAAATTTGTCATAAATAATAAAGTTAAGAATTTGTCATAAATAATAAAGTTAAGAATTTGTCTTAAAGGGTAATCAAACAAGAAACGATTCTTATGTCAAACCGTTTGCTAAAATAATTGTATGTTAAGAAATTTACCTGATAATTCTTTAAAAATAATTTCACCTGATATCAGTTTTAACAAGCTTTTTAAGGAAGAGTAACGCTGCTGTTAAATATCTGAGCTGGCAAAACATTTTGAATACTAGAGAATATTGCTGAAATTCGAGACTTAGATAGAGTTGTTTCAGATATTTCATTTTCCTCTGGTCTCATTCCCATAAAATAAGTTTTTTCTTCTTAATAATGAATTAATAATTTTGTAATTCTTTAAAGAATTTCATTTAAGAAATCATTAGAGAATTTCAATAAAGTGTTTCCATAAATTCCTTAATGATTTGATATGTTCTGTAATATACAGAGTGTCTCAAAAATATAGGTACAAACTTTTAGGGGAGGTAGATAACATCTAAAGGAATGAGAATTGCATAGGAACCCATATCCGGAAACGTCATGGGAAAGTGGTAGCAGAGGTACAAGATCTGAAAGGACAAAATGCAGTGATTAATGGGAAAACATTTATTGGACATAATTATTACAAATGGCGTACTAGATGATACATTTCATAATGTTACAGCAGATGCTCGAAGTTTCCACCATGAGACGCGATGCATGCGTGACACCGACGGAGCATTGATTGCCGGACACGGTCGAACACACCTGGAGTTTCTTTGAGAGTAGCAGCAGCGCAGACGAGCCTTGCCACGAGATCCATGGCGATTCATACACGGTAGCTTTGAGCCCCCCCCCCCCCCCACAGAAAGAAATCAACGCTGGTTAAATCAGGTGAGCGTAGGGGCCAGGCAACTGGTCCAGCACGCCCAATCCATCGTTGCCCAAAAGACATGTTCAAATGCGCACGAACACACCTTCCATAATGGGGAGGCGCCCCATCATGTTGAAACCACATGTTGCGTCTCACATTTGTTGGAACATGGGAAAGTAAGCCTGGTAGAACCGGTTCCAGAAAGATCAGCTACTTCGCGGAGGTCATGCGGGATGGTAAAAGGTATGGCCCGACTAAACAGTCGCCGACCAAACCTGCCCACACATTTACTGCGAAACGATGTTGTGCCGCATGGGTGCGTACACCGTGGGGGTTCTCGTGAACCCACAAATGCGCATTGTGCTGATTGAATACGCCATTCCGAGTGAAACTGGCCTCATCAATAAACAAAAACATAAGCTGGGAAATTCACATCTTGGGCACTTTCTTGGAGATACCACTGCGCAAAACTCACACACACGTGCAGGATGATCTGCACGGAGAAGTAACTGAACCCTTTGGAGATAAAAGGGGTATAAAGACTCGCCGTGGAAAACACCTGTACACTGCAACGAGACACTCCTAAGTCAGAAGCAACGACACGTGTGCTGGTACTAGGATTAGTCTCCACGCCATCCAACACACTTTCTTCCATGGCGGGAGTACACGTCGATCGTGGCCTGCCCTCACTTCTGCTACCTCTTAATGACCCATAATCGCACAAATTTTGATGCGCATGTGCAAACAAACGGTGGTCCGGTACATGTCTGTGTGGGAAGCGTTCTTGATACATTCGTTGAGCGGCTCGTCCGTTGCCCTCAGCTATTCCATACACTAAGTGCATGTCTGCCAGCTTCCTGTTCGAATACCTTTGCATGCTCTTCGTCAGCCGATTACCGCTCGAATGAGGAAATCCGAATTTTCCCCTCTAACGCACTGATGAACAGCGCCGCCTATTGACTTACGTTAACGTTTCCTGTTATGGGCACTGATGAACAGCGCCGCCTATTGACTACGGTGACGTTTCCGGTTATGGGTTCCTATGCAATTCTCATTCTTTTAGATGTTATCTACCTCCCCTAAAAGTTTGTACCTATATTTTTGAGACACCCTGTATAAATCTAAGAGTTGATAAAGAGTTAAGTAATGATATATGGCATAGTGGTTAGGTGGTTAGGCAGCTAGTGGCTGGCATAGTGGTTAGGTGGTTAGGCAGCTAGTGGCTGGCATAGTGGTTAGGCAGCTAGCGACTGTTCCAGCAAGGCAAACTTTGTGTGTTGTGTTAGCTCTAACTAAGGCAGTGGTCAGCAGTGACTTCGGTCTTAGTAGGGCATGTCCTTGTATGAGAAGGCCTGTATTAAGCTAGGAGTAGCTTCTAGGATTCTTCTCTGTCCTATATGTCGCAAATCAAAAAAAAAATTTCATCTGAAATAAGTTAGGAAAAATATTCAACTGAATGAGTGCAATTCCTTTGTTTTGAAAACTCTCCATTTAATTAGCACTCATTTAGAGTTGTAAATTTGAATAAATTTAACCGTCTACTTATTATCAATGTTTTTATAATTAAAATTTGCTTCTTTTACAGAATGGGAAACTAACAAGTGGGACTGAAAGGTACTCTATTAATGCGACAGAATCCTGCCATCAGATTGAGCACATCACTCAGCTTGACGATCTCCTTCCAGAGAATAGTTACAGTTTCACCATTAGAGCCAAAACTGAGGGAGTGGAAACGTTTGGAGAGGCAAAGCGCTACCATGATCAATGCTCGTTACCAGCAGGAGGTAATTATCGCATTTGGACTTTAGCCTTACTCTGTTTGTGCTGATTGAATACGCCATAAACCACCTGCAAGCTGTTGGGATCCTCCCGTCAAGGCCATTCCAGCATGTTCTTTAAAGGGCACAGGGTATGGCATTCCCGTACACAGATCATCTCTTAACGCCCCATCCGACGAATGGCGGCCTTTCCAAGCCCATCGGTGCCCCCTATCGACCAAGGGCAGGACTTTTTGCTGAGGTCTCGCTTTCTCACTGATCTTTTCTATAATTTATTATACTGTGAGACCTTTATGGTAAGTGGATGTTAGGGGGGTAATTTATTTATTTTTTACGACGGAGTGGGATACTAATTGAAAAATTGTCGATGCAGATTTGAAAAATTTTACTTCATAGATTTAATATACAACATTCAACATACTTCAGTATTGTTGAAAATCGGATATTGATATATCGATTGAGCTCTTTATCTGATATCACATTTTTCAAAACAAAAAACTCATTTTAGAAGTTATAGAGTTTCGTCTATAGCTTCCCATTGACATAACATAAGGTTGTTCCTTAATTCATGGGAACCAGTGTATTTTTACAAGAAAATACACATTATTCTCTTAAGCACTGGTAGTTCACCCAAAATTTCTTCGAGGGTCCATCGGTGGACCACGATCAACGTCTTGCGCAGGCCTGATTTATAGAAAGGTGTAGCAACACCATATAACTCATAACAGGATCCTTTACCACGCCCTGTGCAATACATACCTTACTTCCAAATACCTCAACTAATAAGAGTATAGTTAAATGTCATGCTAATACACTTGAAAGTCAACATTTGAAGAGATTTTATTGAAGTTTTAACTTTTCTCAATTCTCATTTCCTCATAAAAAAACGATTTTGATGTTGGAATAGAGCTTTCTGTGAGCGTAACATCAGGGTGTTACTTGTCATTTTCGAGTAAATGTTTACTTCTCATTGGCTTATCGCTATTCTGTTGCAGTTCGTTCCCAGAATGGAGCCGACCATAAATTGCATTGTTCCTTGAAGGTTACATCAGTGGAGGTAGTTCACAGGTAGCGCCAACGTAATGCTATATTCATTTTTTTTCTCATGATGAAAATCAGTTAATTTCTTATATTACCACTCAACTGGTATCGTAACATTCGCTCAGCTGATTACTTACAAAAGCGAAGACACTCGCAAAAAGAAAGGCATTAACGTAACACGGAAGGAGGAAGGGAATTCGGCCAAACGTTATGTGATGTTGTAAAGGAAGGATTGAGATTTAAATTCTTCTAAAGCAAAGCTACGTAATTTATGATCGATCTGTAATGCTGTAATTGAGGGTGTAAGAGCACCTTCTGTTTTTGTATGTTATCTTCAATTAATTCTGTTTCAATTGCTAATAGAGTGATATGTCGGTTTTCAATCTTCCCCCCAGTGCCACCATTTCCAAGTAATTTGTCCAAAGAAGAAATTCGAGAGCATACAGCTGTGATTGTTTTGTCCAATGAAACATTTTCCTCAGAAATGGGAGACATTATGTATTACTCCATTATTGTTGCTTATCCTGAAAACATCGGTAAGTATTATTTAATTTGCAGAGTATTCAAAAGAGTTTTTCGGATGAATTTCACGCATATACATTTTTATTATTTACGACGTGAATGCTGTAGAGATGAATTGCATTGAATTTCGTGTTCATCAGCTGATTTTAGGTTTAGTATAAGGTATCCGCGATCACCAAGTGTGTTTTCAGCAATTAAGTTTCAACAACTTGAAATGAAAAATGAATTTTTCGAGCTATCAAATTATTACTTTCTGAAGGAACGAATTATTAAGAAAAATTCAAATTTGTCACCCTATTATTCTTTTCGTGAACTTCGTTAATCTTAGGCAGAGCCGCATCTAGGAGAGGGACAAGGGGGCATGCGTCCCCCCCCCCCTTTAGAATGCGACTAAGAGTAAAAGAGGTAAAAATTATTAAACATAATTACATTTCAGGAATTTTTCAAGAAAGGTTTTAAAAACCAGTAAAACGGAGGGAAAAGTGTTATACTGCATTGGAAATCAGGTATCATGCCCCTGCCTCCCCCCCACCTCGATTATTTTTTCCAAATCCGGGCCTGATCTTAGGGATACATAATTCTCTGATCAAATCTCCAATTAGTTACTTTTTGAATAATAATGCTAATCCAAGCGTCCGAACAGTGATAAATATGATTGAATGTGCAAATGGAATTATATATAGAATGAGATTTGCCTCCTGGTGTTTTCTTATTGCTACTCAGTAGCATCGGGTTTAGCTTTATCGTAAAAGAGGAATTTTTTAAGACCAATGGTAATTGTTCGTCCTAGAAATCGCTTCCATTATGAACTAGAAATCGCCGTATTGGAATTTATTAATTTTAATCCATTTGTTATCATTTCAAAAATTGCCTCGAAGCGCTTTTATTTTATACATGTAAGCCAATATTAGTTTTATATAACAATGTATATAATATCAACATGTTATAACCAATTCCAGTATGATTGAGGACTCTTCAGGAAGAAAGTTTTCCTAGGATATTCATTGTTCGACTGTTAGATGCCGAATTGCAGCTGATTTGCAAAACAATTCCATTGGGCATTCACATAGAGTGTTTTGTTTGCGTTACAAAGGCAGTAAGGAATCGGGATTTTTCGAATAACAAACCAATTGCCAAGTGAAGCTGAGAAGAGACAGGAACGACGTTCGGTAGTAGTTTTTTTTTCGATTTTTCAGATTTTTCAGGTTAGTTATTTATTAATTATTATAACCTTTAATTACTTTCCTTCATTTCTTCTTTAAAGGCTAAAGAGATATCCATCATTACAAAAAAAAAGAAAAAAAACTATGTAACAAGCCTAGAGTAGATGGGGCAAATAAATAGCGCTTTCTTTTCCAACATAGGCTGAAGTAAAAATCTCCTCTAAAAGTTAAACAAGAAGGCATTAAATAATCCCACCACCATCCTTGAATATATGCTTGCTAAACTGAAAAGGATTTCAAAAAGCGCCTTTTCTAAGCGTTTTATGCGCTCATTTGTTTACAGGCGGGTGAGATTCAAAATATACGTATGAAAATTCGCAACCTACACCTGTCCAACAACAAAATCATAAAATACATTTTACACGGTGATTCCATGTATCCCATATTTCAATAATATTTTGTGTAACATTATTAAGCTTTATAACTCAGAGACACATCTATTAAAGCAGTTCTATCTTAAAACAGATGAAAAAATGATCAGGATAGAGGCGGCCAACAAGATGAATATATGCCACTGAATCATCAGGATATTTTATACCTTAGAATCGTGTAGTAATAACATCCGAATGAAAGAATTATAAGAGAATAAAATAATTCCAAGAGAATCAGTACTTTCCTTATAATTGACGACAGGATTTCATCCATGTACAAATTTTATATATTAAAATGATTGGAAGATGCTTTACAAATGCATCACAAAGCATTTCTATTTTAAACATCTAAGGAAATTGAACCTTTCCAACATCACACCAAAATGGTAGAAAATCTCGACGAAAAGACGGTTTCAAAATCTTCCAGTATAACACATCAAGGAAAGTTTTTTACAGTTTTTCCGAATCAAAAGAAGTGTATATTTTGAATGGGTAATCCCTTTCTGTCCAAGTCATACGTTATTTCTGTTTATGTTCTCTGTACATTGTAGCATCAGTGTTACAGTGGTTAGTGTATGAACGAATTTAAAACAAACATCTTCTCCACTCCAATGAATGAAATGAAAGATCTTCAATTTGATTTCATACGCCATACGAAAAAATTAGGGGAATCGCTTCGTTAACAGTCAATGAGCGTTTCGAACATTGACTGTTAACGAAGCGAGGTTTTCGTTAACAGTCAATGAGCGTTTTCGAAGCGTTAAAATTAGAAATCATTTTAATATTCGATCCGGTGTCCAAATAGGTTTGAAATATTCTAAGATACAGATACAATGAAAGTGGCAAAAACACGAATTAGGGAATCGTCGTCTTATTTGTTTCAAAATTAAGAATGCATTGGGATTGCCTGTCTCATAATGTCGATGCTCAACTGTTCATGTTTCGATAGTTTAAAATCAAGAAATCGATATTCGGGTGGAATCATAAAACTTTATGTATAAGTAATTATTTAGAAATTCTTTTAGGTAAAAAGGATGAATTTATGGGTCTTATTGGTTTCTTCTTTATTTCGATCTGGAAGATATGATACATTTAAAACTTCAATATATAATTCTGCAAGAATTCTTATTGATATGTTTGCATAAAAAGCCAATAAGGTATGTGTTTATGAAAATTGTTATCTATCAGTAGTTTTAGTAGAGTGTTTGATAACAGCTTTGAAAAATAATTTCATTATGAAATTTAAATAGTTATTTTCTTTCTGTTAATTAGGAGAGCCACGTAATGGCAGCAGTAATGATGCTGAACAGTTACCATTTTGGACAGATTTCTGGAAAGACAGTTCAAAAAATTACCAGGCAACACCAAAATATTGGAACCCTTTCAAAGGTTTGTTCTATGAATTCTTCAAATGATATGCTACTATTTTGTATAAAATAGATTTTATTTTTAGCAATTATCTCTGCTTTTTAAACAGTAAAACTGTAAATTTATGGAAGTTTTAGAATTTTTGCAAACTATACTCGAGATTCTGAATCTTAATCATGGTTGACCGAAGTCCTTCTCCCTTGGGACTGAGATGGATTAAATGCTAAACTGTTGCATTTGATCTTATTGCAGTGTGATGTTTTAATTAATTAAGGCTGTTGCTATTCAGGGAAAACATGGGCAAGAGAAGCAGAATATTTATAGCGATGTAGATAATCTCTTTCCCTGGGTTGGGTTGTTTTACCTCTGAGCGGCACTTTTTTGCACACCATGGGCTAAATGGCCAGGTCACATGGACCCCGTAGGCTCAGAGAAGGTTGGGGGAGGGGACCCACTGGAACAGCTGTTGGGAGACAGATGGTAGCCTCCCGTCAAGGCCATCCAGCGTGTTCTTTAACGTGCACAGGGTATGTCTCTCCTGACACGGGGCCACGGCTTAACGTCCCATCCGACGGACGGCGACCTTTCCAAGCCCATCGGTGTCCCCTACTGACCGTGGGCAGGGCGGGGAATTTTGCGGAGATAAATCTCAACGCTGACCCAGCTGGGACTCGAACCTGTGAACTACAGATTACGAGCCTGGCGCGCTACCGACTGAGCCACCGCCGCCTCCTCTTTCCCTGGAAAGATTAGGTAAAAATTGTAGAAAAAGCTACAGAATGAAGTAATAAAATGTTATGGAAAAGGTTCGTGTTTATTTGATATTGATATAAATATCAGACAAATTGTAAGTGCAGTAAAAATGTAATTTTGGAAGTATGCCATCATAAGGTAGAATTAATTTATTGATATTCTTTCGCACATCTCATTTTTTTTTCAGCCTTTTAAATTTCGTCAGCTCAATATTTATGTAATTGCCCAGCGGTTGTTTTTCGTCTTTAGCTAAATAGCTATCTTTAATTAATAAAAAAGTTTCTCCCAGCTTTCTTTCCATTTCTGTTCCAACTAGTAAGTAAAATAATTTTATAGTCTAATATTCAACAAAATTATATTTAGCAAAGCTTAATATCATTATGAAAACAGTTTAAATTTTAGAATGAAAACCAGAGGGGTGCATATGAGTGGCTGTGAAATGTTACTTTCCTCTAGTCTTTAAACAGTAACATTAAATTATTCTGTTGAATTTGTAGCTGAATCCTACGACCCCTTAAACTGTCAGCAGAAAGCGACAGCTGAGAATGGAGAATTCCTGCATTGTACAATAGGATGGGAAAAGAATTGCAGTCAAGATATAGATGAATATTGTAATGGACTTCTTAGGCCCGGAAAACGTTATGGGTAAGCCATATTTGTATTACATCTATGATTCGCTTTTATTTCCATTAACTTTATAGCTCTATTTCCTTCAAAACATTTAACAGAAGTTTGCCGCGGTATGGCGCAGTAGTATCACGGTTGACTCGCGGTGCCACTACAGCTGCTGGGATCTGAGTTCGAGTCCCGGGACTGCATGGTTATATTGTATGAGAAACTTCATTGAACTTCTGGGTTACCTTCAACCTTTTAAAAACACTTCCGATATACGCTAAAAAAGTGGAAATTGCAACATCACGAATTTAATTAGGAAATCGCGCGGAATCGTTTATAATGTATGAAGCACATCCTGAGAAACGAGTGATAAAATTTGAGGACAGGAATGTGTAAAACACTATCCGTTATTTAATAAGGATATAAGCCGTTTCTAGCTGCGATAAAAAATATCACCTGAAAAAAAATATCGTTTGAAGTCAATTACTCCTGACATATGCGTTTAGCCAAGTTGAAAAGCCAATTATTTTAGAAAAGAAACGTTTTTATTAAAGGGAATGCCTTGAAAAGCCAATTATTTTAGAAAAGAAACGTTTTTATTAAAGGGAATGCCTGATTCATTAATTAATTAACTAATTTATTTATAGGATAATTAATCTTTTTGCAATCATAATTTATATTTATCAATAAATATTTTTCTCCTCGCTATTTCTGTACGGATCCTGAAATGTTCTATTTAGCTTAAAGGTTTATACGAAATTTAGGGATTACTATTTTATAATTGTGATCTGAATTATGAAAATACACTTCTTTATATACCAAAGGGTATAAAAAATACGTTAGCTATTCGAATTTAAGTTATTTTATCTCGGAAAAAAAACCTTCATTCCCACTTGAAATAATTTTTGCTAACTCCCTCGGTGCTGGTTTACAAATTCGAGTTTCAAATGAAATTACAACAAACCCAAAATGGTAGTAATCTGCCACAGACTTTTCTAACTCTAAAAGGAATATACTGTGATGTGTAATCATCCTGACAGAATAAGTGCCCAAAGATAATAAGATTTGAAGAATAGACGTGTGCTCCTTTTCTGCTATTACGGATGATTGATTGCGTCGCACCTTAATAGCGCATTTAACAGCCGGTGATAATTTTATTTTCGCAAATGAAATTATCTAAATATTATTTCTAGGTTCCCCTTCCCCGTGTTCTGCTGTAAGAACTTCATATATTGCAGATTTAATGTTTTCGGACGCTTGCATGTTATAGAAATGGAAAACCACATTTCAAACGCCCAAATTTTGAAAATAAGATTTTTATGGAAAGCTGTTACAAAAGATAAATTAGAGATCTAACTAAAATCTATCTGACTATCGATTTTGAATAATAGTCGTTTATTTACGGATTTATTAAAGCTGTAACATTTAATATCAAATGCTGGTTTTATACTCTGATAAAAACGTTTCATTAAAATTTTGAGAAACGAAAAGAAACATTGCACAAACTTCTAGAATGACCTTTATTTAAATAAACATAATGTGTTAATTATTATTGTTTTTTAATTCACTATTGAGTATGTTCGTATGACTGGCAATGTTACTGCTATTGAATGTTTCAGCTACTCCAACTCTCTAAATATAAAACGAGTATTGTGGAAAATCGAGATTCAGAGAAATTTTAGCGATTTCCTGAATAAATTTACTGCCCATGATATTTTTTGTATAAAAAGCTAATTTTCAAAGTTAGCTGGCCTTGAAAGTGTCTTTCCATCCACACTGCATGTAAATATCCCATTTCCATTGGGGAGTATCGTATATCTTCCGTGATTGCCATTGTGATAAGAATAAACAAATCCTAAGGCTAACTATTACGATGCGCAGAGATTAGTGATATAATTTTAACAGGCTGTAATTGCATTAAGAAAGTTTTTATAAGGCTAATTAAAATATAATTTAATGTATATAATGAACTGGGTTGCTTTACCCCTGAGCAGCACTTTTTTGCACACAATGGCCACGTAGCAAGGACCCTGAAGGCTGATAAGGTTGGGAGAGGAGACCCACTGGGCAGCTGTTAGGAAACAGATTGTAGCCTCCCGTCAAGGCTATCCAGCGTGTTCTTTAACGTGCACAGGGCATGGCTTTCCCGCACCCGAGGTCATGGCTTAACGTCCCATCCGATGGATGGCATCCTTTCCAAGCACTTTCTTCCTACTGACCGAGGGCAAGGCGGGAAGTTTTGCGGATATAAATCTTAATGTTAGCGCAGCTGGGAAATCTATGTAATGATAACCTCATATATATATTTATTAATAAATTAATCAATACAGGATTTGCGATATGTACTACTTCATGAATGCAATATTTGATCAGCCAACTTTTCTGATGTTCAACCTTTTCGGGCTCGGGGACTACTTAGTTTGTTCAAATCTCACGGTTTTCTGAGTTGTCCTAACTCTTCAGAAAGAAATCAAGATTGTCAAATTAGTGAATAAAGGTTTACTTTGCAGCATTTTTCAGCTTTTTTTTAGATTATTTTTTCCATGATTTCTTTTTTATATTTCGCGCGTATCATTTCCACCCGAAATTGGACAGTTCCTTATTTCCATCGAAGGATATTCCTCACCGCTATTCTTCAAAAGACTTCAAAATACCAGACAATTAAAGAACGACGTAAACAAACCCCCTTCGTAATAAACCCCCAAACGAAAATATATAATAGCTTAGTTAGTATATGTATTTCATTTTAACTTTTGCAATTTTTCTTTAAAACAGCTCAGTTGTTTTCCTGATTCAATTTTTCCATACAGAATAAAGCTGCGTGGCTTTACGAGAGGAGGCTTCTCAGAAACGTTTCCTCTTTACATTGAGACAGGTAAGTAATGGGGATTTTTCCTCTTGTACTCCTTTAAGCAATTGTAATTTAGTTGTATATCTCAGATAGTGTCCTATGAGAATCATTTTTTCGTATTTTGTAATCTTTGAAATAGGTAGTGTGTTTACGTAGTTTTGATTATAACTCTTTGTATTGCTATATTCTAAATTTGTCATTTAGTCATTTAGAAAAGTTGGGAAATGGTGTTTATGTAGAAATATACATTTCATTCCTTATCTAATCAGTCTTGTTTTAAAAACATTGGTGAGTGTTAGAATTTCTTAAATAAATCAGAAATATATTAATTAATTTGTATGATCACAGAAGCTTCTAGTATGAATGACAATTGCATCTAGGTTAGCTAGACGTCGTCTGTGCTGTTACAATCTCACCTATATTTTGTATAACTAATTTAACTGTTGCTAAACGAAACTGTAACAGAATATTCGCTCTATTTTTCAGTTGCCTTAAAAGAAGGAAGTTCACTTGGACTCATTATAGGATTAGTAATATCTGTTCTTATTGTTACAGCGTTAATAGCTGTAATAATCATTTCTAGAAGAAAGCGTGTGAACCTACTTGTGTACGTAACGTAAGTTAATATTTTACCTTTGTCATTGTTTACTATTATAGTGTTTTTATGCAATGAAAGAAGTGTCAGTAAATTGAATAGTTTCGATATAATACACATTTTTATGTATTGAAAAAGTTTTTTTAATAAAATAATCTCTGATAAAGACTATTCAAACGAGAGATTCAGTTTTTGATCATGTTAAAATTATACAGGGAAAATGTTTTTATAGGAAAATGCTTTTATAGGAAAATGTTTTTATAGGAAAATGTTTTTATGGGAAAATGTTTTTATAGGAAAAACGGATATTTGCCTTAGTGGGATTTAAACTAGTTACTCGTTGCAGCCAGAAAAAGATTTAATACACAATTCGAAATTATTATATGTGAAGAGTGAGAAAAAAGTCTCTACATTTTCTGCAGTAGAGTGATATAAAATTTATTCCTTAATAATAATGATATCATTTTGTGATTCGACAACACGAGACCTAAAAATATTGCTTCAGTATAGGCGCGAAAAAAAAGTGAAATATACTCAAAGCTAGGGAATATAGTCCTGGTAATTAAATATTTATTTTTAAAGTTTTTTATTATTCATTTCAACTTTTTCTGCACTCATGCATTGAACGCTTATTGATATTCCAAACGGTTATTTTAGATCAATTTTATATTCTGGTTGAATCGAAAGTTCCATTTCAACGTTCGTGGATTGTTTTGTTATATTCCTTATTTACGTGAGGGAGAATTGATAATTCCAATTCTTGACTACCACGATATTATTCCGGAATTGAGAAAAGATTTTGGAGGATCTAATAAATTCTACGTAGCTGTACCAAATGCAGCTTTTATATCGATCACTTGGACGCGGATATTAAAAAGGACGAGTAAATATGTTGATGATACTTAAGAAACAATCTTGGTCAGTAATTAAGAGAAGTATATTGCTTTTAATAATTAATTTAAATAAACTGATGTTTGGGCAGACAAGGAATCGTATTATTCGTCGCCTAAAATTGCTTTTTAATATTACAAAGAGGTAAACTAATTCAAAGAATAAGTATCTGCTGAAGAATTAATAATTGTGAATATTTAATGATGTCAGGGTTTGGATATTTGCATTAAAAACACTTCAAGTAAAGTAGTAGAGGTTGGTATGCTTACACAAATTTAATAGAATTTTGTAGACAACAGAAAAAAGAATTTTTTTTTTAGATTCAGACAGGCCGTAAGTTTTTTTTAAAACGCTTACAGAAGTCTTAGTTGAAGCGTTTACTCAGTTTTGCTTTCCGTGCAATACACAGGAGAGAAATTGAAAGCGTTCATCAGATGATCATTTCGAGCATTACAGGTTGAAATTATGAGCATTGGCGTCAGTAGCGGGAGGGGGGGGGGGTAAGCGAGAATTTCGCCCCTCTACACAAATTGATTCAAAAATTAAATGTTGATTAATATCGGGTCTGCAAGAAATAAATATTATGTTTTCCTAACGAAATGTATTTTTTTTATTAATATAAAAATTTCATGTATTTTCAATAATAAGATTACATTTTTTTTTTCTTTTTGTTTTCGGGCATTGTTGCATTCACAACTGAACTCTTTAATGAGAGAGTCGACCTAAATATTTTTTTTATTGAAACATTTATTGTTCCACTCTCCTCCCCTGAGAGAAAAATCCTGCCGACGCCCATGATTATGAGATCAGGTTGAGAGCGTCAAAAGATTTTTGCTGTTTTGATAATTGCTTACAAAATTTGAATGGCTCTAGACAGAAATAACGATACTCAGTTGCTAATTTAAAGAAACTGTTTTCTGATTCCCTAATTAAGTGGTCCAATATTAATTCCTGAGCAGAGATTTAAATTAAGATTGGTGGAATATTTTCTCTCTTTCCGATTCATATATATAATTAAACGTGTCTCGCTTTGTAGCGTTGATTAATAGGTGCCTTTAGCAAAGAATTCAACTGATATTGGGCC
Source organism: Ryuthela nishihirai (assembly GCA_038380435.1). Lineage (NCBI taxonomy): Eukaryota > Metazoa > Arthropoda > Arachnida > Araneae > Heptathelidae > Ryuthela > Ryuthela nishihirai. The sequence continues at coordinate 45,511,894 of JAWZYU010000005.1, forward strand.
ACAAGCAAAAAGGTATCAGTTGAAGAGTATTTGGACTGCATCTAAGGCCAGTATTTTTCTGAAGCGCATAAAATGAAAACTATGCTTAAACACTTAATATATACAGAATAAAATATCGCTCTCCCGAATTTTCAAATCATCCTAAATTTTCGCGTAATATTCATGTTAGATTTGATTCAATTATCCGAAATAACGAAAAGTATTCGTAAGCAAAATAGTCGCAACGGGTCTGCTCCCTTAACATAAACGAGTTTTTTTATGGTCGCCTTTGAGCTCCATCATTGGTCCGTGAATTCCAAGAGTAGCACCTGTTAACATCTCGCCCCTTCCACTTAGCCATGAGACAGATGACTTCGCACACCTTTTGCTTCATTCTTATTTATTCTACCTTATGTTGCATAACACTTAAATGCCCAAAAGAAAGGCTATGCTACATGGTACAAGTTGGTAGAAACTTCTTCATCCCTGTCGCAGATGACAGCTTAGTTGCGTAAAATACTTGTACTGCTACAAAGTTGCATTGTCTGCATTAATTCTATGAATTGTTTTTCTCAAAGCTGTGATATTTTTACCACAATAAATTAAAAAAAATCACAAATATGTTGTGCATTATTTTTAATATTTACAAAAATAAATCAACCTTGAAGAAACTTATGCATTTAATAGTAATATAAGCATTATATTTATATCATTTGTTTGTGTAACTAAATGCGTTCTCAAAGCAATTAGGGATTAATATTTTCAATATTTTTCACTCTCTCTGTAACAGGTCCTGTTACAAGTCGTCCGGAGACGAAATAGTTAAATGTGTTTTAATGGTGGAATTAGATATTATTTATGTCTTAATGAAGTTGTCGGTTGAGTTTATACAAGTCCGTAGCTTCTGCTAATTTCGTGTTCGCAGGACTCGCCACGATTTCATCATTTTCTCGTTGATTTTGGGTTAAAAAGCAAACCAGAACCAGCACATTTTTATCTTGAAATGTTACATTTTGTTTAAAAAACATTGATGGTCTTTATTATGCTGCTCTGTTGTCGCATATCGAAAATCAAATTGCATTATGTATTAAGTCAGTAATTTGTTCTCAGATATCTTACCTTCACAATAATTATTTACACTAGAATTCACAAAAGCATTTCCATAAAAATAAAGTTTTTTTTAAAATATTATTTTACAAATTGTGTTGAAGCAGAGTATTTTATTTCCAGTTCGCTTTTCGGTAAGCATCATTCAGAACCAGAGCCAAGCAACGAAATACCTTGCAACGAAATTTTATCTGTCGAAAAATTTTCACGGTAAGGAATGTTATTTGCTGATGCTTTCACAATTTCATAATTCGAATGCATAAATTTTTATAAGGTAAGGCATTCGATTATAGCGTTTACCTTTCTAGCTGTAATGCTTAGGGATGAAAGTGCACTCATAATAATAGAATCACCCAACAGGAGAGTAAAATTTATTGTTTAATTTGTTTATTATTTATATGTCTCTGTTTAGCACTTGAGAACAGATTCAGGAATAAATAATTTTTTGAGATATTTCAAAAATGTGCACTGTATTATCAAACATTCTCGGTCACTTTCACCTTATGTGAACAGAAATCCACATTCAGAGCTTTAAAAATAAACTATTTTCGAAAAAATGGCACAGGAGAATATTGTGAATTTCATTCAAATAGTTCTACATCTCGATTTTCATGGCTACGTTTAACATTGAAAGAATTATTGAAACCAAAATAAATAAATAAAAACCTAATTCTAAACACTTTTTTTTAAATTAAAGAAAGCTGAAAGAATAATTACACAAAACATTTCTTTTAATGAACGATTTCTTATCACAATTATTTAGTTTTTAATTAAGTTTTTAGGTAAATCAATTAATTATATTAATTAAATTTTCCAGCTCCCATAACTATTTAAATTTTAAAAAAGATATTTCTGAAAATGGAGATTTAGAGACATTTGATCGAGATCTACAATTTATCTCCAGTGACATTTTAGCGTAAGGGTCTGCGCATGTTTTGGGATAATAGATCTGAGCACTAAAATTAGGCTGTATAATAGTTTAGTCTACTCTACTAAAGTGTGTTATGGTAAGTGAAACTTGAACCCTTTGTAAGCAAGATTGGTTTTAGATGTTTATCCGGTATCTTGGGCATTAGATGTTTGACTTTGTAAGTAATGATGAGGTTAGCTGAAGGAGTCTGCAACCACCACTTAGCAGTATACTGTGTAGAAAGAGAGAACCTGCATGGGTTTGGCTATGTTGTTCTTATGCATAACTATAGATTAGCGAATAGGATTATGAGCAATGTGCCTAAAGGCCTCAGAAAGAGGGGGAGCCCTAGGATGCGGTGGGCAGACAATGTCGAACAGGACTTTGTTAAAATTGGACTACAATGGTGAGATGCAGCAGATGTAGCTCAGGAAAAACATGTATAAAGAACTAAATTGCAGAGTCTGGTTGGACCTCCGTAGCCCATGGCTGCTTGAGGATTTTGTATGTATGGATGAAGATATACAGGTACACTAACTTGCTTGTACACATGCCACGTATGGCACGTGAAATTCTTGTCAGTAGGACATGCCTTCCGATTTCTGTGCTTTTCCAAGTTCAGTTCTCTCTGAGTGGCTTCTGGACCTCTTTTAGGTGGCATGTGACAAATTTCCAACAGAATATGTGGCAAGTTGAAGAAATATAATACGAGCAGTAAACAAAACGTGTTCAAGCTCATCCTAGCTGAGAGAGAAGGCACAATATCTCACCGATCATTGTACCCCATTACGCTGGCTGTTTTCCACCTGTATAGATGAGATACAGTGATGTTGAAAGTGTTTAAGAAATAAAATCAATCATCAGACGAAGTCAGTTCTGAATGTATGATCTAAAATATTGCAGTCTAAGCAATACTTTTATTTCTAAGAACGCGAATAAAGAAAAAAGTGCGTTTTAGATTGTAGTTACAGAATTTTCATTATTTTTAATGAAACCATCTGATAAAAGATATCTATTATCTAGAGTAAGGGTTCTCAACGTGGGGTACGCGGTAATATTTTTTGGGGTACGCCGTGAGAGCTCAAAAGTCGCTAGATCTAATAACAAAGTCGCAAAGTTTGAAACATTGCTGTACAAAAACGTCATTTTTTGTGTTTATCTATATATGTAATTTATGAATACAAAATTTAATGTGTATATATATATGTGTGTGTGCCTTATTTTATTCCCATTGTTATACTAAACTATAGTTTTATCTATCTATACAAGGGATACGCCAGTTACATACACATTTCCAGGGGGTACGTGAAGCATAAAAATTTGAGAACCATTGATCTAGAGCACCCAAAACTACGTACCTCTCTCATGTTTTATACTTCGAAATTCCGGAATATATGCCCTTAACACATTTTTTTTCTAATATCACAATTGTTTGCTAAATATAGCTTATTTTTAATTTTAATAATATCAAATTTAATTTTCCTGCAGCCCATTGAATTTTATGAGCTTCTTGGAGCACGTTAAAGTTATGATGTCTGATTCCTCTTTGAGATTTTCACTGGAGTTTGAGGTTCGTTAATTTAAAATTAATATATATATATGTTTTAAATTCATATTCCGTAAGATTCACGTAAAAGACTGAACGTTAGCGGTGTTGATATAGTAATTTAGTCATTATTATCTCGGATTTAAGATTTATTTTCTCTCCTTTTATTTTTCTGTAAGTCATGCACCTATATGCAAATAACCGATGGCCATGTATCAAATATGAAATGTGATTATTAATAGTGTGAAGTATATATTAATTAGCTAAATGAAAGGAACGTGAAACATAAATAGTAGTTGTTTACTATATTTATCATTCTTTTAAAATTTAGTTTATTAAATTTGTAACGAAATTTTTGTTTCATAAGTAAAATTTTATTTTGAATAATTTCCGCAAGGAATCTTCCCCATGTAGTCTCTACCTCTTGAGTTCGCTTTTCAGTTGTAACCAAAAGAAACTTTTCTTTCACCCCCCGGAAAGATATTTCTAATTTTGCGTGTTACCCAATAAAAGAGGAAAATACCTAAAAAGTTAAAAGAAGTCACTTTCCGAAAAATAAACACTAAAGAAATAAATCAGAATATTTTTAAAATTTACATTTTCGAATGCTGTTCTCATAAATGCTGCGTTTCAAGTTTTTGCAATAATAAATATACATTTATCGGATTAATTACTCATTCAGCCCACTTAATCTTTTTCTTTTTTCTTGATATCTGATAGGAGCCTGTCAGTACAGGGTGATTCAAAACTTATCGTCCAAATTTCGTGGGGAGGTAGGGAATACGTCAGGAAACCGATTTCACATAGGAAAGTATGTCCGCAAACGTCATCTACATGAACAAAATGGACAAGTAAAGTGAACACAAGGAAACAGTACAGTTAAGTGGTAACGAATGTGACTTTTATTCCAACAAGGTAAAGTAAAGGTTCACAGTAGGTGCTCAAAATTGCGACCATTTACACGGACACAGGATTCACAGCGCCGTACATTTTCAAAAACGCCTGGCATATCACGGACAATGCCTGCGGCGGCCACTATTCGTGCAACAAGGTCCATTTCACTGTCGACGGGGGTCTCGTACACATGGTCTTTCATGGCCCCCCACAAAAAGAAATCCATGGGCGATAAATCAGGTGACCTGGGTGGCCAAGCGATCGGTCCACCTCTACCGATCCATCGAGCTCCGAATGTTCGGTTCAGGTAATCACGCGCAACAATTGTGCTATGGGCTGGAGCCCCGTAATGTTGATACCACATATCTTGGCGGATATGCGCAGGAACAGCGCCCAGAAAAGTCGGTAACACTGTCTCGAGAAATATTAGGTATTTCCGGCAGTCCAATCGGGGCGGTAGCAAGTAAGGTCCCAACAAACAGTCACCAATGATTCCAGCCCACACATTTACGGCAAAACGATGTTGCGCAGCGTGACTTCTCGTACCATGCGGGTTGTCGTAAGCCCACACATGTGAATTGTGTGTATTGCACACACCTTCACGACTGAATGAAGCTTCATCTGTAAAAAGGACAGAAGCTGGAAAACTGGGGTCCACGGCACCTTTCTGCATGAACCGTTGTGCAAATTCCACACGCTTCGGATAATCGTCAGGATGCAGTAACTGCACCCTTTGCAGATGGTAAGGATGCACACGTTCCTCGTGCAGTATCCGCCACACTGCTGACTGAGAGACCCCAAGCTGCTGAGCAATAGCTCGTGTGCTGGTATTCGGATTATCTTCGATGGACTGTAGGACTTGTTCTGCGACGTTGACAGTCCGCGTTAGTCGTCTTCTCCCCGTATCCTGCATGTTGCTGCGCAGTGAACCACGTTCGCGCAGATTGCGATGCACAGGTGCAAACATTTGATGCTGCGGTATTCTTCTGTTGGGGTATCGGTCTTCGTAAACTTGCCTAGCTCGGCGGCCGCTTTCGCCAGCTGCCCCATATGCGAGATGCATATCCGCTAGCTCTTGATGCGTAAAACGATTCATCTTATCACTAGTAAGTCAGCTCGTACACTGATGACAGTGGGAGTGGTCGGGCGAGCTGTACACTGGTTGGGTACACACAACGCCCTCTACATACGCATGCGGACATTTGCGGACATTCTTTCCTATGCGAAATCGGTTTCTTGACGTATTCTCTACCTCCCCACGAAATTTGAATGATAAGTTTTGAATCACCCTGTATATAAAGCGCAGTAGAGAAACCTTCCTGCGAGGAAGACAATACCTCTGAAGAAAGTCAACATAATTCAAAAGAAAACATCCATGTCTTAAGGGATTCGAAACCAGGACCTCTTACTCAGCAGCCAAGCACAAAAATTTTTAATGATTTGAAGCACAAAAATTTTAATGTTTTTTGTGATTATCCTCTTTGCAATTATTTGTGCCACTTCTTTCATTAACATTGATAATCGAATTCTTCATCAGTTACGATAATGTCTTAAGCTTTTAACTTCCAGTTCTAACTTTTGCGTTATAAAATAACAGGCATCAACATTAATTTAAGTCGTCTTAAGTTTCATATCTATCTAAAAAAAATTTACCTCATCAACATAATAATGCAAAACTCCTCTTGTACCGAACTTTTTGCTGAAGAATAGTATCAGTTGTTTATTTCAGTGTAATTCAGGGAAAATATATATTCTTAATCCCGCTATGGGTGATGTTTATAATTGAATTATATATCCGATTGTTTCTTTTTTTTTTTCATTTCTAAACATTCCAAGATTTCATTAATGGTCTCTCGAGACCCACATTTTGAAATGCCATGATTTAAGCAAAAGCTCTTTGGGCCACTTCGCAGAAGAAGCGGAAAACGGAATGTTTGAAAATATTAAAGATTCACAATTCGGACATTTCAGTGAGTTTGCAACACTTCTGCTTAGTTTCTTGTATTAGTTTTAATAACTTGAGCAAGACTAATTATTCAACTAGTTAAGATTTAAATTAGATTTAACCAACAATATTGACTGGATTAATTTAGAATTAGTTTTTTTTTTGCATATAGCTTCTAGTTCGGTTGGTAAGAATTTAAAAGGTGTATAAGATGAACAAAATGTGGAAATTCGACAATGTGTAAATTCGTACCTAGTTCTAGAGATATCATGTTCATTAAGAGATTATAGCTAAATATGATTATGCAACACAAAAGTCGAACTCAGAATGTTTTTCCGAATGAATAAGGATCCTCTTGTATGACATTCTGCCTCAAGATTCCAGAAAATTCTGGATAATTTTATATGTAATGATTTCTTGGTTTTTCATCTTAATATAATGTTTTCACATTTCATGATATTCGATTATGTTAAAATCTTTAAATAAGAATTTATAAATATTTTATTTTACATTGTATTTTAAATGAGAATGTTTAATACATGGAATGATATTAATAATTTTGGTTTAATTCTGGAATATAGCAAATGAAGCAAGACAGTCCCAAACATTTATGTTCCGCTGCTGAAATGGAAGAAAATCGATCGAAAAATCGCTGGATGAATATATTTCCTTGTGAGTTGGTTTCATTTCATCCCAATGATCTTTAAACTAATCAAATATTGAAATAAATATGCAAATCGTCTAATATAGATAACACAGAGTGCTTAAAGATATGGCACCATATTATTTACAAGCAAGGAAAATAATGTGAGCATTGATTAAACATTTTATATGTGTAATTTCATTGACTTTATTTTTCCCTTTCAGTTGATCATTCCCGTGTGAAACTGTTACCCATTGATGATGAACCAGGATCTGATTACGTTAACGCCAATTACATTCCGGTATGCTGCACTTTTTCTTTTTTGCTACGTGTATATACACTGGCGGCAATTGAAAAAATAACACCCAAAAGGAATTCCTTTGGAACGTCATATTATAATACGTTAATAATTAAAGTCAGCAAAAACCGTGATCCATGATTGAAAGTCATTGGATGAAATAATGACATTGGATGCAAATGTATGCAGCACGTATTTAAGGACTAGGGCGTAAAGAAATAAGTTATTCCTCTTGGGTGGTGTTCAGTGCTCTTTGAAGAAGCTATCATGCCTGGACGATACAGGCGCGCAACATTTGTTCAGTTAGTGGAGTTTGAGCGAGGTCGTATAGTGGGTCTTCGGCAAGCAGGTTGGTCTTTTTGCCAAATTGCATACCGATATGGACCAGAAGTATCGGCAGTGGTACGATGGTCGGCGTCGGTGGCGTCGATGGTCAGAAGAGCATTCGGATACTCGCAGACGTGGTTTTGAGCAACACAGAGTTACGGACGCACGAGAGGATCGGTGTACCAGGATGGTGACAATGGCAGAGCTGATGGCTACGGCATCACAAATTCGATCATCTGTCGTACCAAGGGTGTCTACAAGAAAAATACGCAATCGCCTTTTGGAAGCAGGACTACGGGCATGGTTACCACTGTCACCTCGTCACTGTCGAGCACTTGCAGTGGTGTCAAGAACGAGTTCATTGGGGGGAAGAATGGCAGTCTGTGGTCTTCAGTGATGAAAACCGATTCTGCTTAGGAGTGTCCGAAAGCGACAAGGTGAGCGGCTTCTTCCATCGTGGATCCGCGAGCGACAACCAGGGCCTACATCCGGCATCATGGTGTGGGAATCGATTAGCTACCACTCTCATACATGTCTGGTGTTTGTACAGGGTACACTGAAGAGCAATACGTACGTCAGCGACATCGTCCAGCTGGTCGTCCAGCCATATTTGGGCGCAACATTTTGAATATCCTTAAGCACTCTGTGTTATCTATATTAGAGGATTCTCTGCTCTCCTTGTAGCTTTCGGGCACTCCTAAGCAGAATCGGTTTTCGTCACTGAAGACCACAAACTGCCATTCTTCCCCCCAATGAACTCGTTCTTGTAATCCAAAATGCGATTTAATCACAAATGCGATATTCCAGAAGGATAATGCCCACCCACTCTCCGCCCAGGCAACTCAACATGCTCTTCAGGCAGTGCACCAACTCCTTTGGGCAGCACGTTGTCCGTCACTAGTTACTAATCGAGCATGTCTGAGACTGGATCAGGCAAAGACTCTTCTGCGGAACGCTGCAGGCAACGGCCATCGCTGAATTACGCGTCCAAGTTGAAAGCGCATGGAATGGTATCCCCCAGCGTGATATCCAGTATTTGTACGACCGATTGCATGCCAGATTGGAAGCTTGTATTGCTGCTCGAGGAGGTGCAACACCTTATTAAAATGTTCCTTGTGTAAAATGTAATACTTATTAAAAGGCAAAATAAACATTGAATCACTTCAAACGTGTGATAACTACCCTTTCTCAACACGTTGTTTCTACTAAATAAATCTCATAGGTTACGTTTCAATTGTCAATGGTGTTCTTTTTTCGATTTCCGACAGTGTAAGTATTTGTAAGTATTTTTAGAGCATTTTCGTTCTAAAATGTTACCTAGAATTCCCTTCTAAGTATCACAAAATATTATAATCTTAAAATTAAAATACATTTATTAATTTTGAACAAATTGTAAATCCTTCTTTCACAATTTTGAAATGCAAATGTTACTATCATTTCATAGAGAGGCAATTTTGAAAATATTTTATTTCGATTTTGGAAGCCAAAATTTTAACAGTTCTTGCTTGCTTTGGAAAAAACAGAGGACGAAACTCCACCACCGACTGAAAATTCTTGTATACTGAAACATGAAATGTGTCTAAATGTTTTCAACAACATGGGATATTTTCAATGAATCATAAACAACCACCATGGAATCATGTGTTGGAAAGTAATGCAAACCACATAACTGTTCCCATCTTATTAAAGATTTGGAAACTTGCGCAATCTTTGCAAAAAATTTCGAAGTAACAGTCATTAACTAATAGCTTTGAAATTTAAGTTAAAAACGTTAAAGGTTATAACAAAAGATTTGGTCAAGGTGTCTTCATGATAAGTAACACCTTATTGTAACTTTCGATACTTAGTTCATGTATGTATTGGCATTTCAATAAAATATATTAGAAAGTATTTCAATTACAGTTAACTACAGGACTTCACATAGGATGGACGGGGGAGGGGGGGCGTTCAGCGGATCCGACCCTTCCCCCAAAATATGTTTTCTTATTTGAAGGACTACTTGCTGTTATAGAATTTTCTTTCTCTTCATATATTATTTCTTTTTTCTTTATTATTCGAAAATGGAAGACTGATAATGAGGTCTCCTCCCCCCTCCCCAAATCTCCTCTTTTTGAAATACTTAACCAGTGAGACGCATCCGATCTTAATTCTGCCACCTACCCTTAAACATTGGATCGTTCCTCCTATAAAACGTTTCTTGCTCCCTGGTTAACCACAACTACTGAAATTTTTTATATTCATATATATTGTCATGATTTATTTATATTATTAATGTACTGCATTAACTTTTTTTAACTGTGGCTACTAAAGTTCTCTAGTAAAATCAGCTGCGTATGTGCATTAAACATCTCACATTTCCACTCGCAGAAGCACAAAATTGATTGTGTTATTCTCTATCGTTCTGTGCGATTGAGGATAACAGCAGATATGAGAATGCTACAGAAAGAATTGTGATAAGAAAATCCTCACGAAACCGGTAAGCAGAAATATCAAATAAGAACATTAAATTACTTTAGCAGATCACAGAGTTCTTTTACGAAATGCAGAAAAAAATTTGCTCTCTGGTTTTAATTTCATAAACTTCCTTTGACTTCGGCTCTTTATGTTTTTTCCTGTAACAATGTCAATTAATTTAACTTGCTCAATTAAAACAGAGTTCTCTAATTAGGTAATTTTCTTTCTTGAATATATCTAGTTAGGAAAAAACAAATTTTCACTATATATAACAAATCTTTTATTATAAGTTATTTTGTTTTTCATAATTTGTTAAAACCAATATTACAACTGATGATTTTTAGGGCCATTCTTCTCAGAGAGAATATATTGCCAGTCAGGGTCCATTGCCAACTACTGTGGATGACTTTTGGAGAATGATCTGGGAACAAGGAGTCACTATGATCGTCATGCTCACTCAGTGTGTAGAAAGAGGCAAGGTGGGTGATATTTCCTTTTGAATTGTTTTGATATCAAAATAAATCAGCATAAATGAGAGCAGCAGTTCTTAAGCTTTAGTGCACTGCGGATTCCCATTTTCAGTATGCAACGAACCAACACCCAAGTATATCGATACATTTCATCATCATCATCATCATCATCATCATCATCATCATCATCATCATCATCATCATCATCATCATCATCATCATCATCATCATCATCATCATCATCAAGCAGCCATGGGCTACGGAGGTCCAACCAGACCGTGAAATTTAGTTCTCCAAGCAAGTCTGTCCTAAGCTACATCTACTGCATCTGGCCACTGCACACCAATTCTAACAAGGTCCTGTTTGACATTGCCTGCCCACTGCATTCTAGGTCTCCCCTTCTTTCTGAGGCCTTTAGGCACACTGTTCATAACCCTATTCGCCAATCTATAATTATCCATATGGGCAATATGGCCAAACCAGCGGAGTCTCTCTCTGCAAAATATGCTGCTTAAAGGAGGGTGCAGATTCCTTTGACTAACCTCATCATTAGTTATAAAGTTGAACTACCTAATGCTCAAGATACTGCGTAAGCATCTGGAATCAAAAGCATCTAGTTTCTTGTTATCTTGTTTACAAAGTGTCCAAGTTTCACTATCATAACTAACCCTAGAAATAACCAAATTATTATACAGTCAAATTTTAGTCTTTAGGTGTATACGCCTATTTTTCCACACTCTCCATAGATTCTTTAAAGTCACGGCAGCAATCCCTATTCGTCTGTTAATCTCATGCCTCACATCACCATTTAGTCTATAAATGGTAGCTAGGTAGTCACTGGAAGGAGAGCTATGCACCAATCCCCTGTGATGATGCATAGAACCGGCCAGGCCTAGCACCTAATGTCCGAGCACGCCTTCTCGAGGTGCAGACCGTTAGTACCTTTCAAAAGAGATACTCTCTTGTGGAAGTGAACGGAATGGGAGGGCTGCCAGATTAGTGTGGACTACTGATCTCGACAACTATGGCTACTTTTTTTTTCTACCCTGCTGAGGAGTGGTCAACCACACAGGGTCCTGGTGCTGACCATATAAACCCACTGGACTGGACAGATATATGGCTCTGAGCTTGATTATGGATTCTGATTTTGCTGCACTGGTGGGCTCCTGTGGAGGGAAAATCTTCCGCTGTGTTTTTTGTTTGTTTGTGGGTTGACAGCCCCAAGTGAATAGATTCACAGGATATGTTTATCAGCTGGTGGATAATCCAGAGCAGAGGTCATCGCAGGCACCTGAACTCTTTGCTTCTATTGGCATCGTCAAATTCTACATTGGAGGAAGTCTTCCAGTGTAGATGGCTTCAGCCTTTAGTGGTGGGGGAACGGGTCTTTGCCCCATGTCTGAGATTAGGGGGCTGTTCGATATTGTCGGCATTCCCTCTCTCAATAAGCATAGTTTCTTTAAACATCCCACTAACCATTTTCTCTCCATAGGTAGTTGGAATGTGAGGACTCTGCACAGAACTTTTTCTCTTAATGTCCTCACGCAGGAATTCCAGCACCTTGATATTCTAGGCTTGCAAGAGACCAGATGGACAGGTAAAGGTGAGATACTTAAAATTAACCTTAAATTTCCCTTTACATGGAGGGTAGACAATAAACTTCACCAAGGCGTGGATCTGCTTCTCAGCAGACACGGGGCGGGGGCTCAGTCGGTAGCGCGCCAGACTCATAATCTGTAGTTCCCAGGTTCGAGTCCCAGCTGGGTCAGCGTTGAGATTTATCTCCGCAAAATTCCCCGCCCTGCCCACGGTCAGTAGGGGATACCGATGGGCTTGGAAAGACCGCCGTCCGTCGGATGGGACGTTAAGCCGTGGCCCCGTGTGCGGGAGAGCCATACCCTGTGCACGTTAAAGAACACGCTGGATGGCCTTGACGGGAGGCTACCATCTGTCTCCCAACAGCTGTTCCAGTGGGTCCCCTCCCCCAATCTTCTCTGAGCCTTCGGGGTCCATGTGACCTGGCCATTTAGCCCATGTTGTGCAAAAAAGTGCCGCTCAGATGTAAAGCAACCCGACAAAACTCAGCAGACACGCTAGTGATGCTCTTCTAGGATATGAGTGATAAATAAAAGGTTTCTTACAGCAAAATTTCAGACAAGCGTTAAAGACTTGAATGTTATCTGCTGTTATGCCCCCACTGAGGATGCCGATGAGGATGAGAAGGATAGGTTTTACGGACAACTTCAAAATATATATTGAATTCTGTCAAGAAATGAGATATTACCCTTGTTCTAGGTGACCTCAGTGCCAAAGTTGGTACTGACTCTGACCTTTGGTGAGGAGTAATATGCCCTTTTGGTATTGGTAGCTGCAATGGCAATGGGAACGTCTCCTGCAGGTAAGTAAACTCAATGGATTCAGAATAAGTAACATTTATTGCAAACACCATGATATACATAAGTACACATGAGTTTCACCTGATGGGCTGCATAAGAATATGATTGATTATATATTAATTAACAACAAATGGGCTAGTTCTGTTAGGAATACCAGGTCATATAGGAGAGCTGAAATTGGATCTGACCATTACCTTGTTAAACGTGTCTTGCAACTTAAACTTAAAAAGTGTTTTGCTAAAGTTAAAAAATTTACTTTTAATACTGAAGCTCTGAAAGACTCAGTTATAGCTAAAGCTTACCATAATAAGCTACTTAGCCATTATGACAGTCATGGTTTGCTTACTACTGAAGTTGAAGAAGAATGGGACCATTTTAAACAGATTTTTTCAGAAACTAACAATACTCTTTAAGGAAAAAAGGAGCAGAGTAGGCAGAATTATCTGAGTGATAAGACACTTGAGCTTATTTCGGAAAGAAAGAACTGCAGGAATGTCCTTAATCAATAGCATACTAGTCCTAATAGAAAGCATTACAGAGAGCTTAATAAATGTGTAAAGGATCAGTTAGCTGCTAATAAGAATCTTTGGCTTGATGGCTTGGCTGATAAAGCAAAAGAAGCAGTTAGACAGCCCAACAGCAGAGAGCTGTACCAGATAGTTAATGTTTTGTGTAATAGAAAACGGACAGGTATACAATGATTGAAGGATACACAAGGTAAGGTTATAGAAGGTGAGGATTCTGTCATGACTAGGTGGGCGGAGCATTTCAGTGATATTCTAAACAATGTGGTTAGTTCTATTCCCATTGTTTGCAATGATGATAGATGCATTGGTGGCTTTATTGTTGGCCCTAAAATACAGTCTGAAGTTATTTTGGCTATTTCTAAACTTAAACTTCTTAAATCCCCAGGGGTAGATGAAATTACTACGGAAATGCTCAGAGCTGGGAATATTTCGGTTACCACTTGGATGACTGAAATTCTGAATATCTTTTATGATAAAGGCATGGTTCCTAAGGATTTTACCAGAGTTATTGTTATTCCTATTTTCAAAAAAGGTGATCGCAGTTCTTGTGATAACTATAGGGGTATCAGCCTACTCTATGTTCCAGGGAAAGTTCTTTCCATTATTTCGCTTAATAGTATTCAGAATCTGATTGACAGCAATTGCGTGATGAGTAATGTGGATTCAGAGTGATAGGGGATGTGTGGATCAGATATTTTCACTTAGGCAGATTCTAGAGAAATGTTTAGAATTTCAGAAACATTTGGTTGCTAGCTTTGTTTATTTCAAAAAGGCTTTCGACTCTGTTGATCGTCATAATTTGTGGTTGATTATTAGATCATAGGGTATACCAGACAAGTTAGTTAACATAATGAAAGCTCTCTATAATAACACTGAGTCGTGTGTGTGAGTAGGTAACGCTTGTAGCAATTGGTTTAGCATTACTTCTGGTGTTCGACAAGGGTGCATTTTGTCTCCTTTTCTCTTTAGTTTGGTTATTGATTATGTTATGCGAAATTCACTTCAAGGGAAAGATTTTTACCTTAAATGGACTGGAGATACGAAGATTTCTGATTTAGAGTATGCTGATGATTTAGCCCTTTTGGCAAATGATGTCGACGAGATGAACTCTTTCATTCGAGCTGTTGATGAGACTGGTAGTAGAGTAGGTTTGGTTATAAACAGAGAGAAAACTAAGTGATGAAAATTGGTCAGGCATGTTGTGATTCAGTTAATCTGAATGGTTGCAGTCTTGAGCAGGTGTCACAGTTTAATTAACTTGGGAGCTATGTAACAGATAATGGTGATGTGCGATACATTTCGGTATTGCTTAAATTTTGGATCATACGTTAAATTACAGGTATTGTAAGAATTCGGTAGTCCGACATGGACACTTAATGACTCATTGATTACAGTTTAAACACTGCAGAATTAAATTAAAGTACGCCAGCCTATCTATTTTTATACACAAAGCATTGAATTGTTTCGTCTGAAATTCGAGAACGAGATACACTGGCGGAAATTGAAAACACCCAAAAGGAATTCCTTTAGGAACGTCATATTATAATATATTAATAGTTCAGAGTAGTAGAAACCGTGATCCAAGACTGAAAGTCATTGGGTGAAATAATGACGTCACTGAGGACGACAACATACAAATGTATGCAGTGCATATTTAAGGACTAGGGCGTGAAGAAAGAAGTTATTCGTCTTGTTCAGTGCTCTTTGAAGAAGCTACCATGCCTGGAAGATGAAGGCGTGCAACATTTGCTCAGTTAGCGGAGGATTGAGCGAGATCGTAGTGTGGGTCTTCGGGAAGCAGTTGGTCTTTTTGTCAAACTGCACACCGATATGAACGAGAGGTATCGGCAGTGGTACGATGGTCAGAAGAGCATTCGGATACTCGCAGACATGGTTCCGGGCAATACAGAGTTAAGGGCGCACGAGAGGATCGGTGTATCAGGAGGGGGGGGGTGGGACTGGCAGAACGGACGGCTACGGTATCACAAATTCGATCCTCTGTCGCACCAAGGATGTCTGCAAGAACAATACCTAATCGTCTTTTAGAAGAAGGATTACGGGCACGGTGACCACTGTCACCTCGTCACTGTCGAGCACGCTTGCAGTGGTGTTAAGAACGAATTCATTGGAGGGAAGAATGGCAGTCTGCGGTCTTCAGTGATGAAACCCGATTCTGCTTAGGAGTGTCTGAAGGCGACAAGGTGAGTGGCTTCTTCCATCATGCATCCGCGAGCGACAACCAGGACCCACACCCGGCATCATGGTGTGGGGAGCGATTAGCTATCACTCTCGTACATATCTGGTGTTTCTACAGGGCATACTGAATAGCAATACGTACATCAACGACATCGTACAGCCGGTCGTTCTGTCATATTTGAGTGTAATCCCAAATGCGATATATCCTGCAGGATAACGCCCGTCCACACTCCACCCGGACAACTCAACATGCTCTTCAGGCAGTGTACCAACTCCCTTGGCCAGCACGCTCTCTGGAGTTGTCTCCAGTCGAGCATGTCTGGGACTGGATCGGACAAAGACACTTCCGCGGACCGCAGCAGGTCCTAGCTTGATATCCAGCATTTTACGACCGATTGGATGCCAGATTGGAAACTTGTATTGCTGATCGAGGATGTTCAACACCTTATTAAAATGTACTTTCTGTAAAATGTAACACTCATTAAAAGGCAAAAGGAACATTGATTCACTTCACACGTGTGATTACCGTCTTTCCTCAACAAGTTGTTTCTACTAAATAATTCTCATAGATTACGCTTCAATTGTTAATGGTGTTTTTTTTTCAATTTCCTGTCAGTGTATGGCCCAGAGCAAAATAATATAACTTCTCAGTTACAGAATTACATAAACCTGTTTCACTCAACTTTTTATCCCGTGGTTTCACGGGCTGTTATTATTTATAGTGAACAGGAGCAGAAAGCATAACAAATAAGATAATTTAGTTAAACTAAACCAAAGATGTAGCCATAAATAAAAAAGAACAGATATACAGGGTGAATCTGAAAAAGTGGGCAAAACTTTACGGGGTGGTAGAACGCAGCTATACGAGCAATATTCGTCATAGAATGTATGGTCGGAACGCAAACGGCGAGCCGCTAGGTGGCGTTGGAAATGGTATAAAAGGGTCGTCCTCGCACCCAACGGCATTTCTACCGTGGATTGCCGAGAGGATGGCTGGTTAGCCCGCAGGTGTGAAGCCTGCATTACAGCTGGCGGCAGCTCTTTTGAGCAATTTCTTTGAGCATGTACCTCAATTACATTCCTGTTAATAAAATGTTTTCTGAAGTATCTCCTCTCCTTCTTGTGTTCATTCTTTAAATGTGACAGTGGAAAACTACCTTTTAACTTCTCACCGCTTGCGTTCCGACCATACATTCTATGACGAATATTGCTCGTATAGCTGCGTTCTACCACCCCGTAAAGTTTTGCCCACTTATTCAGATTCACCCTGTATATTTTAAAACGATGATGTAATTACACACACAAAACTTCTGTTTTTGGTTGTTTGCTTTTCACCTTTTTTTTTTCGATATTTTTTTACCATTCATTCGAGTAATTTTTCTTTTTAAATATTTCCATTATTAAAATTACAGAAGTCTTCATATGGTGCTACATACAAAATATGAATCTGTATGAATGAGATATTTTAGAATATTCCTGAAAAATACAAATTTAATACAATAAATAATCAGCCGATGATACGATGATGACGTCTGATAAATTCAAATGCCAACACATTTCTAAATGATCAATTGCAGCATCCAAGGTCTTGCCACGTCTTCCAAATTAGGAATGAACTAAAAGAAAATAACCATCATGCTTTGTAACTGAACCTTTTCTAATAAGAGCGTTGTGTTGTGTTGTTTTACCTCTGAGCGGCACTTTTTTGCACACCATGGGCTAAATGGCCAGGTCACATGGACCCCGAAGGCTCAGAGAAGGTTGGGGGAGGGGACCCACTGGAACAGCTGTTGGGAGACAGATGGTAGCCTCCCGTCAAGGCCATCCAGCGTGTTCTTTAACGTGCACAGGATATGGCTCTCCCGCACACGGGACCACGGCTTAACGTCCCATCCGACGGACGGCGGCATTTCCAAGCCCATCGGTGTCCCCTACTGACCGTGGGCAGGGCGGGGAATTTTGCGGAGATAAATCTCAACGCTGACCCAGCTGGGACTCGAACCTGGGAACTACAGATTACGAGCCTGGCGCGCTTCCGACTGAGCCACCCCCGCCCCTCTAGTAAGAGCAGTTTCTCATTTGTAGTGCTAGTACAAGTTTGTGGAACTTGGTATTAGGATATTGTTTATTTAAACCAACTAAGTTACGTAGTTTATTACAACATTAAATATTTTCTGTTTTCTTACCAGCCTAAATGTGAACAGTATTGGCCAGGCCATAGCGAAAGTGTTTATTATGGAGATCTAAAATTGCAAATGAAATCGGAATCAATTCTTTCTGTTTATTCCATTCGAATCGTCGATTTGCAGTTGGTAAGTAGAACTCTTTGAATATTCTTAAGGAATTAATGATATATAATGTAAAACTATCGCTTAACGACCTATGATGCTTATTTTTGGATCTTAGAAACTCTACTCTTAGTTTCCACAGTGTAGCTTTGCAGCTGGTAAGTAGAACTCTTTGAATATTCTTAAGGAATTAATGATATATAATGTAAAACTATCGCTTAACGACCTATGATGCTAATTTTTGGATCTTAGAAACTCTACTCTTAGTTTCCACAGTGTATCTCTCAAACAAGAACATGCTTCACTGAGACCGAAGTCAGATTTGTTGACCACTGCTTCAGTTAGAACTAACACAACACACAAAATTATTAACATTTTTCATTTAAAGGCATTCCTTTTTCGACGTAATGAAATACATGTCAAAAGAGAATTATATTTAAAATTATTGGAAACATGAGAATTTCAACTTTAATATTTTTAAACATATTATTTAGTTACTGTACCCTCAGATAATCTTAAAATTATTCGCAGTTTATCTCAAAAATTGCGTCTGCTACAGAGTCAATGCCTATTAGACAGCACATAAGCAACGATATAATACTTTTTGCAATTGTAGTTTCAAATAAAACTATATAATGTTTTAATTCGCACAATTTCAATCCACTAATCGATTCTTAATTTGAATAATTTTGCATCCTGCTGTTTGTTTCTCTTAATTTCCATATTTTGGCGTAGGAGGAAGAGTTTGCGACAGGATCATTGATAAAAGTGGCTAATAACAGAATATACAGGGTGAATCTGAAAAAGTGGGCAAAACTTTACGGGGTGGTAGAACGCAGCTATACGAGCAATATTCGTCATAGAACGTATGGGCGGAACGCAAACGGCGAGCCGCTAGGTGGCGTTGGAAATGGTATAAAAGGGTCGGTCCTCGCACCCAACGGCATTTCTACCGTAGATTGCCGAGAGGAAGGCTGGTTATACTAACCACGAAATGGCGGATATGCACTTTGTGTACGGTGCGGCGGACGGGAATGCAAGTGAGGCACAGAGTATCTCCTCTCCTTCTTGTGTTCATTCTTTAAATGTGACAGTGGAAAACTACCTTTTAACTTCTCACCGCTTGCGTTCCGACCATACATTCTATGACGAATATTGCTCATATAGCTGCGTTCTACCACCCCGTAAAGTTTTGCCCACTTTTTCAGATTCACCTTGTATATGTATTTTTTTTTCGGATGTTAAGAGTATGTCAAGCAATTGAGATTTTTTAAGTATTTCACCACCTTCTTCAGGGCTGGACAATCCAAACTTAATGAAGAACCGTTAAGAAAACTTCTTAAATGAGCCACAGGATTTCTTACTATTCTTTGTAGGGAAATTTGAATTCAATCTTACCAAAACAAAGTAATATGATCTTTTGTCTTTAAAGAGGCACAGAATATTGATTAATGGATTTTAAACGAAAAGTATTTAGAGATGTTATCGTCATTGCAAAACTAACAATATATTTACAAAATTGACCTTGCACAAGATATGAAAAGAGACGTATGGTTATAATTAAACTGACATTACTCAGAGCGATGCAGAGAAGCATCTGCTCGACGGATCACAGCGAAAAGGGGTGGATACCTTAAGAAGAACATGGTGTAGAGAATTTGAGAATAAAAAAAAATAGTTAGTGTTAGTGTCACCAGGTGGCGTGGGTGCGCTAAAATAACGAAAATACCAAGTTGAACAAACAAAACCTTTATTTTACAATCAAGATTCTCAATATGTGAACCATTCGTATGCAAAATGTGCTTAAAACGTAATACGGCATGGTCCACAGTTGCTTGAAACATGTCTCGAGGAATGGCTGCAACATGCTGTGTTATTCTTGCCTTCAGTTCAGCAAGCAATTCAACATTGCCTTGGTAAACTCGGCTTCTCAAATAATCCCATAACCAAAAATCGCATGGGTTTAGGTCGGGAGAACTTGGTGACCAAGCATTGAAAAACGTTCGAGAAATTATTCTGCCCTCACCATATGTGGTATGCAGCAATTGCGTTGCCGTACGTGCAATATGGGATGGCGTCCCATCCTACATGAAGGTTATAGAGTCTAAACAATTTCTTTCTTGCAAAACTGGAAAAATCTTGCGGCGGAGAAGATCTGTGTAACGTAGTCCATACACCGACCGACGCACAGTGCCTTCAGGAGTGATCTCCTCAATGAAAAATGGTTCGATTAAAAAGTTGGCGGTAAACACGCACCATACAGTTACATAGTCGGAGTGTAGGGGAACATCATGCAGTATATGCGGATGTGTAGGCCCCCATATTCGTTAGTTGTGCGTATTCACTGCTCCATGCACGGAAAAATGCGTCTCATTGGTCCATAAGACTTTCGAAGGCCACATGTCGTTGAACTGCATCCTCGCCAGAAATCGCAAAGCAAAGTCGGTGTACTGTTCAGGGTCACGTGATTGCAGCTGCTGCACCCTATGAATTTTATAAGGATACCATTTCAGGATGGACCGGATAATTTTACGGGCAGTTGACCACGGAAGTTGCAGTTGCCGGGATATCTGTCTCGCACTAACTATGGTAGCTCCGATTGCAACTGGATTTCTGCAACGGTAAGTGCTAAGTGCGACGTCTTCCACATTGCTTTCTGCAACAGGCCGCCAGCCTCTACACCGAGCCACACCCAACTCGCCTGTTTCTTCGAATTTCTGTATCATATTTTTCAGTCCATTTAGCGACAAAGGTTCTTTCCTTGTATCTTTCAAACGACGATATTCGCGTAATGAAGCGGCGACATTACTGCCGTTTTTTGGTAAAAGAGTTTCACTAGCAAAGCTCGTTGGTTCCTTCTAGCGATTACAGATAGATAAAACAGCAAGATAGAGAAAAGTTTAGGCCTGCTGAACCTTCTATTCCCGTTCAAAGTTGAGAGGAAAGATCTGAGTAGGGGAGGGTCAAAGTTTTAAAAGGGAAGACATCACATTTTATAGTGTGCCTCATGCGACTCTCACGTGTGATTGGCTGCAGTGTCATGAGAAATTAGCATGTTCTACCACGTTTCTAGCGCACCCACGCCACCTGGTGGCACTAACACTAACTAATTTTTTTATTCGGAAATTCTCTACCCCATTTCTTCTTAAGGTATCCACCCCTTTTCGCTGTGATCCGTCGAGCAGATGCTTCTCTGCATGGCTCTGAGTGATGTCAGTTTAATTATAACCATTCTGTATTTATATATATATATACAGTCGTATCAGAATAATATGAACACCTACCTAATAAGGGGAATGGGGGTGGTCATAGTATTCTGATACGACTGTGTATACATATATACACAAGGACAGCCAGTCGATATAGACAAACAAAGCCGTCTCCAAGGGAGCCACGTTAAAGAGCTGAGGAGCCAATTCGTGGTTCCATTATAATCCATAAAAATGAACTCGAGTTAAGAGCACCCCTGAAAAGCCTTACATAGGGCTCAAGTATCTATTCTATGTACCTTTGAACATGCACGATGCCACCCTCAGACATATGGAGTGGTATACAGCCATCGAGCATTATACCTCCCCACACCAGAAGACCTCCTCCATAGCGGTCTCGTTCCCGGATGTTGCGGGGATGATTGCGCTTTATGTATTCTCTCTATACATGTGAGGAATACATAGTCAGACTGAAACGGGAATCATTCGTGAAGAGCACATGCGCCCACTGCTGTACGGATTAGGTGGGATGCTGCCTGCTGCAAGTCTTTCGAGCTCATCGTTGAGAGGTGATCAAGGGCAGGCAAACCATCGATCTCCTGGCATACAGACCCCTCTCACGATGTCATCTGGACACAATTCTCTTTCACACAGTCGTGCCTAAAGCACAGACTAGCTCGACGGTGAGTTGTCTGCTATCATCTCTCAATGCCTTCTCGCTGTTAATGCCAGATATCAGTCTTCTTGGGTTGTTGTGACCCTTGGCCAGCCTGGAACTATTCGTCGAGATACATTCCCGTATTATATTGTCGCCATAACTTGGTGATGACCATTCGAGAGACATTATGCGCTCTGGCTACCGCAGCTTGGGTCTATCCTGCCAACATCCTACCATTGGTTATCCATCTCTCCGAATCCTCCAAGCGTGTTTTTAGATGCCTTCTCCAACACCTCTTGCAAGCTGAGGAACTTTGTATCGTGTGAGAGAAAATACGAGGAGCATCGTATCTGCACTCTCTTTTATAGCGCGTGCCTTAGGTGCGTGGCGTTTTGCATGCGTATTCCCATGGCATTCTTTTTGTGCATATGTTCTTTGTGATTGTCTAATGTACCCTGTCTACCAAATTTCATTAAAATCTAGCCAGTCGTTATGTTGATATATCAACATTTGTATTTGTAACCTAGCTCTTGCCCATAAGAGCTACGGGTAGCACTGTCCTGATTTACAGCTTGTAATGTCATAGGAAAAAAAAATTCCGAAGTTATCTTAACAGCTATTTGTGCCAATGCATTTCTTCATTTTTTTTTCATTTGAACCTGTATATGTAAGAGAGAGCATAAGAAATGACAAACAGGCGCAGATGTTTTTCATTGTATTTATTTCATTTTTTAGGGTAATAGGCAACGCACGGTAAAACAAATGCACTTTACTAGATGGCCAGACTTTGGAAGCCCAGAAAGTCCAGATGAATTGATCAATTTCGTCAGGGCCGTTCGGGACCATTTACCTCACACAAACACAGGCCCAATTTTAGTCCACTGCAGGTAAGTGCGCTTTTAATTTTCAAAAATATTCTCTGTGTTTTGCTTCCTCTAGTAACACCAAATACATATCTCTATTATCAGTGTTTCTGTCACCTAAATTTCTATCAACGGGACTGATAACTTTTATTTAACAACCTTACTTCTTCACCACACAGCTTTAAAAAATAAATAAATACCCCCTCAAGCAGCTGCTTGCCACAGAGGTCTGACAGGAGCCTGTCAGTTCATGTGCCAAAGTAGAAGATCTGTGAGGTTGGCAGGACCTCAGCAGAAAACGACACCAACATCTATGCCTTAGATCAGTAGCCAAGCGCGCTAACCACTCGGCCAAGGGACGGATTTAGTACACTTTAAATAGCTGTCAGCATACCTTTTACTATTGGGTTGGTTAGACTGACATAGAGCGGCGAGGCAGCGGGTCGGAAGGCTTCGCTAGGACCCAGTTACGGAGATGTAAGAAAAGCAATTATTTCCACCTGATAGCTCCTTTTTTTCACTCTATTCCACAAATATAAATAATGCCACTCTGATATATAAAAGTAAATTTCTCCATGTTCCAGTTTCGTTGGAAGAAAGTGTAAGCATTATTTTGTTAAAGATCATGATGAGCTGACTGAAATCTCAATGCGAGACTGACATTGCCGACACCTACTTTAAGCAATATATATTTTCTGTGTTTCGATGAAATTGTTGTTTTCCAATTATATGATCATTTCATGTATTTGCAGTGCTGGTGTAGGAAGGACGGGAACTTTCATCGCTGTGGATCGATTATCGCAGCATATTGAGTCTCAAGACTTCATCGACATTCATAGCACTGTAATGCACATGAGAGAATACAGAACCAATATGGTGCAAACAGAAGTAAGTAATCTTGCAATTAACTCACGCATTCCTAACGCTTTATTATTATACATCATTAATTCGATTTCCGTTAATTTAAATAGGCAATATCAAGTTTATATAATATGAGCAGTATTTTAATAGATCAGTAGAGATCAGTCCTGGATCCGGAAAAAATATAGGAGGGGAGGCAACAAAATGAATCGAGTGGAAAAAAAGTAAAAGGGGAGGGGCAAGAGATTTGATTTCCATTACAATGCAAAATTTCCCCCTCCATTTCAGAGGTGTTTAAAGAGTTTCTTGGAAAATGCCTGAAATATATCTAAGTTCCATAATTTTTCTCCTCTAATTACCCTTACTATAATTCTCAATGGGAGAGACATGATCCCCCCCCCCCACCTAGATCCGGCCCTAACAGATATAGATAGTCTGAAATTCCCAGACTAAAAAAAAACCCCTAAATGTCTGACCAGATACACACTAGATATTGTTCTGACTGTACGCAAAATTAATGGATCGTAGAAAATACTTTATTCTTTGGAGCACATTTCTCATAGAGGACTAAATAAGACTGGAGAAGAAGTTGCACCTTGTTCCTGTCATTTAATAGCAGAGAGAGCAGAGAAATGGGCTTCATTTGGAAGAATTCCAGGGAGGAAGTAAAAAAAAATGTTTTCTAAATTCCAGAAGAAGAGATAAAGAATGCTTGGTAATTCATCATTGTGTTTTTTTTCTCCAGTTGCAAAATAGGGGCTTTGTTTTTCTGAATTATTAGGGAAGAAGATTTTGTTATATTCAAGGTGGAAACATTTTTTTTGCTCACTGGAGAAACAGTTCTTAAATATGAAATGTGTACGTATTTCTAAAAATAAAAAACATTTAAAATGATTAATCGGATTGAATGGAAGAAAATTGCAGTTCATACTAATATGTATATAAATGCTTATGTTATCTATTAAAAGGAACATGCAGTTTTCCGTTCAATTTAGTTTGTACTTTATCATACATGTTTGAATAAATTAATACAAGATAAATCACAAAATAAATAGTTTTATAAGTAATGTAGAAGGTGAGCCAGAAATTCTTAGCCAATTCCAAATTTGAATTAAAAAACTGCTTTATTGCAGAGACGTGGTATGCTAAATCTGGTAGTCTAACTCAAAAAGTTTCATTTTTTAGTTCTTACTGTATCCTTACAGATGCACTAGTACCTTGAAAGCAGTCGTACTTTAAAATGTCGAGTCTACAAAAGGAAAACACATTCATAGGTTGGTTTATTGAAATCAAATTAAGCATTCTAGTAGACAGAAGTTTCTGTACACAGTTCAACCAGGACACACCCTCTCATAACAACATCATAGCATGGCACAAGAAATTCTTGGAAATTAATAGTGTTCTTACTCGACAAAAAATGCGCAGACCGAACACATCTGACGTGGCTTCAACATCAATTATAAAATGCTTCAGGCCGTGAAGGTGCTTACATTGAAGTGTTATTTACTTCGAGCGGTAAAAACGCCTTGAATTGAACTATTAAATTCAAAATACTACATGTCTTAGCAATAAGTAGTTTTGCTTAAATTCAGTTTTGAAATTGGTTAAGGACTTCTGGTTCATCCTATATATATATATGATCAAATAATTCATGTGTGTTTAATCTTTTACTGCAGGATCAATACATATACATACACAAATGTATGAGAGATTTGATACAAGAAAAATTAAACATGAAATCCCTTTGTCGATCGGATGATAATTATGATGGTGAGTAGATGAAGATATTGATTTATAACAAAATATTGTAAATAGCATTTCTCTTATTTTTGCCATTTACTAAAACGAAACGCGTGAAAGAGGGGACAAGAAGAACAATTAGAAAACGTTTTATTAAACTGTTCACACTTAGAAAAACATTGTTAGTTTAATCAATATTAATTTTGTTAACAACTTATTGCTTAATGGGATAAAATAAATACCCCCTCAAGCAGCTGCTTGCTACAGAGGTCTGACAGGAGCCTGTCAGTTTGTATGCCATAGTAGAAGGTCTGAGAGGATGGCAGGACCTCAGCAGAAAAACGACACATACATCCATGCCTTACCCGGGGCTCGAACCAAGGTCCCTTAGATCAGTAGCCAAGCGCGCTAACCACTCGGCCATGGGACGGCCACTGATTTCAATTTTTTTTTCAACAACGCTACTAAAATAGTCCTGAGAACACATTTTAGGTTTATTTTGTCTACTTGCATTAGATTCGCGCAAGAAAAACTCGTGTCATCGCAATACGTAACCTAACCACATTTTCTTAGATATACGTACAGAGTTCAATATTGTTTTCTTTTCACAGAATCTCAATGTAACGTGAAATCGATGGTGTCTCTGGAATACAGCATACTTATTCGGGTAGTTTTAGCTTAGCAAATATAATGCGTGATCGCAGATTTTTAACAATTCAAACCTTAAATGATTATTCTTAGTTATCAGTTTCGCAGGAAAAATTATTTTGAGTCTAGTAAGATACGAAATCACCACTATCACTGTGATCTTTGAATTGTAATTAACCCTTGGTCTGTTAGCATAATCAGGAAAACATCATACCTTTTCTATTCCTGTTTGAGAGTCGAGGTGAAATATTTTTCAGATGACACATGCTTGCATTTGTCCTGAAGGTAGCAAGTTCATAACAAAAACAACATTTTAAACGGCGAGCAGTATCTCAGCAGTCCAGCATCATCAGGATGTCGTGGAGTCGCATCCCAAGTGTCTCATCGTAATTTTCCACCAAATTTGATAAATATTTAAAAAATGACTATTTCAAATGTGTATTTTACGAACATCGTAAAACTATTTGACTCTTTCGCCTTTAATAGGACTGTAATGTTTTAGTTACAAATTTTCTAAAGGGAGCTTTTGATAAAATTAAGAAAAGCTCTCTGTGGAGCAGTCGATCGTGCTCTATTCCAGAAACTCTCTTAACTCTTGTCTCAGCCTCGCGGAGAGGGAGAGCATTGTCACGTGAGGAAAGGTAGTTACGACTCTTCAGTCTCAACGTATTAGTGACTTTCGAATCTTGAGTATTTTGGAATATTCATTTTCTTAATTCTTTTCAACCTTTTCATTCTTTCTGCATCTATCGGCTATATAAACAGATTAATTTTCTTCTAAGATTACATTTCTTCTTTTGAAAAAAGCAAATTTTATTATTTAATATGTAATTCAATTAAGCTTAACTTGTAAGATAATTTCATCTTTGTTTGTTTTATATCCTTACAGATGAGCTGTACTCAAATATGAGCATCGAGAACGATACGGGAGTTTGACGAAAAAAAACACGATCTAAACAAACAATTTTAGTTCTCTAAGTCATAATCGGAAAACAAACAAGGACTTCGCTAAGAAATTGTGTGAAGAGATTTGATACTTGTAAATAGTAACAAGCGTGATAACAATCTTTGCGTTTTGTTTTGTAAAAATGTTATATTTATATTGATCTGATAGATGACAATCAATTGATAAGTAAATAAGACAAAGTTAAAAAGTTTTCTCCGTTTCCGAGTGCTTAGAGTGCTTGACTGCGGAGAAAAGGGAGCTCAGCTCGAATCCCAGATAAGGGATGGATGAATCCCGTTTGGTGTATGTTTTCTTTTAGCTGAGGTCTCGACTCTCGTACTCGGGGGCGGACTGGTAATTTTTTTAGATACGCAGCTGCAGGAGACGGCCCTGGTTGCGATAAAAAATCAGTCTCTTTTTCAAGATTTCATTACTTATTCTGTTAATAGTCTGTATGTGGAGCATAAATAAATATGCTTACATAAAATAGGTTTTCCTCAAATCTGTGGAATTTGTGCATAATAACAATTATTATTATTAAAAATATCTTAAAATTGCTTGTGTGTTAGCAATAGGTCAACAGCAGAAAAAATCAGATGTCGAAATAGCACTGGCGTTAGGTGTGATGAACCTTGTTGCACAAGTAATAATTCACAAGATACTTCGTAATGTACTTCTCATGTGAGCAGAGATGGATACAGAAGATATAGGGACGGGGGGGGGGCAATGCTAGTGATTACCCACGAACATATATCAGCATTTAATAATTGAAATATTTATTTTATTACATTTAAAGAAGGAGATAATTACTTTTATAGTTCAGAGAAATCATACTCTCAGATTTAGTATTCCCCTGCAAAAAATTAGTAATATGTACTCAATATCCTAGATTACTGCTGTTCACATATTAATGTTTTCCATAGGAAGATCACTGAAAGAAAAGTTTTAATTTGAGTATTATTTAGATAGCGTAGGAATATTGTTGAAAAAAAAATCTTAGTAACTCCGTTGATATTTGCAGATTGAAATTCAAATGTGAAAAACATTGTAGCGAAGGTTGGCTCAGTCGAGGGCTCCAGGCCCGTAATTTTCAGTTCCTAGGTTCGAGTACCACCTGTGCAAGCACTACCACCCTCCCCTGGTCAGAAAGGGCACACCGATGGGCTAGGAAAGGCCACTGTCCGTCCGATGGGACGTTAAGACATATCCTGTGCACATTAAAGAACACGCTGGATAGCCTTATTACCAGGAGGCTACCATATGTCTCCTAATAGCTGTTCATCGGGTTCCCCATTCTGAGTCCTTGGGGTTGAGCCCTTGCCTTTTCTGAGCCTTTGTGGTTCACAGAAGAGGTCTTGTGACCTGCCATTTAGCCCATTGTGTGAAACAAATGCCACTCAGATGTAAAACAACCCAACCCGCAAAAATTAATTATGAATAATTCTTGAAATTTTGCGACAAAGTCATACAATCGTAAAAATTGTTACGAAAAATTTTGACAGGATCGTAATAGCAGTCCTGTTTTTACATTTGAAACCAAAACATTCTCTTGAAGTACTGAATCTTTAAACATTCGCTGGATCATTCGCTCATCACATATGACTGATTACGAGCCTGCATTAAATAAAATTTTAAATGGCTCCTAAAGTAAGAATTTGCCGAATAATGAGATCATCATTAAAGATACAGATGCCAGCAGAAGGTTTTTCAATAGGAAGACCACCATCTCTATCTGCATTTAGGCATCAAAGTTTTTATGCAATTAGAAAATTCTTTGTTCGAGGCCAAAATTTTAAAAATGTGAAAATATTAATCTAAAATGTTAGATAAATATGATGTACAATTCTATATTTTTGTGCAGAAAATATTTTGTCCCCTCCCCGTTTTGAAATAATTTCTGCCAACGCCCATAGGCAAAACGTTCAAGTATCAGCAGTAAAGTATCAGAGGAAATGTCCTGTAGGTATTTGGGCTACCAGTTTTGCATCTTTGTCATTGCTAAGGTTGTTGTTGGGTTGTTTTACCTCTGAGCGGCACATTTCTGCACACCATGGGCTAAATGACCAGGTCACATGGACCCCGAAGGCTCAGAGAAGGTTGGAGGAGGGGACCCACTGGAACAGCTGTTGGGAGACAGATGGTAGCCTCCCGTCAAGGCCATCCAGCGTGTTCTTTAACGTGCACAGGGTATGGCTCTCCCGCACACGGGGCCACGGCTTAATGTCCCATCCGACGGACGGCGGCCTTTCCAAGCCCATCGGTGTCCCCTACTGACCGTGGGCAGGGCGGGGAATTTTGCGGAGATAAATCTCAACGCTGACCCAGCGGGGACTCGAACCTGGGAACTACAGATTACGAGTCTGGCGCGCTACCGACTGAGCCATCCCCGCCCCTTGTCATTACTAAAATGATATTCACATGTAGAGTGACAAGAAATAATTCATTTCAAAACGATTTAGTTGAGTGAAATATGAGGTTTAGAATGAAAATTGTAATAATTTAGGAACAGATTCCATTTATGGACATATCAAAATATTTGCCGTTGAAATAAAAAAAAAGGAAACAAACTGTACAGATAATCAGAAACTTGTTAAAAAGATTATGTGTTGTTTCTTTTGCAATATATATCCTGCATTCAGTTTTTCAATAGTGCAAGTTATCATAGAAAATAGTCAAATATTAAAATTTATAGAAAATAGTTTCATTAAATTAACTCACAAGTGTAAAAAAGCAAAAAATTAAATTATATCTGTCACAAAAACATCAACTTATCACCGAGATAAAAGAAGTGGAAAAAATTTAAACCAAATGTTATTTTGCTTTTAATAGGTGTTAAATAATCTTATTTTTGAATATATCCTTGTCAGACAAAAATATTCAAGTAACAATAACCAGGAATATGCCATATGCCGAATTGTTTTGTAAAATATAGAAAGACCAAATGTTCATCTTGCCTCTTCAGAAATTCATGGAAGAATCCAGTCATTATGAAAGATCATCAATGAAATCTTGGATTCATTTCATTGAAGCTGAAACCTAATGGAAACAAACATGGAGTATTTATTTGCCGAAAACGAGGCCGTTCAAACAGGTGGTGAGAGTGGGTCACTGCACTCGTCCCAGCAGTCAAAGAGGACAGCGCTTGAAAATGAACTGTTGTCGAAATACCCAAGCACCGTTTTACATCAAAGATATCGAATAATAGTTTTTTTTTGTCCTTCTGAAATATAGATATTAATAAAACGACGATTTGAAATTATCAAAGCCTCGTGGTATGCATGATCCAGTATCAGAAACTGGATAATTCATACAAAGAGAGTATTGATGACATTAATTGATCTTGATAACATTAATGATCAAGAGACTTCAAACATTTCACCAATCCATATAAAACTAAGGCAGCTTCGTGTCAAATATTTTTCGCTATTTTTTATAGCAGTTAATGGGGACAGGATAACTCTCAATAAGGTGTCTTTAATTTGTTTTTCAACTGACAATAAATTTTATGTGAATGTATTAACATTCCTAATTAATGCATTTAATGCTATATATCATTTGAATTTCATTCCTCATACTTGCATGAATTCTTTATATCCACCTAATGCTTGTATAGTCGTGTCATAAAGCCTTAAATGCCAGCATGGCAGTTTTCTGAACAAGCAATGGCAAGCGAATAATCGCTAAAACTTTGACAAATGATTAAAAATTGTCTAAATATAAGTTTAGTAGAAAAGTATCACAGGAGATGTCCTGTAGATATAGAATTCATGACAAAAAAAACAAAGCTGAAAAAAATTAGTTTTGCCGTGAGTGGGCCTAAGTATTTCATAAATATAAGCTTGTTGTAAAAACTGTTCTGCTTAAGAGAGTCGAGGAATTTGTTTCCAAAGTTCAGATATAAAAGCAGGTTTAGAGCTCGTATAGGGTATTTTTACTATTTTAGATTTTTATTGTATCTGCTTTTAAGTTCGGTGCTCTTTCTAACTTTCTTTCGTAAAAAGGGCATATACTCGAATGATATGACGAAAATTAGCTCCCTCTTCCGGGTTTAATGTTTTATATATTGCTACGCTAAACTGTAGAACAAAATTATTTGCAACGAAAGGAAAAATGTACAAATCCTACAAATGTCCAGTCGATATACTATATTGATGTTAATTAATTGTTGCTGGCAGAACACAGCTCCATCATTCCTGCTACGGATTTGCTTTCTATATGCTTAACATGTGCTTATGGAAAAAGAGTGACCAATGACCAATGACCGCTCTTTCTGTGCCTAATACTATCATAGGAGACATGCTTATGCCTTACGGATGGGGCGGGGGTGGCTCAGTCGGTAGCGCGCCAGGCTCGTAATCTGTAGTTCCCAGGTTCGAGTCCCAGCTGGGTCAGCGATGAGATTTATCTCCGCAAAAATTCCCCGCCCTGCCCATGGTCAGTAGGGGACACCGATGGGCTTGGAAAGGCCGCCGTCCGTCGAATGGGACGTTAAGCTGTGGCCCCGTGTGCGGGAGTGCCCCGTGTGCGGGAGTCTTCCAACAGCTGTTCCAGTGGGTCCCCTCCCCCAACCTTCTCTGAGCCTTCGGGGTCCATGCGACCTGGCCATTTAGCCCATGGTGTGCAAAAAAGTGCCGCTCAGAGGTAAAACAAACCAAAAGCCTTACGGATTGTTTGCACTAGGTCTTAGCTTAAATGGAACAGATTATATGAAGATATCTGGATCTAAGGAGAGAAACAACTGATGCCTTGTGTTATAAAAGGAATCGAATTGGCACTTGACTCTGCTTTGTTAACATTAGCTCAAGTTAGCAGAACTGTAATACCATTTAATATTTTAGTAATCACTTTTAAATAGCTCATGTGTTCTTTTGGGAGTATTTCCAATACTACAACTCACTAACTAATAGTACATGATCTACAGGTTTAATTATTGCCAATTTTATTGTCAGCCCTATTTCATCACTTAATTGTATATATGTTTGTATATATATAAAGTTTAAGTTAACAGTGTTAAAAGTTTTTATTTATTCATCAATGTAAATCAAAGACTGATTAAATATGAACAACTAATAAATCATATTTCTTCAAGATGACTGAAATATTTCTTGTACTTATCTGTTGAAAATATTCCTTTAAATACTTATAATTCAATTAAAATTAGATACATATTTACATTCGATAAACTAGTTAATTGATGTAAATAATTTGAACTGTTGGTATACACTGTTGCTTGTTTTTATTTTTGTATGAAAGGGAAAGCAATGAAATGAGCTTGTAATAAGATGCACAAAAATAAATAAATTTGATAAGTTATTTAGTTAAAACTGCCCTTTATTCTTTGGTTTTACAGATAAGAATAACAAAATCACTGGCATAGAAAATATGGAAAAACTTTTGCCATGCCAACGCTCCTTTTTTCTTTAACGATTTTTTATTATTTCTTTTAATTATTTACTGTTTCGGTAAGAAATGAAAAAATTTCCTCCTGATGCAAATATTTTCTCTCCTGCCTATGTCAAGCACGGTTTATTGCTATATATTTATTTAGTTAGAATCAGCATGAAAAGATACCTGAATACAAGTGGCGTGTACCCAAAAATTCTGCGAGATCGGGGGTTGACATGTTGAGTCGGATTTTCTGGGACTGCCTTAGAAAATAGGGGCGGGGTGGCTCAGTCGGTAGCGCGCCAGGCTCGTAATCTGTAGTTCCCAGGTTCGAGTCCCAGCTGGGTCAGCGTTGAGATTTATCTCCGCAAAATTCTCTGCTCGGCCACGGTCAGTAGGGGACACCGATGGGCTTGGAAAGATCGCCGTCCGTCGGATGGGACGTTAAGCCGTGGCCCCGTGTGCGGAGAGCCATACTCTGTGCACGTTAAAGAACACGCTGGATGGCCTTGACGGGAGGCTACCATCTGTCTTCCAACAGCTGTTCCAGTGGGTCACCTCCCCCAACCTTCTCTGAGCCTTCGGGGTCCATGTGACCTGGCCATTTAGCCCATGGTGTGCAAAAAAGTGCCGCTCAGAGGTAAAACAACCCAACCCAACCCAGCCTTAGAAAATATGCTATCCAAGCACTCAAGACTGGATGATTATTCCGTTTCTGGGGTAAAAGCTGGCGAATGAAAATCTTTAGATTGTTGTTCGTATGTGACATTCTGTTCTCCCGAATGAAGAATATGAGGACGTATGAAATTTCTTGAGCGAACGGTTACGGTGTGTGAGATGGAAGTTTGAGCTGGTTGCAGAGAACGATTGGGAAAAAAAAATCCCTGAGTAGTGATCACAAAGCAGGCTGATCCGAGTATTATAAAAACAGAGCGGGATGTTTCAGTTCTTGTCCTTAATGTTTCCGTAATCGTGGGTTCATTATCGTCAATTAGTGAGCTTCATTTAATGTGGAGTGAGGAAGCGCTATCGGCAGCAGTCCACTTGTAACCTTGAGTTCAAGCTACAATTTAGCTGAAATGTTTTCCTCTTGTGTCTGGCCAAGATGAAAAGAAGGACTCAGAAAAGGCCTGAATCTATAGGAATGGAAAATTGGTTTCATGTGCTATACTCTCGGTGTTTGCAATGCACGTAGTCAGAAGGATAGAATATGACGCTTAGTCAATCCATTCCCGAAATTCCAGAATAGAATATTATGATTTAAAATCTTTTTTTACGTGTATTTCTCCATTTATTTTTCTATTATCTATTGAAAAGTTTTGAAGAGTCATATAATTGTTTGAGGAAGCAGGAATATTGTATAGAAATGAGGTAGAAAAGAAAACGATTTTGGATTAAAAATAAAGTAAGTATACTGAAAAGATCCGATGTGCTTGGAAAGGCGTCCATCCGTCGGATGGGAAGTTAAGCCGTGACCGTGTACAAAAGAGCCATACTCTGTGCACGTCAAAGAATATGCTGAATAGCCTTAAAGGGAGACTCTCTTCTTTCTCCCAACAGCCACCCAGTGGGTCCCCTCCCCCCTTCCTTGTAACCTGGCCATTTAACCCATTGTGCGAAAAACGTTCCGCTCGGAGGTAAAACAACCCAACTGAAAAGATCATTGTTGCTCCCCCTGATAGACAGAACTCAACAGACAAATTGATTGATTTTGACAATAATATAGTAATGTCTCGATAAACAAAGTCGATTTGTACCAAAAGCTTCGTTCAGATAGAATTGAAACATTACTATCATAAGGATGAGAGTTCAGCCTTCCAACTTATCATTTCGAAGTATACACAATTCGTAATTTACCGTTCCTATAACGATAATTTGTGCAGAATAGCATATTTTATATTCTCCAGTGTTATAGTCAAAAACTGACACAAAAAAGACATGCTGTGCAGCAAAACCTTACAAACCTTAACTGGCATAGTGGTTAGGCAGCTAGCGACTGTTCCAGCAAGGCAAACTTTGTGTGTTGTGTTAGCTCTAACTAAGGCAGTGGTCAGCAGTGACTTCGGTCTTAGTAGGGCATGTCCTTGTATGAGAAGGCCTGTATTAAGCTAGGATTCTTCTCTGTCCTGGGGCGGGGGTGGCTCAGTCGGTAGCGCGCCAGGCTCGTAATCTGTAGTTCCCAGGTTCGAGTCCCAGCTGGGTCAGCGTTGAGATTTATCTCCGCAAAATTCCCCGCCCTGCCCACGGTCAGTAGGGGACACCGATGGGCTTCGAAAGGCCACCGTCCGTCGGATGGGACGTTAAGCCGTGGCCCCGTGTGCGGGAGAGCCATACCCTGTGCACGTTAAAGAACACGCTGGATGGCCTTGACGGGAGGCTACCATCTGTCTCCCAACAGCTGTTCCAGTGGGTCCCCTCCCCCAACCTTCTCTGAGCCTTCGGGGCCATGTGACCTGGCCATTTAGCCCATGGTGTGCAAAAAAGTGCCGCTCAGAGGTAAAACAACCCAACCCAAATCTCTGTCCTATATGTCGCAAAAAAAAATATATATATTCGTATCTAGGCCTGATCTAAAGGGGGTCGAGGGAGCCATTTCCTCCCCCCGAAATAATTTTAATAATTAGAATGACTACACTATAATTCATACCTTATTAAAATTTATTCTTATATTACTGAAGATAGATAAATTTACTATTTCAGTGCATTTATTAATCATTTTTAATTTGTAATATATAAATATCTTATTACAATTACATTATTATTTTTTATTTATATAAATTTTCAATATGCAATGTATAATAATTATAATAATAAATCCGGAATTAGTTACACCGTAACTTTCTATGTAGAATACATGCATATCGAGGTATTACTGTCTATTTTTTCACGGAAAATATTTTAGTTGTTTCTAATGTTAAAATTGTATAGAAAAGAATTTAATAAAAATGCCCACATTATAGTTTTACAAAACCTCTGCCATCATCATAATAAGTTGCTTTCAGGCATATTTTAATCCTTTTCGTGTAAAATTATTTAATCTCAGTGGTTTGCAATCTTTTGACTCAAATGTTTTTAACAACCATTGATGAGTCTTCGATCTGCAGCTTCCAAGATATAATGGCAGATAAACAAGGCTCTGCCTGATATACTAATTAGCATACCCGATTGCTAAGACAGCGGGAGTATCCTTCAGTTAGTATGTTGTATGACTAATAAGGACAAGCTAGATAAAGCTTCTAGGTTATCTCCATCCTTAATGTAAGGAAGTACCTTCTTTCCTTTTTCTTTAAAAAAACTATTTTAAATATTAATGGACCATCTTTCAGAAATCAGGGAAGCTAGTTTTCGCTTGAATTACGAATAATTAAGCTTAGAATTCGGCATTTGTATTCTTACGAAATTAAAAGGGAAATAGAGTAGAACCTAGATTGATCAGCCTGCACGGAGGAAGGGGTGAGTCGGATACTTCGAAAGGATGAGGATAATTTGAGGAGGAAAACACAGAGTTAAGAAAGGTTAGAGGGAAACTTTGGAAATAATGTCTAATTATAAATAATAAAGAAAATGATTACAAAAACATATTAACAAAGAATAATAACAAATATAAACTTATAACCAGAGAAAGATATTTTAAAAACTTTCGAAACACATTTTAGTTTTAAATAAATGGATAAAAAGATGGGAGCGAAATTGCACGAGTAAATATGTTGTTTAAAATTGTACTGAAAAAATGCCAAAAACAGAAATTTAGTGAAGAAACGTACAGATATTTCCTTAAGAGTTGGGGCGGGGGTGGCTCAGTCGGTAGCGCACCAGGCTCGTAATCTGTAGTTCCCAGGTTCGAGTCCCAGCTGGGTCAGCGTTGAGATTTATCTCCGCAAAATTCCCCTCCCTGCTCACGGTCAGTAGGGGACACCGATGGGCTTGGAAAGGCCGCCGTCCGTCGGATGGGACGTTAAGCCGTGGCCCCGTGTGCGGGAGAGCCATACCCTGTGCACGTTAAAGAACACGCTGGATGGCCTTGACGGGAGGCTACCATCTGTCTCCCAACAGCTGTTCCAGTGGGTCCCCTACCCCAACCTTCTCTGAGCCTTCGGGGTTCATGTGACCTAGCCATTTAGCCCATGGTGTGCAAAAAAGTGCCGCTCAGAGGTAAAACAACCCAACCCTTAAGAGTTGTGCAACATTTCCTCGCAAGACGTTGTAACGCGTAGCAGTAGCACCGTAGGATATCATTCATTCATCCATACCGACTTTGATCGGTTAAACCAATATTCGGATGATCAAGGAACGGCTAAACAAGGTTTGACTGCATTCAGATGATGAAGAAACTATTGAAAAATTAAAATACTTCAGTAAAACGAAATAAGTTTATAGAATATGAAAAAAAGGAGTCCCTTAAAGAGAGTCTGGGCTTTTTCATTAAAACAGTTAATTTGTTGATTCTGTTTTAGAGAAAATATTGGATATCAGATTCAAAATTATTTGTGGTTGAGGAATTTCTAGAAATTTACTTAGAGTCCAAAAAGCAGGTTGTGAATTTGGAAATTAGAGCTCTAGATGTGCACCATTTCGGGAAATACTGATTTTTTTTTTTTATTTTACTCCATACGTACATCAAAAACAGCGTATTTACAAAGAGAGGGCTTACACGTGAATCATGCTACTTGTTTGCATCTTCATAAATACGTATTTTGCATAACATATTTTTAAATATACATTTTGCATATATCTTAAATAGACATGTTGTATATACATCATCTTAAATAAGGGAAGTTATGCTTGTATGGAAAGATCCTTTTTAGACAGACTGTCGATTGAACGACCCTGCAATTGCACTGGCATGTCGCATAATCCGGACACTTTAGGTAAACCCTTTTCATAGATCCAAGAAAGTTCTGCATTGCATACCATAGGGTTTCCTGGCAAAAGAAAAACATTTTAACAACTGTAAAATCATATTAAATTGAAAAACAAACTTACTGCTAGGGTGATTTATAAGTACGTGGGCTTTTCGCAATTCAAAATGTAAAAGGTTTGTGTGATACATCATTGTGTTGTATTTGCATACCTATATGAAC
Source organism: Ryuthela nishihirai (assembly GCA_038380435.1). Lineage (NCBI taxonomy): Eukaryota > Metazoa > Arthropoda > Arachnida > Araneae > Heptathelidae > Ryuthela > Ryuthela nishihirai. The sequence continues at coordinate 45,549,265 of JAWZYU010000005.1, forward strand.
TTAGTAATAAGGAAAAGTATAAAGTCTACTGCGTTAGTCCATAACCATTAAAAATACCGGAGTCTTGGTTTCCATCGTTAGAAATGCTTTACAATGAATGAGTTAAGTATTAAAAATCGTGCAATTTTATGTCATCACTGAAAGAAGAAAAGATTATCGGCTACCGAAGAGACCGAGAAATATGTGAAGTGGCAGGTGAGGGGGCAGTCCCCATTCGGGCTTGTCCCCATTCGGCCCTACTCAAGTTTGGTACAAAAAGTTCGAAGGTGGGGACACGATCCTCGATAGAAAGCCGCGATTGGATCGGCCAATATCGATGCATCGCAACCTTCTGTGGCACGGTGTTGAAGTTGATCCATCGACAAACATTCACAGGCGCTTGTCCTGACTTGGTTGCTCACAAGCAACTATAGTGCAACATCTGAAACGCATCGATATAGTAATCAATAGTTGCCAAAATGTTCCACATGAACTGACTATTGAACAAGCAAACCGTCGTATCGAAGTCTGCAGGAAACTCTTCGCTAATCCACGCGACTACCGTTTCATCAAGAGAATTGTTACGAGCGATGAAAAAATGGATCTTTTCCAACAATTCGAACACCCAAAAGCAATGGCTCGACCCAGCTTACATTTCCTGTCCCAAAGAGATGATTCGAAAATAAGGCAATGTCGTGTGCTTGGTGGAATTTTAATACTTCGAACTGGTTCCTAATGGTCGCTCTATCTAATGCCACCCTCTTCTCAGCACAACTGGAGCATGCGTACTTCAACGCTACCCAGGATTGGCAAACATGCATCAGTACTCCTCCAACAAGACAACGCTACCCAGGATTGGTAAACATGCATCAGTACTCCTCCAACAAGACAACGCTACCCAGGATTGGTAAACATGCATCAGTACTCCAACAAGACAACGCTACCCACGATTGGCAAACATGCATCAGTACTCCTCCAACAAGACAATGCTACCCAGGATTGGCAAACATGCATCAGTACTCCTCCAACAAGACAACGCTACCCAGGATTGGTAAACATGCATCAGTACTCCTCCAACAAGACAACGCTACCCAGGATTGGCAAGCATGCATCAGTACTCCTCCAACAAGACAATGCTACCCAGGATTGGCAAACATGCATCAGTACTCCTCCAACAAGACAACGCTACCCAGGATTGGTAAACATGTGCCAGTACTCCTCCAACAAGACAACGCTACCCAGGATTGGTAAACATGCATCAGTACTCCTCCAACAAGACAACGCTACCCAGGATTGGTAAACATGTGCCAGTACTCCTCCAACAAGACAATGCTACCCAGGATTGGCAAACATGCATCAGTACTCCTCCAACAAGACAACGCTACCCAGGATTGGCAAACATGCATCAGTACTCCTCCAACAAGACAACGCAAGACTGCATTCGGGCCAAACAAAAACTTCGAGAACTGGAATTTGAGCTTCTTCCTCACCGTAGGTATAGTTCAGACCTAGCTCCTTCCAACTCCCACCTTTTTCGATCCTTGGCTCATTTTCTTCGAGGCAGAAAAAACATTTCAGGAAGTCGAAATCAGATTTCGGGAGTTTCTCACCTCCAAGGACGAAGCATGGAATTGAAGAGGAATCGAACACCTTTCTGACACATGATTACGAATTATTGAAAATGATGGTTTATATTTCGCTGAGCAAGGTTTGCTATTTATATTGTAATAAATAAGAAGATAAAGCATACAGATATATGAATCACCTTAGTATTTCGATATTATGAAAAGTAGTATTTCACTTCAGTAATTAAACTGAGTTTAAGGAACCGGAATTTTATGTTATTTTACCCCAATAAATATTTTCTTTAAGTTCATTATCTCCCTTCAGAAATATTGTATATTTGTTTTCATTCGCTTTCCTCACCATCACAACTTTTACCTTGCTTCTATTTCCAAAATTTGTTCGCTAAACAAGTTTAGCGAAGTGACGTCATGCACCACCAACTTAGCAGTTCCATCAATAAATAAATTGCCACTGTATGTAAAGGATTTTCTCGTTACAGGAAAGAAAAAGAATTTTATAAAAGTTTGAATGACGTCACTCAGACCAATATGCCGTTCAGTATGGAAGCTTACACATTATGCAAATAACTACTGCATTGTGACCACAGATCTCGTTCAGAGCCTCACGTTGCTCCTCTCAATGCTTTCCTTTTCAAGTGTAAACTTTCTGAATCACCCCTTTGTCCTTTCTGCCCAGAAGTTGAATCAACATTTCACTACATTATTCAATGCAAACATTATGAGCTGGAACGACAGAATATGTACCTTTCCTATAGAAAAAATTATAATTTTTCTCTTGCTCCCTGGTCTCTTTGTGATATTCTTGCTCTTCAAAATCAGGCTCTCATTCTTGCCCTGGAAACTTTTGTTTTTGCATCTGGTCGTTTTTCTTCTGTTTTTCGTCATTAAATATCTTTCAAAATTATCTTAGGGATAAAAGGCTTCTAGGCCACAAATCCCATTTTTTGGACATTTCCAGGGTGTACGTGAAGCATAAAAGGTTGAGAACCACTGATATATATGTTTTGTTTGGGGCGGGGGTGGCTCAGTCGGTAGCGCGCCAGGCTCGTAATCTGTAGTTCCCAGGTTCGAGTCCCAGCTGGGTCAGCGTTGAGATTTATCTCCGCAAAATTCCCCGCCCTGCCCACGGTCAGTAGGGGACACCGATGAACTTGGAAAGGCCGCCGTCCGTCGGATGGGACGTTAAGCCGTGGCCCCGTGTGCGGGAGAGCCATACCCTGTGCACGTTAAAGAACACGCTGGATGGCCTTGACGGGAGGCTACCATCTATCTCCCAACAGCTGTTACAGTGGGTCCCCTCCCCCAACCTTCTCTGAGCCTTCGGGGTCCATGTGACCTAGCCATTTAGCCCATGGTGTGCAAAAAAGTGCCGCTCAGAGGTAAAACAACCCAAACAACAACCCATTTTTTGGTCCGCCTCATGTGGACACACACTCACTCACTCAGAGCCTCACTTGTGTCGAAGAGCACGTGTTGTTCATAGAGGAAACGTTGTTTTTCACCGAATGCTAATTAGGATGCAGGAGTCTGTTGTTTGCAAAAGCATTTTAGGCTACGAAGGGAAATCCTTTTTGTTTTAGAGAGGATAGTGGATATGAATTCGTACGATTCAGTCAATTGGGTAAGTAGTAGATAAAAAAAAAATCAAATTTTGGGGAGGAACGGGCAAATGTCTGTATTCGGCCAGAATACCATTCAAAATATTTTTTTTTGGAAAATATCTCTGAATATTTTTCTATTTCATTCTAGTGGTCTTTTCAGGAAAATATTCTTTCACTATATTTGCAGTATATATTTTTTATATATTGTTTTCACTTCTGTTCCTGTTGTTAAATCCTCCCATAAATTGTACTTCAAATAGGACTTATTATATAGTCCTATCTTCATGGGGGGGGGGGAAACCCGCCCAGTCTAGTAGATGCCATAGAAATGCATCCATTAGTTGCTCTTCGAGGAAATTCAAACAGAATGGCAAATTAATCCAGCATGTGCCATTGTTAACCTTTTGGAGACTTCTGCAAATTTCTAAACCTAAAGGCAACTCGAAAAGTGGCGACATGTTTCATCGGATACAAGCTGTTTGCGACAGCTGGGCAATAGTCGCTTGTCAGTATTGCATGTCCACATTCGGTTGTGAACAAAATGGCGGTTTAAAGGTAAGCACAGTGTGAGCAGAAGTACAGTGGCCATTAGCTGAGGAGCCTTCGACTTACATTTTTTGGACATTGTCACTTTAAGTAAACGAATAGGCATCCATTGGGTTGGGTTGTTTTACCTCTGAGCGGCACTTTTTTGCACACCATGGGCTAAATGGCCATGTCACAAGGACCCTGGAGACTCGGAGAAGGTTGGGGGAGGGGACCCACTGGAACAGCTGTTGGGAGGACAGATGGTAGCTTCCCGTCAAGGCCATCCAGCGTGTTCTTTAACGTGCATGGGGTATGGCTCTCTCCTATACACGGGGCCACGGCTTAACGTACCATCCGACCGGCGGGCGGTCTTTCCACCTATCGGTGTCCCCTACTGACCGTGGGCAGGGGGGGGGGAAGTTTTGCGGAGATAAATCTGAACGCTGACCCAGCTGGGACTCTGACCTGGGAACTACAGATTACGAGACTGGTGCGCTACCGACTGAGCCACCACCGCCCCGAATAGGCATCCATAAATTATTATTAATTATTATTAAATTAGACCTCTGAGCTGTACTTTTTTTGCTCAAAATGGGCTAAATGGCCAGGCCAAAAGTACCCCAAGGGTTCAGAGAAGGGGGTAAAAGGGACCTACTGGACATCTATTAGGAGACTGATGGTAGCCTCTCGTCAAGACCATCCAGTGTGTTCTTTAACGTGCACAGGCATGACTCTCTTTTGTACCGAACCATGGTTTAACGTGCCGTCAGACGAACGGCAGCTTTCTAAGCCAATCGGTGCCCGCTTTCAGGCAGGGTGGGAGTTCAGCTGAGATGTCCCACCGCCGGATTTAGCCTTAAACCGTTTAGCTTTTGATAAGTCATATTCCCAAAGTTTCGATTGTTGATGAGGACGATAAGTGACGTCTCCAGAACACAAAATATATAATTTAAAATAATAATAGACGGAGTAGTTAAAGTTCATCGTTAAGCAGTCTGTGAACAAAATAAAGTACATAATATTTGATCTTAAAAGAATTTGAACACTGAATTATTTCGGTAAACAAAATTATTTACAAATATTATTATTATTTCCCTCTTCTTCATAGTGGTCTTGCCCTTCCTTTTTCTTCCATGATAGGAAAAATAGCAAAGATTCTTAACCCAACCAGCAAGAATAGTTTCGCTACACGCAATTCCTTTTCTGTTTACTAAATTGTTTTTTTGTGCTCTAATTAAAATTGACTTCTGAAGTTCCTTTTTTTTTCGTTATTTACACCTTTTTCCAAATTCGCTAGGTAATCATTTCTCTTGCATACTGCAATTTGGCCTCCTTTAATTTTTCTATCCTTGTTTAATCATTATTTTTAGAACCCATTCTTAGAACTCGTGTAGTGACATCCCACAAACCAGAAATGCCGTGTGAAGAAAGCTTCGCAGAAAATTCTCATTATCCCACATTTGTTCAGGCATTTTATTATGAGCTATAATAACGAGGTGCATTGAACGATAAGCAAGAATAATTAAAATCCCATATCAGAGCACACTCGTGATTGCCAACAAAGGCCAAAAACGCGTCCACATATCTTGCTTTTGTTCTTTGTTTCCTCTAACAAGCAACAAGGCTGTTTCTGTCGGGAAATAGCTGAACTACGTCCTGATTCTGGGGCGGGGGTGGCTCAGTCGGTAGTGCGCCAGGCTCGTAATCTGTAGTTCCCAGGTTCGAGTCCCAGCTGTGTCAGCGTTGAGATTTATTCCGCAAAATTCCCCGCCCTGCTCACGGTCAGTAGGGGGACACCGATGGGTCTTGGAAACGACCGCCGTCCGTCGGATGGGACGTTAAGCCGTGGCCCCGTGTGCGGGAGAGCCATACCCTGTGCACGTTAAATAGCACGCTGGATGGCCTTGACGGGAGGCTACTATCTGTCTCCCAACAGCTGTTCCAGTGGGTCCCCTCCCCCAACCTTCTCTGAGCCTTCGGGGTCCTTGTGACCTGGCCATTTAGCCCATGGTGTGCAAAAAAGTGCCGCTCAGTGGTAAAACAACCCAACGTCCTGATTCTCGGGCGACGGGAGCTCCACAGATGGGGGAGGGGGGGCTCTAGTCACCCGACGGTATTGCTGTGAAACGTCTATTCTGAACGAGGCTTTACCATTTCTCGCTGCGATGTCGCAGTATTCAGTACCAGGCAGATTATTTATGCGCTGTGTGGTAAAAAATTTCTTGTCATGTTTTATTGTGGGAATCTTCACATTTGAATTAGGTCATTGATCTCGCCGACAATTTAGGTTCTTTGAAAAATTCCTTATTCAAAACAATTGAAGGATAATCGTGTTATGTCAGTGGAAATTTACGTGCGTTATTTAGAAATTCATACTCTTTTAAAGTTTAAAACATTGTAATTTTAAAAGTTTAGAACCAGGGATAGAATATTTATCACCAGTGACATTTTTCCATCGAAAATTTATTTTCAAATAAGAGTTTCGAATATGGTTCTCGATGACAAAAGCAAATTCATAATCGTTTCAAAAAAAACATTTCATTTCCGGAGACATATTTTCGGGGAATAGAATTATTTTCTTAATGTCTCGAAACTTACCATAGATCTCGAGACTGAAGTAAGGTTTCCACACGGGCGCCCACGTGCCTTCTGGAAGCGTGGAGACGAAGTTTTCGCGGAGGTCGACATGACTAAGCCGAGGCATGTTCTCAAACATGTCGGTCGACAATGTTCGCAGACGGTTGGAACTATAAAACAGAGAAAAATAAAATACGAAATGGAATTTTCCACATAATTTATTCAGTATTAAGTAAACAAATTAATTAAAAAGTTGGAAACGTTTTATAAATTATTACTAAATTGTCAGTAGAATGTCACCCGCCTTCCTTCAAAATCCATGATCTCTCTTTGCCCGGCTTGAATTTTTCAAACTTCAACTTCGGCTACTTTACAATAAAAATTGCATTACATTTGAGATACAAATGAAAAACTTTGCTACGTTCTATGTTTTGTCAGGCACTTATTTTCACACTTATTTTTATGAAAATTCTTTTGTTACACTCCTCTCAATAGATGTTATAGCCCTCTTTCACTATTCCCCGCCCTGCCCACGGTCAGTAGGGGAACACAGATGGGCTTGGAAAGGCCTCCGTCCGTCGGATGGGACGTTAAGCCATGGTCCGTGTGCGGGAGAGCCATACCCTGTGCACGTTAAAGAACACACTGAATGGCCTTGACGGGAGGCTATCATCTGTCTCTCAACAGCTGTTCCAGTGGGTCCCCTCCCCCAACCTTCTCTGAGCCTTCGGGGTCCATGTGACCTGGCCATTTAGCCCATGGTGTGCAAAAAAGGGTCGCTCAGAGGTAAAACAACCCAACCCTCTTTCACTGCTATTTTCAGTTGGTTACGGGCCTGATCTTCCACCAAAAGTCCATTAGTGTAAATCTTAATAAGAATAAAAATGTTTAAGCAAATAAGAGGAAATGCTCATAGACGAATGTCTTCTGTTGAAAAAGTTATTTAATGAGGGTTTTTTTTTTCTGCTTTGAAACTGACAGAAGGAAGAGTTTCAAAAAACACTATATAGGAGGCTCCGTGAACTAGTTATGTATGCCCTGAAGATCAGTGGCTTGTTTTCTCCTAACTCCCTTCAAGAGAAGAGCTCTTTTAACACGGTGCAGACGTCGCCTTTTGAGCCTAGGTCAGTGTTCTAATGTTCTCTTCACAAATGAGTCCAGATTTACTTTGAAAACTGATTCTCAACTTGCTTTCATTTGAAGACAGCAAGAAACTCTCCACAATCCTTGTAACGTCAGAGAAAGTAAAGCGATGGTCTAGCATCATGTCTGGCCTCGCAGAGTTTCATACCACTTGAGGGAGTCTCTCTGACTGCTCAGCGATTCAGAGAAGATTTTGTTGTGCCCTAGGTGAAGCTTTAGAGGTCTCGGATCTGATTTCATCTTTAGGGACGATAATTCCCGTTCTCACAAGGCTCCAGTGGTCAATGATTTCCATGAAAGTGAAATCATGAATAAATTCAATTGAGCAGGTGTGAGACTACTTGTGGGCGAAAAAAAATTGCAGGGCAGCAGACCTCTACCAGAAACTTCTAAGGTCAGATTTGCATATTGGGAAGAACGAGCTTTATTGCCAAATATTACCGCAGAATGCTCCATACATACTATATTAACCCCATTTTCTTCGTTAAAACGTTTAACGGTGTTTACGGTACAGAACCACAAATTAAAATAGATGAAAATAATATACTAGTTAAATTAACATAGTTGAAAGATAATCTTTTTTCCTGGAATAGTTATTTAAACTTGAACTCAAAGTTTCCAGTTTGCTACTTAAAAGTAAATATTGCGCACATGGATGTCAAAAAATTATCAACTTGAAAATTAATGTGATAAGTTTAAATTTTTTTTAATTTTACTTCATTGGTAATAAATTGGTAATAAAGATTTTTTTTTACTATCGAATGTAGCAAAGCTTGTATTTTTATCTTTGGTGTTTAAGAAAAATGTATTTACTGAGCATTTTAGACCTAGATCAAGAACTCTTATAGGTTAGAGGTAGAAATACAAAATTCTATGTAGCTTCATCTTGCAACTGAAAGCAACGTTAGGATTTAGTTGTGCGAGGAAAATTTGAATGAGACTGTTTCCCTTAAAAGGAAAGAGATATAGCATTACGAAATCAAGTACGGTCTTCACATTTGACAGAACTAAATGACTGAGCCAAACTGAGCCAAGATGAATCATAATAATAGGATGAACCTGAAACAGGATTGCTTCTGAAGAAACCTTGCAGGAAAAGCGACGGAAATTTGGAGCTCTGCTTTGTGTTTCACTGCTAAATCATTGCTTAAAAATGGTGTGCAAAAAAGTGTCGCTCAGAGGTAAAACAACCCAACCATTGCTTAAAATGAAAGTGAAAATTGAAGAAAATTTTAATGAAGAATAAATTGAGTATATAAAAATTTGATATACTAGAATTCCTATTTTCTGAAGAAAAAAAAATATCTAAAGAATATTACCTAATGGACAAAAAAAAGGGGGGGGGGGCGGGGGGGGCTCAGTCGGTAGCTCGTAATCTGTAGTTCCCAGGTTCGAGTCCCAGCTGGGTCAGTGTTGAGATTTATCTCCGCAAAATTCCCCGCCCTGCCCAAGGTCAGTAGGGGACACCGATGGGCTTGGAAAGGCCGCCGTCCGTCGGATGGGACGTTAAGCCGTGGCCCCGTGTATGGGAGAGAGACATACCCTGTGCACGCTAAAGAACACGCTGGATGGCCTTGACGGGAGGCTACCATCTGTCTTCCAACAGCTGTTCCAGTGGGTCCCCTCCCCTAACCTTCTCTGAGCCTTCGTGGTCCATGTGACCTGGCCATTTAGCCCATGGTGTGCAAAAAAGTGCCGCTCAGAGGTAAAACAACAACGACAAAAAAAAATGCAAGTTAACTTTCCCATTTTAAAGTGAGTAAAAAGTAAATTGTAAAATTGAGTTACAGAAAGCTTTGCAAAATCTTAAACGGAATGTCTTAATAGAGTTACGACCCGAGGAAATCTGCTAGGAGGCTATAAAAAGCTTTAATTCTCCGTCCTTTGTAAATTTTCGTTCTGTAGAATTCGTAGATATTTTTTTCTGATTATGTTGTTAGTTGCTGCGTCTATAATATATGTGAATTGTATATTTGGATTTTCAAAACTCGAACTGAGATAAAATCTCAATGAGAAGCATTGAAACGAATTAAGATAAAACTCATTTTTAAATATTACATTATCGTGAAATGATATGCATTGTTAGTGCACAAATGTTACAAGAGAAGCACATTCACCCTTACATTGTATCAGATTTGAATCAAAGGTTTTGGGAAATCTTGAGGATTCCTGCTAAGAGATTTGAAATGGGTACTGAATTTTTATAAAAAATGGCAAAGCATTTCTAATTGTATTGTTTACTACCCTTAATGATTTAAAAAAAATTAATAAAATAGCCTTATATTTAATCGGAACTTCAATCACGTTATCAAAAATAGAGCTATTGTCATATTTTCCATGTTAGAGGCAGATGCTATAAGACGATTTCTTGGTGCTGTTTCAAGCAACCGAAAATATAGAACGTTGTCAATTTTAAATTTCAAATAAATCTGAAAACAAAATTAGCCACATAGAATATTAAAGTCTAAGATAACTAATATGTACGTTTTTTTTAAAAATGAATTTTATTTCTCATGATCATCCTAAACTGCAAAGTTTGTGGAATACCAATTGGTCGTGGTGGTCATCCTCAATCAGCAATGGGCTACGGAGCTCCAACCAGACTGCAATTTAGTTCTCCAAGCAAGTCTATCCTGAGCTATATCTGCTGCATCTGGCCACTGCACACCAATTCTAACAAGGTCCTGTTTGACATTGTCTGCCCACCACATCCTAAGGTCTCCCCTTCTTTCTGAGGCCTTTAGGCACATTGTTCATAATCCTATTCGCCAATCTATAATTATTGATACAGGCAACATGGCCAAACTAACGGAGTCTCTCTCTGCACAATATGCTGCTTAAAGGAGGTTGCAAACTCCTTTGCCTAACCTCATCATTAGTTACAAAGTTGAACCACCTAATGCCCAAGATGCTGCATATGCATCTAGAATCAAAAGCATCTAGAATCAAAAGCATCTAGTTTCCTGTTATCTTGTTTACAAAGTGTCCAAGTTTCACTACCATAACTAACCCTAGAAAGAACCAAACTATTATACAGTCTAATTTTAGTCTTTAGGTGTATACGCCTATTTCTCCACACTCTCCATAGATTCTTAAAAGTCCCGGCAGCAATCCCTATTCGTCTGTTAATCTCATGCCGCACATCACCATTATCTGTTACATAGCTCCCAAGGTAATTAAACTGTGACACCTGTTCAAGATGGCAACCATTCAGATTAACTGAATCACGGCCTGCCTGACTAATTTTCATCACTTTAGTTTTCTTTGTTTCTAACTAAACCTACTCTATTACCAGTTTCATCAACAACTCGAATGAAAGTCTTCATCTCTTGAACATCATTTGCCAAAAGGAATCAGAAATTTTCGTATCTCCAGCCCATTTAAGGCCAAAATCTTTTCCTTGAAGTGAATTTCGCATAACATAATCAACAACCAAACTAAAGAGAAAAGGAGACAAAATGCACCTTTGTCGAACACCAGAAGTAATGCTAAATTAATTGCTACAAGCCTTACCAACTCTCACACACGACTCAGTGGTATTATAGAGAGCTTTCATTATGTTAACTAACTTGCCTGGTATAACATATGATCTCACAATCAACCACAAATTATAACGATCAACAGAGTCGAAAGCCTTTTTAAAATCAACATAGCTAGCAACCAAAGGTTTCTGAAACTCTGAACATTTCTCGAGAATCTGCCCGAGTTAAAATATCTCATCTACACATACCCTACCAATTCTTAATCCACATTGCTCATCAAGCAATTGTCTGTCAACCAGATTCTTAATTCTATTGAGCACTTTACCTGGACAGAAAATAGTCTGATACCCTTAGTTATCACATGAACTGAAATCACCTTTTTTAAAAATAGGGATACTAATAGCTCTGGTAAAATCTTTAGGAACCATGCCTTTATCATAAAAGATATTCAGAATTTCAGTCATCCATGTGGTAATCGAAACATTCCCAGCTCTAAGCATTTCTGTAGTAATATCATCTACCCCTGGAGATTTATGTAGTTTAAGTTTAGAAACAGCTAAAATAACTTCAGATTGTGTTATAGGGCCAACATTAAAGCCAGTAATGCATCTATCATCATTACAAACAATGGGAGTAGAACTAATCATATCGTTTAGAACATCACTGAAATATTCATTTCTGGTGGACGTTAATTGTTCATGAGGAGAAGAAAAATCTATTCATAGTGATAGATGCTAAAATTGTTTTCATGAAACCATATGAAAATGCAAAATTTACATTATTTACAGTGATGTTCTAAACAATGTGATTAATTTCTTACTTTTAAACGTTTACAAAAACTATTTGGGTTAAAATGACCACCACCCCACCCATTGGTAAGGGTTAATAGCGTTCGTATTATAGCTCGATTCTTAGTAAAATGAAGCACCTTAAATTTGCTAGTGCAGTTATTTGTTACTTTATTTACCTGAAATCCAAAAACTCCAAATGTAGAGCCGGATTGGGCAACATCTGTCTGTTAATTTCACTGATGATGTTCCTGTCAAGTCGGAGACGTTTCAATTTAATTAGATTAGCAAACGCTGCATTCCCTAATCGCTCTATCTTGCAGTCGATGAGGTCAACGTCTTCGAGATTGTGGGGGCCATTCTCGAACCAAGTAGATGGGATGAGAGGAAAGTAATTGCCGGTTAATGATAGCCACTGCAGCTGATGGAGATGAGAAAAGTTCAGATTTGTAGCTGTGGCACGAATAGCAGGCAGGGGATCCCCTGGATAGGCGTCGTTAAGCACGCGCAACTTCGTTAGAGAATCTCCTAAACCAGTGAAAGGTGGATTGTCGTCTGGCGAGTCCAGGCTGTTGATGTTGCTGTCCAAGATGTCTATAAAGTCGACGAAGACTCCTCGGAAGAGCTCAGAAGGAAAGGAAGAGACGTTGACTTTGTAGAAGACGAGCCGGCCGAGGCTGTAGCCTCTCAGTTTGATGAGAGAGGAACGAATGACATACGTCGAATTAACATTCGCACACGTCATCATTGTTGTCGGTTTCTGCAATTCGTGTCCACACATGCAAGGGGCGATGTCATCTTTTGGTGGGCATACCGATGAGAGGAGGTAATCTCCGCACGTGGAGGGATCTGCCATCGCCATGGCACAGGCGCTGAACACGGCAAGAATGAAAAACATGGCACCTGGAAAAAAAATAAATACTAGATTATTGGTGAGCATTTCAGGAACAATCAGAAGTTGGCTCAAAAAGAGTCAGGTAAAATGTATACATATTTGAATATCTAGTGATAGATGCTTAAATATACCTAGTGGTAGTTAAATCTGCGGTAGTAGTAGTAGTTGAATCTGTGGATAACGTAAACAAAAGCTCAAATGCGGACATTACATGATCAAGAGAAAAATATTATAAAATGCAGAATAATCTGTTTAATTAGGATCGACTGAGAGCAGACCTTTTATCCATTTTTTGGAAATCAACAAATTTTGTGCCCATTCTATAAATAGGTACAGGATAATAGAAATAATGAATATAGTATTTTTTTACTTTCCATTGCTTGTTATTTTTTTATGCTGTAGACGTTGGTGAAACGGAACCTACATGTGTTTCCTTAAATTAAGGAACATCCTGGAAACCCATTGGGTCTGCTACATAATCAGAAGATATGTAACATTATGCGTAAATATAACAGTCTAAAACTGGAATAACACTTTTAATTGCCAAAATTGAATACAAATACAGAGCCATGGTAAAAAAGCGAAGTTCAACTGGGATAGACCAAGTGGGTCAATATGGACTGTAGTTACCTGTAACCACTACGCAGGCCTCGCAGCGAGGTTTCATGCTGTTGATAAGACTCCAGCGATTCTGTGGATAATGGGTTTTCAGGGAGTGGTTCAGGAGTGGATTCAGGGATGCAACCCATCGGCCGAGAGCATCCCATGCATGTTCTTTCGGATCTAGGTCAGGAAACCGGCTAGTCACTCCATGCGATTCATAGTGCTATTCTCCAGATATCGATTGAAAAGGTGACAATGGTGCAGGCTGGTGTTTTCCTCCTGTACGAGTAAGGCATCACCTATTGTACCCGCATATGGTAGCACGAAGGGGTTCAAGACTTCCTGTACCTGTGACATAACCTGTTGTAAGCACATAAAGTACTGTGCGACCATACAAAGATATACCTTCCGAAATCACTACACTACCACAACTGTAAATGCCCCGTTCACTGATAGTCATGCCAAGATAACATTTTCCTAATATCCTCCATATTAACTGACGCTGTTGAGGGAAAATCAAGATTCATTCATGAAGAGCATGGACTTCTATTGCTCGTGAATCCAGTTGACATGATGTCTGCTCCAGTTCAGATGGCCCTTCCTGTGGTGTCGGATCAGAGACATGTACACCACAGTCCATCTAAAATACAGGCACATCTATGATGGTGGTAGCAGATATCGACGTTCCACTTGCTGCTGTGAGGTGCAGTTGATGTAATGTTGGCATTCTGCTCCTCCAGATGCATAACCAGATACAAATAGAAGTCCTCCCTTGAGCTTTTGTTGCTCTTCGTCGTTCGCTACTGAATCATCTGGATGCAATCTGTCCTTTTTGAAATCTCTGATAGTCTCTGTACCATTGAAAGACTTGCATTAAGGAATCTAGCATCATCTGCTTGCTTTGGCCTTCCTCCAGCCAATCTGAAGTTCTCCACCGCACTCTTAACAGAACAGCTTCGAAACAGCTTTGAATAAAGCAAAATATGAAAAAACTTCCTTGAGAGAATCCTCTTCATTGAGATGCATCGAAACATATCAGGTGCCGGCCGAGCGCACAAAGTGCCCACATTTTCGCGAGTGGAGAGAAAACCAGTTGCATTCATTCTCTCTCACCTCTCCACTGATTCAAATTTCGGAGAATTTCTAGTTATGCAACTCTGGGGCCTAAGGAAATAATTCGTAATTGAAAAAATTTCAAACTTTGGAAATCCGGATTTAAGAGGTTTTTTCGTAGGCTGTATTCAAGTACGTCTTCATCAAGCTTTAGTTCCTCCTTCCTCCAACATCAGCAACTATCATCATTCAGTTTATCTTCTCCCACCTCGTCTTACTTATATAAAAAATTATATAATTTTCTATGCATAAAAAAAATTAAAACTACCTGGGTTTTTTTTTTGTTTTCTCAAAACTCGTGTATTTTCTTGCAATGTCCAGGAAAAATACCAATTGCTTACGCTTGATAGCTGAAAGAGCGTATATTTAAAATTAAATGTTGAAATTGCAATATTGGAAACATAATATGTTGTGTAAGTCGATCCTGAAGCATCCAGCTCTTTATACCTGTCTCTACAGGCCCTAGATGTGTGGCTAAAGGGTCACCAATCGTAATCTGTTGTCATATAAAACTGACATTCAATTTCAGTGGGAACGACTACTTTGCAGTAATAATCGCATCAATGTGTATGTAAGGATACAGTTTACACATGTAAAAATGAAGTCATTTCCAAAGCAAAAATTTTTCTTAAGCATTGATTGTACTCCACCTTCCGCCTAGTCAGTAAATGTAAGTTTTGCTCAGACTCCTCAACCGAAATGTATTGATGCACTGATTTTAATTCACCTATATTACTATATAATAGGGGTTCTCAACGTGGGGTACAAGGTAAAATTTTTGGGGTACGCCGTGAGAGCTCAAAAGTAGCTAGATCTGATTACCCAGTGAAATGTTTATAATTTTATAAGATTTGTTAAATTGTTTGTGTTTATCGACATATGTAATTCATGAATACAAACTTTAATGTATATCCAATCCAAAATCATATCTACAAATGAATATTCCTGCAAGGAAAGTAAAGGAACCCTTGCAGACTCATTCAGTCACTATTTTTGGTTGAAAATAACTGTTTAGATGATTAACTATTTAAAGGCTATTTAGTACATTTGTCTTCTTTAGGAAGGAGACAAGAAGAGAGTAAAAGACGGGCTTTCTTTGGTGGTTCCAAAATATTCTTTAAATTAAAGACTGATATATTATACCTTCTTAGTTTGTTGAAATATTCTTCCCTTTCAGCTTTAAATTGATTGCAATCAAAAATAATATTCTCAATCGTATGGGGAAAATTGCAGAAGTTGCAGTAAGGTGAATCACATTTTTTTAATTTAAATAAAAATGAATATGTGAGAGCTCTATTTACTTTAATTTAAATGATTGCATTAAATTCTTTCTTTTTCAAGCCATAATTTTGGATTTTAATAATTTTAGAAGAAATTTTATATCGATGTGTATGTTGAGCTCCGGTTTCATACCAGTTTTGTAGCTCATTTAGGCAGTTAAATTTATTTTTCATTTTAAAATTGGAAAACATAAAAGGTGAATTAAGAGTTGTGTTTAAGTCTTTGGCTCTTTTGGCCAATAAATCAACCTGTTCATTAAATTTGATGTCACAATGGGCAGGGACCCATTGTAGATAAATAATATTGTGAAATTGTATATGATTATATAGTAGTATATATATATAATTTAAAAAAATAGGGAAATTACTCTTGTGAGGATTATTTAAAATTATTTCGAGAGATGATTTGCTATCAGTTTTCATCTGTCGACTCTGGAAATTTATAACCTTAAAAGGAAATTCACGACTTTGTTGCGAATTAGAAATTAAAATTCCGATCGAGGGAGAGGAAAGGCCCCGGATGACTTCCGAGGAAGAATTTCATTTTGATGATGATGATGCGGGAAGAAGCAAAATACTGAATTGAACTGGAAAGGACCAGAATGCCTTTCCCGAGTTTCATTTCTCGCAATTTTTGGCTAAATAGTGCATTTGAAGAATAACTGAAAACAAAAGATAAAGAATATGTACATTACGAAACGTCATTCCAGTCCGATACAGATCAATTCAATATCGGGCATTTCGCCTGTTTTTTCCCCATATATGGGCTCTGCCTTTTTTTGACAAAGAGTGCCCCACCGAAACTTTTTAAGTAAGAGCCGCCACTGTATATGGTTCATATTTATATATATATGAATCACCGGATAAAAATTTACAAATTTGTATTATTTAATTATCAATATCTATGGGCATTATATATGTGAATAGGTTTATAAAATATGTACATTACATTTTGAGTTGGGTTGTTTTACCTCTGAGCGGCACTTTTTTGCACACCATGGGCTAAATGGCCAGGTCACATGGACCCCGTAGGCTCGGAGAAGGTTGGGGGAGGGGACCCACTGGAACAGCTATTAGGAGACAAATGGTAGCCTCCCATCAAAGCCATCCAGCGTGTTCTTTAACGTGCACAGGGTATATATTTAACCCACACTCGGGCCCATGGCTTAACGTCCCAACAGACGGACGGCGGCCTTTCCAAGCCCATCGGTGTCACCTACTGACCGTGGGCACGGCGAGGAATTTTGAGGAGATAAATCTCAACGCTCCCCAGCTGGGACTCGAACTTGGGAACTACAGATTACGAGCCTGGCACGCTACCTACTGAGCCACCCCCGCTCCTGTGTACATTACATAATTGAAAAATTATCTTTGTGTTTATTACTTTGTTATCGAGGAGCACTGTTCTGCGTTCACAAACATCTTTTACCTGTCATTTACAAAGACAGTCTTGTTTTAGAAGGTGAAGGATTTCAAGGAGAAATAAACTACACTTAACGTTCGACGAAGCCAAGAAATTCTTTAAGGTAGGGGGGGGGGGGGTTCTCAACGTGGGGTACGCGGTAAAATTGTTTTCAGGGTACACTGTGAGAGCTCAAAAGTCGCTAAATATATGTTATATATATATATGTTTTATTTTATTCCCATTGTTATACTATAACTATAGTTTTATCTAACTATTCAAGGGGTACGCCAGTTTCATACATATTTCCAGAGGGTACGTGAAGCATAAAAGTTTGAGAACCACTGCTATATAGCATCAGTGATGTGTTAAATGACGAAACGGGAGAATGCTCAGAACTACCCACACACACAATATGTCAATTTTGAGTATGTTGTAATACCGACCACAGAAAACCCAAACGAAATGCTCACCATAATCTAAATTCATAAAAAAGAATTACTTTTACTATTTAAACTCGACTGCTGAAAAGGAACGATGTTCCCCGCATCACTCTGTAGCATCTCATTAATTTTAATTTAACTGTCCCATCCTAATGACTTTCGTAATAGCAACTGTACATCGTTAGCACTAGTGAGCAAATGTTTATGAAAGTGAATTCCTGGATTTCCCTATACTGGCATTTAGCTGGGAATCCTCCTAAATTACTTTAATACCTGTCCAGTTAGTTCGAATGGTGTACCCACAGGGTGGAGGGGGCGGGGGTGGCTCAGTCGGTAGCACGCCAGGCTCGTAATCTGTAGTTCCCAGGTTCGAGTCCCAGCTGGGTCAGCGTTGAGATTTATCTCCGCAAAAATTTCCCGCCCTGCCCACGGTCAGTAGGGGACACCGATGGGCTTGGAAAGGCCGCCGTCCGTCGGATGGGACGTTAAGCCGTGGCCCCGTGTGCGGGAGAGCCATACCCTGTGCACGTTAAAGAACACGCTGGATGGCCTTGACGGGAGGCTACCATCTGTCTCCCAACAGCTGTTCCAGTGGGTCCCCTCCCCCAATTTTCTCTGAGCCTTCGGGGTCCATGTGACCTGGTCATTTAGCCCATGGTGTGCAAAAAAGTGCCGCTCAGAGGTAAAACAACCCAAACAACCCAAATCCTCCTAAATTACTTTAATACCTGTCCAGTTAGTTCGAATGGTGTACCCACAGGATGGAGGGATGTGGTTACGAGATTCAATAACATATATTTCGTAAAGCAGACGCTGACAAAGCGGAGAATTAAGTATTCAATACCACCTCTATCCATTTCCATCTTAACATTCAATCCCCCTCTCCCTATTACAACTTTATGTGTGCTCTACTAACGAGTTGCTTTCAGTGCTCCAAATTTAAATACTTTTGACCCCTTTACCTCTCTATGAAATGAACTATAAATGAACTGCTAGGAGAACAAGATTAAGGAATTAAACGCTCATGTTTCACAAATCATAGTAAAATAAGGGGGTAAGGAATGCTCAGTGGAAGATGTTACTTGGCAACTTTGCAGCAAAATGATGGGCTAATTTCGAAGTGTTTTTTGTCACTTGGCTTTATGTTCTTTAGGTTATTAATTTTTTTCGCTCTGTTAGGCCCTAGAATTTCATCGTCGATGCGAAAAGTTAACAGACTTGCAAGAGCACTGCTCTCTATACTTGGCAACGATTTTGACATAAAAATGGGTACTACTTTTAATAGTAGGAATAAAAGAGACTTGGTCTTAAAATGAATAGATTGCACTTTGTTTACGAGTAACAAAATGCAAAGTGATATTTTGTGACAACATAATTACATTTTCAAAGTATAATTCAGAACGGTAAAGAGTATTCTTCACTGGATCAATTCCGGTAGCGAAAGTATCGTTTATTGCATCCACTGCGCTTCTTTGTGTCATGACCTTCTGTTGTCATCTTCAAGGTCTCCATATTGCAGCTATTTTGTGTTCTGATGAGAAGTAAATGCGTTTATAATTCTATGAGCCAAATCCAGGGTCGCGTTTAGACCCTAATCCAAAGGGCTCATTCCAGACCCCTCAGAAGCGTCCCTGGGAAAATATTCGTATTTGTTTTAAACTTCGGCAACTCCGTATTGTACGTTGTACTTGGCCAAAAGGAGATACAAATAAATACGATCACGGAGGCTGATCATTCTGTTGGAATATCCAGATTTATTGTATGATTTTGAAATTAACGTGCTACAGTAGATAAAAAAAAAAACTGTCAGCATTTGCCAACTGCAGATTATTAGCATATTTTTATTTTTTTTAAAACAAGCAGTTATCTTAACAAAGCCTAATTTTTCAGGTTATAGTTGTCATCGAAAAACTGGATACAATTAAATACTGCGAAATAATGTAAAAAAAGATTAAAAATAAGTACTTACTTTCTCTTCGTGTGGCTTCTGAGCTCCTCTTCTGAAGCAAGAATGAAACCCTTTCCTGCAGAAATCCTGTACCTTTATTATCTCTAGATCAAGCCACATCTAGGGCTGACGTCACCGTTCCGTGGAACATTCGAGGAAAACGGAAATGGCTGTTTGATGGAGATTGCTCCTAGTAACATTTGAGGGTTGAGTGACAGCAGTTACACCTACTCCTTGCGTGAAGAAAGGGGAAAAAAAATATAGCCTCGAAATTCGTGATAACAAAAACACTGTCAACTTACGAAATGTTTGCAGCTGGAATTCTTTTATTCTTTTTTTTTGGCTTGCCTTCCTGTTTTTCCTTTCTCTCTGACTTTAGTCTGTAAACGTTTCAATGGTACGAATTGCAGTCGAATATTTTTTTCTTTGTGAGTTCTTATGAGTTAGTCTGGGACATACGTAATGAATCAGTCGGAAATTGCTGTTCAAGCGACTGAGCTGTGTGTGGGTTGATCGCAGGTCAGATTTTATTATTTGTGCTGTTGTTGTCGAGGGTCAAATAACTCCGTTTAGTAACGATTACCGTAGAGAGAGAGAGCACATCCTCCGTTTAAGAGTTATTTTCGTAATCGTAAATTCTGATGGAATTATCTTGGAAAATAAGGAGACTCTGCAGATTATTAATGCAGAAATATATATATATAGTCGTTTTTTTCTCGCAGTCGTATCGGTGCATGTCAAAGGTTTTTTCAGTTGTCATTTCACTGCAATTCAACGACACTATAGTCATTTTACTTTTGCCCAACTCTCCTTTTCTCTCTTTACCTACAGTATCGGCGGGGGTGGCTCAGTCGGTAGCGCTCCAGGCTCGTAATCTGTAGTTCCCAGGTTCGAGTCCCAGCTGGGTCAGCGTTGAGATTTATCTCCGCAAAATTCCCCGCCCTGGCCACGGTCAGTAGGGGACACCGATGGCCTTAGAAAGGCCGCCGTCCGTCGGATGGGACGTTAAGCCGTGGCCCCGTGTGCGGGAGAGCCATACTTAAAGAACCACGTTAAAGAACACGCTGGATGGCCTTGACGGGAGGCTACCATCCGTCTCCCAACAGCTGTTATAGTGGATCCCCTCCCCCAACCTTCTCTGAGCCTTCGGGGTCCATGTGACCTGGCCATTTAGCCCATGGTGTGCAAAAAAGTGCCGCTCAGAGGTAAAACAACCCAACCTACAGTATCGGTGTGGTTCAGGATTATTTCAGAGTTACGGAGATTTCACAACTCAAAAATTTTTTATTCGGCGTTTTGTTTTTTTTTCATAATATTTATTAAAAACTCATATATTGAGCTAGTTTTTAATAGTACAAATAAGAAATTTTAAATTTTAATCGAAATCCGGGTCTTAAAATATTTGGTGGTCCTACTGTTAGATGGTACTAAAGGCAGAAATATAAAGCTTCTAACGGTAGAAAAAGGTGGAAAATGCCAAAATTTTAAGCGAATATTGCAGACGATCTATTTATGCTATAAATTCGAAATTTGGGCAGTGGAGTGTGAGGATCAAGTGCTTCACATCGGCAGCAATGATTTGCTACCTTATCATTAATGGGTCAGCAGCTGAAACTCTTTTAGTTTCGAGAGATAAAGGAATGTATCGTATTGGATAGATCTGAGTACCGGGATTATTCAACCCTTAACCTCGTCATCTTACTTCATCCACTAATGGGACTTGAAATGTTTTGTAGTGTCATGAACGAGAACTGGCTAAATGAGTTATGTGGGGACAAAGGGCTGGAGATAAAGATAAAATGGTTCTTTTTTTTTACACACATTGTTCAGTTTTATAATAATAAGGTTACAAACAACATATATTTGTAATACTCTTATTAACCCAAGATCATCTAAGCTCATGTAGGTTAATTTACAAATTATTTAAATGCATAATTTTGGCAACACTGACACTCAACTTTACATAAAGAAAATATATATATATACAAAAACAACACAAAATTGATAAAAACGAATTAATACTCTTTTACTTTAACACTAAAAACAGGCTTCCATTTTGTCAAATACGGGGTAGCAAAAATAGTAAAACATTTAGGTTTGGCTTAAAATTAAAACTCCTTTCCAAAATTGGACCATTTTCGTCCAAAAAATGTTATTGGCTCTTTACAGATTTTGAATACTTGTAAAAAGGTTTTGGTATCCAATATTCCTACGATGCACTGAACATCATGGAAGAGAGACTGTACGAGGGAAACGAATTTTAACATGAAGATGCTACTCGCTTGGAGCTCGTATTAGCTACAGGAAATTCACTCGGCTAACGAAGATATATATGTATCGCTCATTTTAGCGAATCCTTTAAGTGCTCCTTTAATGAGGGATAAGTGTACTTTGTTTTTGACTGCATAACTCGTTTATCTCATCATGAATCAATATCCGAAAAAACTAAAATTTTGCAAATAAAAAGTTTCATTGATTTCATTCAAATTAGAGGATTCTCGAGAAATTGGAAAGGAGGGATACGACAAAGGAACGAACATGACGGGAAAATATAAAGACATACAATCAATAATTTTAAACAAAATGAATTCACAACGTTTTTACCGTGTGCAGCACATTGTCTTAATTTAGGTGGTCAACATATAGCTTCAGCTATGCCTGTCGTGATCAATGTTGCGGTAGTTCAAAGATTGCTTACTTCCTTTGTGGCTTGGAAAATACCACTATTAAAATTCAAGTTCAAAGAGAACTGACTGGTAAAAAAACCTAAAACATTTTAAATACCACACAGTACTATATTTACAACAAGTAAGGGAAGCCAGTAATAGAGGTAAGAGAAGAGGAAAAGCGAATAGAGGGTGTGTGGGGGAACTCAGGATCTTTCTTCAAATCACGTGTAAATACGCATGCGGACTGAACTGCGCTAAATGTCGTGTTGGGCTAGATGGCATAAATTTCGCTCTTTAGCAGAGGAGATCCAACTAGTCCCTAAATTAATTTCACTCTTAATTAGGTGAAATCATAGGTTCGCGGGGTTTTACACCAGTATCGACATATGCCTCAGACTTGCTGCGCCAAGTGATGTGTATAAAGGTGTCCAACAATTCAAGCACGAGAGTTCACTGAGGTGCCATTGAATTAGGGATAGCAACCTAGTAACGTAATGGACCCCCTCTGGCCCTGATAACGGCTGCCACACGACGAGGCAAGACTCCACATGCTTTCGTAAATGTTCCACAGGTATGGCGATCCATGCATCCTCCAGAACTGTCCACAATTCTCTCAAGGTCGTCGCTGATGAAACACGGACCCGAACACTCTGCTCGACAGCGACTGAAAGATTTTCGATGGAATTTAAATCTGTACTTCTAGGTGGCCAATCCATTATTTCAAAGTCAGCAGAATGCTCCTGCAACCATAGCCAACCTGTACCTGTGAGATGAACAGTTGTCTTGCTGGTAAATGCCATCTCCATTGGGATGCATGATGACCATAAATGGGTGTAAATGGTCAGCCATGAGTTCTACATACCGGGATGCATTAAGAGTCGTTGGTACACATACCAAAGGTCCCACAGACGTCCAACTGAAGACATTCCAAGCCATCACTGAGCCGCCACCAGTTTGTACTGTTTCGACATGACATGCAGATTCATGGCTTCATGGGGTTGGTGCCATACCCTCAGTCTCCCATCGGTGTGATGAAGTTTAAATCGGGATTTATCACTCGAGACTATCCGTTGCCAATCTTCGATGGTCCAGTTTCGATGTTCTTTAGCCCAGGCAAGGCGTTGAACCCGGTGTCATGCCGTTAGAAGTGGGACTCTCTTAGGTCGGCGGCTCCCGAAGCCGAGACAATGAAGTGAACATTGCACGGTCCATGCACTGACTTCCCGCCTGAAATCTGCGTTCAGATGAGAGGTGATTTCAGATAATGTCTGACCCCTATCGGTCCATACAATGCGGGTCAGATGGTGAAGTCCACGATCATTCAAGGCTGGTTGTCCTTTGCAGCTTGTCCGGGTGCTTATTTTTTTGCCGGAATTTTCATATTCCCGGGACACTCTTGAAACTGTCGTACGGGAAATCCAAGTTGTTGACAATTTCGGAGATCGAGTGTCCCATCCGTCGGGCACCTACGATCTGCCCTCTATCAAATACATCTAAATCCCGCGACTTTCCCATTACGCTTCTCACGACGAATGCTTGAGGAAGCCAAAGCTGACAGCTATGTATGACCAGAGTTTCAGCCGCAAATGCGGGACTTGCGGTACCGAATTTGGATAACGTCTCTTATCCCTAATTCAATGACACTTCAGTGTAGTATATGGACGACACAATAATTTTCAGTTCTAAGGTAAAAAACATGTAAATGTAAGTACTGCATATTCTGAGAAAAAAAAAAAAAATTATCTATCTATCTATATACAATTACGTGCTGGGGATGAGCTCGATTCCGTGGTCCTTTGCTGCATTGCTGCTGCAAACATTCATACAATGAGGTGGATTTGGGTTGTTGGGTTGTTTTACCTCTGAGCGGCACTTTTTTGCACACCATGGGCTAAATCGCCAGGCCACATGGACCCCGAAGGCTCAGAGAAGGTTGGGGGAGGGGACCCACTGGAACAGCTGTTGGGAGACAGATGGTAGCCTCTCGTCAAGGCCATCCAGCGTGTTCTTTAACGTGCACAGGGTATGGCTCTCCCGCACACGGGGCCACGGCTTAACGTCCCATCCGACGGACGGCGGCATTTCTAAGCCCATCAGTATTCCCTACTGACCGTGGGCAGGGCGGGGAATTTTGCGGAGATAAATCTCAACGCTGATCCAGCTGAGACTCGAACCTGAGAACTACAGATTACGAGCCTGGCGCGCTACCGACTGAGCCACCCCCGCCCCCAATGAGGTAGAAATCTGCGGTTCACAGATTATCTTTACAGGCCTCAAACTCTGCGAAAGGATATTTAATCCAGAGTGCTAGTTGTAAAAGGGCATTTCGACTTGTGAGCATACAGAGTCAGCCAGCTCAGGCCCGAATAACAGCTCATGAGTCACATCCCCATCTCAGCACTTCCAGAAATACACTTAATAAAGATATATACTTACAACAATAAAAATAACAACAAAAATACAATAACAAATTAGAGGGACATGATAAGAGGAATAATTATCATTAGCCGGGTGAAATCTGAACCCACAACTTCTTGATGACATGTCGGGTGCTCTGCCCACTGAGCTACCGGCCGCCGAACAATCGTACTCTATTAGTGGCTTTAAGCATTATACCATAGAGTTAGTGATTGGAAATGTATCTGATTGCAATTGAAGACTCTGTTCTAGAAGGCACTTTCCAGGTTAGTGCACACGACAAGCCCACACACCACTCTCTTTATTCAACGCATCACCAACCGGTGCATATCTGTGATGCCCTGTTATTTCAACATGAATCCTTATGCTTTATACATGGTGTGTTGGCTTAAAAAAATACCATGCACTTTACAGGTTCGTGCACATGAACCTGGAAAGTGCCTTCTAGATAAGAGTCTTCAATTACAGTCAGGTACATTTCTAAGGACTAACTCTAAGATATAATGCTAAAAGCCACTAATAGAGGATGATTGTTCAGCGGCCGGTAGCTCAGTGGTCAGGGTCTCTCATTGTGGCACAACCCTTACCATCATGCCTGGACCAATTCAGTAACAAGGGAATGCTGCCTGACACACTGCACGTACAACGATGGACAGTCTCCAAGGTGTAGACATTCTCCCACGGCTGCTATTCTCCCCGAACTTGTCGCCCATTGAGCATGTGTGGGATTCGCCAGCTGCCTCCGGCGGTGAAACTGGTATAGTTGAGTACCCAGTTGAATGCTGTTTGGAATGTCGTATCTCAGGATATCTTTAACCATATGTTTGATGGAATGACAAGACATCTACAGGCTTATATAACCACCCGAGGTGGGTTTACTTTGTACTGATGAATCTGCAATAAATGAACGTACCCTGCGTTGTCACATTCCGTTTTTTATCATTTGCACATCTACTCTCATAGCTTCCGTCCTGTCAGTTTCAGGCGTATACGTCACTTCCTTCGCGGTGTAGCTATTTCCACTTTGATCAGTGTAGTTCCGGCATCTCTAACCACGTTCTGCATTTAATGTAACTTCGCAAACGTCAAGTTTTTTCGCCATTTAATAATTTGCGTTCAGTGTATTTGCTGAAAAATAACCTGTTTGATTACTATATTCTCGCTTGGTCTAACTATGGTTGGCATTTCGTTAAAACCCTTCACGCAAAATAGTCTCGGCTTGAATCTAATATATATAGAGGAGAAAGTTTGTGCTCTTTTGTGTACCTATTTTCTTATGCACTCTGCCACTAGAAAAGTTAAAGGAGAGATAACAATGCCAGGTAAATCTGCTAGTCGTTTGCAATACGATTAATTGAATTCTTTAAGGCAGAAATATCGATTGCTGTGTCAACTGATTTACTAAGGTAGCACTTTAAACTTCTTGCAGAGTACTTGATGATCATGCCCCTCCATACAATTTTTTTTCTCTACATCACTTGTTAATTCATCTGTTACATCCCAGGTTCGAGTCCCAGCTGGGTCAGCGTTGAGATTTATCTCCGCAAAAATTCCCCGCCCTGCCCACGGTCAGTAGGGGACACCGATGGGCTTGGAAAGGCCGCCGTCCGTCGGATGGGACGTTAAGCCGTGTCCCCGTGTGCGGGAGAGCCATACCCTGTGCACGTTAAAGAACACGCTGGATGGCCTTGACGGGAGGCTGCCATCTGTCTCCCAACAGCTCTTCCAGTGGGTCCCCTCCCCCAACCTTCTCTGAGCCTTCGGGGTCCTTGTGACCTGGCCATTTAGCCCATGGTGTGCAAAAAAGTGCCGCTCAGAGGTAAAACAACCCAACATCTGTTACATCAGTATCACTGTTAGTTGAATTAAATAACTTTAAAGAGGGAAATCAAAATGCACATTGAGCCAGTACAACTGGGGTTCGTCAGGTAGGCACGAGAAGGGAAAATGAGGCAAGAAGAATCCTGTAGAAGAGCAAAACCAGAGTTTCGCTGTAATCTAAGTGTCCAAGTCCAAATTCGCAGGAACATTGAAAGAATTAATTTTTATGAAAATCTATTTTTTCTGTCTGAAAATCTATTTTTTTTTCTGTCACATATTCTTTTGAGCTTTGCCCAAAATTCGAGAGGTCCTTGCACATGCGTAGAAGCCAGGTATGCGCGGTTCCTCTTCAGAAAGGAGTGAGACATCAGAGGCTTGAGGAGAGCAAAGAAGAGCGATTGGAGAGGAGACTCCGAAATAGCCGGACGGTGTTGTCTCCGTGTAACGTTTACCTGTCAAATGGGAATTCGACGATTGGCTGTTCAGTTTAATTATATGAATGCTTGAATGATTATTTTTCTCATCCCTTTATCCTACATGTTCTATTATGCTCTGATCGCGTTGAGTTGAATTCGGAAAGAACTCTACAAAAGGATCTGGATATAATCTGAACGAAAATAGTCTAAATTCTTATAACGAAAAAAAAAAAAGTTAAAAAAATATCAAAATGTATTTCATTTTTTGCCTGCATTTTTTTCTCCTAACAATTTACCGCTCTAGACTTCACCTTACCTAGTTATGGGTAAAACTGCTTCTGGTAGAAGATTAAGGACAAAACGTTTAAGAGAAGCAACAGAAATTCAAATGAGACAACTTGAATCCGCTTATAAGACGAGAATCGTTTGAAAGAAAACTTTATTTGGTAGAAATTCATATAGCAGTCGTATTGAAAAGCATCATGAATATCTCATCTTGATCAAATGTTTCGCAAACTGTTGCTCGCGATTACCCAGCGGGACGTGAGACCACAGAATCGACAACACTGTTACCCAACATCAGTTTCAACTTCCCCATGGCCATCTACGGCAACATCATAATCTGGAGGTAAGATAAGACATACGAAAAGGAAATATGCAACATGGAAAAAACTCCCAAATGCAATCTTGATTTTTAAAAGAGGCTCTCATAGTGCTGGTCGCGACCCCCAGGACAGTCGCAAGAAACTTGGAATTTGGTCGCAATACTCCGAAGCACTATATTTAAAATAAATATTTTCACAGGAGTGAACTGATCTTTCAACTGGTGGTTGGCACTTGACTGTACTGGACCTCTTGTGCCGTATAGACCATTCGAATAATATTTCATCGCACTTTCTCGTGCTTTCCTTAGTTTACCTGAACTTTCTGGCGCTGCACCACATACTCCTGCTGGAACATTCTATTCTTAGAAAATTACTTCCTTAAATTACTTTATTCAATCGTAAAGGATGTGGTGATAAATTCCTTCAATAATAAAAAGGGACCGCGAAACATTTCACCAATAGTAAGGGGGGAGGGGGTCAACGACTAGAAAATTGTGAGAACCGCTGATCTAGATCTTCAAAAATCATACATAACCAAAATTACTGATCCAAAAAATTACTTAAGCAAATCAGATTAATCAGATTCATAAATAATTTGAACAACTGCCATAGTTCAAATTAAGCTGGGGCGGGGGTGGCTCAGTCGGTAGCGCGCCAGGCTCGTAATCTGTAGTTCCCAGGTTCGAGTGTTGAGATGTTATCTCCGCAAAATTCCCCGCCCTGCCCACGGTCAGTAGGGGACACCGATGGGCTTGGATAGGCCGCCGTCCGTCGGATGGGACGTTAAGCCGTGGCCCGTGTGCGGGAGAGCCATACCCTGTGCACGTTAAAGAACACGCTGGATGGCCTTGACGGGAGGCTACCATCTGTCTCCCAACAGCTGTTCCAGTGGGTCCCCTCCCCCAACCTTCTCTGAGCCTTCGGGGTCCATGTGACCTGGCCATTTAGCCCATGGTGTGCAAAAAAGTGCCGCTCAGAGGTAAAACAACCCAACAACTCAAATTAAGCTAAAATAAAGTGCATTCTGAAAAACATCAATATTAAGATATAAACTAAAAGTCACAAAATACAAAGACTTTTCAATGGCATTTTCATCAATTTCTGTACAGTTCCGTACTATAAGAATCGAATTATTACGCAGGTCTTTCGACAGTCCCTGCTAGTATCGTTAAGCGGGGCTCGCAATTCATTCTCTCAGTGGGGATGCTGCCACGAACTGGTTTCATCACCCTCCCCCCATATTAGAATATTTGGTTTTATGCATATTATTCCACAGAAAGTGGTCAGTGTCCTTAAAATAAGTTACAAATCAATTTCACTCGAAAGGGTTTTTAATACTCCGGATCCTCGTTTTCGTGTTGAACCACTGTTCCACACAAAACTTTTTAGCCCTAGCCCTCCTTCCCCCTTTTTTTTTACCAAAAATCATTTTCATAGAAATCAAAAATATTATCCGATATAGAACTAATTGAAAACGCATTTAACGTATATTACGAGTAGCTTGATCCATGAATTTCAAAGATTTTTTTCTCCAGCAATGAATCGCGCATAACTATGCAAATCTAAGATTAGTCAATATTAACTTATTTGCGTATAAAAAGTCAAGAAAATGCCCACAAATTTCAAACCTCGTCAGTTGGAAAGCTCCGGTGTAGAATATTTCATAACTAGACGTGAAATGCTGATATGAAGCGCCATCTATTGGCATTGGAATGATTTAATAATGTATTATTTCGTCCACATATCGCAGGAACTTCTTTCTACTTCAATACATTTTACTGCAAAATAAATATTTTTTTTTACTTCAGTTATAAAAAGACCATTTAAGAAATCAGTAATTCCATTGCATTTATTTATAATACTAACGAAGGCTTTCTCGTAACGCTTTTAAATTTTAATCTTTTTTTTTTACAATGTAAGTTTTAGTCGGAAATCAAGACAAAATTCTTTGATTTTTGCCTTCGAACGTTTCCCAAGCCAAAGATGTTTTCTGTAACGAATTATGAAGAATTTGTCTTCATACACGATGATCTTTCAAATAATAAAGAGCTTCCATGTGTTTGTGTTAAGAAAATTTTGTAAGTATGAAATCCTCGCTAATATATGGGAATTGTGCAAGATATGACTGGATACAGGTTTTTTTTACATGCATCGGCCTTTCATCGTTTTTGATTTTGTTACATTCTGGAAGATTTCCAATGGCACCATTAGCATTTCATCAAATCGTAATTATCAGTCAAGAAAAACTTTATTATTCCTCCGCTACATATATCTTGTCTCTTTTTACTTCTACAAAAATATAAATATTTTCACCTCTATTAGATTTATATTTTAATTATTCTTTATGGAAAAAATGGGTTTGAATTTTAAATGATAAAAACAAGAATAACAATTGCAAAATATGGCAGATCAAAACTAGTTTCGATCTCTACCACTATATTGTTTAAAAAAATATGCTACTTTTTGATTTAATGACCTTAGTATATTACTTGCTTTCTTACTTATTATTGAATGGGCACCTGACTTGCTCTGAAATTTTAAGTGAGTTTTGAGAGGACGTATCTCGCACCTTTATGTTTCATATGCAATCATCAGCATTTTTTTTTAACTGCGATTGATATTTTATCGAACTCTTTCGGTTACCATGACGAAAATGTTAGCAAATAAAAATCCTTCAACTTTTATTAACATATAGGAGAATGTCGATGAGCAAAGAAGTACAGATGGGAAGTCTAGTTCACTAAAGTTAACTTGTTCTGTATTTCTAATTCGGCGAGGTGAACTAGTTTGCGACCGCCTGTCAGGTATTAGAATGTACTTCACGAACTAGGCACATTCAGTCAGAACAGAACAAAACTACTGAGCCGCATTTCCAGCTGTTTTTCAACAGCACTTCATAACATTCTCCTGTTAAATTCTGCAATTAAAAAATGGACTGTTCTATATAGAGCGCAAACTCGGATCTAGATTAAAATGAAAGCAGGGGAGTAAGAGACGATTTCAATTGCAGTATAAAATCTACCCCTCTGTTTTCGAGGTCTTGATAAATTTTCTTGATAAAAAAAAAAGATAAAAATCATTGTCGTTAATCTAAAATTCCTGACTTTCATATTTCATTAGCAAATTTTCAAATTTTCAACATATTGATATCGTTTGCAAATATTCGTTTAAATTTTGCCATTTTCAACATTTTACACCGCAAGAGGGCACTGCTATTGGAAGTATAACTATTACACCAGTCAACCGCAAAACTCCAATCTTGGCAACTAATGATGAAAAACTATTTTACATTAGTTCAGAAATATAAAAATATTTAAGTTTAATATAAAGTATGCCTAAATACTCATTTCAATATTCAAAATAAAACGTTTCATGAAAATTATCATCATTCAGATATATGTAAATAAATTATATATAAGTTTTCAAAATAATATATTCCTTTGAATCGATTTACACTGTTCTCCATAAATTAAGGAAAATCCCTATGTTGAGTCAATGGGAAGCCAACGTCAAAGCTCTATAACTTCTAAAATAAGTTTTTTGTTTTGAAACATGTTATTGCAGATAAAGATCTCAATCAAATAAATCAATATCTCGATTTTTAACAATATTCGTTCAGTATTTAATGAGTTATGGAAGTTTGAATATTTAGCGATAACAACGCCAGCCACAAAATTTGACTTCATAAGTTAATTAAAACTTATTAGTAAGTATTGCATAAAAGTGTTTAATAAAATAAGTTTGCATTTTAGAACTTTGTGTAAAGAATTCTTTCACTATTCTTCAGTTTTATATAGTTTCTTAAGACTGGCATAGCTGTTGTTAAATATTCAAACTTCCGTAACTCATTAAATACTGAACGAATATTGTTGAAAATCGAGAAATTGATTAATTTGATTGAGATCTTTATCTGCAATCACATGTTTTAAAACAAAAAAAATTATTTTAGAAATTGTATAGCTTTGACATTAGTTTCCCATTGACTTAATATGGGGATTTTCCTTAATTTATGGAAACCAGTGTATTAAAATCAACAGTATAGTTTTGGGTAAAAGAAACGTAGAGATGGTGAACATTCAGCTTGTTCCTGGAAGAAAAATGTGCAGGGCTAATTGAATCAGCACTTCATTAGTCTTAAAAGACGCCATTACAGAGAGCTTCGAAACGTGCAAATGATCAGTTTGAGTTAATAAGAATCTTTTGCCTGATACCGTGGCTGATAAAACATAGAATGGTACTAGACAACACAACAAGGCTGAATCAAACAGTAAATACATTGTGGGAGGGGAAACGAATAGCATACAGCAATTTAGAAATAAAAATGGCAAGGTTACTGAAGGTGAGGTTTCTGCCATGTCTAGATGGTCTTAGCATTACAGAGATGTAATCATGAGCTTTTTCTCACCAATTCATGTGTATTGAAACGATCTTAGTGAAATAGTTATTATTCAAAAACTACATTTCATTATTTCTTTCCACTATGTAGATGATAGAGCACACAACTTCCCATATAAATAAGCATGTTTAATATTTCTCATTATTCCAGTTTAATCAAAACATTCCAATAAATAAGGAATGATCCTCTTTTATCTTTGCAATGGAAAAAATAAATAATTTTTATTCGAAAAGAATCCTATTTCTGACACATTGCAAAAAGATCCCTATTCTGACACATTGCAAAGGTGATGATATAACATCTATATTAATATGATATTTCTGCCAATAGACACTAATTCTCACCTTTAACATGTCTCACCTGCTTACTGTCATCAACGAGCATTTTCTCTTTGGCAACCGGTGCCAAGGAGAAAAGAAATTATCAATTGACTTTACTAGATTATTAGAAGATTGGTTTCCATTGAATGGCAACTTGACTTTGATGTCACAGCTACGTTCTAATGGCCCTCCTAATCGAGTGAAGTGTTTTAAATGTTTTTAAGACAAGTTTAAGATTTATAATACTTTTCCCAATGTATTTCTGATTATTATGTAAACGATATATCAATCGCATTTTTTTGCCCTTTATCACCTGCCTATGCAGTTTTTATAGATTTGTGATCCAATGCATGTACCCTATTGGCTGGCTACAAAAAAACCGCTTGGCGCTTTATTACATCATCCATAAAACAAATTTGATATGTCTTTGTTTGATGGCTCACTTCTCTGGAAGGAGAGAGGAAGTAATCCAACAGGGGGTGGTCTAGGGGGTGGGGCTCCCTTTGCGGGTTGACGGATAGAAATTATTTAACAGCAGGATAAAAGCTATTTAATAATCATGTTTAAAAGATAAATTCGTTATTAGTTTTTTTATCTTGCATCTGGCTTTATCAGAATGTTTTGACAAGTTCACTGTTTCCGTTTACTTAAAGATTTTTTCGGAGTGGATACTTCCCAACCCAAATGCGTATCGCTTCGAGAGATTTAAATACTTCTGACATCAGAGTTTCGGAAGAACGCCTCCAAAATAAGGAGAAAGTGAAAGATGAAAACATTTATCTACAAAGTATTTATTTTAAAGTGCAATCAAATTGCATAAGCTAGTCATCAAATTAAAAGAAATATTTAAAAAATAATTGCTACCTCTGTTGAAGCAACTGCTTGAGTCGCAATGACTGTATAAACGAGGCCCCGAAACTCCAAAGAGCCTGCTACGAAAAAAAAAATATTTCGTCTATAGCTGGTTTGGAACCAGAGATCTCGATATCAGGAGCCAAGTGACAGTGCACGATGCCACAATTTGAATTACTTAAAATCGCTTTTCCGTCTTCTCCTTTTTCTGTGACTGACATTTCAGTATTACATCCTCTTCCGACTGGACCACTTTCCGGTGTGAACGAATAGTTCGCAAACAATCCAACAAGCACTGCCCTCTATCTATGAAACAGGAACTACTGAACTACAGAACTGCTTCTTTAACACACGAACTAGTTCGTTCACGAGCTTTACATCCCTACAAAGAAGTGCAGAGCGCACTTACTGGGAGCAAATTGTTGATGATTCCATATAACATAGGAATTATCATTAAACAATATTGATAATTGAGGTCTGACAGGAGCCTGTCAGACCTCAATGTCGTCATGCCATAGTAAGTCATGCTGTAGTAGAATGTCTGTGAGGAAGGCAGGACCTCAGCAGAAAAACGACACATACATCCATGCATTACCCGGGGCTCGAACCCAGGTCCCTTAGATCAGTAGCTTAGATTAGTAGCCAACCGCGCTAACCATTGTCTTTAATAAAAAAATAAATCCCCCTCAAGCAGCTGTTTGCCACAGACGTCTGAAAGGAGCTTGTCAGTTTCATACGACGTAGAGGCGATCTCTGAGGAAGGCGAGATCTCAGCAGAAAGACAACACAAACATCCAGGCATTTCCCTCTGCCTTTAAAGAGTAGCTATTTTTCTTATAACGCAGAATAAAAGAGCGAAAAATGAAGGCAGAAAAACTAATTCCCTGTTCATATCAAATTCCCACAATTTTTTTCAATTTATTTCTTAATTGATAATAATAATTAAAAATACTGAATATATAACATTCATCATCATCCTCAAGCAGCCATGGGCTATGGAGGTCCAACCAGACCGTGCAATTTAGTTGTCCAAGCAAGTCTGTCCTGAGCTACATCTACTGCATCTGGCCACTACACATCAATTCTAACAAGGTCTTGTTTGACATTGTCTGCCCACCGCATCCTAGGTCTCCCCCTCTTTCTGAGGACTTTAGGCATGCTTTCATAACCCTATTCACTAATTTATAATTATCATACGGGCAACATGGACAAACCAACGGAGTCTCTCTCTGCACAATATGCTGCTTAAAGGAGGTTGCAAACTCCTTTGCCTAACCTCATCATTAGTTACAAAATTGAACCACCTAATGCCCAAGACACTGCGTAAGCATCTACAATCAAAAGCATCTAGTTTCTTGTTATCATGTTTACAAAGTGACCACATTTCATTAACATAACTAACCCTAGAAAAAACCAAACTATTATACAGTCTAATTTTAGTCTTTAGGTGTATACGCCTATTTCTCCACACTCTCCATAGATTCTAAAAGTCCCGGCAGCAATCGCTATTCGTCTCTTAATCTCATGGCGCACATCACCAGTATCTGTTACATAGCTCCCAAGGTAATTAAACTGTGACACCTGCTCAAGATTGCAACCATTCAGATGAACTGAATCACAACATGCCTGACCAATTTTTCTCACTTTAGTTTTCTCTCTGTTTATCACCAAACCTACTCTACTACCAGTCTCAGCAACAGTTCGAATGAAAGAGTTCATCTCATCAACATCATTTGACAAAAGGGCTAAATCATCAGCATAATCTAAATCAGAAATTTTATTATCTCCAGACCATTTAAAGCCAAACTTTTTCCCTTGCAATGAATTTCGCATAACATAATCAATAACCAAACTAAAGAGAAAAGGAGGCAAAATGCACCCTTGTCGAACACCAGAAGTAATGTTAAACCAATTGCTACAAGACTTACTAACTCTCACACACGACTCAGTGTTACTATAGAGAGCATTCATTATGTTAGCTAACTTGTCTGCTATACCATGTCAACCACAAATTATGACGATCAACAGAGTCGAAAGCCTTTTTGAAATCAACAGCTAGCAACCAAATGTTTCTGAAACTCCAAATATTTCTAAAGAATCTGCCTAAGTGAAAATATCTGATCCACACATCCCCTACCACTGCTGAATCCACATTGCTCATCACGCAGTTGCCTGTCAACCAGATTCCATTTTCTATTAGGCACAATCATGCAAAGAACTTTCCCTGGAACAGAGAGTAGGCTGATACCCCTATAGTTATCACAAGAACTGCGATCATCTTTTTTTGAAAATAGGGATAATAATAGTTCTGATAAACTCCTTAGGAAACATGCCT
Source organism: Ryuthela nishihirai (assembly GCA_038380435.1). NCBI lineage: Eukaryota > Metazoa > Arthropoda > Arachnida > Araneae > Heptathelidae > Ryuthela > Ryuthela nishihirai. Next base: position 45,584,465 of record JAWZYU010000005.1, read on the forward strand.
TTATCATAAAAGATATTCAGAATTTCAGTCATACAAGTGGTAACCAAAACATTCCCAGCTCTAAGCATTTCTGTAGTAATTTCATCGACCCCTGGGGATTTATGAAGTCTAAGTTTAGAAATAGCCAAAATAACTTCATACTGTGTTATACGGCCGACATTAAAGCCACCAATGCATCTATCATCATTGCAAACAATGGCAGTAGAACTAACTACATCGTTTAGAACATCACTGAAATGCTCAGCCCACCTAGCCATGACAGAATCCTCCCCTTCTATAACCTTACCTTGTTTATCTTTCAATCCTTGTATGCCTGTCCGTTTTCTACCATCCTTGTATGCCTGTTAGTTATTCTGAATCCATTGAGTTTACTTACCTGTAGGAGTCGTTGCCCATTGCCATTGCAGCTACTTATACCAAAAGGGCCTATTACTCCTCCCCAAAGGTCAGAGTCAGTACCAACTTTGGCACTGAAGTCACCTAGAACAAGGCTAATATCTCATTTCGTGACAGAATTCAAAATATATTCTGAAGTTGTCCGTAAAACCTTTCCTTCTCATCCTCAGTGGGGGATAACATTCAAGTCTTTAACATTCAAGATAACATTCAAGTCTTTAACGCGTGTCTGAAATTTTGCTGTAAGTAACATTTCATTAATGCACTCAAATCCTAGAAGGGCATCACTAGCATGTCTGCTGAGCAGCAGACCCAAACCTTGGTGATGTTTATTGTCTTCCCTCCACGTAAAGAGAAATTTAAGGTTAATTGTAAGTATCTCACCTTTACCTGTCCATCTGGTCTCTTGCAAGCCTAGAATATCTATGTGCTGGAATTCCTGCGCGAGGACATCAAGAGAATAATCCCTATGTAATGTCCTCACGTTCCTGCAGAGAGAAAATGATTAGTGGGATTTTTAAAGAAATTAGGTTTATTGAGATAGGTAGGACCAACGATATCAAACAGCTCCCTGATCGCAGGCATGGGGCAAAGACCTGTTCCTCCTCCGCTGAAGTCACCGATGCTGGTAGGAACTTAGTGGACTTTTTTTCAAGTGGACTTTTTCAAGAGCCATGTGGCCTGCCTGAGACACATTACTCCAGTTTAGGCTAGACGATGCCCAACTAGCTAAGTAAGGTTCAGGTACCTGCGATGGCCTCTGATTAGGATTATCCACCAGCTGATATAAGGTATCATATGCCTCTGTTCACTTAGGGCTGGTAACCGAGAAGCAAACAGAAAACGGCAGCCGCAGACTCTCCCTCAACAGAGGCCCACCAGTGCAGCAAGTCCAGGATTCATAATTAAGCTCATATTCATAAACAAGTCCAGTCTAGTAGGTATAAATGGTCAGCACCAGAACCCTGTGAAGTTGACCACTCCTCAGCAGGGTTGAAAGAAAAGGAAAAAGTGGTCATAGATGACCAGATCAGTAGGCCATACTGAACTGGCAGCCCTCCCCTTCCAAAAGAGAATATCTCTTTTGAAAGGTACTAACGGCCTGCACCACGAGAAGACGGGGTCGGACATTAGGTGCTACACCTGGCCGGTTCTGTGCATCATCACTAGGGATTTCAATACCTTTATTTTTGGGTAATTTTTATAGACATAATTTCTTTTCTTTCCTCCTTTTGGACTAGGTGAATGCCACCCAGATTTTTTCCCTAGTGTCTCAATATCTATATTTTGATTTTCATTGCCCCAAAATTTAGTTTCGTGAGTCACTCGGATGCAACACGAAGAATTGTCCTTCGTTGTTGACGTCAGAGCACGCTCTCGTAGCCCGTGGCTTCGTATCTACGCAAATTATCGAGATTTTTATTTCCGCTTCAACAGATTTCGGTACCCTGTGGATCGATAACTCTATCGAAATGTTCCTAAATTTCGTAAGAGGATTTTTTTTCTGAATGTTCCTGTGTTGGGTTAAAAAATTTGTTTGCCTTTGGGATGTTGGTGTCTTGCAGCGGCAGCACATTTATACGTTGGTGGCAACGAGATAATATTGTTGGCAGAGACTTTGATTTCCCGTAGGAATAGCACGATATATATTTTCAGTCGGTAGCGGCCAGGCTCGTAATCTGTAGTTCCTAGGTTCGAGTCCCAGCTGGGTCAGCGTTGAGATTTATCTCCGCAAAACTCCCCTCCCTGCCCACAGTCAGTAGGGGACACCGATGGGCTTCCAAAGGCTGTCGTCCATCGGATAGGATATTAAGCCATGGTCCCATGTGTGGGAGAGCCATACCCTGTGCACATTAAAGAACACGCTGGATGGCCTCCCTACAACTGTTCTAGTGGGTCGCCTCCCCCAACCTTCTCTGAGCCTTCGGGGTCCTTGTGATCTGACCATTTAGCCCATGGTGTGCAAAAAAGTGCCGCTCAGAGGTAAAACAACCCAAATAACACATTTCTAACGTCTTTCTTTAAGAGCTTGAAATAAAAGTTAAATGCTTTTATTAAGTTTAATTATTTTATTTCAATGGCACTGATTTTTTTTTTTTTAATTTTAATCTCTCCTTTACTGGAAATCCTGACATCGCAGTGAAAGCAACTGAAGAAGGATAAACCAGAAGCCAGCAAAGAAGAAAGTTCCACTTTCCAGCAAGATCACAATTTCTTCCAATCTCAAAGTTCTGCAAACTTTCCTACTAAACGCAGATTTAACTAATTCATGATGGAAATAGTGACAAAGAAATGGAAATATCTCCTAAATAGGGATTATGGAACAGGCCAATTTATCATAATGGAGGGAGGAGGGATATTTTGAAGAATTTTTGGTGAATCGCTCTTCAAATCAGATAAGTCAGTTATATGTGCCTGAATGAATTTAGTGCACATATAACTGATTAGTTAGTTATATTTTTTCTGAATGAATTAGGGGCGGGGGTGGCTCAGTCGGTAGCGCGCCAGGCTCCTAATCTGTAGTTCCCAGGTTCGAGTCCCAGCTGGGTCAGCGTTGAGATTTGTCTCCAAAAAATTCCCCGCCCTGCCCACGGTCAGTAGGGGACACCGATGGGCTTGGAAAGGCCGCCGTCCGTCGGATAAGACGTTAAGCCGTGGCCCCGTGTGCGGGAGAGACATACCCTGTGCACGTTAAAGAACACGCTGGATGGCCTTGACGGGGGGGGCTACCATCTGTCTCCCAACAGCTGTTCCAGTGGGTCCCCTCCCCCAACCTTCTCTGAGCCTACGGGGTCCATGTGACCTGTCCATTTAGCCCATGGTGTGCAAAAAAGTGCCGCTCAGAGGTAAAACAACCCAACTCTGAATGAATTAGAAAGAAGTTATATGTGCGTGAATTTTATCACGTGTAGATCGAAATGCTCCACACTGATGTAAAGTATCCGAAAAAAAGAAATCGTATTTCAGATGGCTACTTGCAACCGAACTCTGCTAACAATGTGCCTGCACTTTTAAAAAACCTTTCCTCTCAAGAAGCAGCTTGCCACAGATTTCTGACAGGACACTGTCAATATAATACGATATAAACAAGATCTGCGAAGTAGGCGAACCTCAGCAGAAAGAAAATACAAATAAACATCCTTGCCTTATCTGAAGCTGTAGCCAAACACGTTAGCTAAGCACTTGGCATTAATAAATAAATATCCCCCCCTCCTCAAGCAGCTGCTTGCCACAGAGTTCTGACAGGAATAAATAAATATAAATAAATAAATATAAATAAATACCCCATCAAGCAGCTGCTTGCCACAGAGGTCTGACAGGAGCCTGTCAGTTTATATGCCAAAGTAGAAGTTCTGAGAGCCATAGTAGAAAGTCTGAGAGGATGGCAGGACATCAGCAGAAAAACAACACAAACATCCATGCCTTACCCGGGGCTCGAACCCAGGTCCCTTGGATCAGTAGCGAAACGAAAATGCAATTTCACAAGGTTCATTTATTAATAGTCCTTTACTTCTTTTCGTCGTCAACAGATGGTAGCACAAGACAGCAATGAGAGAAATATTTTGCCAAGCACGTCACCTAATGGACCTCGTAATTATTTAAAGAGAAATATTATCCTACTGTGCTTTTGTGTGTTAGAAAATATAAATTTCTTAATATTATATTTTTTCCAAACCTTTCGTTATATATTTTTTTTATCCGGAGTATTTCGCTATTCGTTTTACCTCTTTATGCTGATTGTCAAGCCACGTTTTTCCACAATGTACCCGCAAAACTCCCCGCCCTGCCCACGGTCAGTAGGGGACACCGCTGTGCTTGAAAAGGCCGCCGTCCGTCGGATGGGACGTTAAGCAGTGGCCCCGTGTGTGGTAGAGCCATACCCTGTGCACGTTAAAGAACACGCTGGATGGCCTCGACGGGAGGCTACCATCTGCCTCCCAACAGCTGTTCCAGTGGGTCCCCTCCCCAAACCTTCTCTGAGCCTTCGGGGTCATTGTGACCTGGCCATTTAGCCCATTGTGTGCAAAAAAAGTGCCGCTCAGAGGTAAAACAACCCAACCCCAAACCTTCTCTGAGCCTTCGGGGTCCATGTGACCTGGCAATTTAGCCCATGGTGTGCAAAAAAGTGCCGCTCAGAGGTAAAACAACCCAACCCACAATGTACAAAGATGTGAAATCAAAACTAATTTCTTCAACGATCGTTCCGATGAAATTGATCTTTTTAGCCAAGCATCTGATATCGTACCAATCTCGAGTGCAAACGAGTGTGTTTTTTATTCCTCGCACTTCATGCCTCACTCTGTGTGAAGAAAATGGGGTACCTTTACAGCGAAAGTAGACAACGTACAACAGGATACGCGTCAAAGTGCTGCCTTTCAGATAAACAAAGTTCGTCCAGGAATTGGAGTCAGTTGTTTATTTCCAGGAGAGGCGTTGCATGCCTTTCTGCGGGGGAGCGGAACTTGGTTATCCAATGGCCTGTTCTTCTATTTCCCGAGTTGCCTTGACTCCGATCAGTTACGTACCCAGAAGCTTCCAATGGGGAGTGTCACATATTTGCAGAGGCGGCACTATCGCACTTGCAACCGGGGCGATAACACCTGCAGCATTTTTTTAAGGGCGGCAACAGTAAAGTTGACTTGACTGAGTATGATTTATTTTTCAACAGATAATTTTCCAACAGCTTTTAAAAATGACAGTAAATTTAGCTACATTAATTATCAATATCTGAAATCAGACTTCGAGAATGGGGCGGCAGAATCCGAGCTCGCGACTAGCTCAGGGCGGCAAATATCCAAGTTCCCTCGTGGCGGCAAAATAGCTAGCGCCGGCCCTTCATTCGTTTCCCCGCCCTGCCCACGGTCAGTAGGGGACACCGATGGGCTTGAAAAGGCCGCCGTCCGTCGGATGGGACGTTAAGCTGTGGCCCCGTGTGCGGGAGAGCCATACCATGTGCACGTTAAAGAACACGCTGGATGGCCTTGACGGGAGGCTACCATCTGTCTCCCAACAGCTGTTCCAGTGTGTCCCCTCCCCCAACCTTCTCTGAGCCTTCGGGGTCCTTGTGACCTGGCCATTTAGCCCATGGTGTGCAAAAAAGTGCCGCTCAGAGGTAAAACAATCCAATCTAGGCCGGCCCTTCATGTTTGAGTCTAACAAGTGTGATTTTGACTTCTTGAGTCCGTTTTTCGGGGACTAAACTTAGAACTATTCAAACCCTTAAGAGCGGGAGGGTGTTGTAGCCTCCCCCTTTGTGCGCGCCGATGCCATTACCGGCAAGAGAAATATTAATAAACAGGCGCAGGGTATCAAAACCAATGCTACAGAAAACAAGAATCCTCCCATCACTGCTTGGCCAAATTATTATGAACACTGCAGTTTGCGCGAAATCCGATGAAGCATGCCAGCGTTTCTTACTAAATTAGTATTCTACGTCACCTCGAAGTCTTATAAAAGCCGTAAAGTCGAGGTGGATAGCAAAGTCAAGTGCGACATGAGTAAAAAGGTTGATCTCACTGACTTCGGAAACATTCCATTGTTGAAGGGCGACGGGCCGCATCCCTTCTTGAAGGGGGTTGACTCAATCGGTAGCGCGCCAGGTTCGAGTCCCAGCTGGGTCAGCATTGAGATTTATCTCCGCAAAATTCCCCGCCCTGCCCACGTTCAGTAGGGGACACCGATGGGCTTGAAAAGGTCACCGTCCGTCGGATGGGACGTTAAGCCGTGGCTCTGTGTGCGGGAGAATCATACCTGTGCACGTTAAAGAACACGCTGGATGGCCTTGACGGGAGGCTACCATCTGTCTCCCAACAGCTGTTCCAGTGGATCCCCCCCCCCAATCTTCTCTGAGCCTTCGGGGTTCATTTAGCCCATGGTGTGTAAAAAAGTGCCTCTCAGAGGTAAAACAACCCAACCCTTCTTGAAGTGATGGAATTCAGCAGAAAATTCCACTCTCTAGCAAGATTCCAAGCCACAATATTTGAAGGCCACAATATTCTGAGTGTATGGGGAATAGCAACGGTTCGAAAAAAAAACGTCCGCCAGTCAGGGTAAATTGCAGGAGGAAAAAGACTCTGTGAGATAGGAACAGGCGTTTGTTGGCACGAACTGTACGGCAAAACAGAGCTACTGCATTCATCAGCTGAGAAAGATGATCGCTAGCAGTACTTCGTACTGTATGTAGGAGAGCCATGCCCTCATTGCATATTTTAAAAATATGAAAATACCTGTGCATGTTAAAGAGTATTCTGGATGGAGTGAATGGGATTGTTAAATCGTGGTTCTGTGTTCAGGGGAGCCATACTATGTGCACGTTAAAGGACATTCTGAATGGAGTGGATGGGATTGTTAAATCGTGGTTCTGTGTTCAGGGGAGCCATACCATGTGCACGTTAAAGGACATTCTGAATGGAGTGGATGGGATTGTTAAATCGTGGTTCTGTGTTCAGGGGAGCCATACCATGTGCACGTTAAAGGACATTCTGAATGGAGTGGATGGGATTGTTAAATCGTGGTTCTGTGTTCAGGGGAGCCATACCATGTGCACGTTAAAGGACATTCTGAATGGAGTGGATGGGATTGTTAAATCGTGGTTCTGTGTTCAGGGGAGCCATACCATGTGCACGTTAAAGGACATTCTGAATGGAGTGGATGGGATTGTTAAATCGTGGTTCTGTGTTCAGGGGAGCCATACCATGTGCACGTTAAAGGACATTCTGGATGGAGTGGCTGGGATGTTAAATCGTGGTTCTGTGTTCAGGGGAGCCATACCATGTGCACGTTAAAGGACATTCTGGATGGAGTGGATGGGATGTTAAATCGTGGTTCTGTGTTCAGGGGAGCCATACCATGTGCACGTTAAAGGACATTCTGGATGGAGTAGATGGGATGTTAAATCGTGGTTCTGTGTTCAGGGGAGCCATACCATGTGCACGTTAAAGGACATTCTGGATGGTGTGGATGGGATGTTAAATCGTGGTTCTGTGTTCAGGGGAGCCATACCATGTGCACGTTAAAGGACATTCTGGATGGAATGGATGGGATGTTAAATCGTGGTTCTGTATTCACGAGAGCCATACCTTGTGCACGTTAAAGACATTCTGAATGGACTGAATAGGAGACTTCCATCTCTCCGTTAACAGCCATCCAGTGGATCATCTTCCCCATTTTTTTTCTGAACCCTTGAAAATCTTGTAAACTTTGCCATATTATTTATTCTACGCACAAAAGTCTGCTCAGAGGTGAAACAACCTAATTCTGACGGAAGCAGTTACATTGAAAGATTGTCCCACACCCTTTTCTGGATTTGCTCAACAGTCAAGGATCGAAAACGTCTGATGCGGAAATGGGAAGCAAAATCTTTGGCACCTGCATTTGTTGCGGCATAAAATCCACGAGCAAAAGAGTTCAGTTATCAATAATGACTCCAATGATAAGAACTTATCTTTGATGGAACAGAGGTCAAATCATTAGAATATGGTAGAGGGTGTCGTTTTTAAATGTAAAACATTTTGATAGAGCATTGTCATTTTTCTGCTGAGGTCTTGCCATCCTCACAGACCTTTTACTATGGCATATAAATTGACAGGCTCCTGTCAGACCTCTGTGGCAAGCAGCTGCTTGAGGGGGTATTTATTTATTATTTTTTTATTGGACTGTTAAAATTCTTATAATTGATGCGTAAGACAACCCTAGACTAGTGGTTGGCGCACCTGCTTATTAAACCAGAGGGAATGCCCTTGTGTAAGAGTTTGTATGTTGTATGAGAATTCATTAACTTATTATTAGCATGCAAAAGAGAAAACAGGAAAATTAAAGCCACGAACTGGCCATTTGAAATATTTGTTTAATAATAAAACCGGCGGGGAATCCAGCTGGGTCAGCGTTGAGATTTATCTCCGCAAAATTCCCCGCCTTGCCCACGGTCAGTAGGGGACACCGATGGGCTTGGAAAGGCCGCCGTCCGTCTGATGGGGCGTTAAGCCGTGGCCCCATGTGCGGGAGAGCCATACCCTGTGCACGTTAAAGAACACGCTGGATGGTCTTGACGGGAGGCTACCATCTGTCTCCCAACAGCTATTCCAGTGGGTCCCCTTCCCCAACCTTCTCTGAGCCTTCGGGGTCCATGTGACCTGGCCATTTAGCCCATGGTGTGCAAAAAAGTGCCGCTCAGAGGTAAAACAACCCAACCCGGCGGGGAATGGCAAAATTAGAGCGCGCTAGGCTAAAATTATGTTCCCAGGTTCGAGTCCCAATTGTGCCAGCGTCGAGATTTCTCCACTAAATCCCCATCGTGATCTCGGTGAGAAAGGAGACACCGATGGGCTTGGAAATACTGCCGTCTGTCGGATGGGACGTTAAATCGTGGGTCCATTAAAGAACACACTGGATGGTCTTGACGAGAGGCTCTGTTTTCTCCTAACACATCAAGTGAATCTCCTTCTCCAACCTTCTCTGAGCTCTTGGGGTCCTTGTGACTTCGCCTTCAGCCCATTGTTCGTAAAAACTTTCCTCTCAGATGTAACAAAAAAATCGGAAGCCTTCGCAGCTTTCCTACAATCGTTTTCACTAAATGTCGAATGAGGACAAATTGGAATCGATTAATAGCACGTGAGAAATTCATGAATCTATAACGTTTCGACAATATTGAAAACGCAACCCTAACTAAAATTAAAATTTCCATTAAAAATATGGAGACAAGAAAGTAGTCGAGCACAAACAAAGTCGTAATCATGGTCTTAATAAACTTAACACACAAAACTGTATTTTCATATGTGATCTTTTTAACTGGCTGCTCAGAAAGACATTTTCCCCTGAAACACGTTTATTCGCACAGTGGGATAAGTGGAAGTTCACAAAGGCCCAGAAATGGGTAGGGATTTGGGGTTGTTTTACCTCTGAGCGGCACTTTTTTGCACACAATGGGCTAAATGATCAGGTCACATGGACCCCGAAGGCTCAGAGAAGGTTGGGGGAGGGGACCTACTGGAACAGCTGTTGGGAGACAGATGGTAGCCTCCCGTCAAGGCCATTTAGCGTGTTCTTTAACGTGCACAGGGTATGGCTCTCCAGCACACGGGGCCACGGCTTAACGTCCCATCCGACGGACGGCGGCCTTTCCAAGCCCATCGGTGTCCCCGACTGACCGTGGGCAGGGCGGGGATTTTTGCGGAGATAAATCTCAACGCTCACGCAGCTGGGACTCGAACCTGGGAACTACAGATTACGAGCCTGGCGCGCTACCGACTGAGCCACCCCCGCCCAAAAAATGGGTAGGAAAAAAATACCCACTGAAGTTGCTAGGAGACCTATCGTAGTTTACAGTGAGAATTAACCGGCATAGTGGTTAGGCAGCTAGCGACTGTTCCAGCAAGGCTAACTTTGTGTGTTGTGTTTGCTCTAACTAAAGCAGTGGTCAGCAGTGACTTCGGTCTTAGTAGGGCATGTCCTTGTATGAGAAGGCCTCTATTAAGCTAGGAGTAGCTTCCAGGATTCTTCTCTGTCCTATATGTCGCAAATCAATTATCCAACGTTTTCATTAATGTACACAAGGTATAGCTCTTCTGCACACGGACCATAATTTTACGTTTCATCCGACGATCGGCATCTTTTTCAAGTCCAATGATGCTTCCTTTCTCATCGAGGGGGGGGGGGGGGTCTGGGTTATTGGAGAAATTCTTCAAAGGGGCACAGATGACACTCGAACATGGCAACATGAGATTAGTACCCTGGTGCTCTACCGATCCCCTTTCCATTGATTAGATGGAAAGAAATGATTTGGCGAATTAACAGTTGATGCAAAAAGTAAACATTCTCTTTACAGAAGCAGATAAGAAACGTGAATTACTCCTCAAAAATATGTCGATAACAAGTTCGAAACTTCTCTTTTGGAAAGGGTTGGCAACAGAAGGATGGTGAGGTCATCTCATACAATTTGGATTGACACTTATTTGTATCGTATTTGAAAGGAAAGTATTTTAAAAGTGCTAAAAATATACAACCTTCCCCTCTTTTGTATGGGTAGAAGGGTAAGGAAGAAATATTTGTAAAGTCTATACAACTTAACAAGCTTTCAATTGATATATCAATCAAAATACTTTATTTGCAACAAATTAGACTATACATTTAGAACAATCTAAACAACCCAAAAGCATTTGCTTATCTAGTTTGTTATTATTAACATTGCAGGAAATAAAAAAAAAAGTTCAACTGATTCCTCACAAATTAATTACAAATAGAGATCCAAACAATGATTGATTCTGATAAAATATTAATATTCTGCCATCTCGCAAATATAAAAAGAGTATTTTTCCTTTAAATGCAAATGGGGCGGGGGTGGCTCAGTCGGTAGCGCGCCAGGCTCGTAATCTGTAGTTCTCAGGTTCGAGTCCCAGCTGGGTCAGCGTTGAGATTTATCTCCGCAAAATTCCCCGCCCTGCCCACGGTCACTAGGAGACACCGATGGGCTTGGAAAGGCCGCCGTCCGTCGGATGGGACGTTAAGCCGTGGCCCCATGTACGGGAGAGAGCCATACCCTGTACACGTTAAAGAACACGCTGGATGGCCTTGACGGGAGGCTACCATCTATCTCCCAACAGCTGTTACAGTGGGTCCCCTCCCACAACCTTCTCTGAGCCTTCGGGGTCCATGTGACCTAGCCATTTAGCCCATGGTGTGCAAAAAAGTGCCGCTCAGAGGTAAAACAATCCAATCCAATCTTTAAATGCAAATTAAAAAATAGACAGCTTGTTATGATTGGCTTCCAAGGCAGGAGATATAGTGGGAGAACTCTTTTGGCAAAGTCAGAAGGTAAGAAATTCGGAGCAAAAAATACATGAAGTAGCAATTATGTTAAAGTTTTAAACAATGTGCAGCATCTGATTCTGCTGCAAACAAGTAAGGTCTTTTGGTTAAGTACTGGAAATGCAAGTACTGATATTATGAAGTGAGTATTCGGAGCTTCATTTTACTATTTCCCAGCTCTGGTACACTTTGTGCACGACACTTAAGCAGTGTTTACTTTGTGCTTCGAAGTGGATCAATGATGAAAGGTTTCCATTCCTAGTTATGGAAGGAAAGACTTTCTTCGATTGTAATGCTAAGATATCGACATACATGACGAAATGTATGAATGTTGTCGTATATAGGCAATGGTTATATATGAAATGAGTGTCAGATCATTAGCACTGGACGTTTACAGTAGGCGTAACATTATACATTTAGTTTAATGTAATTTCGAAATTGAAGTGTAGTAAAAAGAAATCGGAAGTGTAATATTTTTAAATTGGACGAAAATTTGCTTTTTTATGGTGATAACTGCGAGCGAATGTCTCATTGGTCGTTCACAGAGCTCGGGGCTGAAGGATAATTGGAGCTACACCAGGAATTTCAACTTAATATTTTTTCTTTACGTTGACGATAAATGTTTTGGAAAGCTACTTTAAAATATAATTATTAACCCATTTAATTTTCCTTTCACAAACAAAATCTCGAAGCTCTCGTAACGTGGTGGAAGAAACTGGATCTGTTCCCAACTCTTTTTCTTTTGCAATATTTCATCTGCATTCAACAGTTAGCATCCCATTTTCTAGAAGTAGGTGGGTGCTTCATTTGCATAACAACATATTTAAAAGAATTATTTTTGCGTTTGTTGTCGGAAAAATAACTCTTAGTACAGTTTAGGCCTGTTCTCGAACTCTGCCATTTACGTCATATCTTTCCTCCATTTGAAGCCACAAGCTCCCTGCTCTACATTTAATGTGTCATAACTACAGACACCGAGCTTTCCCTCCTCAGTCCACGTGTAGGAACCCAGACAAGGGAGTCGCCCATTTTCCTCGTGTCCCTTTACAAAATAGCCCTAATAATACTCATCACTCAGGGGCAAGAATCTTGCAGACCACGTGGAAGGCGGGAGTTTGCTCGTGATCGCACTGCTGAGTCGCGTGCGGCAGCCGGCGGGTCTCTCTGGGTGGGGTCTGATCCCTACTCCCGCCATCAGCCGGCCAGCGGAAGCTCGGGAACACGAGTGGGTCACGTGGGGGCGCTCACGGCGAGTTCTGCGGAGAGTGCGAGGTTGGCTGCTTCTCTCTCCTCCGACAGAGAGTCATTTCTCAGAAAGACGCGCTCGACGGAATCCAGCTGTCCTCTGCCGCAAAAGGCGCAAGGGAATCCGATGCACGTGCAGTGGTGATTGGGAATCGTTCCTTTGCTGTCGCGTGGCCAGCACGTGCACGGGGACCAACTGCACTAGAATCTGAAAATGACTAATCTGCCTGCCATCAAGATTGTCGTGCTTGGAAGCAAGCAAGTCGGAAAGACAGGTGAGATCTTCTGATCACGTATTTTACTAGTATGGAATGGCAAATACAATGCATTGCTGGTTATATTTAACTAATAACGAAATAACTATTTTTAACATTTGTTTCTTAAATAATTTTTAATAGCTGCGGAATTTTCGTCTCTTAAAGGTCTTTGATTAATGCAATACCCTGCATGTAATGCGTGGTCTGATCGATTGCGTTGCGAGGCTAATCAGTTTCTTCTCATTTACATTAAAGAGCAGATGAGATTGGATCTGGCAAGAGCAAATCTCCGAAGTGGTAATCTTCTGTATTGTTTAAAAAAATTAAAGAAATGCAAAATTATATTAAAGAATTCCAAAATATAGTGGAATTTCAAATATGTTAAGTGGAATAGTCAATATGTTGTAGTGGAATAATCAATATGTTGGACAAAAATTTAAAATAGTCTGTTTTCTAAAAAAAAACTCTTCCTTAAGTGTAAGAGCCACGACCTTAAAATAACTTGCAGCAACATAAGATATGAGGGGTCAAACTCTGTAAAATATATTTTTCCTCACCCCCAAGAAACCCCTCCTTTCTCTCAAAAAATGGTAAAATTTCTGCTAAATGAGAAGATCTAGGATACCAAATTCGGTACATGTGGCGTCCTCTTATCGTAAGTCAAAGCAATATAAGGGTTTGGCCCCTCACCTTTCTTCCACCCCAAATAAATGCCTTCCCTCACCTTTCTTCCACCCCAAATAAATGCCTTCCCTCACCTAAAAAGAGGGAGGTAGGTGGAGATTTTCTAATAAACTGTAAGAACTATGACCACTAATTGGGTATACAATTTCTTCTGATTAAAGCACCACAAGGGTTTGGCCCTCATCATCTCTCCCCCTCCAAAAAGAGGCATGGAGTTCCTCCCCCCTAAAAAAAGCCCCCGGAGAAAACGGAAATGATTTACCCTAAACGGTAAGAACTATCTTACCGAATTCGGCCTCTTCTTATTACAAATAAAAAGCAACGTAAGAATTTTGCCGCCCAATATTTCTTTACCTCCTTGAAAAATCCCTCCTCTTAAAGAGAAAAGGATTGCGTAAAAGCCTGCAGAGTATAACTGTCTCAATTGATTTATTTCAAATGTTATATTTTGCACGAAAGTATTTGACACGAGGTTTCATAGACTAAACTAGCATAGTGGTTAGGGAACTAGCGACTCTTCCCGCAATGCAGACTTTGTGTGCTGTGTTGGCTTTAACTGAGGTAGTGGTCAGCGGTGACTTCGGTCGTAGTAGGGCATCATGTCCTTGTGCGAGAAGGCCTGTAAAAGCGAAGAGTAGTTTCTAAGATTCTTTTCTCTCCTATATGTTACAAAATAATAAAAAAAATGTTAGATTTAAAAAAAAATTAAATTATGTAACCTCCTTTCTCACCCAAACTTGGGAGGAAATTTTTTCACAGGTCAATCGCAACGATCTGTTTCTGAAATTGCTCGCAATGTCGGTTGTATCATACACTACATATTTTACAGAATTTGAGTGAAAGACCTAAACGACGCTAGGATAATGTTTATAAATTTAAAGTTGTAAATATAGCATAGGAGAAATAAAATTTTTTTTAAAAGTATTGAAAAAGTATCACTACTATCACTAGAAAATAAAAAGTCTAATCTGCATATTAATTTTCCTGATGTGTAATTAATCTTTTATGTTGTGAGGTGACTCTTTTTCCTGATTCTTGACTGCTTCCTGTTGGCCTGTTGACATTAGGCCATAAAGCTTCATAAGTTTGCGACTCACCTTCTCAATTCGCCTTTACAGCTGGTGGATGCAGCGACATGAATTCCTTCATGATGTCTTGCAGCTTCTGCTTTTCCCATTTCTTTCACTTTTCTCCTTATTTTGGAGACGTTCTTCCGAAACTCGAAGTGTTTAAATCTCTCGAAGCGATACGCATTTGGGTTGGGAAGTATCCACTCCGAAAAAATCTTTAAGTAAACGGAAACAATGAACTTGTCAAAACATTCTGATAAAGCCAGATGCAAGATAAAAAAACTAATAACGAATTTATCTTTTAAACATGATTATTAAATAGCTTTTATCCTGCTGTTAGATAGTTTCTATCCGTCAACCCGCAAAGGGAGCCCCACCCCCTAGACCACCCCCTGTTGGATTACTTCCTCTCTCCTTCCAGAGAAGTGAGCCATCAAACAAAGACATATCAAATTTGTTTTATGGATGATGTAATAAAGCGCCAAGCGGTTTTTTTGTAGCCAGCCAATAGGGTACATGCATTGGGTCACAAATCTATAAAAACTGCATAGGCAGGTGATAAAGGGCATAAAATATGCGATTGATATATCGTTTACATAATAATCAGAAATACATTGGGGAAAGTATTATAAATCTTAAACTTGCCTTAAAAACATTTAAAACACTTCACTCGATTAGGAGGGCCA
Organism: Ryuthela nishihirai; assembly: GCA_038380435.1. Classification (NCBI taxonomy): domain Eukaryota; kingdom Metazoa; phylum Arthropoda; class Arachnida; order Araneae; family Heptathelidae; genus Ryuthela; species Ryuthela nishihirai. Next base: position 45,599,606 of record JAWZYU010000005.1, read on the forward strand.
TTAGAACGTAACTGTGACATCCAAGTCAAGTTGCCATTCAATGGAAACCAATCTTCTAATAATCTAGTAAAGTCAATTGATAATTTCTTTTCTCCTTGGCACCGGTTGCCAAAGAGAAAATGCTCGTTGATGACAGTAAGCAGGTGAGACATGTTAAAGGTGAGAATTAGTGTCTATTGGCAGAAATATCATATTAATATAGATGTTATATCATCACCTTTGCAATGTGTCAGAATAGGGATCTTTTTGCAATGTGTCAGAAATAGGATTCTTTTCGAATAAAAATAATTTATTTTTCCCATTATTTGTGACGATTTATTTTTTCCATTGCAAAGATAAAAAAGAATCATTCCTTATTTATTAGAATGTTTTGATTAAACTGGAATAATGAGCAATATTAAACATGCTTATTTATATGGGAAGATATGTGCTCCATCATCTACATAGTGGAAAGAAATAATGAAATGTGGTTTTTGAATAATAACTATTTCACTAAGATCATTTCAATACACATGAATTGGTGAGAAAAAGCTCATGATTACATCTCTGTAATGCTAAGACCATCTAGACATGGCAGAAACCTCACCTTCAGTAACCTTGCCATTTTTATTTCTAAATTGCTATATGCTAATCGTTTCCCCTCCCACAATGTATGTACTGTTTGATACAGCTTTGTTGTGTTGTCTAGTACCAATCTATGTTTTATCAGCCACGGTATCAGGCAAAAGATTCTTATTAACTCAAACTGATCATTTGCACCTTTTGAAGCTCTCTGTAATGGCGTCTTTTAAGACTAATGAAGTGCTGATTCAATTAGCCCTGCACATTTTTCTTCCAGGAGCAAGCTGAATGTTCACCATCTCTACGTTTCTTTTACCCAAAACTATACTGTTGATTTTAATACACTGGTTTCCATAAATTAAGGAAAATCCCCATATTAAGTCAATGGGAGCTAATGTCAAAGCTATACAATTTCTAAAATAAGTTTTTTTATTTTAAAACATGTGATTGCAGATGAAGATCTCAATCAAATTAATCAATTTTTCGATTTTCTAAGATATTCGTTCAGTATTTAACGAGCTACGGAAGTTTGGCATAGCTGTTGTTAAATATTCAGTCTTAAGAAACTTATATAAAACTGAAGAATAGTGAAAGAATTCTTTACACAAAGTTCTAAAATGCAAACTTATTTTATTAAACACTTTGATGCAATACTTACTAATAAGTTTTAATTAACTTATGAAGTCATTTTTTTGTGGCTGGGATTGTTAACCCTAAATATTCAAACTTCCATAACTCATTAAATACTGAACGAATATTGTTGAAAAATCGAGATATTGATTTATTTGATTGAGATCTTTATCTGCAGTAACATGTTTCAAAACAAAAAACTTATTTTAGAAGTTATAGAGCTTTGACGTTGGCTTCCCATTGACTCAACATAGGGTTTTTCCTTCATTTATCTAGAGCAGTATAATATCCCGAAATTCTTCTTCTTCCTCACCCTCAGTAGTAAAGAAACCACGAATGTCCTGAATGAATGAGTAATATCATGAAAATCAGAAACAGTTTAATCAGAATCATGGATCATTTGAAAGCTTTTGTTTGAAGAGCTTTCAGAGATTCAATGATAAAGGTAATTCTTTTAAACTTAACACATTTCTTAGGAATAATATGTAAGACACTTTTAACGAGGTTATGATCAGACACATTTTCAACTTTCCTACACCATCTAGTATTCCTAGCAGAACTTGTCTATTTGCTGTTATTAATGTATAATGAAGCATATTCCTATGCAATTGATTCAAAATTTCCCAAAGTTTTTCATAACATTTGTCATTTTCGTTTTGTTCAGAGCTCTCGGTTGGCATAGGTAGCAACAGATAACATTCAAGTCTTGAATCCATGGTTTAAATTTAGCTGTAAGAAATCTTCCATGAATGCAGTCATATGCTAAAAGACATCACTGGCCTATACCCTGAGAAGCAAAGCTACATCTTGTAACTGTTTGCTATTATCGTAACTTGACAATAGAAATTTAATATTAAGTATCTGGCCTTTTCCTCCGTTGGGTCTCTTGCATTCCAGAATGCCCTAGTTATCCTGCTGAAATTCCTTTGTGAAGACATCCATTGAATAGTTTGTTATCTAATATATGCCATTTGTTAATTCTTATCTACTCCTTTTACATCAGACATTTTTAGGGGAGTAACGGCCTCCCCCCCAAAAAAACTCTTCCCCATTCTCTCATTGGCGAAGCTTACATGGAAGCATTGGAGCAATGAGACTGGGCGATTATCGAGTCGACGATTCTCATAAGCCATTGGTTGATTCATTGATTAGCAATTAATAAATCAATGACCTTCTCACATTCTTAAAGGGGGGGTTGTAGTCATGGCTTCCTTGAGCTCCCACTAGATCCATCCCTCTATGGGCTAATCTACGTGATATATTCAATTTAATCCATTATCCAACCATTTACTTAATAATTTAAATGCTAAATATTGCTGCATAAAATTTTTAATTTAGCTTATTTCAATGAAAGCCAATTGCTTATTTTTTGAACCCCATAAATTTTGATTTACTCATATTAACAACTTTTTATTTTTTCCTTAATTTATTCACTGCAATAATTTTTAATTGGAATTTCTATTAGGAGATTCAAACCCTTGTTATATTCACTTAGGCAATAACCATTTGCCTCATGAATTGATAATGGAAATCTTCAAGAGGCTTAAAATGTTGCATGATCGTCTTTGAATGTTTCAGGTTTTGTTCATTAGAGTTTAAGGGGAATGGATTGAGGGATGAAAATAAAACGATCCTATTGGTTTAGTGCTTAATCTTTTAACAAAACCCTAATGAATATCGGGGCGTGGGTGGCTCAGTCGGTAGCGCGCCAGGCTCGTAATCTGTAGTTCCCAGGTTCGAGTCCCAGCTGGGTCAGCGTTGAGATTTATCTCCGCAAAATTCCCCGCCCTGCCCACGGTCAGTAGGGGACACCGATGGGCTTGGAAAGGCCGCCGTCCGTCGGATGGGACGTTAAGCCGTGGCCCCGTGTGCGGGAGAGCCATTCCCTGTGCACGTTAAAGAACACCCTGGATGGCCTTGACGGGAGGCTACTATCTGTCTCCCAACAGCTGTTCCAGTGGGTCCCCTCCCCCAACCTTCTCTGAGCCTTCGGGGTCCATGTGACCTGGCCATTTAGCCCTTGGTGTGTAAAAAAGTGCCGCTCAGAGGTAAAACAACCCAACCCAACAACCCTAATGAATAAATCTAGCTATCACAAGCAGAAAACTGTTGTTGATGCAGTCGAAATTCCATGAAAACACTATTGAACGTGAAACTCAAAATTAAAGGAAGGATGTTGTTGAGCAGATGGGATACGGAGCTACAACCTCTTGATTACATGCTGGGAGCTCTTGCGAACCAACCGCCGATAATAATATCCCCAATTAATGATATTAATAGAAGAATTCGTAAACGAGTAGATGATATTGTTACGACAGATGAACCTGCTACAATGATATGATGTGTCGTTTTGAATCTATCGTGTGCTTCAGCGTGCGAATTACAGCAACAACGACTTGGAACCCTGATTTGACTAAAAGGATATTCAGTTGTGAGTTCGGTGAATTGAAAAGAAGAAAAGAGTTGATTTAGTATTGCGCGCGATTAGTCGGTTTGAGTGTTGTTTTATACTTACTATTGTGTGTTTATCTAGATATTTCTCGCCAGTGTCAAATAGTGAATTGAGTATATTCAAGAATAGAAAACGGAAGTTATGTTCTTTCTTACAAACTTGTACTACTACCTAAGAAAGGCAGAAGTGATATGAATAAGACATAAGGTGGTAATATAATTTAAAGAAAATACTTGGTATTCTTGTAAACAAAGTAAAGTAGGTTTTATTAATAATTGATATATGTAACCTGTTGTTGCTAAGTAGAGATTTGTTTGATAATGTGCTTGCTACTCAATTAAGATAGTTCGACTCTTAAGACTTGTTAATTTGAATGTCATGTTAAGGATATTGGAAATGTTCTGTTCTATTAATATTTGTCAAAAGAGGATAGTGAATAATTGTCATAAGCATATTTAGTTCAATATTTAAATTCCCATACTTCTTGTATAAATAATTATTAAATACTACAATATTGTTTTGAACTCACGCTCAGTGCTCATCTGTTTAAATTCGTATCAATATTAATACTTCTCTTAATCACTCTATTAATAACCATCCGCCAGCTGTACGCAATCCGTTTGTCTCATCCGACGGCAGGTACATCCGCTTTCACAGAGCCACGAAGATAAATGGCTGAAGGGTTTTCGAGTAGTCACATGTAAAATCGTGTGATTTATAGCATCCGATTCAAGACATTTTTACCTCTAACTCTGAGTAGAGGTAAAAATTATAACTTTAATAAAACTAGGTAAAAAATAATTTATGTATTATATTTCTTTGTTTCGATCAACTGAATTTTTCCTTTAGAAAGTTATGAAGACTTTACACTGAGATAAATCTCTACACTTGGATTTTGAAAGACTGATTTGAATGTCACATAAAATATATAGCCTCGCTTGTTATAAAATATGTATCCTAGATTTTCCGGAGTATTGGTGATATTAACTACAAACTGTGTCAACCTGAATAATTTACAACGTAGTGAGCCAGTGGAAATGGTTTCTGATATAAAATTTTTTGAATCTGACATTTCAGTAAACGAATTTTTGGGCTGTTAAAGAAATAGGAAATCAAGACCAGGGGGTGCCAAGGGAACCGTGCTCTTCGAGAATTTTAATTACAGTAACAGAGGCCAAAAAGAAAGTAAATTTATAAATTAAATATTTTTTTGAAATAAGACTGAAACAGAGAGTAGGATACCGGAATACCGATGATCTGATCCGTTCTGGCTCAATCCAGTCCCTTTACACCCTTTAATATTTAGATCCTGTCCTGTTCAAGCGCAGGCAAAGTATAAATCCAGCACTTTGAATCAATTCGCCATGTTGGTGGCTTTTTGTTTTCTTTATGTGCTTTGGCTTCGTCTGCTATGATTAGTGACGTAGCTAAAATGGACTCGGCATAAAGTAAATAAAGAAGAAAGCTGTCAGATGTTCCAAATTATAAAAAAAAACTAGAAATAATGCTTAAAAAATAAAGGCTAACGTCTAAAAAACTACACTTTCAAATAAATTTGCATTGTTTTTATTTCCAATATTCGATTATATATTTTGTAGAGTTGTCTACACTGCACAGAAGAGGTTTATATTTTCTTCTTGCTTTTCGTTGACATTTGTGACTCGATTTGTTGGTGACTCGTTTGTGAATTTTTCAAATTGATAGTCTACCGGGAGAGGGGGGGGGGACAAGGGGGCCCATGGTTCCCCCTTACAGAATGCTATTGTCTAAGAGGACCAGATCTAGGGGGAGGGGAGATGGAAGGGGACCATGGCACCACCCCTTTCAGAATGCTAGTAAAGTTAAAGCAGAAAAATATATCAAATTTATTCATATTTATGCATTTTTCAAAGAAATTTTTGAAACACTGCACAACGGAGGGGAGATGTTATAGTTCATTGAAAATACTCTTCCCCCCCCCCTTTACATTTTTCCGGCTCGAATGTGTTTCATGCTCCCCCACCCCCTTTACATTTTTCCGGCTCGAATGTGTTTCATGCTCCCCCCCCCCTTTACATTTTTCCGGCTCGAATGTGTTTCATGCTCCCCCCCCCCCCTTTCCTCACTCGATTTGTTTTCTCCAGAAGATCCGGGTCTGTTTTCTACCATGCGATATCATCCTAACTCGGTGGCAGAACGTAACGAGTTACGTAATGAAATCATGTGACTAGGAGATTGCCACAAGCGACCTCGAATTATTTTCTTTCTTCAAAGAGGAAGAGAAATTTCAGGTTGATCGATTTTAACGTGTTAGAACACGTTAAAAACTTGTGATTCTCCCTTCGTTAGCATGTGACGAAGAGAGAGTCACATGTTACCTCAAAGCATGCCACTTTCCTTTCGTTCACCGAAAAAGAGGGAGAGATTGCAGAGGGTCGTGACGAGTTAAATATGTCCAATGAAAGTTTGTGGTTTTCAAAAATGGATTTTTGAGAGTGTGGCTTTCAATTTTTTTTATTTATTTTCGAATTACACGAATTAGGATTTTTCGAGAAAAATAACGTAGGGAATATAACAATTTTATTTTCCAAAGCAAAGGAAAAGAATAGGCGTCTTTAGCGGAAGATTCTCCTGCTGCTAAAATGCAAAATATAAAATTAAAACATGCCAATGATGAAATCACTTGCTCAATCCAAATTAACTTCAAAGGCAGACATTGCACCAACAAGCTGTTGTTTTCTGCAATTGGCAAGTGAAACCATTTTTGACGACCTATCTTCCTTTGAAGTTAGTGCGAATTGGGTGAAGGATCTCATCATTGGGATGTTTTTTAGGAAACGCTTAAGAATATGTGTATTTTTAATTTGCAAACTTTAATTCCTAAAAATGCGATTCAAATGGTAACCAATGACGTCAGCAGCGAAAATACTCTGGTTCCAGGAGCAGGTGGAGGGGGGGGAAGCAGAAAGGATAATCCGGGTACCCCCCATTGTTGCAGACTCCGTCACCCTCCCTACCCCCCGTGACCAGGTCGTGACCCCATCTGTCTCTACTGACCGACTTCTCCGACTCCCAGAGTATCGACTATGGTTCCTCTCCGTAAACACACGAATAGGTATGCTGCCAGGGATTAGGCGCACAATAGGACGGGCGTTCATCAGTTGGCCCCGATCGGTCGCTGGGGAGGTGGCAAAGGTGACGGTCTCGTAAAATGAGACCATTGAAGGAATCAACATCAGCAGCGCATTCTTCAGAATCGTGTAGCAAGAAGCGAAGGCCAAAACAGAAAACTTGTTCACCCATGACGGATGTTATGATGATGATTGTCTGGCGGTTTTTAATAAAATGGAAAACAACTTAGTGACCTTGAGAAACTAGCATTAGTGCGAGGAGACGTTTTAGCAATATTTCGATGTAGGCTTGGGTAGCGAGAAAAAACAACAATGACACGTTATGCCACCCTGCATTCTGGGATTAAAATTTAAAACTCTTATTACCAAATTCAAAAATTTATTTAGTTATTTTTCCATTTGAAAATATTATATCATTATCTTTTCCTTTATTGCAGAGCTAATTTCTTAAGTTCATGTCAAATGTAAAAGTTGTCATTAAAAAAAGTCTGCCATGAAATTTTTGAAATCTAACTTATTGGTGAAAAAAAATAGTTTTGAATCCAAAAGCTCTGTTTTAAAAAAAAAATATTTAAGGTTTAATTACGTTGACCTTGAACATGAAAGCGAACAAAGAAAGATGTGGATTATCATTAATTTGCTCAGGATTGTTATTTCTTTTCCTTATGCATTCGGTGTTGTTTCCGGCAACACTGTACAGCAGTGGTTTTAAAGCTCTGGATTTTGCGAGTTTCAACCTGAAAGTTGGCAAAGAGCATTTATTGCAAAAGCTATGACTGATTGATGTAACACATACTCCAGGTTTTGAAAAGGATTCTGTTTAAACTGCAGTATACTCTGATGAATGGGCCAAATGTGTTTAAATCGATGAAGAGGACTCAACAAAAGTCTGCTCTTGCAACTAACGGCAATTGGCCATTTGATCGGCACGGGACGGGTATTGAACCGCTGGGCGACGACATTCAGCAGCGTGTTTGGTGAAGCGATGAAATAAACAGTTGCCAGATCTCTTCCTCTACCCTTGGCTCTCCCTGCTTGCAAGGGCCTAGCCTCGACCTCGAGAGACACTCCCTCTCTCACGTGCTAGATCGTTTGCCTGCAAATGAACGGATATTTCGGGAATATCACTCTGGGTGTAAACAAACGCGGCGAAAAGCAGAAAACTGTCGGAGTCGCAGAAGAGTTTTTTAAATTTTAAATTGCGCTAAAAGGAACATTTTACGCAGAGGAAAATTATTGTTTTATTGAAATATATTGCTTAGCAAAAACCATCGAATGATTCTTCATTACATTTCTTTTGTATCATGCAATATATTAACTGTTTAGAACCTATTAATTCGCGTGTCTCCTATTATACTCGGACAATGTTTTAACTGCACTTGGAGGTAACGACATTGCTGTTTCTTAAGTAAACACAGGCCAGAGTCTAATTTTTCTTATTCATAAACCAAAGACTCCTCCTCAAGTGAAACAAGTGAGGCTAAGCTTAATCTTTTTTATTTTGCAATCGGACGAGCAAAGCTGCTATCCTACTTGCAGGTTATGAGAGAACAAATGACCATGGCATCCCTGGTCTCGAACTCGCACCCCGATAATTGCAGTGTCATCCCGAACCAACCCAACCGAGCCACTGAGACGACACGAATGGTTTCAATAATAATATTAAAATATAATGGCTATTTTGTAATAAGATATCCATCATTATAGCTTCAGTTTGATGTAAATTACATTTTCTTCAGATTTAGACAAAAAAGTTTTTAAACAATTTCACTGTTCATTAAGTCTCCATATCGACGCTTTGCTTAAATAACGAAGTATTAAATGTTTATGGAGGTAACGCAGAATGCGAATGACTCGTAGAAAAACAGTTAGAGAGCATCATCTATTGAAGTGAGGTTTATTCTAGAATCCGCCTGAGGCACTCCAGTGATGATAGGATACTTAGTGATGATGCTAATGATACGGTAGATCAGTCATTTTCTACCGCATTTCGGATTGTGCAAGGTCACAATATGGTACTAAGTTATGTTTTAAACCATTAAGTGGATGAATGTTATTCATCATTGCTAGTTTATAATCACCCGTCTCCTGAAAGAATGTGCCTTGATGTCAACGACATGTTAATGTGATATTTCATTCTTTTCTCTTCGGAAGGAGAATATAAGGATTGGAGTTATGGCCAAAGTGCCTTTTACATAGAGGCGCAAAAGAGTAAACACAAAGGTCAAAGGCTGGCCTTCGGTTGGTGAGCTAAAGGTCATGGGAAGGCTCTCTCTCAAAACAATTAAGATGGGTGCTAAAAGCAAACATAGGAAAAGGGTGTGAATCTTACATATATAGTTGTAATAGCCGGACTTCTTTATTCTTCATGGTGAGGATATTGCATAACTGTGTTGTAGTAGTTCAAAAATTTGAAGTTTATTGATAGTGTGTGATTGTATTAATTTTCGCCTAACACCGGAGTAGAGGAAATTTTGAAAGTTTGCCGTGTTTAGTGTTCGAAACAATAATAACACTGGTTTACAAGGTTTTTATAGCATGAACAATTGTAGCTGCCAATTGTGACATGACTCAATATCTCCCGATGATCTTTTTGAACTCGAAGATATAAACTACTTCGCATCGACAGATCTCGTGGGAGAGGAGGAGGACTTGCATTATATGTGGGGGAAACATTTAATGTCGAAGTAATGGCTATTTCTTCTTACTCTTGTTTCGAAGGTCTCTGGGTCAAAATCTCCCCTATCAATAAACAAAACCCTACTCTTGTTTTACCGTCCTCCTACTTTACCGTCCTCCGAGCCTACTTTACCGTCCTCCGAGCTGCAATACTGAAGATTTTATTAATTCATTGTACTCAGTCCTTGAAAGCTTCCCTTGCAACATTACTTCGATTCTTAAGGGGAAATTTTAATATCGATGCTCTAAAACATAATTCTGCATATTCCAAGCTTAAAATCTGCCTAAAAGCATTCGGACATATATGTTTAAACAAATTGCCCACTCGCATTACTGATCACAGTGAATCTCTCATTGATGTGATTTTCTCCAATAGACTTCACTATACAAGCATACACTTACTCTCTTCGAAGACAATAGTGATCATTTTATTATTAGCACATCTGTACTGTATTCACCTCGTGCACCTAAAGTTTTAATTTCAAAAAGATCCTTTAAAAATTTCAACAACGATGAGTTTTGTGAGTTTGCAAAGCATCTCCCTTTCTACAAGTGTATTTCCGAATGCACAACTCCTACCTCAAAAACACGTCTCTCCTGTTTAATCAATTTTGCACATGATATCTATGCTCCTTATAAAACTTTCAGAGTTCGCCCTTCTTTCGAAAGCCTTGGATTGCAAAAGAGCTTCTGAAAATGATCGTATTAAAAAATAAACACTTTAAGAATGCTCTTAACCCTAATCACCATATAAATGGGAGAACTATAAAACTTTCCGTAATCTGGTCAACAGTAGTATTAAAAATGCCAAGCGTTTATATTTACTTAATCGACTTTCCGTTATTAATCCAAATGGTAATGAAATATTTCGAATTTTTGATTCCATTACTGGTAATTTAAGAAACCAAACCAAACTTAATAAGATCGTTCATAATGACAACTCCTTCTATGATCCTAAAGACATTGCTAATGTTTTAAATAATGTATTCTGTAAATCCTGCTCTTCTACAGAAAATTATGCAAACGCAAATAAGTCACTATCCTATTCCAATAAACCATTGAATAATCTGGAAACCTTAAAGCTCAAAAATGTTACCGAAATCGAAGTTCTTAACCTTATAAATTCGCTAAAAAACACTAGCAGTGCCGGGTTGGGTTGGGTTGTTTTACCTCTGAGCGGCACTTTTTTGCACACCATGGGCTAAATGGCCAGGTCACAAGGACCCCGAAGGCTCAGAGAAGGTTGGGGGAGGGGACCCACTGGAACAGCTGTTGGGAGACAGATGGTAGCCTCCCGTCAAGGCCATCCAGCGTGTTCTTTAACGTGCACAGGGTATGGCTCTCCCACACACGGGACCACGGCTTAACGTCCCATCCGACGGACGGCGGCCTTTCCAAGCCCATCGGTGTCCCCTACTGACCGTGGGCAGGGCGGGGAAATTTGCGGAGATAAATCTCAACGCTGACCCAGCTGGGACTCGAACCTGGGAACTACAGATTACGAGCCTGGCGCGCTACCGACTGAGCCACCCCCGCCCCAGCAGTGCCGGACCAGATGGAATCCCTGTCATTATTCTAAAAATTATTTCCCCATTAATTTCTGCACCCCTTTGTGATCTAATTAATTGTTCATTTAACTCTAATGAATTCCCAGTTCCATGGAAAGAAGCCATCATCTCATCTATATCTAAAATTTGAAATCCTTCTAACCCTCTGGACTATCGACCTATTTCAGCTACAAGTGCTTTAAGCAAAATTTTAGAAAAAGTCGTCGAGAGACAATTTTCAACTTTTGTGGAAAAATTTAAATTTACTTTCGTGCAGACAATTCGGGTTTAGGAAAAATCGGTCGACTGAAACTCTCATGACACTTCTTGTTAATCAATGGAGATTGCTTTAGACAGCAAAGTGAAAACGGTTGTGGGACTGGTTGCCCTTGACATCTCAAAGGCATTTGGTTCAGTTGAACACAAGCTTATCTTGCAAAAGAAACTCTCATGACACTTCTTGTTAATCAATGGAGATTGGCTTTAGACAGCAAAGTGAAAACGGTTGTGGGACTGGTGTCCCTTGACATCTCAAAGGCATTTGATTCAGTTGAACACAAACTTATCTTGCAAAAACTCTGCTATAATCTTAATCTATCGCTCTCAGCTCTTTCCTAATTTAAAAATTATCTCAGCGACCGTGTTATCCGAACTAAATTAAGCACTAATGAGATCTCTGCACCTCTTAAAATCGGGGAGGGGGGGGGCTCAGTCGGTAGCGCGCCAGACTCGTAATCTGTAGTTTCCAGGTTCGAGTCCCAGCTAGGTCAGCGTTAAGACTTATCTGCGCAAAACTCGCTGCTCACGGTCAGTAGAGGACACCGATGGGCTTGGAAAGGCCTCCGTCCGTCGGATGGGACGTTAAGTCGTGGCCCCGTGTGCGGGAGAGCCACACCCTGTGCACGTTAAAGAACACGCTGGATGGCCTTGACGGGAGGCTACCATCTGTCTTCCAACAGCTGTTCCAGTGGGTACCCTTCCTCAACCTTCTCTGAGCCTTCTGGGTCAATGTGACCTGGCCATTTAGCCCATGATGTTGCAAAAAAGTGCCGCTCAGAGGCAAAACAACCCAACCCTCACAAATTCAATCGGGGAGTACCTCAAGGAAACATTCTTGGCCTAGTTCTCTTCAAACTTTTTGTTAATGATCTTCTAGAATCCTCTACCAACTACAGTATTTTTATGTATGCAGACGATTGTTTTCTTTCTTTTACTTCAAGTTCTTTCACTTCTCTGAAACAAGAAATAGAAAATAATATTCATGATGTACGTCATTGGTATACTAAAAATGGATTCATTGTCAATATCAAGAAAACCAATATTGTTTTTCTTTCAGCTGCAAATTCTCCCCCCCCCCATTGACAAAACCATTAAAATTAATAACACCCATATTACAGTTTCCACTTCCATGAAGTACTTAGGTGTGACGATAGATCAAAATCTTGACTTTGGAATTCATATTAATAAAACCGTCGCTTCAGCTTCTAACAGAACTTATATATTGAGGTACATTCAAAACTATATATCCTCCTATGCCCCAATGTTCTACAAAATTTACATCCGACCGAAACTCGAATACTGAGTTTCCACTCTTTTTGGTATTAATAAAAAGAACTCTTATAAATTAGAAAAAGTTCAAAATGAAGCTCAAAATCTATTTTAACAAACGAGAATCCCTAACACTTACTGATATTCGTTCCAACTACCAAATTCCCACTCTTGAATCTAGAAGAAAGCTGCGGTTTATTACCCTTATTCACGACACTATTTATAACAAGTCTCATCCCCTTCATTCGATTCTTACACCCTATATTCGATTACGACATCGCCACATCCTTCGCTCTGATAATAAAATGTTTTCTACTCCCAAGACTTTCAAAGCTAAGTACGGTGAAATTTCTTTTGCCTTTCAAGCAACCTCAACTTGGAACTCTCTACCGAGCGATATCACTTCTTTAAATTCTAAAACAATTTCAAAAACTATATTACTCCACTCCTATTAGAATATTGAAACGTTTGACCAACATCTCCTCATCCCTATTCCCACTCCTCATCTTTGCCTTTTGTTTGGATTATCCGCAATCTTTTTTCTTTTCCCTGTTCATTCACTTAATATTACTCTCTGTTATATTTAATTGTGTTGCATAAGATATGTTAACTTTCTTTGATAATTTATACATGAATTTATTCTTTTGGTTAATTATAAATATTAATTGGTAAATCATTTACAAAGGAAACAACAAATTCTAATTCATTCTTATGGCTGGTGTTTTTGATTCCTTTAACTGATTAACAATGCAACATAGCAGTGTAGAAGGTTTAAATCCTCATTTTGGAATTGAATTTTTAAGAAATCATCAGTTAATGAGTTTGTATTAATAAAATTTCTAAACCCTGTCCAGTTAGAAAAATCCTGGCTAAGCTACTGAAGTTGGTTTGAAAAATACGTACGAGTTTTAGCTAAAAGAATTTAAATAAGATTTTTACATTTGACTGATAGTGATTTCTTCACAATCACTGTTAAAACTGTTGATTCAGTGTAAATTAATTTTTTTATTTGGAAAATATCAGACTGAGAAGGGTCCTAGAAACATCTACTTTGTACAGTCGCTCAAAAAAGTATCCGAACACTATGGTTGATCACAGAATTCAGAAAAAAATATCTGGCAACAATTTTTTTAGAAATTAGTGATCTGGCAACCTTCGTGTCACCGTGACACGAAGGTTGCCAGATCACTAATTTCTAAAAAAATTGTTGCCAGATATTTTTTTCTGAATTCTGTGATCAACCATAGTGTTCGGATACTTTTTTGAGCGACTGTACAGGCTTCTACTGCCTCAGAGCTAGCAGCACACAACCATTCAAACTCTGGAAAACTTGAGAGAGTCACTGAGCCAATGCAATATTATTGTGTGCAGAGGCAGCAGTATCTTGGTGGTGCAGTGAGAAAGGGCGGTGTCCCCTTTATCACAATTCATCATGAAATGGGAATTATATTGACGTATAATAAAGCAAGCTTTCGTTTTTGCTTTAGTCTTGTGGAAGTGAACGAAAGGGGAGGGCTGCCAGATTAGTGTGGATTATTGATTACTCGGGCTACTTTTTTTTTTCTACTCTGCTGAGGAGTGGTCAACCACAAATGGTCCTGGTGCTGACCATATAAACCCACTGGACTGAATTGAGGCTCTGAGCTTGATTATGGATCCTGATTTTGCTGCACTGGTGGGCTCCTGTGGAGGGAAAATCTTCCGCTGTGTTTTCTCTTTGTGGGTTGACAGCCCCAAGTGAATAGATTCACAGAATATGTTTATCAGCTGATGGATAATCCTGAGCAGAGGTCATCGCAGGCACCTGAACTCTTTGCTTCTACTGGCATCGTCAAAATTCTACATTGAAGGAAGTCTTCCAGTGTAGATGTCTTCAGCCTTTAATGGTGGGGGAACGGGTCTTTGCCCCATATCTGCGATTAGGGGGCTGTTGATATTGTCGCCATTTCCTCTCTCAATAAACATAGTTTCTTTAAACATCCCACTAACCATTTTCTCTCCATAGGTAGTTGGAATGTGAGGACTCTGCACAAAGCTTTTTCTCTTGATGTCATCACACAAGAATTCCACCATTATAATTTAGATGTTCTCGGCTCGCAAGAGACCAGATGGACAGAAAAAGCTCAGATTCTTAAAAAATCTTAAATTTCTCTTTTCAGGGTGGAACGATAATAAACATCACCAAGGTGTGGGTCTTCTTTTCAGCAGACACGCTAGTGATGCTCTTCTGGGATACGAGTGCATTAATGAAAGGTTTCTTACAGCAAAATTTCAGACAAGCGCTAAAGACTTGAATGTTATCTGCTGTTATGCCCCCACTGAGGATGCCGATGAGGATGAGAAGGATAGGTTTTACGGACAACTTCAGGATATTTTGAATTCTGTCAAGAAAGGAGATATTACCCTTGTTCTAAGCGACTTCAGTGCCAAAGTTGGTACTGACTCTGACCTTTGGGGAGGAGTGATAGGCCCTTTAGGTATTGGTAGCTGCAATGGGCAACGTCTCCTACAGGTAAGTAAACTCAATGGTTTCAGAATAACTAACATTTATTACAAACACCGCGACACATATAAGTACACATGGGTTTCACCTGATAGGCTGCATAAGAATATGATTGATTATGTATTAACAGCAAATGGTCTAGTTCTGTTAGGAATACCAGGTCATATAGGGGAGTTCAAATTGGATCTGAGCATTATCTTGTTAAAAGTGTCTTGCAACTTAAAAAGTGTTGTGCTAGGGTTAAAAATTTTGCCTTTAATACTGAAGCTCTGAAAGACCTTGTTATAGCTAAAGCTTACCATGATAGGTTACTTAGTCATTATGACAGTCATAGTTTGCTTACTACTGAAGTTGAGGAAGAATGGGACCATTTTAAACAGGCTTTTTTGGAAACTAACAGTACTCTTTTAGGGAAAAAGGAGCAGATGAGACAGAATTATTTAAGTGATAAGGCACTTGAGCTTATTTCAGAAAGAAAGAGCTGCAGGAATGTCCTTAATCAGTACCCTACTAGTCCTAATAGAAAGCATTACAGACTGCTTAATAAACGTGTAAAGGATCAGTTAGCTGCTGATAAGAATCTTTGGCTTGATGGCTCGGCTGACAAAGCAGAAGAAGCAGTTAGACAGCACAACAGCAGAGAGCTGTACCAGATAGTTAATGTTTTATGTGGTAGAAAACGGACAGATATACAGGGATTGAAGGATAAACAAGGTAAGGTTATAAAAGGTGAGGATAATCTCATGGCTAAGTGGGCTGAGCATTTCAGTGATATTCTAAACAATGTGGTTAGTTCTATTCCCATTGTTTGCAATGATGATAGATGCATTGGTGACTTTAATGTTGGCCCTATAACACAATCTGAAGTTATTTTGGCTATTTCTAAACTTAAACTTCATAAATCCCCAGGTGTAGATGAAATTACTACGGAAATGCTTAGAGCTGGGAATGTTTCTGTTACCACTTGGATGATTGAAATTTTGAATATCTTTTATGATAAAGGCATGGTTCCTAAGGATTTTACCAGAGCTATTATTATCCATTTTTTTTATAAAAGGTGATCGCAGTTCTTGTGATAACTATAGAGGTATCAGCCTACTCTCTGTTCCAGGTAAAGTTCTTTCCATGATTGTGCTTAATAGAATTAAGAATCTGGTTGAGAGTCAATTGCGTGATGAGCAATGTGGATTCAGAAGTGGTAGGGGATGTGTGGATCAGATATTTTCACTTAGGCAGATTCTTGAGAAATGTTTAGAGTTTCAGAAACCTTTGGTTGCTAGCTTTGTTGATTTAAAAAAGGCTTTCGACTCTGTTGATCGTCATAATTTGTGGTTGATTGTGAGATCATATGGTATACCAGACAAGTTAGTTAACATTATGAAAGCTCTCTATAATAACACTGAGTCGTGTGTGAGAGTTGGTAAGGCTTGTAGCAATTGGTTTAGCATTACTTCTATTGTTCGACAAGGGTTCATTTTGTCTCCTTTTCTCTTTAGTTTGGTTATTGATTATGTTATGCGAAATTCACTTCAAGGAAAAGATTTTGGCCTTAAATTGGCTGGAGATACGAAAATTTCTGATTTAGATTATTCTGATTTAGGTTTAGCCCCAAAAGGGCTAAATCATTATCTATGCTGATGATTTAGCCCTTTTGGCATATGATGTTGATGAGATGAACTCTTTCATTCGAGTTGTTGATGAAACTGGTACTAGAGTAGGTTTGGCTATAAACAGAGAGAAAACTAAAGTGATGAAAATTGGTCAGGCAGGTCGTGATTCAGTTCATCTGAATGTTTGCAGTCTTGAGCAGGTGTCACAGTTTAATTATCTTGGGAGCTATGTAACAGATAAGGTGATGTGCGGCATGAGATTAACAGACGAATAGGGATTGCTGCCGGGACTTTTAAGAATCTATGGAGAGTGTGGAAAAATAGGCGTATACACCTAAAGACTAAAATTAGACTGTATAATAGTTTGGTTCTTTCTAGGGTTAGTTATGGTAGTGAAACTTGGACACTTTATAAACAGGATAACAGGAAACTAGATGCTTTTGATTCCAGATGCTTACGCAGTATCTTGGGCATTAGGTGGTTCAACTTTGTAACTAATGATGAGGTTAGGCAAAGGAGTCTGCAACCTGCTTTAAGCAGCATATTGTGCAGATAGAGACTCCGTTGGTTTGGTCATGTTGCCCGTATGGATAATTATAGATTGGTGAATAGGTTTATTAACAGTGTGCCTAAAGGCCTCAGAAAGAAGGGGAGACCTATGATGCGGTGGGCAGACAATGTCAAACAGGACCTTGTGAGAATTGGTGTGCAGTGACCGGATGCAGCAGATGTAGCACAGGACAGACATGCTTGGAGAACTAAATTGCTCGGTCTGGTTGGACCTCCAAAGCCTATGGCTGTTTGAGATGATGATGACGATGAAAGTTAGAATTTAACAGAAATTCTTTTACATTTACAGTTCATCGAATGTGCAAGTGATGAAAAGATTGTTCTTCCCTACAAACTCTGAAAGAAGAAGATATTTGAAATTATGACGCGATTCTGAGCAAACGAAAATGCAACTGATGTCTTTGCTTGATTTCGATGAAAAATAATCAACTGCTAACGAATATTTCTACCAATAGGATGACCAACGCATGAAGAAAGAAATTATGCATGTACAATAACACATCAATGTCCTTACAGTTGTGTGGGGATGGGGGTGGCTGAGTCGGTAGCGCGACAGATACGTAATCTGTAGTTCCCAGGTTGGAGTCCCAGCTGGGTAAGCGTTGAGATTTATCTCTGCGAAATTCGCCGTCCTGCCCACGGTCCGTAGAGGACACCGATAGGCTTGGAAAGACGCCGTCCGTCGGATGGGACGTTAAGCCGTTGCCCAGTGTGCGGGAGAGCCATACCCTGTGCACGTTGAAGAACATGCTGGATGGCCTTGACGGGAGGCTACCATCTGTCTCCCAACAGCTGTTCCAGTGGGTCCCATCCCCAACCTTCTGAGCCTTCGGGGTCCTTGTGACCTGGCCATTTAGCCCATGGTGTGCAAAAAAAGTGCCGCTCAGAGGAAAAACAACCCAACCCTTACAGTTGTGAAATATAATTTTATTTAGAACACTGAAAAATACTATACGTTATTAATTATATTGCTTATGATGAAGTTTAGAAAAATCTGCATTTTATTTTCTGACACGCAGCAGTGGGACATGGAAGTTCGGTAGGACTGAATACAACAGCTTTCGTATTAACTGAACTTTCAATTTTGAATTGAACTGAGGATGGTGTCGTGGCTGTGGTAAGGGTAACGACGTAGATTTTTACTTCATCACGGGGAATTAGAAATTCTTCTTGAACTGCATCGAACGTGGTGTTGGGCCATATGATAAACGATTTTCCCACTCTATAGTAGAGGACGATCAATTAGTCCCTTGATTACCTTCACCCTTGTTTCGGTGAAATGAGAGGTTCGCGGTGTTACACCCGTACCGACGTATGCCTCAGACTTGCTACGCCAAGTGATGTACAGAAATATGTCCAACAATACACGCATGAGAGTTGTATAGGGACGACAAAGTTTATTCACACTTATATACAATCACATGCAGGGGATACTCTCGACTCCGTAGACTTTTGCTGCTGCAAACAATTATGCAATGAGGTGGAGAACCGCACTTTGCCGATTCTCGATTTACCGACTGCAACTCGGCGAAAGGATATTTAACCTCTGCCTACAATGTGGTTCACACAGAACTGTATTTGGTTCACCAAGAATCTTGATTCTCACATGGAATCGAACCCTCTCCTTAAGGGTTTTTCTCTGAGTAAGAGCTGCGTCCCTTGACGCATGTTTAAACGTCCTTCCCATTTAACAGCGACGCTCAAGAATCTTCTTTCCTTATTGCCCGGCTTGTCTCCAGCGCTAGCACTCGTGAGCCAGGCTAATTGTAAAAGGCCATAAAAAGGCTCTTGGGACTCTTCATTCCGTGCAGGCACCCAGCTCAGACCAGAAAACAACATCATGAATCACATCCCCACAATAGCACTTCCGAAAACACACTTAATACATGAAATATTTACAATAATACAAGTACAATAAAAATGCAGCAATAAATAAAAGTAAATAAATTAGAGGGACATGACAGATGGGTTGCGATCAATTACAAAGAGGATAAGGGGTTTTCAGGAACATTACGCCAAGTGAGATTCGCAATTCCATTATTCTTAGTCTAGCCTGCTTAAATACCCCCTCAAGCAGCTGCTTGCCACAGAGGTCTGACAGGAGCCTGTCAGTTTATATGCCATAGTACAGAAGGATCTGAGAGGATGGCAGGACCTCAGCAGAAAAACGACACGTACATCCATGCCTTAACCCGGGGCTCGAACCCAGGTCCCGTAGATCAGTAGCCAAGCGTGCTAACCACTCGGCCACGGGACGGCTAAAAATAAATACCCCCTCAAGCAGCTGCTTGCCACAGAGGTCTAACAGGAGCCTGTCAGTTTATATGCCATAGTAGAAGGTCTGTGAGGATGGCAGGACCTCAGCAGAAAAACAACACGAACATCCATGCCTTACCCGGGGCTCGAACCCAGGTCCCTTAGATCAGTAGCCACGCACGCTAACCACTATGATCAGTTCTGATTTGAAATTCGTGAAGAGAAGTATTGAGTTTCATCTTCTAAGAAGCAATAGCTTATTTGCGAATCATGATTAAAAATTAAATATTATCTCAGATTGATCCAAATATAATGCAGATTACGAATGATTCGACAGAGAAAACTTCTACTTTAAACAATGCGTATAAAACGAGGAAATATCACAAGGCTTCTTAGAACTCGCTAAGAAGTAAACTATTGGATTTCATTTAAACGAGTGTGCAATTTTTAATTCATGTAATTACATATAAACAAAAAAAACGTAGGAGGGCTATTTTCATCACAGCTAATTTTTGATGACCACTGTAATAACATTTGTTAGAAAGGCTAATCGCATCGTTTTCTTAATTCTGAAATGTTATGGTAAATCATTATATACATATATTTTTAATTTATTTGCTCCTAAAATCATATTACATAACAGCTATATATATGTGATATTTTAGGAAACAAATAGAGTTAAAAAGGACAAAACAATAACACCTATTTCAATAAACAAAGAATGATGAAAAAAAGAAACAAGTATGATAAAAAAGAACATGGAAAAGAAACAATATTTTCACAAAGCAATGTCGAGAACCAAGGAGCACCTTTACCCCATCCGGGTTTCGAGAATGAGTAAGTATTATAATAATATGTGGCAACACATCCGTTGATTAATCTCCAGTAACGAATAAATGTTTCGAATTTACAAATTATATGTCATTTAAATATTTAGTTCAAAATCATAAAGTCAAATAACCATTTCAAAGGACACCCAACAAACACAGGAGTAACAAAAGGAAATAGATATTCAAAATTTCAAAAAAATATTTTCGGAAGATATTTCATTTTCCCAAAGCTTCAATTCAAAGCTCCATTTGTTTCTAGTGATTTCGTCAATCAGATTATAATTTCTAGTCGATGTGTTTTAAGTTTTCTTTCGCTAGGAGACATGGCTTCTCATGCAGTGGATGCGCCATCTTTTCCCTCGTGATGCCATTCACCCAGAGCGTGCACTTTCCCTGGGGCTGAGCGTCTCCCTCCCGTGCAACGTGTTTCACGGTCGGGGTATGTGGGTCAGCATGTGGCCGCCTGGGTGGAGCTGTCACCGGCGCGTGCCTCTGCATCAAGCCGCGTGGATAGCGAGCGAAGTGTAAATACGAGCGCCCGTGGCTAATAAATAGATCTCTGCCAAACAGACGAGGAAGTGCATAGGCAGAAATTCTCTTTCCTCTCTTTGGGATCACACTCATTTAGATGTTAATTTTTTAAACCATTTCTTTCTGTTGCTTCCTGTTTGCCGGTTTTCGAGTTGAAATGTTCCAGCGCCTAGAAAATTTAGGATTCCTCACGAGGGAACAATTTATTTCGCTGCGATATTTCCGATTTGGTTGGTTGTTTTACTTCTGAGAGGCACTTTTTTGCACACCATGGGCTAAATGGTCAGGTCACAAGGACCCCGAAGGTTCAGAGAAGGTTAGGGGAAGGGACCCACTGGAACAGCTGTTAGGAGACAGATGGTAGCCTCCCGTCAAGGCCATCCAGCGTGTTCTTTAACGTGCACAGGGTATGGCTCTCCCGCACACGGGCCACGGCTTAATGTCCCATCCGACGGACGGTGGCCTTTCCAAGCCCATCGGTGTCCCCTACTGATCGTGGGCAGGGCGGGGAATTTTGCGGAGATAAATCTCAATGCTGACCCAGCTGGGACCCGAACCTGGGAACTACAGATTACAAGCCTGGCGCGCTACCGAGTGAGCCACCCCCACCCCGCGATATTTCCGAACTTTAGTAATAAATTATAGTAATTGAAATCTTGGTGCTATCTGTAGTCGCCTGAATAATTTTTTTCAGAAAAATGTGTGCCACGGAGAATTTGCTAAAAATGAGTGGGAGTAAATCCTCAGTTAAAAAAAAAGTTTTATCCATTATAAAAAAATAGACACTGCTTGTCTCGGAGATCTGCTGTAACAATTATAGAAGCTACTCTGATATAATATTTATTACAATATAAAATTTAAGATCCTTTTTTACATTCCAAAACTTCAACTGAATCTAAATTTCTTTTCGAAAAACGAATCCTGCAAAATATTTTTTTAGACAATATCCTGTTTCCCTTATTGATATATCTTAAATTAAATTTTTTTCTCAGAATTTGTTTCAGGTCCATGTAAAATTTCTGTTCCAGTGATTTACCAAGTAGTAACGCGAAAATTCATCGAAGTTAATTTTAAACCCTTTTCAGGAAGGAAACATCTGAACTCTAAAGCATTATTCTGAAATCTGTAATTCCCTGGTTCGAATCCTTCCCAGGCCAGCATTGAGATTTATCTGCCATAGACAGCGGTTTTTCCCAGCCCATCGATATACCCTTTCTGACAGATGGCATGCTCCACCCTGCCCTCTGTCAGAAACTCTCCGCCTTACCCTCTGCCAGAAATTCTCCTCCCTGCCCTCTGTCAGAAATTCTCCGCCCTACCCTCTGTCAGAAATTCTCCGCCCTGTCACCGTCGGAAACTCTCCGCCATTGCCCCTGTCGGAAATTCTTTGCCCTGCCCTGTGTTTAGAAATTTTCCACCCTGCCCTCTGTCAGAAATTCTTCGCCCTGCCCTCTATCAGAAACTCTCCGCCTTACCCTCTGTCAGAAACTCTCCGCCCTACTCTCTATCAGAAATTATTCACTCTGCCCTCTGTCAGAAACTCTCCACCCTACCCTCTGCCAGAAATTCTTCACCCTGCCCTCTATCAGGAACTCTCCGCCTTACCCTCTGTCAGAAACTCTCCGCCTTACCCTCTGTCAGAAATTCTCCGCCTTACCCTCTGTCAGAAATTCTCCGCCTTACCCTCTGTCAGAAATTCTCCGCCTTACCCTCTGTCAGAAATTCTCCGCCTTACCCTCTGTCAGAAACTCTCCGCTCTACTCTCTATCAGAAATTATTCACTCTGCCCTCTGCCAGAAATTCTCCTGCCCTCTGCCAGAAATTCTTCGCCCTACCCACTGCCAGAAACTCTCCGCCCTGCCTTCTGTCTAAAACTATCTGCCTTACCCTCTGTCGGAAATTCTCCGCCTTGCCCTCTGCCAGAAATTATTCACCCTGCCCTCTATCAGAAACTCTCCACCCTACCCTCCGCCAGAAATTCTTCGCCTTGCCCTCTATCAGAAACTCTCCGCTTACCCTCTGTCAGAAACTCTCCGCCCTACTCTCTACCAGAAATTATTCACTCTGCCCACTGTCAGAAACTCTCCACCCTACCCTCTGCCAGAAATTCTTCACCCTGCCCTCTATCAGGAACTCTCCGCCCTACTCTCTGTCAGAAATTATTCACCCTGCCCTCTGTCAGAAATTCTCCGCCATGCCCTCTACCAGAAATTCTTCGCCCTGCCCTCTATCAGGAACTCTCCGCCCTACTCTCTGTCAGAAATTATTCACCCTGCTCTCTGTCAGAAACTCTCCACCCTACCCTCTGCCAGAAATTCTCCGCCATGCACTCTGCCAGATATTCTTCGCCCTGCCCTCTCTTAGGAACTCTCTGCCTTACCCTCTGTCAGAAACTCTCCGCCTTACTCTCTATCAGAAATTATTCACCCTGCCCTCTGCCAGAAATTCTCCGCCCTGCCCTCTGCCAGAAATTCTCTGCCCTGCCCTCTGCCAGAAATTCTCCGCCCTGCCCTCTGCCAGAAATTCTCCGCCTGCCCTCTGCCAGAAATTCGCCGCCCTGTCCCCTGTCAGAAATTCGCCGCCCTGTCCACTGTCAGAAATTCTCCGCCCTGCCCTCTGCCAGAAATTCTCCGCCCTGCCCTCTGCCAGAAATTTTCCGCCCTGCCCTCTGCCAGAAATTCTCCGCCCTGCCCTCTGCAAGAAATTCTCCGCCCTGCCCTCTGCCAGAAATTCTCCGCCCTGCCCTCTGCCAGAAATTCTCCGCCCTGCCCTCTGCCAGAAATTCTCTGCCCTGCCCTCTGCCAGAAATTCTCCGCCCTGCCCTCTGCAAGAAATTCTCCTCCCTGCCCTCTGTCAGAAATTCTCCGCCCTGTCCCCTGTCAGAAATTCTCCGCCTTGCCCTCTGCCAGAAATTTTCCGCCCTGCCCTCTGTCGGAAATTCTCCGCCCTGCCCTCTGTCGGAAATTCTCCGCCCTGCCTTCTGTCAGAAACTATCTGCCTTACCCTCTGTCGGAAATTCTCCGCCCTGCCTTCTGTCAGAAACTATCTGCCTTACCCTCTGTCGGAAATTCTCCGCCTTGCCCTCTGCCAGAAATTTTCCGCTCTACATTCGATATAGTTCTATATCAGGAACTCTCAGACCTACTCTCTGTCAGAAATTATTCACCCTGCCCTCTGTCAGAAACTCTCCACCCTACCCTCTGCCAGAAATTCTCCGCCATGCCCTCTGCCAGAAATTTTTCGCCTTGCCCTCTATCAGAAACTCTCCGCCCTACTCTCTATCAGAAATTATTCACTCTGCCCTCTGTCAGAAACTCGTCACCCTACCCTCTGCCAGAAATTCTTCACCCTGCCCTCTATCAGGAACTCTCCGCCCTACTCTCTGTCAGAAATTATTCACCCTGCCCTCTGTCAGAAACTCTCCACCCTACCCTCTGCCAGAAATTCTCCAGCCATGCCCTCTGCCAGAAATTCTTCGCCCTGCCCTCTCTTAGGAATTCTCCGCCTTACCCTCTGTCAGAAACTCTCCGCCTCACTCTCTATCAGAAATTATTCACCCTGCCCTCTGTCAGAAACTCTCCACCCTACCCTCTGCCAGAAATTCTCCACCGTGCTCTTTGCCAGAAATTCTCCGCCGTGCCCTCTGCCAGAATTTCTCCACTCTACCCTCTGCCAGAAATTCTCCGCCCTACCCTCTGACAAAAATTCTTCGCCCTGCCCTCTGTCAGAAACTCTCCGCCTTACACTCTGTCAGAAACTCTCCGCCCTACTCTCTATCAGAAATTATTCACCCTGCCCTCTGTCAGAAACTCTCCACCCTACCCTCTGCACAGAAATTCTCCGTCCTACCCTCTGCCAGAAATTCTCCGCCATGCCCTCTGCCAGAAATTCTCCGTCATGCCCTCTGCCAGAAATTCTCCGTCATGCCCTCTGCCAGAAATTCTCTGCTCTGACCTCTATCAGGAACTCTTTGCCCTGCTCTCTATCAGGAACTCTCCGCCTTACCCTCTGTCAGAAACTCTCCGCCCTACTCTCTATTACAAATTATTCACCCTGCCCTCTGCCAGAAACTCTCCGCCCTGCCCTCTGCCAGAAATTCTCCGCCCTGCCCTCTGCCAGAAATTCTCTGCCCTGCCCTCTGCCAGAAATTCTCCACCCTACCCTCTGTCAGAAATTCTTCGCCCTGTCCCCTGTCAGAAATTCTCTGCCCTGCCCTCTGTCGGAAATTCTCCGCCCTGCCCTCTGTCGGAAATTCTCCGCCCTGCCCTCTGTCGGAAATTCTTCGCCCTGCCCTCTGCCAGAAATTCTTCGCCCTATCCACTGCCAGAAACTCTCCGGCCTGCCTTCTGTCAGAAACCAACTGCCTTACCCTCTGTCGGAAATTCTCCGCCTTGCCCTCTGCCAGACATTTTCCGCTCTACATTCGCTATAGTTCTATATCAGGAACTCTCAGCCCTACTCTCTGTCAGAAATTATTCACCCTGCTCTCTGTCAGAAACTCTCCACCCTACCCTCTGCCAGAAATTCTCCGCCATGCCCTCTGCCAGAAATTCTTCGCCTTGCCCTCTATCAGAAACTCTCCCCCTTACCCTCTGTCAGAAACTCTCCGACCTACTCTCTATCAGAAATTATTCACCCTACCCTCTGCCAGAAATTCTCCACTCTACCCTCTGCCAGAAATTCTCCACTCTACCCTCTGCCAGAAATTCTCCGCCCTACCCTCTGCCAAAACTTCTTCGCCCTGCCCTCTATCAGAAACTCTCCGCCTTACCCTCTGTCAGAAACTCTCCGCCCTACTCTCTATCAGAAATTATTCACCCTGCCCTCTGTCAGAAACTCTCCACCCTACCCTCTGCACAGAAATTCTCCGTCCTACCCTCTGCTAGAAATTCTCCGCCATGCCCTCTGCCAGAAATTCTCTGCCCTGACCTCTATCAGGAACTCTTTGCCCTGCTCTCTATCAGAAACTCTCCGCCTTATCCTCTGTCAGAAACTCTCCGCCCTACTCTCTATCAGAAATTCTCCGCCCTGCCCTCTGCCAGAAACTCTCCGCCTTGCACTCTGCCAGAAATTCTCTGCCCTGCCCTCTGTCGGAAAGAGCACACCGATGGGCTGGGAAAAGCCGCTGTCTATCGGATGGGAGTTAAGCCGTGGCCTGTGGGCAAGAGAGCCATACCCTGTGCACGCTAAAGAACACGATGAATGGCCTTGACGAGAGGCTACCATCTATCTCCTAACCCAGCCTTCTCTGAGCTCTCGGGGGTCTTTGCGAACTGGCCATTTAGCACTCTTTAGGCAAAAAAAAATTCCTCTTAGGGGCCAATTAATTATTCTGAAATAACTAATAAAGTGAAATAACTCATATTATTCACCGAACGAAAGAACACGTAACTTTGACTTAACTTTGAAGAGTACAATGAAATAGTTAGAATAAAAAAATGTTATTTAGTTTTTATTTCGAAAACGAAATATCGGCTTCTGCTACTTTAAGAACTAAAAGAAATTCGTCGTTTTAGATAACATAAGAGAATCAGAAACAAACTACAGTTCCACTGGGGTTTAATTTCGGTTTACAATATATCTGAAATGTTACATTTTTCATAGTACTCATTTTGTGTTTAAAAAATGGCTTGATGGATTATTTCCGACTATATGAAATAAGTAGTTATTTTCATAAAACAGTTTATTAACCCTTTCAGGACCATAAGGTTTCTAAGAGTAAATATTAGTATGTAACAGTTTATTTTAGTTTGTTTAGACGTAAAATAAATAAAAATCATAAGAAAAATACATAACAATGTGTAGTTTTTTTGGAATTTTATGGGAAATATTTTTCCCAATGGATTATAAAGGTAACACAAATTATAGTTAGGCTTATTATGCAGTGTCTTTTATTTATTGGTTTATTAGAACAAAATGTTAACTAAAATAATACAAAATTATGAAATAAAATTACTATACAAAATGATGTGCTAATTATGATATTCTGCGAAGCAATTTCTTTTGGTAGTGAGGCAAAGATGGACATTGCACATAGTACATATATTATGCGTCCTGACAGTTCTGTTTTTGTTTTCTAAACGTTCCCGTTTACGTAATTGCGTTCGGCATACGTTCTATTTTGACATTCTGTATAAAAAATGCAGATAAAGTTATAATTAAATACGACAATCACCAATTTTAAAAGGGGAAAAATGTTTCCCTTGGTCGTGAAAGGGTTAATGGTGGTCTTTTACATTTCGTCATAAATTTAGTAGCGAAATTATGGCCATTTAGCTCATTATATGTGGATAAGTGCCATTCAGAGGTAAAACAATCCTTCCTCTGACTTTTGAAAAGGAAACGTTTGCTGATTTTGCCTGCATAATACTTCACCTTAAAGTAAAATCAGATTTCTAAACTTAAAAATATTATTGACTGAATATTTTGTGTGTTGTACATTACATATATTTACTTGGGTTGATTGAATTGTTAGCAGCGCTATTTTTGAACGAGATGGGCTAAATTGCAAGGCTACAAAGATGTCCAGGACTCAGAGGAGTTTGGGAAGGAGACCCACTGGATATTTGTTAGGAGACAGATGGGAGATTTTCGTCAGTTCCATTCGGTGTGCGCCGTTCGTCGGATGAGAAGTTACCCCATTGCACTGTGTGGAGAAGTGAGCCAGACCTAGGCGCATCAAAACACGGTGGACTGCCTTGAAGAGAGGTTTCTATCTCTTTCCTAACAGCTGTCCAATGAATCCTTTTCCCCAACCTTCTCTGTGCTGTTGAGGTCTTGTGAATTGGCATTTAGCCCACTGTGTGAACCAATTCATTCGATGCGCTCTTTATCGTGTACAAGGTATGGTTCTCCTGCATACTGGTCCACGGCTTAGCCTCCCATCCGATGAACGGCGTATTCTCCAAGCCCATTGATATATACTATTGTTAGTAAAACTGAGATCGTCAAAGTAGTCATGAGCTGCTTCGGAGCACCATCTTGGTTGAGGGATACATGGCTCTGATTTGACCATGATGCATAATATATAGGCAAAGAAGATTAAATAATTCCCGAAGAGATGCAAGTGGCTTATTACAAAGAAGGTAAGCCCACAAAATATAGAAGTGGCTTATTAATTTTGAAAGTTTCTTCTTAGAAGTATTTTGAGAAAAATGCTTTCAATGCAGTTGAAGCTTCGAAACTTTTTTGTTTCTTGAGGGTTTTTCTCATTTATAATCTTAGTAATGTCAATATTGCTCTTCAGTCTGAATGCATTCGTGAAACATCAGAAGCAGACAGTACGATGGTTACACTTTGAGGATTGTAAGCATTCTCATCGAAGGTTGCATCGTGTTTAGTTCATGCTTGGGGTTGCATAGCGTCAGGCCGAGGAGAGGGACTCGTCTCAGCGCCACCACTCTTATAGAAAATTGTAATTGGAGTGCTGACGCCTCGGAGCTCGCGCGTATTAGGAGCGGTGCCAAGGGAGAGCTTGCCGGGTCAGAGCGAAACCGAGTCTCGTGAGTAGGAATGACCCAGAAATGTCCTAATGAACAACCGCGGAGCTTTCGTGTCGTTTCACTCTTCCCTTCTGCTCCTATTCTTAGTCACTGACGGGTGAATGACTGATTTCATGCCACATCATCAGGTGAAGCTGCACGTAGAGATTCGTTCCACCCCCATTGCCATCTCTGCAACAATTCCATTGCATCCTCCACCCTACATCAAATAGGAGCAATACTAATAGGAACTCTTTTTTTGCATCTATGCTCTCATTTTAATTTCTCCAAAGCCAAGCTCAAACTTTTATAACTAACGGGAGAATTGCTGTTGTCGTTTGCTTTTCTGCAAGACATTTCCAGGCGAAAACTATCGAGTAGCTAAGAAGCAAACAATGTTTTTGACTCTAAATACAATGTGCGGAAATCATTTGATGTGGGGTAAAAAAAAGATGTAGTACATTTCCAAAAGTAGTCGTCAAACTTTGGGAACATATTCTACTGCTGATAGTAATTTAAAAAATGTTCTGATTAACATTTGGCCAGAAACGCTTCCGAATTGTAATACATTTTCAGAGTGCAAGTAAGGAAATCTGTCAAAAGGCACTATGCTGGGTAAATTTGTACGTAGATGGGATAGAGATCTGACGGCATAGTAGATGTATGCAAATGTTGGGCCAAATACTACCACTCCCGGGTTCGTAGGTACCCTGTCCGTCAGATTCGCAGAGGCGACCAAATGCATGGCCTGCACGCACTCCGGATTTGAATCCACTGTATTTCTTCTTATTGGGATACGTTAAGGCTGATGTTTTACGCTTTCCTAATGCAGAAGCTCACCGCGAACGAATCGTGGATGGTCGTCAAAGAATTCAGAACTCTCCGGGACTTTTCGATCGTGTTCGACAGTCGATGAGAAGGTGCTGTTAGGTGTGTTATGTTGAGCAGGGAGGCATTTCGAGCACTTGCTGTAATGCAGACTTACCTAATTGTTCTCATCGATCACTTACAGTGTAATATCTGGAATTAAAAACTAATTAACTTCAGAGGCTCTTTCTTACTTGCACTCTCAAAGTGTGCTTACCCCCCCCCCCCCACACAAAAGAGAAGCGTTTCTGATCCAATGTTCGTAGAAAATTTTTTCTTCACTATGCTCAGAAGAACACGTTCCCAAAGTTTGACGAGACCTTCTCTAAACACCTTGTATGTTGGCTTACAAATTGAAAATAATAATTAGAGGAATAAGATATCACCTCTGGCGAATTTTAGATGCTCGTTTTCAAAGAAAATGAAGTTTTTCATTTTCCGAATTTTGCACGCTAAATGGGTGACTGGAAAATGCAAATATCATATACCTACTCAACGCAAAAAGACGATATATGAATGATAAAAATTTCTTAATTCGGCCATCGTAGCTGCGCATTTATTCTACTTTTTCAATAATTTCTATTTATAGATGTTGAATAGCATAGATAGCTCAGATTATCGAAAAACTGTTTTATATCTGATGAAAATTTCGAAAAAAAAAAAATCGTAACACTTGACAACAAAGAGTCTCAAGAAATTGCAAAACTCTATTTATGAGCTGGCTAACTAATGGGGAACTTTTGGGGGGGTTCTGGATAATTGAACAGTTTTAGAAGAACGTAAGAGATCTCTGAATCTCGTAGACAGAAGAAATGAATTTTCTCTTATTCTAATAGCACAAGGCGAAAAGTAATCCTTGAAGTAGGATTATGATAGATTCCCTTTAGTGCTATTAGTGATGACATTATTTGATAAGGATTTGATAAGGATATTTATTAAGGATCTGCTGATCCTTGCCACAAAATTTTCCCATGAATAGCAGAGACAGCTAATTTAAGCCTACTTAATTAGGACTACTTTATTACACCGAATTCTAATGGCAAAGACTTTTATTTGCATCGTTTCTATTACAATACTGCTCATATTTTCTTAGTATTTTCTGCAACTTTCTCTAATAATATTGCAAAATAAGTAAATATATTTGTACTAAATGAAATTTATTTATTTTTTGCTAAATTATAATGAAAGGTATAAAAATGTAAGGAACTGCTTTTGAAAATTCTTTGGCGCTCGGTAATAAGAGCTTAAGTCAAATTTTGACCTAAGATGTACTTCTTGGTATGGTCTTAAGTCATTTTTGTTATGATTTTAAATCACAATTTTTGACTTAAACCCTTCTTACCAAGCATTAGGGGATTATGATCATAACTTGCTTTAACAACCTGAGTTTATTAGGTTAGTAAACCAAAATGGAACTGATTGTGTTTCGCGAAAAAAACATAAATTAGATAACTGGTATAACATAAATCAGAGGTTGAAATAGCAATTTCGCTTTTATGTTCGGTGCAAATAAATTTGCAATTATAAACTCTAAGTGCAACTGAAAACAGGCGGAGAAAGATGCATTAATTTCTGAGTAGAGTCTAATTGCTGATTCATCGATATCGATTTTTTTTTTCAGTAGGAGAGGTTGAAAGAGGAGGAATTTTAATTTATTAGGGAATATTTTGGTTACTTTTTTTCCAACAAGGTTCCGTTTTATACGTTGCTGTTATTGTTACTGCCTAAACTTAACAGGCTATCGTCAGCACAAAGACTGTGCGAACTCTCTAAGTTTTTCATTTCTAATGCACAAAAAAATGCAATTTTAGGAAAGAAAAACGACAGAAGTAAAAGAATTTCAAGAGTTGGGGAGAGGAGAAGCGAACAATTCATATAATTGGACGAGCAGCAGGCCTTTCCTACAGTGGAGTTACCTTGCAGGGGACAAGTAGCTAAGTCCACTCTTGAAGGCATCAGTTCATTCAGATATAAAATTACAAAACGCAAATTAAATCAATTTTTTTTTTTCGAAATTTTCGTCATATGCGTCACAAAATGACCAAATCGATGAAATACCAAAAGCGTTTTTTTTTTGTTTCCAGCTACAAAGTTTTTGTAAAGAGGTGAAAATAGCATTTATTCCTACTTGGGCTATTTATTTGCATTCAGAGGAAGACAAGTCTCTATGAAAAGCACAGGGGAAAATTTAAAGATAAAGTGTCACTGGAATTTTTCAAACTTTTCATGAAGTGATATCTAGTGAATTTTCATATATTAGTTTTCTTGTTAGTGAAATTCTTTAATTGTAGAATTGATTTATTCATTCTACAGGTCTGGTCAGTGCATTCCACTTAGCTATCCAAAGTTCAGCATATATTTTGCATTTTATATTTCCAAAATACAGGAAATGTTACAAATATACTATTTCTTTTATGGCAGATTTTTATATTTTTTGAAAATTTGGGTTGGGTAGTTGTTTTACCTGTGAGCGTCATTTTTTTTTGGATACAAAGAGCTAGATGGACAGGTCACAAGTATCCCGAGGGCTCAGAGAAGGTTGGAAGGGACTCGGTGAGCAGCTGTTATGATTGCTTCCCGTCAAGGCCATCCAGTGTGCTCTTTAACGTGCTTGGGATATGGTTCTCCCGCACGCTGTGTCACAGCTTAACGTCCCATACACCAGACGGCACTCTTTCCAAGACCATCGGTGACCCCTACTGACCGCAGGTGGTAGGGACTGTGTACAAAGTCCCTACCACCTGCGGTCAGTAGGGCAGGGTGGGAGTTTTGCGGAGATAAATATCAATGCTGGCCCTCGCGGGACTCGAACCTGGGAATTGCAGATTACAGCCTGGCGCGCTACCAACTAAGCCATCCCCATCACCGCCCTTTGAAGATTTGGTTAGTTTTGTTACATTCTATGGTAGTTTTATGTCTACTCAAGGAAGTTGAGAATATTTTTGTGGATCTTCCCTCGTATTTTTATTTTAGGATGGGGTAAGTTATCCCTATTTTCAAAAAAGGTGATCGCAGTTCTTGTGATAACTATAGGGGTATCAGCCTACTCTCCGTTCCAGGTAAAGTTCTTTCCATGATTGTGCTTAATAGAATTAAGAATCTGGTTGACAATCAATTGCGTGATGAGCAATGTGGATTCAGAAATGGTAGGGGATGTGTAGATCAGATATTTTCACTTAGGCAGATTCTTGAGAAATGTTTAGAGTTTCAGAAACCTTTGGTTGCTAGCTTTGTTGGTTTCAAAAAGGCTTTCGACTCTGTTGATCGTCATAATTTGTGGTTGATTGTGAGATCATATGGTATACCAGACAAGTTAGTTAACATAATGAAAGCTCTCTATAATAACACTGAGTCATATGTGAGAGTTGGTAAGGCTTGTAGCAATTGGTTTAGCATTACTTCTGGTGTTCGACAAGGGTGCATTTTGTCTCCTTTTCTCTTTAGTTTGGTTGTTGATTATGTTATGCGAAATTCACTTCAAGGGAAAGCTTTTGGCCTTAAATGGGCTGGAGATACGAAAATCTCTGATTTAGATTATGCTGATGATTTAGCCCTTTTGGCAAATGATGTTGATGAGATGAACTCTTTCATTCGAACTGTTGATGAGACTGGTAGTACAGTAGGTTTGGTTATAAACAGAGAGAAAACTAAAGTGATGAAAATTGGTCAGGCAGGTTGTGATTCAGTTAATCTGAATGGTTGCAGTCTTGAGCAGGTGTCACAGTTTAATTACCTTGGGAGCTGTGTAACTGATACTGATGATGTGCGGCATGAGATTAACAGACGAATAGGTATTGCTGCCGGGACTTTTAAGAATCTATGGAGATTGTGGAGAAATAGGCGTATACACCTAAAGACTAAAATTAAACTGTATAATAGTTTGGTTCTTTCTAGGGTTAGTTATGGTAGTGAAACTTGGACGCTGTGTAAGCAAGATAACAGGAAACTAGATGCTTTTGATTCTAGATGCTTACGCAGTATCTTGGGTATTAGGTGGTTTAACTTTGTAACTAATGATGAGGTTAGGCAAAGGAGTCTGCAACCTCCTTTAAAAGCAGCATATTGTGCAGAGAGAGACTCCGCTGGTTTGTCCATGTTGCCCGTATGGATAATTATAGATTGGCGAATAGGGTTATGAACAGTGTGCCTAGAGGCCTCAGAAGGAGGGGGAGACCTAGGATGCGGTGGGCAGACAATATCAAACAGGACCTTGTTAGAATTGGTGTACAGTGGCCGGATGCAGCAGATGTAGCTCAGGACAGATATGCTTGGAGAATTAAACTGCGCGGTCTGGTTGGACCTCCGTAGCCCATGGCTGCTTGAGGATGATGATGATGATGATGATGAATATAGAATTTAGCGAAAACGCAATAATAAATTTTTCAACAGAATTAAATAATTTTGTTCTTTGGAGATTATACGCAGGGCAGTTGAGGAGGAAATGATTCATGTTGTCCACCATCTTGCAGTGTTTACAGAGGTTGGAGTCAGGCAGTTTCATGATAAATGCTTTATCATTAAGACACTGTGACCTGTTCTAAACTTTGTTATTAATATTTGATCAGTTCTTTTAAAATTTCTGGATGAAGACAATAGATTGAGTTGATCTTCTGTGATCGTTTTGCCTTCTGTTTCCTCGTGGGAAATTACTAGCAATTTACTATCTGTGCCCTTGTGTAGCATATTTTTAATTTTTTGAAGGTGGGCTATTATATGAGTATTATCTTGAATTTCTTTGGTATCTTTATCAGCAGTTTCATTCCCTGGAATTCCTATGTGGCTGAGGATTTATTGTAAAGTCATATCACTTTCGTTGTTGCCTTTTGACTATTCCCCGCCCTGCCCACGGTCAGTAGGGGACACCGATGGGCTTGGAAAGGCCGCCTTCCGTCGGATGGGACGTTAAGCCGTGGCCCCGTGTGCGGGAGAGCCATACCCTGTGCACGTTAAAGAACACGCTGGATGGCCTTGACGGGAGGCTACCATCTGTCTCCCAACAGCTGTTCCAGTGGGTCCCCTCCCCCAACCTTCTCTGAGCCTTCGGGGTTCATGTGACCTGGCCATTTAGCCCATGGTGTGCAAAAAAGTGCCGCTCAGAGGTAAAATAACCCAACCCAAGCTTTTTGACTATTTAAATGAGTGAAGTATTTTTTCAACGATTTTTTGCTTGAAAGATTTGTGAGATTCTTTGCAGAGTGAAATTAATGCTATTTTGCTTTCAGTCAGAAAAACTTTTTTTTTTCCTTTTTTCTCACTTAATTCAATTTAGGGCTTCGTCAATAGCAAAATAGTTCAGCTTAAATGGAGAAGCAACAGATTTTGAGTTCGAAGCATTTTAAAATTCTCCTGAGGATTATAAGTTGCAGATGTGGCTTGTGTCATTTTCGAATGTTCAGTGTGGTAATGCCGGTTTCAACTAAAATGGAGATCGTCAGAGAAGATGGTAACTGTCCAGTGCAAAATTTTAGAATTTTGTTTTGGATTTCTTCCAGTTTTTTCTGTAAAGTACGAGGTGCACTTTTAGTCAGGAATAAATCATATTCCGTTTATATCTAAGAATAGAAGAGTATAGATTTAATAAACAAGTTGGTCTGCATCCCCGCTTGGTTCCATCTAAGCACTTCAGCAGTTTCAGGTGTTTTTTCTCAGCTGTAAAAAGCTGCAAGTAATACTTTATCCAGTTCATTTTCTGATTGATGATAACGCCTAAAAATTTATGTGCTGTGACTTGTTTTATATTCCGTTCATTGATCTTTATTTCAAGAGGAAGTGTAGCTCTGGGGGTCATAGGGAGAATGACTGTTGTTTCAACTGATATATTAAGATGCCATTTTTTGAAGTAATTTATGAGGTAAGAGAAAGTTTTGAAGCTTTCCACCTCCTCTCAACAACCCAATGACAAACAAATAGTGCGCTGCGACGTCAAATGTTGCAGTTAAAATTCTTCTTTGTCATTGGTTCAGGGCTTGCAAGACGACACGCAGGCCGTAGTTAGTAAACTCTTTATTTGGTGGTTGAAGGTCATCGTGTCCACTTTAAATCACTCTCCGAACCATTAGCTGCCTGTTTCTAGAAGTGTTCCTGTGCCCCCCTCCAAAAAAAAATGTAATCATTGCCATGATTAATGACGCAGGAGACGCACCAATGTTAAATAAACAGCTCGACTGACTGTGAACAACAAGCGAGTCTGGCAAAAGGAAGAGCCCAGAAAAGATCCTTTAAATAGTATTTTACTTTCACTGAATGCTACGGCTTTTTAATAAGAGGATATTTTCGCGGATTTAGGTGGAAGAAGCGAAATAGAGTTGAGATTATGAGTGATAAAAAGACTGGAAAATAGAGGATGTTGACTGAAATCGTTCAGAGAGAAAGAGCTGAATGAAAAAACTGATGAGAGCAATAAAAAACAGAAACATAATTGTAAGAAATGGAATAATAATGCAACGTATGCATTTAGTTTATGAAACAACTTCTGCAGTTATGAATGGCATTTTTAAAGACCTAGTTGACGAACTAAAAGTTGATTAATGAGATAGCGTGTGAAAGCTTATGTTTGAGCCAAGCACGGCCATGTTTTTAATCGGAGGAAGTTCTTAATTCGGTAAACTTCCTCACCTTCTTTGAGTAAAAGGAGAACAATGGAAGTTGAGTCGTACTTCCATGGGATATTGAAAGTTCTAGAGGAACCTCTCTTCAGCTTCCTTATCTCGAGTGTTGCGATCTCCGTAGATCGTAATGCGACTTATATAGATTTCCAAGCTTATAGCTCTTTACCTCTTTAATCTCAAAAATGTGCCATAGGCTTGATATGATTAAAAATCAAAAATATATAAAAAATACACTAAGGAGCCTCTGTTGACCTGACAGAAAGAATATAAATTCATATGTCAGAAGAAAATGTTGATGTTAAAATAGTCCTTGGTCTTTTAGTTTTATTTAAAACATCTGGGTCGTATGCAAGAAGATTATTGATTATATCGTGAGGATTGTCTGATATTTTGCAGAAGAAGGTATTTGCTAGGTCCTTAATATGATTGAAGATATGGGACTGATTTAGATCTTTATGAATATTAGTATTCTTTATAAACCATGGAGCATTAGTGCACATTAGAAGAATTTTGCCCTGAAAAGATTGTATTTTACAGATGTTAGATTTTGTAGTATACAAACAGGCGATGCATAAGTAGGTGCCATATATTCTAACTTATGCATCGCCATACAGGCGATGCATAAGTTAGAATAGGTCGAATAATAGATTAATAAAAGAGTAATTTTATCTTTAAATCTAATTTGGAGTTTCTTCCTATGAAACCAATTATTTGAAAAGTAACATTTCTAGCTTTTTTGATAGCAAAATTTACATGATCATTCATTCCATAATAATCTGTGATGTAATATCACTCCTAAATATGTAACAGTTTTTCCCCATTCTAGATTAAATTCAAAAACTGGAATCTTATCAGGGTTTATAATCTTATGTGAAAATAATATGGCATGGCTTTTTCCAATATTAATCTTAATTCTCCATTTAGAGTACCATTTTTGTATTTCATCCATTCCAGCTTATAATCTTGTAATAGCTAGTGATGCATTAAGAGACGAGAGAGTATGCATATATCATCAGCATATAAAGCTACAGAAATCTTGTTTATATTAGGGATATCGTGAGTGTAGATACAAAAAAAAAATATTGGATCAAGAAGTATAGATGCAATAGTTTCTTTTTTATTCAAAGATTCAACTGTTTTCTGAACTACTCTAAGTATTTGATGGACAATAGAATGGTTGCGTTTAAATCCAATTGATAATCTTGAATGACATTGGTGTCTTCAAGTAATCGTTGAATTCTGGTCAAAATAATCTTTTTCAAATAATTTACCTAGACAGGATAGAAGGCTGATGGGTCTATAGTTACATGGAAAAATAGGATCTTTATTAGATTTATGTATTACTTTGATGTAAGCTTTTTTCTAAATTTTTGGAAAATGATTCTTAGTAAAATATTAAAAATTGAACAGTTATGGACTATTGCTTTCTGTGGTAAATTTTTTAACATAATGTTTGTAATTTTATCAGGTCCTGCTGCTTTTTTAGATTTAAGTTTTTGGTATATGATTTAATTTCTATAGGAGAAGTATATTGAATGGCACTGCAAGGTAGTTGAGAAAAATTTAAAATTTCTTTTTCTACGTCGTCATCAGTTGCATTATCAGAGATGTCAATATTATTTTGAAATTGTATTTCATAGGAATCAGCAAAAGCCTCCACTTTTCAAGATATTCACTACATCGTTATTTCCATGAATAGGAGGAATTGGAATATGAGATCTTTTTAAACTATGAAACATTTTCCAAATACTATTGTTTGATGTAGATAATGATTGTAATAATTGATTTCAATTTTCAGCTCTATATAATTTAATTTTATCTCTGACTGAATATTTAAGTTTGTGATACAGAGATTTTATATTTTCCTTTCTGGACCTTTGCCAAGTTCTTCGAATTTTATTTCTATGCTTTAAATCAAGAATAATACCTGAAAGTTTATTATAATTAGATATATTTTAGATAATTTTACTTGCATTTGAGGCTACTTCATGGAGATTAGTACAGAAATTTTCTATTGTTTCATTAATATAGGTAAGCTCTATTAGTAGCACATGAGCCAGTTATGCTACAATTCACTAAATATTTAAATTTATCCTAACAAATAATTTTATTATATGAAATAATTTTATTATATGAAATTGTTTTGGTATTTTTCAATTCTAAAATGATAAAGACTGACTCGTCATCACGTTGATTAGATGTAAAAATTTCATATAATGGTTGAATACGAACAAAAATAATTACATCTAAAACATCTGGCTTGTGCAAAGAGTTTGAAGGATAAAAAGTTGGATCAGATGATGCATCTGTAATAAAATCATTTGATGTAATATATTTTCTTAATATATTTCTATATTCGTTATTTAAATCTCCAGCTGAAATGGTAGGTATATTGAGTGCAAATAAAATAGTCATTTCCTGAAGAAGATGTTTGGGAACTCTTATTAATAGGGACACCATTAGTCTTTTCCCCTTTTTGTTTATGAAATGAATAGAAGAGTAATATTCAGAAGATGTTAAGTTATCTTTGGAAATGGAAAGGTACATTTTAATCTGAAGTTTTCTCAGCACTTACACGAACACCAGCAACAGCTTGTGCATATGATTTGTTACTGGATACTCGATTATATGTGGTTGGTTTACTATAAAAGTTTATTTCTGACTTAGTTTGTTGCATTGTATTTTCTCTGTTTAGAGATTTTGGATTACATCTGCACCCTTTATAATTAGCTGTATGACTATCACCACAATTGTCACATATAGGAGGCCCACGAGAAGGATTTCTAGTTAGTCATATGTTGTCCTGCGCATTTAACGCATCTTGCCGGCAATGATATTATTAATAATAATTAATTACTATAATAAATAATTAATATTATATAATATATAATAACAAAATATATATATATATAATAATTAATTAATATATTAATTATAAAAATAATAATTAATAATAATATTAGATAATGAAATCTTCGACGTCATGATTCAGCATATTTTGAAACAAAAGCTTCTGCTCAAAGCCGAAACGATGACGTCATGGCATGTACAACAGCGGAAATGAATTATGGTTTGAATCTAAATGAAATGTAAAGATGTGTTGCCTAATAATGACAAACAAATATCTTAATCTTTTGTTAATTAACAATAATAAAAATAATAATAAAAAGTAATTATGTTATATTATCTTAGTTAATGCTAATCGCTTCAGAAAATTAAAACAATCTTATATAATTTTTGCGAACTTCATACTTCCATATCAAGTGAGAAGAGTTTAAGCATTGGGAAAGGGGCCTCAGGCCTTCCAGAAAGTAAGAAAGATCAACCCTCTCCTTCCCAGAGAGTTTCCCCAAATTAAATTTCTCTTCTAAAGTTATGGATGTTGCTTATATATAATATGATAATTAGTACCTCCAGAGGCAGCTATAAATATTTATCCTAATTCTCATTAGGACAGGAGGTTGTTAGAATGAGACAGGAAGTTGTTACAATTTCGCTTCAATTAGTTCCCAAATGGAATTAAGTCTTTTTTTATTGACTTTCTTCTTGCCATGCGGTTGGCAAATAGATCAGTCGTGGACATAAAAAATAAAATATAGCAGAGAGGGCGGTATCTGGTTAGAATAGAATTGGATGTGGCTGTAGTATAATTATTATTAGAAATTATGCTCGGTGAACAGTGGAATATCGGATTTTCCCCTTCCTTTCGGCTATTAAATTTCTCCGCAGTGTTGGGGATCCTTAAAGAATATCTCTCTGTCAGGAGCCTCTATAGCCTTGAACTATCAAAAACTCTCTTGACTTCAGAAACGTAGAAAAAATACCGCTGTAAAATCAGAAAGTGAGAGGACAGATTTTTCAGTTATTAATGTGCAAATGAAGTTTTCAAATCACTAACTGCCAATTACGTTCAAGTTTACCAGAGAAGTGCTTACGTAAGTTAATTGGCTAATCCAATTTTCGTTTTAAGTGTTCAAAATTAGAATTTAACAGTATCAGATAAATTAAAAGTTTTAAAAATTACCTGTTTACATTTTTTACCTTCCTATACGTGCCCTAAAAATATGAAAGTAAACTTAAAGCATATCGATGGTGCAATCAGTGACTGAGTTCGTGTTCATTTCAAGGAAAGATAGGGCGCCGGCAATATTGTCGTATAGCAAATTGGCGCCCTATCTTCCTTCGAAGAGAAAACGAACTCACTGACTGATTGCACTATCAATATGATTTAGGTTTATATTCTACTTCTTAAGGCCCATATAGGGAGACAGACACTTTTTTTTCAAACTATTTTCCCCTTGTCACTAAAAACACCTACCTTCAAAAACTTTCATTTGATATATGACTCATAAACATCGATCACATTTTTCCTCCCCTTTG
The DNA here is from genome assembly GCA_038380435.1 of Ryuthela nishihirai. Classification (NCBI taxonomy): domain Eukaryota; kingdom Metazoa; phylum Arthropoda; class Arachnida; order Araneae; family Heptathelidae; genus Ryuthela; species Ryuthela nishihirai. The sequence goes on from JAWZYU010000005.1 coordinate 45,639,769, forward strand.
GAGTCGTGTTTGAGATATAGCCCATTTCATTAGAGACGTTACAAACTTTGATTTGAGATATGGCTCATTAAAGTCGAACTCGAGAACCTCCCCCCTTATCAGGGGGGAGAATAGTGGAGACAAAAGTCGAAATAGTGTGAAACGGTCATTATATGAGTTTTTGATGACTAAGTAATATGACACCTAAGTGGTAACTTAGTCCCTCCCGTTCGGAAGATATAATAGAACGCCTTTCACATTTCCCTTTTTTTTAGAGAGGAAAGCATGAGGGGCCAGTTTTTTATAACTTATGACCCCCCTGCGTCACAAGCTTTCATTTGAAGCATAGCTTGTTACATTCCCCACTCGCATTCCAGGAGATACAGGGAAACAATCGTTTTCGTATTTCCCCTTTTTTAGGGCTAAATTTTTATAGCTTATTACACTCGTGACTTATGCCCCAGAGTCACACGCTTTCATTTGACACATAAATCATTAAGTTTCTCCTTCGCGTTCGAAAGATATGGTCGACAGCATATTATCAAATCCACAAACTAACAAATGTCAAAGCGAAAAGCAATAGGAAGATATTCTAATTTTCCCTTTTTACCTAAGATTTTTTTCCACCAAACATTTTGAGTACCTTAAGAAAGCTACTGCCTGCCTTTGGTTGAATAACTTGTATTAGAGTACACTAGTGAGAGAAAAATATTTAACCTTTTTCTATTTTTGTTTTAGAAAGAAATACCTGACTTCTTTTAACACCTTTCAGTGACATTTGTCGCAAGCAAATTTTTTAGTGCTGATCTATTCTTTCTTTGCAGTGATAACACCTACTAAACATTTAGCTAGCAGTTTACTGAAACAAATGCATCATATAACTAAAAACCGAACTAAATGGTGAAAGTTTGTCATGACGTCTGCTTTTTCCTATCTTTTGCATTTTTGGTTGAAGTCTAAAAGAATTTTTCACAGACATGACGACATATTTTTAAGAAGTGATAGGGAAATCTCGTTGCTATTTAAAATATAATTAACCAATGAAAATAAATTTCTACCGTAGTTTGATAGGTAATCGTTTTTGGCAAATCTTTCTTCTAGTTGTTGTTCCATTTAGATGTTGGATTAAATCTTAAAATAGTAAACTTCCCATAAATCGTAGCGAAAACTGCGCAGATCGAGTGAGAATGGAATGTGACATTAAATAGAGCTCCAAAGCCTCAATTGGCCACATTAAAAGGCTACAATTCCATTCTCTGAACCCCTTGACGCCTTTCCCAAAATATCTCCACCAGTAGCTAGTGTTTGGAACGAAAGCTAAGTAATATGCTGCAGCAGAGTTTGTCAGCGCCTCGATAAGAAATAACAACAGTTCTTGGATCCAACCCCCCCCCAGCGAAAGCCCTCTCAGTGCGAACAAGGAAACATTCTCGGCTCGAGGCTGCTCTAACTCACTGTCAAAATCCATCTAGAGTTTCGGGTGTGCTCGAAAGCTCGCGGCCTTGGAAACAACAGCTTCATTATCGGCTGAAGAAACGTATTGTGGGTGTGGGCGGTAGCGGACTTCGAGATGGGGGTATTAGTTGCCCTGGAGTGCGGCTATGACGACTGTTATGATACTTCGTGTCCCGCTGTCGACATGGATTTCGATCATTTTGACACTTTCCCTTTGAAGCGGAGAAAGTGGAGCAAACGATAATTGCCCCACTTTAAATTGGGAAAAAACTTTTCGACGACAGAAGAAACCTTGTTTTACGACATTTTATTCTGCATTCCAATCAGAATAAATCAGCAAATCTTCATTGGTGTTTCGTATATATCTAATGATATCACCTTGTTGGGTAAATTCATAAATAATTTCTGTTATATTTTTTAAACGAATGTAATTTTGTTTGTGTGTTTACATTTTTGTAGAGAAATCTTGGAAGAATGTTTCGATGGTAACAGTGTATTATCTTTCCGGACTTTGGATAGAAATTTAAATAGGAAAATGGAAGATAAAAAAAAGACACATATATGATACTGCATTTTGTAGGAGTTCCATCAGGAATAAAAAAAAGGATAAGATCTCTGAAAAAAATAAGGTCTGAACGTAAGCAAATCAACGGAACATCCCATCCGAGACAAACGAGAAAGTTTTGCTCCGTCTTTGTGGAGCACATCATCACCGATCGCAGAACAAGAATTGGCTTTAAAAGTTCAGGTCAGATCTGCCGCTCAAGGTTGAACCACGCTCTGATCGATCGTCAGAGTTTGATAACGATACATTGATTGCGGAAAATCCACTTATGAATTGCAAAAAGAATTTGGAATTTTCCAACATATTGTGTTTCGTCGTCTTCGTGGTATTTAAAAGTCAGTAAACTTGGAATATCAGTTCCTCGCGAATTGTCCGATAAGAACAAGGCGGATCGACTCTCGATAGCTATTTATCTCTCGCAAAACTCCCCGCCCTGCCCACGGTCAGTAGGGGACACCGATAGGCTTGGAAAGACCGCGTCCGTCGGATGGCCATACCATGTGCACGTTAAAGAACAAAATGGATGGTCTTGACGGGAAGCTACCATCTGTCAACAGCTGTCCCAGTGGGTCCCCTCCCCCAACCTTCTCTGAGCCTTCAGGACTCTTGTGACCTGGCCATTTAGCCCATGGTGTGCAAAAAAGTGCCGCTCAGAGGTAAAACAACCCAATCCATCCGCTACTCTGGAGGACGCCGCTGAGTTTCAACAGGACCAGCGAATGGATGGATACGTCACACCCAGCTGAGCCATGGATAAATATCGCGTGTACAAGAACTCGTATAATAGCATGATCGACAGTGAGGTTGGAGTGCACGCTGCAAAAATGTTCGGAACATACCTTGGAAATGCTGGAGGGACTATATTGCTACAAGCCCATTGTTTGTACAAGCTTTACGAAACTTTACAGCGCTATTTCTACAAGCCTTACCAACTGTCACACTTGACTTAGTGTTATTGTGGAGAGCTTTCATTATGTTAACTACACTGCTCAAAGTGGAAATCGCAACACCAAGAAAGAATGGAAGTAGATATATATAAATCTCAGGAGGCTTTTGGGTTGGGTTGTTTTACCTCTGAGCGGCACTTTTTTGCACACCATGGGCTAAATGGCCAGGTCACATGGACCCCGAAGGCTCAGAGAAGGTTGGGGGAGGGGACCCATTGGAACAGCTGTTGGGAGACAGATGGTAGCCTCCCGTCAAGGCCATCCAGCGTGTTCTTTAACGTGCACAGGGTATGGCTCTCCCGCACACGGGGCCACGGCTTAACGTCCCATCCGACGGACGGCGGCCTTTACAAGCCCATCGGTGTCCCCTACTGACCGTGGACAGGGCGGGGAATTTTGCGGAGATAAATTTCAACGCTGACCCAGCTGGGACTCGAACCTGGGAACTACAGATTACGAGCCTGGCGCGCTACCGACTGAGCCACCCCCGCCCCATCTCAGGAGGCAATCGGCTATCATAGATAGGCATATGATCAAAGTTCCTCAGCGAATGAACACATCACACCAAGCTGACCCATGGATAAATAACGGTGTCCACGAGCTCGTATCATAGCATGACTAACAGTGAGGTCGGAGTGCAAGCTTCGAAAATGTTCGGAACATGCCTTGGAAATGCTGGCAGGACCCTTATGTGCAATGGATGCCTTCTGAGAGAGAGCGATCATTGATATACGAGAGCTCGGATTGAGCCTTCGAGCGATCGTCATATGCATGAGGGTGCAATATGAGCTTGTGTAATGCTAAGATAGTGTAATATGAGTTAGTGTCACATCTCATGCAACATCATGGAGCACTAAATCACACGAAGGATAAGTACCTGACCATCATGCCACCCTACAGGACGGGAAGATCGCATGCCCTGTGGGAGAGCCGTTCGTGACCCTTTCACCACAACAACTGTGCTGCAGAGTGATTTGCAGACCGCTACGTGTACTGTGGTCTCCACGCAAACAATTAGACAACATTTACATGACGCAGGAATGAGGGCGAAAAGTCCAGTCTGGCATCTGCCATTTATTATTATACTTTATTATACCTCCCACCTATTATTATACCTCCACTGGTTCGTGCGAGGCAACATTAGACTACGGAATGGAGGAGAATGTTGTTCACAGATGAGTACAGATTCTGTTTCACCATCTAGATGGCAATTTGTCTGCATAGCGTCAGAATCGTCAAATGACATGAAGTCTATTCCAGTAGTTTTTTTTATTTGCGACATATAGGACAGAGAAGAATCCTAGAAGCTACTCCTAGCTTTTACAGGGCTTCTTATACAAGGACATGCCCTACTAGGACCGAAGTCACTGCCGACCACTGCCTTAGTTAGAGCCAACACAACACACAAAGTTTGCCCTGCTGGAACAGTCGCTAGCTGCCTAACCACTATGCCAGTTAAGGCTCCACTATGCCAAGAGCTGTGTGGCAACTATATCCAGTAAGTTGCCATACAACTCCCCACCATGTTACAATGGTATGAGGTGGCATCACAATGGCAGCTGGACACCTCTGCTCCATGTTTCTTGTGGCTAATGGTAAGACGTTACATCGATGGCATCGTTAATCCTGTGGCATGACCCTTACCATCATGTCTCGATCGATTCTGCAGCAAGACAATGCCACCCAAAATACTGACTCCCTGGTCTTGCCACCAAAAATACTAGCTCTCCGGATGCATACTCCCCGGACTTATCGCCCATTGAGCATGTGTGGGACCATATGGGTCGCTCCCTTCGTCAGCTCCCTCCGACGACGAACTTGTTACAGTTGAGTGTCCAATTGGATGCTGTTTGGAACGCTACATCCAGAACAGTATTAACCATCTGATTGATGGAATCCCGAGACATCTACAGGCTGTTATAAACACCCTAGGTGGATCTACGATGTACTGATGAATCTGCAATAAACCCACGTACCTTGTTTTTTCACGTTCCGTTTTTTTATCATCTGCACATCTACTCTCATCGCTACCATCCTGTCAGTTTCGGGCGTACACATCATTTCCTTTCGCAGTGTTGCAATTTCCACCTTGAGTAGTGTAACTTGTCTGGTATGCCATAACATCTCGCGATCAACCACAAATTATGACGGTCAACATATTCAAAAGCCTTTTTGAAATCTAGAAAACTAATAACCACAGGCTTCTGGAACTCTAAACATTTCTCAAGAATCTGCCTAAGTGAAACAATTTGATTAGTACATCTCCTACCACTTCTGAATCCACACTGCTCATCACGCAATTGTGCATCAATCAGATTCTTAATTCTATTAAACAAAATGATGAAAGCTTCATGCTAAAAGGGGCGGGGTTGGCTCAGTCGGTAGCGCGCCAGACTCGTAATCTGTAGTTCCCAGGTTTGAGTCCCAGCTGGGTCAGCGTTGAGATTTATCTCCGCAAAATTCCCCGCCCTGCCCACGGTCAGTAAAGGACACCGATGGGCTTGGAAAGGCCGCCGTCCGTCGGATGGGACGTTAAGCCGTGGCCCCGTGTGCGGGAGAGCCATACCCTGTGCACGTTAAAGAACACGCTGAATGGCCTTGACGGGAGGCTACCATCTGTCTCCCAACAGCTGTTCCAGTGGGTCCCCTCCCCCTACCTTCTCTGAGCCTTCGGGGTCCATGTGACCTGCCCATTTAGCCCATGGTGTGCAAAAAAGTGCCGCTCAGAGGTAAAACAACCCAAATTCATGCTAAATTTGGTCTTTAGGTGTATACACAGTTTTCTTCAAAATATCCAAATAATCTCAAAGATCACAACAGAAATCTCTGGAACAGAAAGTAGTATGATACCCCTAGAGTTATCACAAGAACTGCGATCACCTTTTTTTCAAAAAAAATGGGGATAATAATAGCTCTGGTAAAATCCTTAGGAACCATGCCTTTATCATAAAAGATATTCAGAAGTTCAGTCATCCAAGTGGTAACCGAAACATTCCCAGCTCTAAGCATTTCCGTAGTAATTTCATCTATCCGTGGGGATTTATGAAGTTTAAGTTTAGAAATAGCCAAAATAACTTCAGGTTGTGTTATAGGGCCAACATCAAAAGCAGAAATGCATCTAGCATCATTACAAACAATGGGAGTACAACTAACCACATGTTTAGAACATTACTGAAATGCTCAGCCCACCTAGCCATGAGAGAATCCTCACCTTCTATAACCTTACCTTGTTTATCCTTCAATCTCTGAACACCTGTCCCTTTCTTTTCACACTAAATATTAACTCAATTTCGATTCAATTTATTATTCCATTTTGTATTTCATACAATTAACATAACAAATAATATAATTTTAGTTGTACTAATTTTATAATACTGATTAATATCCGTTATAACTTAAGACAAATTGAAACACTTACTTGTGAGTAAATCCCTTAACTGGTGTCATCGTCCGTGGGAAGTTGCAGCTTCGTTGGATCTTTCTTTTGTATTAGTGGATGCCAGATTTTGGGTAAAAGAATTGCTTGTACATAGAGGTCCTATACAGGTAGAGGTTGGCCATCTCAAAATTGGAGGCCATGTTTGTTGTCTCTTGGATTGTTTAGCGTGCAAAGCGGAATGGTATTGCACAGATACTTATGGATTCCGGAAAAGAGTAGGGTAATATTTGATACAAATTTCAGTGCTCATGATTCGAAGCACTTTAGAAAACGGTTCAAAAGGAAAGGTAAATTTTAGTGTTTTTTTTTTAAAAAAAGAACATTATACAGAGCTATGCACCAATCCCCTGTGATGATGCATAGAACCGGCCAGGCCTAGCACCTAATGTCCGACCCCGCCTTCTCGTGGTGAAGACCGTTAGTACCTTTCAAAAGAGATACTCTCTTGTGGAAGTGAACGGAAGGGGTGGGCTCCCAGATTAGTGTGGCCTACTGATCTGGACAACTATGGCTACTTTTATTTTTTTTTCTACCCTGCTGAGGAAGGATTAACAAGGTAAGGTTATAAAAGGTGAGGATTCTGTCAGGCTGGTGGGCTCCTGTGGAAGGAAAATCTACCGCTGTGTTTTCTGTTTGTGGGTTGACAGCCCCAAGTGAATAGATTCACAGGATATGTTTATCAGCTGGTGAATAATCCGGAGCAGAGGTCATCGCAAGCACCTGAACTCTTTGCTTCTATTGGCATCGTCAAAATTCTACATTGAAGGAAGTCTACCAGTGTAGATGGCTTCAGCCTTTAGTGGTGGGGGAACGGGTTTTTGCCCCATGCCCGAGATTAGGGGGTGTTTCATACTGTCGACATTCCCTCTCTCAATAAACATAGTTTCTTTAAACATTCCACTAGCCATTTTCTCTCCATAGGTAGTTGGAATGAGAGGACTCTGCACAGAGCTTTTTCTCTTGATGTCCTCACACAAGAATTCCACCACTATAATTTAGATATTCTCGGCTTGCAAGAGACCAGATGGACAGATAAAGGTCAGATTCTTAAAAATAATCTTAGATTTCTCTTTTCAGGGAGGGACGACAATAAGCATCACCAAGGCGTGGGTCTGCTTCTCAGCAGACACGCTAGTGATGCTCTTCTAGGATATGAGTGCATTAATGAAAGGTTTCTTATAGCAAAATTTCAGACAAGCGTTAAAGACTTGAATGTTATCTGCTGTTATGCCCCACTGAGGATGCCGATGAGGATGAGGACAGGTTTTATGGACAACTTCAGGATATTTTGAATTCTGTCAAGAAAGGAGATATTACCCTTGTTCTAGGTGCTTCAATGCCAAAGGTGGTACTGACTCTGACCTTTGGGGAGGAGTGATAGGCCCTTTTGTTATTGGTAGCTGCAATGGGCAACGTCTCCTACAGGTAAGTAAACCAATGGTTTCAGAATAACTAACATTTATTACAAACACTGCGACATACGTAAGTACATATGGGTTTCACCTGATAGGCTGAATAAGAATATGATTGATTATATATTAACAGCAAATTGTCTAGTTCTGTTAGGAATACCAGGTCATATAGGGGAGCTCAAAGTGGATCTGAGCATTATCTTGTTAAAAGTGTCTTCAAACTTAAACTTAAAAAGTGTTGTGCTAGGGTTAAAAATTTTGCCTTTAATACTGAAGCTCTGAAAGACCTTGTTATAGCCAAAGCTTACCATGATAGGTTACTTAGTCATTATGACAGTCATGGTTTGCTTACTACGGAAGTTGAGGAAGAATGGGACCATTTTAAACAGGCTTTTTTGGAAACTAACAGTACCCTTTTAGGGAAAAAAGAGCAGATAAGGCAGAATTATTTGAGTGATAAGGCACTTGAGCTTATTTCAGAAAGAAAAAGCTGCAGGAATGTCTTTAATCATTACCCTACTAGTCCTAATAGAAAGCATTACAGAGAGCTTAATAAATGTGTAAAAGATCAGTTAGCTGCTGATAAGAATCTTTGGCTTGATGGCTTGGCAGACAAAGCAGAAGAAGCAGTTAGACAGTACAACAGCAGAGAGCTGTACCAGATAGTTAATGTTTTGTGTGGTAGAAAACGGACAGGTATTCAAGGATTGAAGGATAAACAAGGTAAGGTTATAAAAGGTGAGGATAATCTCATGGCTAGGTGGGCTGAGCATTTCAGTGATGTTCTAAACAATGTGGGTAGTTCTACTCCTATTGTTTGCAATGATGATAGATGCATTGGTGGCTTTAATGTTGGTCCTATAACACAATCTGAAGTTATTTTGGCTATTTCTAAACTTAAACTTCATAAATCCCCAGGGGTAGATGAAATTACTACGGAAATGCTTAGAGCTGGGAATGTTTCGGTTACCACTTGGATGACTGAAATTCTGAATATCTTTTATGATACAGATATGGTTCCTGCGGATTTTACCAGAGCTATTGTTATCCCTATTTTCAAAAAAGGTGATCGCAGTTCTCGTGATAACTATAGGGGTATCAGCCTACTCTCTGTTCCAGGTAAAGTTCTTTCCATGATTGTGCTTAATAGAATTAAGAATCTGGTTGAGAGTCAATTGCGTGATGAAAAATGTGGATTCAGAAGTGGTAGGGGATGCGTAGATCAGATATTTTCACTTAGGCAGATTCTTGAGAAATGTTTAGAGTTTCAGAAACATTTGGTTGCTTTCTTTGTTGATTTCAAAAAGGCTTTCGACTCTGTTGATCGTCATAAGTTGTGATTGATAGTGAGATGATATGGTATACCAGACAAGTTAGTTAACATAATGAAAGCTCTCTATAATAACATTGAATCATGTGTGAGAGTTGGTAAGGCTTGTAGCAATTGGTTTAGCATTACTTCTGGTGTTTGACAAGGATGCATTTTGTCTCCTTTTCTCTTTACATTGGTTATTGATTATGTTATGCGAAATGACTTCAAGGGAAAGATTTTGGCTTTAAATGGACTGGAGATAAGAAAATTTCTGATTTAGATTATGCTTATGATGTAGCCCTTTTGGCAAATGATGTTGATGAGATGAACTCTTTCATTCGAGCTGTTGATGAAACTGGTAGTAGAGTAGATTTGGTTATAAACAGAGAGAAAACTAAAGTGGTGAAAATTGGTCAGGCAGGCTGTGATTCAGTTCATCTGAATGGTTGCAGTTTGAGCAGGTGTCACAGTTTAATTATCTTGGGAGCTAAGTAACAGATAATGGTGATGTGCGGCATGTGATTAACAGACGAATAGGGATTGCTGCCGGGACTTTTAAGAATCTATGGAGAGTGTGGAGAAATAGGCATATACACCTAAAGACTAAAATTAGACTGTATAATAGTTACTTTCTTTCTAGGGTTAGTTATGGTAGTGAAACTTGGACGCTGTGTAAATAAGATAACAGGAAACTAGATGCTTTTGATTCTAGATACTTATGAAGTGTCTTGGGTATTAGGTGGTTCAACTTTGTAAGTAATGATGGGGTTAGGCAAAAGAGTGGCAACCTCCTTTAAGTAGCATATTGTGCAGAGAGAGACTCCATTGGCTTGGCCATGTTGCCCGTATGGATAATTATAGATTAGGCACGCTGTTCATAATCCTATTCGCTAAAGTCCTCAGAAAGAGGGGGAGACCTAGGATGCGGTGGGCAGACAATGTCAAACAGGACCTTGTTAGAATTGGTGTGCAGTGGCCAGATGCAGTAGATGTAGCTCAGGATAGACTTGCTTGGAGAACTAAATTGTACGGTCTGGTTGGACCTCCGTAGCCCATGGCTGCTTGAGGATGATGATGATGATGATACCGAAAAATAAAAAATTCTTTTTGTGTATAATAGATATTAATGAAATATTACTATTTGCATTTTTCGAATCTCTTAAAAGTTATAATTGCCCCCTCTAACTGTGAAAAAAGTAGAAAATTCGAAAATATCAAACGAATATTCCAAATGATGTGTTTATGTTAGAAATTTGAAATTTTTATGTTGAAATGTAAAGGTTGCGAAGTTACCATAGGCAACAATCACTTGACCCTTTAGACCCAGGGGGTGGGGAAATGCAGCTTTTTTTTTACTTTTTAACAAAAAACTATTCGTTTTTAGAGATAAATAAAGAATTCTTTTTAGGCTGGACAGGTATTGATGAAATATTACAGTTTGCATTTTATGAATCTCCCAAAAGCTATAAATGGACCCTCTAACGGTGGAAAAAAATCGAAAAATCCCGAAATTTAAAACGAATATTGCAAACGATGTACACTGTAGATAAGTTGCGGGGAAATTATTGTTACGTTAGAAATTTGAAATTTTGGTCGTGGAATGTGACAGTCTTTAAGATTCCATTGCCAACATTGCGTTGACCCATACTCCCAAGGTAGGTAGGAAACAGAATGGTTTTAAGCGATAATTGGAAATCTCTTTTTTAGTTGGTACGTCGTTTTTCTGCTGAGGTCCTGCCATCCTCTCAGATCTTCTGCTATGGCATATAAACTGACAGGCTCCTGTCAGACCTCTGTGGCAAGCAGCTGCTTGAGGGGGTATTTATTTATTTATTTATTTTACTAATAAAATGTAATTCGCATTTTCAAAGGCAGGTTTAATTTATATCATTAGTGATCACTAAATATCCGAATAGAAAAACGTTTAACGAATGTTTCAAGTGATCTGTTTGTGGTAGAAATTTCGGCTGTAAAAGATTATTTTCTCGAAAATGGAGAGTTTTTCGAAAAATAGGTTATATAAATATTAAGTAAGAGATTTTTTTGCATTTAGAGATAAATTGAAAATTATTTTTCGGTTGGATAGGTATTGATAAAATATTACCTTTCGCAATCCCCAATAATGACGCACAGAACCGGCCAGGTCTAGCACCTAATGTCAGACCCCGCCTTCTCGTGGTGCAGGCCGTTAGTACCTTTCAAAGGAGATATTCTCTTTTGAAAGGGAACGGAAGAGAGCTGCTGTCAGATCAGTGTGGCCTACTGATCTGGTCATTTATGGCCACTTTTTCTTTTTTTTAACCCTGCTTAGGAGTGTTTATACCCACTAGACTGGACTGGTTTATGAATATGAGCTTGATTATGAATCCTGGACTTGCTGCACTGGTGGGCCTCTGTTAAGGTAGAATCTGCCACTGTGTTTTCTATTTGCTTGTAGGTTGCCAGCCCTAAGTGAGCAGAGACACTGGATACTTTATATCAGCTGGTGGCTAATCCTGATCAGAGGCCATCACAGTACCTTAACCCTCACTTAGCTAGTTGGGCATCATCAATCCTAAACTGGAGTAATGTGTCTCAGGCAGGCCATATGGCTCTTGAAAAGTTCCACTTGAAAAGGTGGTGCCTTGAAATTCCTAGCAGCATCGGTGACTTCAGCCTTTAGCGGAGGAGGGAGAGGTCTTTGCCCCATGCCGGTGATCAGGGAGCTGTTTGATATTGTTGGCCCTACCAATCTCAATAAACCTAATTTCTTTAAAAAAATACTACTAATCATTTTCTCTCTGCAGGAACGTGGAACGTGAGGACATTACATAGAGATTATTCTCTTGATGTCCTCACGCAGGAATTCCAGCGCTATAACCTGGATATTCTAGGATTGCAAAAGGCCAGATGGACAGGTAAAGGTGAGATACTTAAATATAACTTTAAATTTCTCTCTTCATGGAGGGAGGATGGAAAGCATCTCGAAGGTATAGGTTTGCTTCTCAGCAGACATGCCAGTGATGCTCTTCTAGGATATGACTGCATTAATGAAAGATATCTTACAGCTAAATTGAAAGCAAAAATGAAAGATTTGTATGTCATATGTTGTTACGCCCCCACAGAGGACTCTGATGAGAACAACCAGCTTCATGATATGTTGAATTCTGTGAAGAAAGGAGATATTTCTCTTGTGCTAGGTGACTTTGATGTTAAAGTTGGTACTGACTCTAATCTTTGGGCATGAGTTTTAGGTCCTTTTGGCATTGGTTGTTCTAATGGCAATGGGAAAAGTCTCCCAGGTAAGTTAAACTTAATAGTTTGCGAATAACTAACATACTACAAACACCGGGACATTTTTAAATATACATTGGTTTCACGTGATGGGTTGCACAGGAATACGATAGATTATATTTTAATTAACAGCAAATGGGCTAGTTCAGTTAGGAATACCAGATCATTCAGGGGAGCCGAAATTGGGTCTGACCATTACCTCGTCAAAAGTGTCTTGCAGCTGAAGCTTAAGAAATGTTGTGCTAAGGTTAAGAAAATTACCTTTAACACTGAATGTCTGAAAGATCCAGATATAGCCAAAGCATACCATGATAGGCTACTTAGTCATTATGAAAATCGTGGTTTGCTTACTGCTGAAATTGAGAAAGAATGGGATCAGTTTAAACAGGCTTTTCTTGAAACCAACCAGTTAATTGAGGATAAGTGTATGGAACTTATTTCTGAAAGAAGGAAGTGCAGGATTAAAATGAATGAACACCCTACTAATCCCAACAGAAGGCATTACAATGAGCTTAATAAACATGTAAAGGATCAGTTAACAGCCTATAAGAATCTTTGGCTTGATAGCTTGGCTGACAAAGCTGGGGAAGCAGTTAGACAGCACAACAGCAGAGGATTGTACCAGATTGTTAATCTTTTGGGTGGTAAGAAACAAACAGGTACACAGGGATTAAGGGATAAACATGGCAAGGTGGTTGAAGGTGAGGATTCTGTGATAGCTAGGTGGGCTGAGCATTTCAGAGATGTTCTAAATAATGTGATTATTTCTACTCCCATTGTTTGTAATGAGGATAGATGTATTACTGGCTTTAATGATGGCCCTATATCACATTCCGAAGTCACTTTGGCTATCTCTAAATTAAAACTGCATAAATCCCCAGGGGGGATGAAATCACCACTGAAATGCTTAGAGCTGGGAGCATTGGTATTGTCACATGGCTGACTGAAATTTTGAATATTTTTTATGATAAAGTTGTTGTTCCTAAGGATTTTACTAGAGGTATTATTGTCCCAATTTTTAAAACGGTGATCGCAGTTCTTGTGATAATTATAGGGGAATTAGTTTATGTTCTGTTCCAGGTAAAATTCTTTGCATGATTATACTTAATAGAATTAAGAATTTGGTTGACGGACAACTGCGTGATGAACAGTGTGGATTCAGAAGTGGTAGGGATGCATTGATAAAATATTTTCACTTAGGTAAATTCTTGAGAAATGTTTAAACTTACAGAAATCTGTGGTTACTACCTTTATATATTTCAAAAGGGCTTTTGACTGTTGATCGACATAATATTTGGTTGATTGTTAGATCATATGGAATACCTGATAAGTTAGTGTAGTGAAAGCTCTCTGTAATAACACTGAGTCGTGTGTGAGAGTTGGTAAGGCTTGTAGCGATTGGTTTAGCATTGCTGGTGGAGTTAGACAGGGGTGCATTTTGTCTCCTTTTCTCTTTTGTTTGGTTATTGATTGTGTTATGCGAAATTCTTTGCAAGGGAATGATTTTGGCCTTAAATGTTCTACAGATTTCAAAATTTCTGATTTAGATTATGCAGATGATTTGGTCCTGTTGACTAATGATGTTGATGAGATGAATTCGTTCATTAGGGCTGTTGATGAAACTGGTAGTAGAGTAGGGTTGGTTGTTAACAGAGAGAAAACTAAAGTGATGAAAATTGGTCAGGCAGATGGTGCTTCAGTTGTTTTGAATGGCTGCACTTTTGAGCAAGTGTCTGTTTAATTATCTTGGGAGCTATGTAACAGGCTTTTCTTGAAACCAACTAGTTAATTGAGTATTTGTAATAGAGATAGATAGTAACAGATACTGGTGATGCGATAAATAGAAGAATACTGATTGCTGCCAGAGCTTTTAAGAATATATGGAGAGTGTGGAAAAGTAGGGGTATACGCCTAAAGGCTAAAATTAGGCTGTATAAAGTTTGGTTCTTTCTAAGGTTAGTATGGTAGCGAAACATGGACCCTTTGTAAGCAGGATAGCAAGAACCTTGGTGCCTTTAATTCTAGATGCTTACGCAGTATCTTGGGCATTAGGTGGTTGGACTTTTTAAGTAATGATGAGGTTAGAAGGAGTCATCAACCTCCTTTGAGCACCATATTGTGCAGAGAGAGACTACGTTGGTTTGTCCATGTTGCCCGTATGCATAGCTGCAGATTGGCAAAGAGGATTATGAATAGTGTGCCTAGAAATGGTATCAGAAAAAGGGTTGCGATGGGCAGACAATGTCAAAGAGGACCTTGCTAGAATTGGCTTAGAGTAGCCACATGCAGTCTGTTGGACCTCTGTATCCCATGGCTACATGAGGATTTTGTATGTATGTATTTTGAAAATATGCCACTAGCTTATATTGCGCCCTCAACGGTCGAAAATTTGGAACATGAGAAATCTATTTATATCTGGATTTTTAACAATATTCATTCAGTATTTAACAATAAATAATTTTATAAAATCATTGCTAATTGCGTAATATTGAAATAATCATTACATAATTTATTAAATGTTTTCAAACAATACTTGTTATTTAAGTTAATTTCTGAGAAAATTCTTTTGACGAACGCTTTACCTCTCAAATACAAAATTAAATAATTTTCTCCAGAGTATTCTTTTGAGCACAGATGCAGAAAGGTAGTAAAATCCTATCTCTAACACTACGATGAACTGATGCTCCGATAAACTGACGTTACGATGAATTGACGTCGCGATGAATTAAAATTAGCATACTCCTATTTAGTTACCTGAAGAAATTTTCTACTAGTCTGTAAACCTGACTCCCTTCTTCATCTCTTGGTCAGTACTGAAAGCTGTTGATCCATCAGTGACCACTGCTGATCATTTATTTTAATATTCTAAAAATGAGCACTTGAATCTGTTTAATGCTTTCATTTCTAAAATGTTCTGCTCCTACCCGTCTGTTCCCTCCCCGGTTTTATAGGAAACAACTCTTGTCTTCTTTAATTGATCAGGATGACATTCTTCGAGCTCTGATATATTCAGCGCTTGACGTCGAAGTCCCTGCTTGTCCCCTTCCTGCCCTCGTTGAGGAAAAAAAAATTCTCTTCCTATATTTTCCCCCATGTGACCCAGAAAATTTATTAATCTACTTTGACCCACTCTTATTGAGATCTTTCCTCTCAACTTTGAACGGGAATAGAAGGCTCTGTAGGCCTAAACTTTCTTCTATCTTGCTGTTTTATCTATCTATCGTCGAGAAGGAACATAAAACTCCCGTACTGTTTGCAGAAGTAACGAAATGAGATCATTACACAATACCATTCAAGTCTGTGAATTGTTTAATTCCCTCCTCCCCCTCCGCTTTAGGAATCTCTACTTCTTGTGAGCTGGCCATTAAGCCCAAAAATGGGCTCAGATACAAAACAACTCGGCCCGATTATCAAAACTGAACGAATTGACGACTGCTTCGTGGATATTCATGGGAAGTATTCCGGAAAATCCAACAGAACAGGAAATGTTTATCTACTGACACAGAAAAGTACGCTGCATAAACTTCAAACGGACTTCCAAGAGTTAAGTCAACGTATGTACACATTCACTTCCGCTTTAACTTTAAAAACTCCTGAAAACATCGATGTTTACAAATTGACGCAACCTTCCATGTGGTGGCAGTCTGTCGACAGCTCAGGCAGCTAGCTTGGTGCTGCCATCTATTGGCACTTCGAAGAACAGAAATGCACGACCTCCGTAACAGAGATGGGATGATGCTGGGAATAATCACGCGAGAGTTATGATAACAGTGATAACAAAGAGAATGCATTGGGTAATACAGATTACAGATAAACGTACAAGAAAGGAAGAAATGTTTTTTAATTCTGATTATTAAATGAGATCAGGTGGTCGACTCAAAATAGAAGAGATGGAAGTTTGTTGTTTGGGTTATTTTACCTCTGAGAGGAACTTCTTTGCGCACATGTGCTAAATGGTCGAGTCACAAGAACAACAAAGGCTCAGGGAATGTTGTGTGGAGGGAATCCACTGAAGAGTTATTAAGAGAAAGATGAAAGCCTCCCTTCAAAGCCACCCAACGTGTTCTTTAACGTGCAGAAGCTATGGCTCTCCCGCACACGTGGCCACTGCATAACGTCCCATCCGATGGACTTTCCGATCCATCGGTGTTCTTTACTGACCTAGGGAGTTTTAAGGAAATAAATCTCAACGCTGACTCAGTTGGGGCTCGAACCTGGGAACTGCAGACTGCGAGACTGGAAGTTTACTTTGATATTACGAATGCCGATATAAAACAAAAAAATTTCTTTCAATGCATTAAAATGCGATAGAGTTGTTTTTTTTTTTGGTAAATACAGTGGAGAATAATATCGTAACCACTGGAAAGCTCTCGAAAGTGATTTTTCCTTTTTCTTACTTTCCATTTTTGTCGCTGCAAACACCAAAATGATTTAACACGCAGCTCGTAGAGTTTTTCCTAACGTGTTGTGAATTAACGGACCTGGCGTGATTTGATTCATTTGCATAAACATTCCCCTTAATTTTCATTAATAATTCCCCTTAATAAACATTCCCCATAAACCATTGGAGCGCAATGATTGCCTAAACAACCAAGTGAAATAAGCAAACCGCATAAGAGTATTCAATTTCATGACCACTCGAAATACAAAATTTTCGACGTGCTTACAAGTCGCATATGTCCATATAAATCAAACCGCAATATTACTTTTTCTAAATCGACCATTTCTGACTTTAACGAAATCTGGTACATCTGTTATACTCATTTGAAAACACGTGTGCATAAATTTAGTTTTTTCATCAAAAATGAATTTCGAGAAATGGTGACTCCAAAACAAAATGGAGAGAGCAGCAGATTTCCCTAAATTAGTGTTTCTCAAATAGTTTTCCACGAGCACAAAAATGTTCCTTTAGCTTTCACGAAAATACACTGAAGTGCCATTGAATTAGGGATAGTAGACGTTATCCAAATTCAGTTCCGCAAGTCCCGCATTTGCGCGCATCTGTGGCTGAAACTCTGGTCATATATAGCCGTCAGCTTTGTCTTCCCCAAGCATTCGTCGTGAGAAGCGTAATGGGGAAAGGCGCGGGATTTAGATGCATTTGACAGAGGGCAGATCGTAGGTGCCCGACAGATGGGACACTCGATCTCTGAAATTCTCAACGAACTTGGATTTTCTCGTACCACTGTTTCAAGAGTGTTCCGCGAATATGAAAATTCCGGCAAATAAAACATGCACCTGGACAAACTGCAAAGGACAATCAGCCTTGAATGATCGTGGGCTTCGCCGTCTGACCCGCATCGTATGGACCAATATGGGCCAGACATTATCTGAAATCACCTCTCATCTGAACACAGGTTCCAGCTGTGAAATCAGTGCATGGCCTGCAACGCTCCCTTCATTGTCTCGGCTTTGAGGAGCAGCCGACCTATGAGAGTCCACTTCTAACAGCACGACAACAGGCTCAACTCCTTGCCTGGGCTAAAGAACATCGAAACTGGACCATCAAAATTGGCAACGGATAGCTTAGAGTGATGAATCACTATTTAAACTTCATCACGCCGATGGGAGACTCAGGGTATGACGCCAACCCCATGAAGCATTCAACATGTCAGGCGGAACAGTACAAGCTGGTGATGGCTCAGTGATGGCCTGGGTGTCTTCAATTAGACGTCTGTGAGTCCTTCGCTATGTGTACCGACGACTCTCAGTGCATTCCGGTACGTAGAACTCATTGCTGACCATTTACACCCATTTATGGCCATCATGTATCCCAATGGAGATGACATCTACCAGCAAGACAACTGTTCATCTCACAGGTTCAGGTTGGTTACTGCATGGTTGTAGGAGCATTCTGCTGACTTTGAAATAATGAATTGGCCACCTAGAAGCCCAGATTTAAATCCAATTAAAAATCTTTGGGATACCGTCGAGCGCAGTGTTCGGGCCAGTGTCCCATCAGCGACGACCTTGAGAGAATTGTGGACAGCTCTGGAGTATGCAATTGGTCGCCATACCTGTGGAACATTTACGCAAGCTTGTGGAGTTCTTGCCTCGTCGTGTGGCGGCCATTATCAGGGTCAGTGGGGGGTCCAACAAGTTATAGGTTGCTATCCCTAATTCAATGACACCTCAGTGTAATACGAAAAACAAACTTTTTTTAATCCCAATATGAGAGTAATGGCAAACTATCGCCCTTAGGCCAAATGCGGCCGGTAATAGCGTTTAATCCAGCCCGTGAAGTATTTGTGACTACAGTGAAAAACTGTAATCGAGGAGAGAAGAACGATTATAAAGCAAAACTTTTCGCATATTTAATTTACTCATTCATTATTAGCCGTACTGTTGTCATTATTATTGTTTCATTATTAGATACTGTTTTATTAATATTACGATATTTTAAATATTTCATTCCAACTGAAAATCTAATTCGAGAGACAAACGATCGTGTATATTCTCCATTTCACAGCAGATGCTACTTCTCATCGCAACATCCCCCCCCCCCCCTCTGCCCACGGTGAGAAAGGGAACACCGATGGGCTTGGAAAGACAGCCATCCGTCGGATGGGAGGAAAAGCAGTTGGCTCTTGTGCAGGAGAGAGAGACATCCGTCGGATGGGAGGAAAAGCAGTTGGCTCTTGTGCAGGAGAGAGAGACATCCGTCGGATGGGAGGAAAAGCAGTTGGCTCTTGTGCAGGAGAGAGAGACATCCGTCGGATGGGAGGAAAAGCAGTTGGCTCTTGTGCAGGAGAGAGAGACATCCGTCGGACGGGAGGAAAAGCAGTTGGCTCTTGTGCAGGAGAGAGAGACATCCGTCGGATGAGAGGAAAAGCAGTTGGCTCTTGTGCAGGAGAGAGAGACATCCGTCGGATGGGAGGAAAAGCAGTTGGTTCTTGTGCAGGAGAAAGAGACATCCGTCGGATGGGAGGAAAAGCAGTTGGCTCTTGTGCAGGAGAGAGAGACATCCGTCGGATGGAAGGAAAAACAGTTGGCTCTTGTGCAGGAGAGAGAGACATCCGTCGGATGGGAGGAAAAGCAGTTGGCTCTTGTGCAGGAGAGAGAGACATCCGTCGGATGGGAGGAAAAGCAGTTGGCTCTTGTGCAGGAGAGAGAGACATCCGTCGGATGGGAGGAAAAGCAGTTGGCTCTTGTGCAGGAGAGAGAGACATCCGTCGGATGGGAGGTAAAGCAGTTGGCTCTTGTGCAGGAGAGAGAGACTTCCGTCGGATTGGAGGTAAAGCAGTTGGCTCTTGTGCAGGAGAGAGAGACATCCGTCGGATGGAAGGAAAAGCAGTTGGCTCTTGTGCAGGAGTGAGAGACATCCGTCGGATGGCAGGTAAAGCAGTTGGCTCTTGTGCAGGAGAGAGAGACATCCATCGGATGGGAGGAAAAGCAGTTGGCTCTTTTGCAGGAGAGAGAGACATCCGTCGGATGGGAGGTAAAGCATTTGGCTCTTGTGCAGGAGAGAGAGACATCCGTCGGATGGAAGGAAAAGCAGTTGGCTCTTGTGCAGGAGTGAGAGACATCCGTCGGATGGGAGGTAAAGCAGTTGGCTCTTGTGCAGGAGAGAGAGACATCCGTCGGACGGGAGGAAAAGCAGTTGGCTCTTGTGCAGGAGAGAGAGACATCCATCGGATGGGAGGAAAAGCAGTTGGCTCTTGTGCAGGAGAGAGAGACATCCGTCGGATGGGAGGTAAAGCAGTTGGCTCTTGTGCAGGAGAGAGAGACATCCGTCGGATGGGAGGTAAAGCAGTTGGCTCTTGTGCAGGAGAGAGAGACATCCGTCGGATGGGAGGTAAAGCAGTTGGCTCTTGTGCAGGAGAGAGAGACATCCGTCGGATGGGAGGAAAAGCAGTTGGCTCTTGTGCAGGAGAGAGAGACATCCGTCGGATGGGAGGTAAAGCAGTTGGCTCTTGTGCAGGAGAGAGAGACATCCGTTGGATGGGAGGTAAAGCAGTTGGCTCTTGTGCAGGAGAGAGAGTCATCCGTCGGATGGGAGGTAAAGCAGTTGGCTCTTGTGCAGGAGAGAGAGACATCCGTCGGATGGGAGGAAAAGCAGTTGGCCCTTGTGCAGGAGAGAGAGACATAAGCTGTACAAGTTAAAGCTTCCATCTGTTTCGTAACAGTTGGCCAGTGGGTTACCTTCCCCTACTTTTGTGACTTTTTGTGTTTCATTTTTATCTTAATTATGTCACATATTTTTAATTTCTTGTATTTAATTCTCATATTCCTTTTCGAACAAATATATATATGAAAATTTGACTATAAATTTTCATTATAAATATAAACACCTTGATTAAAATATATAGTCTATCCCCCCCCCCCCCTCCAGCGCGACCAATGCACTGAGCAAACGTTTTTTTAGGTAGCAGTTAAGGTACCGGCCCTCAGAACGTTTGAAAAATCCTCCACCATCCCTCATGGTGTGTAAAAAAAGTGCCGCTCAGAGGTGAAACAACCCAACCCAACCCTCCACCATCCCCTAATGAGAAAGTTTTCCCATCCCTCTGATATGCCGAATTTCCTACGTGTAGGCAACACTGGCGGCAGTTTTTTCTCTGCCGAAACTCCAAGAGAGAGCTTGGAACATACCCCCAAAAAATATTTCCGCAAATCCCATTCGACCATTATCAGTTTTAATAATTTTACATACGATTTAAATTTTATTGCGTCCTTTTTTTTCTGAAAGATTAACGTTATAATATACTATAATTACCTTTTTTTTTCGATTTCACTGAATCATATTCGTAAGAATCCATAATACACAAGTGTTACCAACATTTCAGCCTATTTATATACCATAATTCAGTAATAAATTATCACAGAAAAATGTCCTGTAGACAAGAAACGCTTGAAATAATGACTTAAAAAGATTGCAAAAAAAAAGAAACTTTTATCTAAAGGTATTAATGCGATGTTTGCTTTCTAGTATATTTTCAACAGTTGAATAAAATCATCTTCAAAGACAGTAATACTAAACCCTTAGGGACCTTTCTTTCTGTAGCCTATGGCATGGCAGCTAAATAGAGCTCTATCGTGCAGTTTGACCGTGAGGAACAGTGAATCCGCGTGGAACGAAGGCATGCGGTGGCATATCGTACTGCAATACAATATTTCAAAATATCAATTTTGTCCCGTCCGAAACACAAGTTTTAGATTGGAAAATACAATCATTTTACGTTATTTAAATTACCGCCAATGCAACCACCAGGAAAGTCACATGGAGATCGGATAACTAAGGAGGTCCTATGGAGATCGGATAACTAAGGAGGTCCTATGGAGATCGGATAACTAAGGAGGTCCTATGGAGATCGGATAACTAAGGAGGTCCTATGGAGATCGGATAACTAAGGAGGTCCTATGGAGATCGGAAGACTAAAGAGGTCCTATGGAGATCGGAAGACTAAAGAGGTCCTATGGAGATCGGAAGACTAAAGAGGTCTTATGGAGATCAGCAGCAAGAAGGTTTTATGGCGATCGGTTGCCAAGAAGGGTTCCATGAAAGGTTATTGGCCGAACCGTTATATGGCGATCGGTTGCCAAGAAAGGTTCCATGAAAGGTTGCCAAGAAGGGTTCCAAGAATCGGTTGCCATGAAAATTTCGGTTGGGTTGTTTTGCCTCTGAGCAGCACATTTTTCCAATAATGAGCTAAATGGCCTAGTCACAAGGACCCCAAAGACTTAGAGAAGGTTGGGGGAAGGCTGTAGAGCTATACCTTGTGGACGTCAAAGAACACTCTGGATGGCCTTGACGGGAGGCTACTGCCTCTTAACAGCTGACCAGTGGTCTCCTTCCCCCACCCTTCTGTGAGCCCTCGGGGTCTTTGTAACCTGGCCATTTAGACCATTGTGCGCAAAAAGGTGCCGCTCAGAGGAAAAACAACCTATTCCAAGGCTATTGCTGTCTCCTTTCTGAGCGAGAGGTCTTAGCGGATATAAATCTCAACGCAGGTCACTGGGTAAGTCATATGGAGATGGGGGTCGCCGGAGAGGTTATGTGGAGATGGGTCACCAGAGAGGTTATGTGGAGATGGGTCACCAGAGAGGTTATATGGAGATGGGTCGCCGGAGAGGTTATATGGAGATGGGTCACCAGAGAGGTTATGTGGAGATGGGTCGCCGGAGAGGTTATGTGGAGATGGGTCATCGGAGAGGTTATGTGGAGATGGGTCACCAGAGAGGTTATGTGGAGATGGGTCGCCGGGGAGGTTATGTGGATATGGGTCACCAGAGAGGTTATGTGGAGATGGGCCACCAGAGAGGTTATGTGGAGATGGGTCGCCGGGGAGGTTATGTGGAGATGGGTCGCCGGAGAGGTTATGTGGAGATGGGTCGCCGGAGAGGTTGTGGAGATGGGTCACCAGAGAGGTTATGTGGAGATGGGTCACCAGAGAGGTTATGTGGAGATGGGCCACCAGAGAGGTTATGTGGAGATGGGTCGCCGGAGAGGTTATGTGGAGATGGGTCACCAGAGAAGTCATATGGAGTACCACCAACTGGCAGGTGTTATGTAGATTGGTCTTATGGAGATAGGTTAGCAGGGAGTTTTGTTTTTGGTCCAGTTTACCAAAATGGAGATCGATCATTGTGAGAAACGTATCTTCGTTAAAGAATCCAGGGATTTTATTGGGTGATGTACTTAGTCGTAAAGTGCAGTAGTAGGGTGAAAGTTTCTTCTGACGTTAAGCGCATGGCCATTTCTTTCGTGTCTAGTGTTCTCATATTGGTCATGAGCCGATGAATATGTCATAAAAATATAATTTGCAATGTGGAAATTGTTGGTGAAGCCAAGCAGAATGGCGAAGAGTACTATCGCATTCTGCGATAGAGGTTAATTTCTTCTTGATTTCTTCTTCCGATGTTAATTGACGTGGAGGAGCTGGCTGGACTATCCAACGAAAGAAGTTTGGGAACAGATATAAAAAATAACACACGCTGTATAACAAAACATCGTAGTCTTCGGATATTTAATAGCCGCATAGTACAACATTCCTGCAAATAATAAAAACTGAAGTACCAATCACGCAACCGGACTATATGTGAAAAAGTTAACTTATAATACATGTCAATCAAAGAACTAAAAAGTGCTGTGATAAACCTGGAAAAAGAAACTGAAAACCAGGAACCTCCAAATCCACATCTGGGAACAACTCTGAAGAATTGAATTTTGGCAATATTCCAGAATAGTATGTAAAGATATTTAACCTTGTATCTAAACAATAAAGGTGTATACCTTCAAACTGCCCTATAGCTTTAATAGTGCATTATTGCAAACTTTGTCTACATCAGGGCAATATATCTTAAATATCAATATATCTTAATAACACTATGGAATCATTAATATTTATAAACATAATTAAAAATAATGATAAAATTACTAGAAGAAACAGAAAACTGGTATGATTTAACTGCTATAGATACTCATAGACTTTACATTTCAAATAAAATTACAACCTTTAAAAACTATGGATTGAGCAAAAAAGAGAACACTATTATACTAAGAATAAAAGTAAATGCTGCAATAACGAAACCATTTTTATTTCACTTGAAAAAAGTAAACTCTCCTAACTGCACAATATGTAATCAATATGAAACTATTGAACATTTAATATTTCATTGCAAAAAATATAAAACAGAAAGAGAAAAATACTTCTCCAACTTAAAGAATTATAATGTTAACATGTTCTCATTTAAAACCATTTTGGAACCTGAAAACAAAAATCTGAAAAGAAAGTTCTACAAGCTTTTAATTTCATATCTAAAAGACATTGATATGTTTGATTTCTTATAAAAAAAGGAAATATATATATATATTTAACTTGTGACTGAATGAGTCTGCATAGTAATTATCTATGTAGGAATATTCATTTGTTGAGTTTCTTTCAATTCAATTCTACATCAGGGCTGTCCAACTTCTCTAAGACCGTGGGGCCATTTTTCTTTTGTCAATATTTCGCGGGCCAAAAGAAAGAATAGGATAGGACCTAACCTGTTCTATTCTTATATAACCAAATATCCACAGCGGAGATCAAAATGATCTTTTCTTTAGCGATTAGTTTAGTCTGACAAAATTCTCACCATATGCACGCGCAGTGAGAACGATTCCTGCTGTCGTTAGATGCTTCTTATTACTGCAGCTTCATAAAAACATTTGTTTGATGACGCCGCACCTCTCTCAAAAGGTTTCAGAAGTTTGCCGATAGGCTTAAGAATGTTTTGTAAACTTTATAGAATGAGTAAGTTGAAGATTGCATATCAAGTAAAGTAATATAAGTTGACAAAAAATTATAAGTTGGATTACAGATATTTATTTAGAATTTCAAGTAAAAACTTGATTTTGTTCGCAGGCTACAAAAATACTTATGCGGGCAGATGGTTGGACAGCGCTGGTCTACATATTTACGCGTCTGTGGCTCATCTATTTCCTAATGTTACGCAGCAAAAAGCACTGATATTTTGCTAGTATATATAAAAAGAATAAATAAATACCCCCTCAAGCAGCTGCTTGCCACAGAGGTCTGACAGGAGCCTGTCAGTTTATATGCCACAGTAGGAGATCTGAGAGGATGGCAGGACCTCAGCAGAAAATCAACACAAACATCCATGCCTTATCCGGGGCTCGAACCTAGATCCCTTAGATCAGTAGCAAAGCGCGCTAACCACTCGGCCATGGGACGGCTAGTATATAGCGACACAAATTAACAGTTTAATCGGGCTCTGCCAACTGAATTTGTACATTTTTTAATTTTATATCCCATTTCAGGGAGTAACCTACATTTTAATGAAAAGCAAATGATTAAAACTTTTAAAATATTTTCAGCTTTGGTTGTACGATTCCTGACGAAGAGGTATATTGGCGAATACAGATCTGGAAGAGGTAAGTTTCGTTTCAACGTTTAACTAATTAATTTCTTTTCAAATCTTGGACGGCTGCACAGTCTCGCTGCGAACAGATCTTACCACCTCATGCCAAAAATGCTCGATAGGATTTAGACCTGGAGAATGTGAAGGCCAATGAAGCAAGGAAAACTCATCGGCATGTTCCTGGAACCATTCTGTGACGATACGTGCCAATATCAGGAAGTCTGAATCAGGAACAAAAATGTCTGAATCTTCAGACATTTTTGTCGCACTACTATATACCCTGAATGCCACTTTATTAGGTTGGGTTGTTTTACCTCTGAGCGGCACTTTTTTGCACACCATGGGCTAAATGGCCAGGTCACATGGACCCCGAAGGCTCAGAGAAGGTTTGGGGGAGGGAACCCACTGGAACAGCTGTTGAGAGACAGATGGTAGCCTCTCGTCAAGGCCATCCAGCGTGTTCTTTAACGTGCACAGGGTATGTCTCTCCCGCACACGGGGCCACGGCTTAACGTCCCATCCGACGGACGGCGGCCTTTCCAAGCCCATCGGTGTCCCCTACTGACCGTGGGCAAGGAGGGGAATTTTGCGGAGATAAATCTCAACGCTGACCCAGCTGGGACTCGAACCTGGGAACTACAGATTACGAGCCTGGCGCGCTACCGACTGAGCCACCACCGTCCCAGTTTATTAGGTACACCACCCGTCGTCAAATAAATGATTCATTCCAACACGTAAAACTTCACATGAACACGGTTACATCAGGCAGACCATTTCTTCGAGCATCAGTTAGAGTTGAATTGACGGTGAGAATGGGCAAAAAAGCGACCTGAGCTACTTTGAACGTGGCATGATAGTTAGTGCTAGGCTTGCCGGTTCTAACGTCTCCCAAACGGCCGTCTTCCTGGGCTTTTCACGCACAACCGTTTCAACGGTTTACCGAGGATAGCGAGGAAAAAAAAAAGCCACTGGTGTGCAGAAGGATCAGGAATATTCTTCTGTATCGAATGCACCAGGTATCGGACCTAGTCGCGAATGGGCTTCAATAGCCACTGACTGTGTCGAGTGGCGCTGTTGTCACCAAAGAACATGAAAGTGTGTCTCCAGTGGCCGATGGAACATCGACACTGGGCCATTAAGAATTGAAAATGGAAACTTGATCGGACGAATCAAGTTTCCTTTTGAATCATACTGATGGAAGAATCAGAATTTGATTCATGCAACATGAGACCATGGAGCCATCTTGTCTGATGTCAAAAGTGCAGGCTGATGGTACTGTGTGATGGTGTGGGGAATGTTTTCCTGTTACACATTAGGACCCCCGATACTCATCAAAGGACATCTGAACACCAAGGCGCATTTGACATCGTTGCTGGTCAAGTTCATCCCTTCATAGCTAGAGTTTATCCTCACTCGGATGGGCACGTTCAGCATTGTAATGTACCTGCTCACAAGGCACGTGTCGTCACCGAATGGTTCCAGGAACATGCCAATGAATTTTCCTTGCTTCATTGGCCTTCACATTCTCCAGATCTAAACCCTATCGAGCGTCTTTGTGATGAGGTCGTAAGAGCTGTTCGCAGCGAGACTGTGCAGCCGTCCAAATCTGCTGCAACTGTGCACAATCATTTCCCATGGTACAACAGTCCTGCACAACGCATCAAGCATCTTGTAAGTTTCATTCCCTGACGAATTCGGGCTGTTCAGAAGGCCACAGGAGGCGCAACGCGCTGCTAAGTAGGTGTACCTAATTACCAGTTAAGTAGGTGTACCTCTTAACTGGCATCTTAGTGTATTTAAGCGTTTAATTTTACCGTAGTGCAGTGTAAGTTGTGTTAACATCATTCTTTGAATACTTTGCTAAATTGAATTGAACTTCCACATCGACTGTATTTTTTTTTATGTCTGATCATTTATTATAATGAAATTATTTCGGACCACTTCGTCTCTGACGTTTTCCTACCTCACATGGCGATCAATAACTATGTACTCTTTTTATAATATCGAATCGTTTTTCTGCAAATGTGTGTGAACTAAATATTATTGTCCTGTTTAATACTGTCACTTTTTTTGTGTTTTCGATATTGTTCCTTATGATAATGATTAGAATATTTAATTTATACTTATTATAGAATCTCTTTTTACAATTAACCGAATTTATTATCCGGTTTATTCAAGTACCAGGTTCTTATCTATAAACATAAAGTGCGATAACTTAATGAACTCACTAAATGCCAACTGATGTGATAAAGATACATAATGTGAAATATCTTTTCTGTTTAGCTTATATAATGCGAAAAGAGTTCATGAGTGAAATGTCACTCTGCAAGTAATGGATTAGTTTAACGTTTTTCGTTGCAGACCTGTTTTACAAGAAAATGGTGACTTGGGATGATGTCGCTAACAACGTCGAGATCCTGGATGCTTCACGTTGGATGGTCAGTGCTCTTAATAACTCTCATTTTAGTAATTATGAATCGTATCAGTTTCACGATTGTGTTCTCATTATTCCTCTTCCGTAACGCTGGGGAAAATCAAGACGTGGCACAGAACTCAGAAGGTCAAAGGTGTCATTTCTCTTTTAACCGTAAAAAAAAGATTCACTTTCAATTCAGAATAAAAGCCTAGTTCATAAGAAACTGCAAATTAAAATGAGAAATTAATTACATCCTGAAGTAACAGTAGCGCAACTTCATCCTAGCAATATGAAACATTTTATTTCTTAATGTATGAGACAAATCAACAAGTATTTTTAATAAAATGTAATGTAAATTCATTAGACACAACATTACTGTTAAAGATCTTGACCATTTATTGACGTGCAAAATTAAGCATAATATCTATTTGGGTTTGGTTTTCTACTAAGTAAAGGTTTTCTTTTCATTTATTCTTAACGGTAGTTTTTGAACTTTTAAATTGATGAATATTTATTTTATGATTTTTTTTATGATTGAAGCTAAGAAAATATGACAAATTGTGAAACGGAAGCATGTTGCCATTTCATTTAAACATAACTATTAATTTTCTTCCATAAGCGAGTTTTTACTCTCGTGGAAGATTCAACATTTTTTCTCAGATTCCTACCGAAAAATGGTACATAAAATTATAAAATATTAATGAAATATAATATTAGATACTTATATTAGTACGAATGAAAATATGATTTTTATTAAAGAAACGATATAAAGAAGAATATATATTAATGAAAAAAAGGTAATGCTTTAAAATTGTGTATATAGAATTTGCAAGATTGTATACATTTCGTTGCAATTCTAATTTTAAAGTAAAAACATGTAAACGTAAATGTAATATTACTACAGATTCTGAGAATAAATCTATCTATCTATCTATCTAGTAATTCGCAAGTGCATTTTAAAAAAGAAGGTTAATGAAGTAGCAATGAACAATTACAAAAGGATTAGTATTTTCTTAAATTATCATAGTTTAAAAAGCGTATCCAGTCTTTTTTTACTAAATAAAACCATGGAAGAAAACTAAAGTGATCTTGAATTGAGTTTAATTTTGGTAGTTTTCCTATAAAAAGCTTCGTATCTGTTTACCATAGTATCACCAAAAGCTCCCTTGCCAGAGTTCGAGTTGGGTTGTTTTACCTCTGAGCGGCACTTTTTTGCACACCATGGGCTAAATAGCCAGGTCACATGGACCCCGAAGGCTCAGAGAAAGTTGGGGGAGGGGACCCACTGTAACAGCTGTTGGGAGACAGATGGTAGCCTCCCGTCAAGGCCATCCAGCGTGTTCTTTAACGTGCACAGGGTATGGCTCTCCCGCACACGGGGCCACGGCTTAACGTCCCATCCGACGGACGGCGGCCTTTCCAAGCCCATCGGTGTCCCCTACTGACCGTGGGCAGGGCGGAGAATTTTGCGGAGATAAATCTCAACGCTGACCCAGCTGGGACACGAACCTGGGAACTACAGATTACGAGCCTGGCGCGCTACCGACTGAGCCACCCCCGCCCCTCCAGAGTTCGAGAAAATCAGCCTCAATGCCGTTGTGCTCGTATATAATGTTCAGTTTGGCCTTATAGTTTTAATGCAATTTAAGAAATGTTTACTTCTGTGTGTTCCCTTTAACGAAATATTTCATAAATTGAGTTTAATTTTGAAATTTTCCGAATTAAAATTCGTTAGTCTAATTGAATTTAGATTCTGATCCTCCTGGCCACCGAAACAGAAAGGTTTCGTGCCTTACAGATGGCTGGAATAAAATTTAGATCACAAAGACCACATTTGAATTTTAAACCCCTTAGCGTTAGCTTCATTATAGGTAGCATCAAATAATGAACGATAAACTCTAATTCTGATGCTATATGTAGACCAGCGATGCCCAACTAGCGGCCCGCACAAGGATTTTTGTGGCCCGCGAACAATTCATTAAATATTGATATTAGCACCGTAAATCCTAAATATAAAATGGAATTATGTGACCTTCAGGCCGACCCAATTATTGCATCTAATAGAGAAACTGGAATAGAATTGTTCAAACTTTTACCTAAAGAAAAATATCCGAAAATGAAAGATTTTGGACTTCAAATAATTTCTATGTTCGGAAGTACATATACCTGCGAACGCGCATTTTCTGATATGAAATATGTAAAATCATGATACAGAAACTGCTTGAAAGACTCTACACTTGAACATGTATTTCGGCTCGCAACAGCAAATATCGATATGGACGTAAAAGAAATTATTGCCCATCAACTACGGCCACAATGCTCCCATTAAATTTATTAAATATTTGATAAGATTTAGAAATTTTATAGTGGTGTTGCGGATCACAAAAATGGATAGCCACTGAGCGTGAGTATTAAAAGCTATATTTCAAAACCAAATTCAATACAAGGTAAATTGTTACAAAGGAAATATGGATGAAGTATCTTATTAACAAATCAACTATTAACATGCACAAGTCATCAATCTTCACGTAGAGCACACAACATCAGCTCTGTGTATTTTACTAAATACTACCTTTTACTTGATTTACCAGGTCAAAGAAGGTCTAAGGAGAAGAAGGCTAGCTTCGCACAAGCGTAAGTGGCGCCGTTCTGCGGAATTTTACCGAAGCTGAACGTGGCAAATTGATGTGCATGCACAAAAACAACTGTAAGGGGCGATCTGCGCATGCGCAGTGCAATCATTTTTAGTCCACTGCAGCTGTGGTTTGTCTTACTCTTGGTATATTTATTGCGATTTAATCAGTGTTTCAACCTGTGTAACACCCATGACTGTTTGGCAGAGTGATAGCTGACCCTAAAGTTATTCAATGAGAATTTTATCCCGTCCAGGAGTATATTTCACGATACCTGGAAAAGCCGTTGTATGTTTATTTTGAGTAATTTTGCAGAATTTTTAAAATTAATATGTAAATTAATACATTTAATCATCTTGCGAACATGTAAGTCAATGTATGTTGCAGCTTTGTGTTCCCTGGAGCATATCGACCTATATAGGTGTCTGCAGTTTGTTCTAATAGTAACTTTTTTTATGGTTGATACGAGAAGTGCCTGCTGCCATCTATTGACAGTTTATACAAGTAAGAAACTCGATGTGACTTTAATTGAAAATATCCTAAGTTCTATAAAATATAATTAAACAAAACATGTTGTCTCGCATTAAGCCATAAATTTCAATTTATTATAATATATTAAATATAGTAGAAAGTTCTAAATATTAAAATTTTTATGTTGAGCATAGCTACTACTTGTTTTACAAAATGGGGTTTTATTAAGGAAAATAATTTTAACTAATCCTTGTGAAAAGGAAATCATGATGGTAAAATTTAAGAAATGAACACTTTGAACAGAGTCAAAGTGTATGTAAAATTAGTCATTGAAAACCTTGCTGGGCGGTGGAAAAATAATGCAAGGAACTGGCTACTTTCCCTGGCTAGGTGGCTTCACTGCAATACACGAATTTGCCATGTTTAGAGGGCGCTGCAATCGAAAAGTTTACATTACGTCTATGGAAGTTAGCTCTCTTCTCCCTTAGACACTCCTTGACCAGGTCACCCGAAGATCTTCACTCGTAAACCAATTCTCGTCCTGTGCTAATAACTTTTCACACACTAGCCGAACAAAAAGACAGTCCGTGTAGACATTCGAAGTTAGCCATAAAAGTTCCCACTTTTATACTTCCGCGTATACACAACACATCAAGTTACTTCTTGATACTTAACGATAAAAGATCCCACTTTTATCCTTCCGCGTATACACAACACATCAAGTTACTTCTTGATACTTAACGCGCACTGTCTCAGAACAGCCCACCGGCCATTTTCGAACTCTTCGACCGTTACAACACAACGACCGTTAACGCTCCACTCTTCTTCTCCAAATTCTCCCAAAGTTCTTATTCGTTGGCTGAAACTTTTTGCTTTCGGTTGCCAGATTCCTTCTGTCGTAACAGTGGTTTATTATTACTTATTACATTTTGTATAAATAAAATATTTTTGGGGTTTTTTAGGTTTATTATTACTTATTATATTTCGTATAAATAAAATAATTTTTTGAGATGACATGAACTGACTTTTCAATTACCTATCCTATTCTATTCTTTTTTTTGACCCGCGAAAAATTGGCAAAATAAAAAATGGCCCGCGGTCTTGGACAGCACTGATGTAGACGAATGCATTTTCATCATCTCATCTTGACTATATTTCTGTTTAATGCACTAGATGGCAACATTTGAGGAAATGGACTCGGAAAACTAACACGACCTAACACGAAAGTACAGAGTTACAATTCATTTCAAATAAAAAATATTTTGTGTGGTTTTGAAAAGAAAAGGAATTTTCAGTTTATACAAAATGAGTAAAGGAATGAAATGAAAATATATTTTAAAATTTATAATTTAAACGATTCACTAATATTTTGCTTCTTGGAAAAGCAGGAAGCCAATCAAGTTTCCAATTCTGTATTGTCCATTGAAACAAATATGGATGACACGATGTGACAGAGCCTCTGGATCCTAAAATAAAAACACAAAAAGCATTCTTATTTTATCGGTTTGATTCAATCTGCTTATTTTATGCATTACCATAATGATTCTAAACATTTATCCTTCTGAAATAAAGATCTCGGACATAGCAGTCGGCTGTAATTTTTTATCAATTTGTTCTTTTAAAAAAAAATAATATTTTTCTAATATGTTTCAACATTAAATGTTCTTTTCCTTCTGCAGTCAATGTGCTTCGATCCTAAATGCAAACCTTAGAAGAGGAACGCTATTTTTCCAATTTCATTTCGACCAATTCTCGCTATTTTTCCAATTTCATTTCGACCAATTCTCGCTATTTTTCCAATTTCATTTTCTGCGTCTCTCGTTTATTATTTCGGAATTATGAAATCGACTTATCTGGAAAATCTCAATGCTAGCGGACGTACAGTCGCTCAAAAGAAAAAAAAACCCCGAACACTATGGTTGATTACAGAATTCAGAGAAAATATCTGGCAACGATTTTTTTAGAAATTGGTGATTTGGCCAACCTTCGTGTACTGTACCAAACGCCACTCTTTATTTCGGGGTGGGGGGCGGGTCCCGAAGACCCGCCCCCCATGGGGAAAGCACGTGCTCTAGTCTCATGACACTACACGTGCTTGGCAAGAGAAGCCTAGAAGTAGAAGATGAAGTTTGTCTCAGAGGAGACCAGTAGGGACTTGGAGTATGGGTGGTGTTATAGGGGGTGCAGAATGCAGCCCGGGAGGAAAGGAGGAAAATAAGTAAGAGAGCGAAAGCATCTCCTGGTCTCAAAGAAGAGAATCCTGGAGCCGGCAGACAAGCCAGCCTATGTCCCTCAAGTGTGTCCTGACACAGGCACTCTCAATGGACACTGTGACCAACTCGCCTGCTACCTCATTGATCGCTTGGGAGTCCCTGAGTTCGTTAGCGAACCCTTCTGTAATCGGACACTTCAGGATGTTGTGCCCGACATCTGCTTCTGGAGCTCCACAGCCGCAGTAACTGTGGGTAGCAATCTTAAACCGCTCCAGGTATTTGGGGAAGCTCCCATGTCCCGTAAGGACCTGCGTCAAATAATGGTCAGAGAACATCAGGGATAGACTGACCCTTTTCAAGAATGTCTTTGTTTGTAGACCATTCTCATTCATCTCCCAGAGCCTCTGCCACTCCGTTATTACTCTTCGACCAATTATAGACTCCAGGGTTGTTTTTGAAGTCTTTACCGCTAGCACAGGTTGAGTATTATTATCTGCGGAGCAGGCCAGTTCGTCTGCCCACTCGTTTCCTTCATGACCTACGTGTGCCTTGATCCAGGAGAAGGATACTCTGGGCATGTTCTGATTGCCCAGGATGCACTTGATCTCATTTACTATCTGATGCCTGTTGTTTGCATCTTCAAGTGTTTGCAGAGCTGCCTGGCTGTCCATTGAGCCGTATGTTGTTATCCTGACCGCCGTCATTGAGGGCCCAGGCAAGGGCCTCTCTGATGGCGAGCAGCTCTGCTTGGAAGGCTGAGCCATTATTCGTTACCTTCCTATTATAGTCACACACCTTGGCCCTTTGATTGTAGACAGTGAAGGCTAGGCCCACACTGTCCTCGCTCTTGGAACCGTCGGTGTATATCTCTGTACCTGATCCTGATGGTAACTCCTTGGACCATGGCACACACAGTCGTCTCGTGGGATGGAGTTCCCACTTAGCGGTATTAATTTCATACTGCTCGGGGTCATACTGAACTCCGAGGAATGTTGCTTTCTCCTTAGCCTACAAAACTCTAAAAATGGTCGCTTCTTTGCTGACCGTCAAAAATAGTGGAGGGATCCCTGCTAATACCAGGAGGGCATCCGTAGATGTTGTCCTATAAGCCCTGGTGATACGCAGTAAAGCTGGTCATTGGGCAGCAAGCAGCCTTCTACACATTATGGAGTGGTCCGTCGGGCGCCACCAGGTGCCCGCACCATAGATTAGGATCCACTCCGTTCCCCTCAGGTTAATTTCTTTGAGGACTTCGCTTCTGAGTCCCATTGAGACGCGAGCCATTCGCCCCAGCTTGCACATAACATTGGCGCATTTCGCTTTGAGGTCCTGCAGGTGTGGGATCCAGCTCATCCTCTCATCCAGAGTGATCCCCAAGTACTTAAGAGTCGTCATGTGGCGGATGTTTTCGCCTTGTAATTTGTAAATAGGGTACCTCTTTTTGAGGATACCCTCTTTAGCAACAGTCATAGCTGTTGTTTTAGCAAAGCTGAACCCTAGCTTATTGCTCAAACACCATCCTTCGAGTATTGATAGTGCTGCTTTTCCAGCAGTCTCCAGTCTAGCTCTGGAGGGTGCTGTTATAACAAGCAGCATATCATTAGCATAGGCCTGGAGCCAGACGCCCTCTGATAGGGTCAACTCCAGGGCAGTATCAGCGACCAAGTTCCAGAGGAATGGTCCACTGCACGAACCCTGTGGGCAGCCTCTTTCCAAGTTTCTTGAGGATGACCTGCTAGCGTGGGAGTATCTGACCGTCCTCTCATGAGGTAATTGGCCACTAGGACAATAATGTTCCTGGGGACAAGAACATTCTTTTAATCTTTTTAATATTGCAGTCCACCAGTCGTTGCCAAAGGCGCCCGTCACGTCTAAGGTAATAAGAGAGGTATGCATCTTGTGCATTTTGTTTACCTTAACAATGTCCACCACTTGTTTGATGGCGCTTGTGGTGGACTGGTTTGTCCCGAACCCGAATTGCTTTGGGTTCAGGAATCCGTTTTTATAACAGTGGAAATACATCCTGTTTGTCAGGAGTTTATCTAGCACTTTTCCCAGCACCGGCAACAGACATATTGGTCTGTACGATCTTGCATCTGCCGGGTATCTGCCTGCCTTATTGAAAAGGACCAGGTCAGCCTGTTTCCAGGCTTGTGGGAAAGCTCCCAGTTTCAAACAAGTGTTGAAGAGCTGGGTGAACAGATCTTTATGTTCATTGAACACTTGAGATATGATTTCCACAGTCAGACCATCGTATCCCGGGGCTTTGCCCCGGGCCATATCTCTTATAACCTCTCCTACTTCCCCTTTCGTAAACGGAACGTCATCTGGCGTATCCGGTAGGAGTTAATGATCCCTTAGGAGTTGATGTTCCGTATCATCAGAGCTCCTGTCATTTTTAGGGAATAAATTATCTAAAAGTACCTGGATTGCTTCGCTAAAGGAAGAGGTCTTGGACCCATCATCTTTGCGAACATATTCACATGCCAGGGGTTTTAAGTCCTTCTCCGTTGCCAGCATGTACTGCAGAGTAAATAGGTTCTGGGCAGAGACATCACTACAAAACTTTGGCCAGGAGGCAAGCTGCGCTTGTCGTATAGCTAGCTTATACCCAGCCTGTTCCTTCTTGTATATTTCCTCTTTGGTGCTTCTTTCCCCATTGTGGCACCTTTGATACCTTCTTCTCAGAGCTCTTACCCTTTTCCTCTTTATACTGAGCTCAGGTGTCCACCAGGGCACTGATCTACTGCCTATCCTGGGTTGCCTCTTGAAACCAAAGGTTGTCTCACATCCAGTGCTCATACACTTCGTCAGTTCTCTCAAGATGTCATTTAGAGAAACACAATCACCTATATTCGTGAAGCGCTGGCTGATCTCCGCCAGTTCCGGTGTCACAGAGTGCAGGAGCTTACACCACTCAGGAGCCCTGCCCACCGCAAACCGTTTTACATATTGAGGGGAAGTTGTTATTCCACCTACCTGGAATACGATATAGTTGTGGTTGCTGTTAGTGACCTTGTCGCTAACGCACCAATTCTGGACCATAGGGAACATCCGAGGCGTTACCAGGGTCAAGTCAATCCAGCTATGGCCTCTTGGGCCATTAAAGGTAACTGGTGTATCCCAATCATTTAATAGAAATAGGTCAGCAGAGTTGATAAAATCCAGAGTCATATCACCTCTGACATCTTGTCCATTTGAACCCCACAGGGGATGCTTCGCATTCAACTCCCCGCCTATTATAACGTACTTAGAGTTAACTCGAGTCAGGACGTTTTGTAACTCGGTCAACAAGTCCTCTATGTTGTTATTCGGAGGACAGTAGATGGAGTGTACTAATAATCGTCCGTAGCCGATCTCCACTACTACAATAGTTTCTGTGTGATATGCCAAGATGGCGTTCACTTTGGGATTCAAAACGACAACTCCAGCTTTAGGTTTGGCTCCTTTTATGATAAATAGCTTGCTGGTCAGAGGGAGCCCCCGTATGATGTTCTCAGTGCAGTAAGGTTCCTGCACTAAAGCAACATCGACTCCTTCTTCTTTTATCTCCTGGCTGAGTTGGGCCATTGCGGCACTTGCCCAATGGCAATTCAATTTATCTGTATAAATTTAAGACTCGCCCTTTGACCACCTGGAAGCCTACTGCCCATAGTCAGTACGCTTGCGCATCAACTTCAATTCACGACAGTACGACGGACATTTTATGTCCATCGCACTGTGGCCAATGTTGGACTTGGCCCCGTATTCCTTGTTTGCCAATTTGCAAACTATGCACGGCGGCTTTGGCTTCTTGCACTCCTTATATGAGTGCTTGCCCGCACACTGTGAGCACCGTTGCATCTTCTTTTCGCAATCCTTTTGCATGTGCCCAAATGCATAGCACTTATAACATCTGAGCACCCTGATATAATCTTTCACGAAGTATCGTGACCATCCCACATTTAGCCTACCTACGTCTAATAACTTTCTGTGTGAGGCAATACTAACCTCAAACACCCAGTGGACTGTATTCTCCACTCTTGATCTTACTGTAAACAGTGGTCATCCGTAGTCAAAACGCCTGTTCTGCGTTCAGTCCGTTTTGACTACGGATGACCCTCTGGAGGTCCTTGCGGCGGATGTCCTTATCCACACCGCAGACCATGATTTTTGGCCTTAGCCTTTTGGCTGATTTGGCCTCGAGGGTGTCTTTGAGTACATCATGGCTGTCTACTGCCTGTTTTAGACAGTCCATGTCCTCTTTGACCTGCATTCCACGATGACGCCGTTTGCCCTCATTGGCTTCACAGTCATCACCCCTAGATTTAGATCCGTTGGATTTATACTATTCTTAAGGCTATCCCTTACCTCAATGGCTGTCTTCTCTTTATTCTTAGAGAAGATTAGCAGGGTATGCCTTTCCTTCAGGGGAGTGGGCTTTTTAGCCACCACTGATCCACCCTTGCCTGATCCTTGGCCACCGACAGCCTTCGCATAAGTCGGCGGCTTCTCTTTTACTACTGGAAGACATGCAGCTCTTTCCGTAATGCGCCCTCTCATGGTTGCGATCTCAATCTCTTGGTCACAGACAAAGGTGTGCAGCTTCTTTGCTGCACCCATTACTAAGTCTTGTAACTCGTTCTCCAGTCTAAAGCGGAACATCGCTACCGCGAGTTCCTCCAAAAGACCAGCTGCAGTCGCCAGCCTACCTTAACCCTTCTCGTTTACGTTGGGTTCCTCCACTTTATCCGGGGCATTTTCTACATTTGGGCACCCTTTATCTATTCCTCTATCTGGGTACTCTATAACTTGTGGAGGCCCATTCCTTACACCCTCGGTACTTGTGGTGGGAGGGGGAGTCTCCGGGACTTCCTCCACTACCGCTTCCGGATCAGTATCCTCTATGGGCTTACTGTCCTTTTTTCCAGTCCATCTACCTTTC
Source organism: Ryuthela nishihirai (assembly GCA_038380435.1). Lineage (NCBI taxonomy): Eukaryota > Metazoa > Arthropoda > Arachnida > Araneae > Heptathelidae > Ryuthela > Ryuthela nishihirai. The sequence goes on from JAWZYU010000005.1 coordinate 45,677,672, forward strand.
TCACCTGATTCAGTCGTCGTCTTCATCTTTTTCATGGGTTTAGGGTATTTCACCCAGGAGGTCTCCACCCACAACCGAGCCCAACAAGGGGAGGCCTCAGAGATATAATTCATTGCTCGAGGTACCTCAGAGCTGCGCCCAGGTTATACCCAGACTTCGGATCTCCCCTCGGACCAAAGCATGATCCGGGCCGAGGCCCGGAACTAGTCCGGGTCCCGGTTCAGATCCAACCCCTATCGTCAAGATTCACCTCCACCCGGTTGACTCCACAACCGTCCCTGACCCACCCCGGTCAAGGGGTAGGACAGGGGATGCCTCACGAACCGATTGATCTGAGTGAGCCAGCTCAGACCGCCCGTTTTATTGAAGCAGGGACCGAGGACGGTGTATTGGGCTACTAGCTTGCCTGACCCTCAACCGCCAGGATCCCCTTTTCTACATTACGGGTCTCCACCCACGGTAAACTGGTGGGCCTCTCATTGGCGTGGCGACCATGATATATCTACCCGCTTGCCCTTATGGGCCTATCATAACCTGCTCCACTGGCCACCTCTTTCCCTATTAGATATATTGACCAATTCCGGCCAATCTAAGGCCAGGAACCTCTCAAGAGTCAGTATCAGAGGTGAGGCCCGCACACCTAGGACGTATCAGGGTGCAAAATTCCGCCCAAGTTCCCGGCAGCTTCAACACGGAAATGGGAATTTGGCGAAGTAAAAAGGGGGCAGGACAGGAATCCATGTCCAAAGGACCAAGGACTCCTATCCTCCCCCGTGTTAAAGAGTTACGATCTCAACCTAAACTCGCCAAATGACACAGAGACCTGTGAACCTGAAAAAGAAATAGAAACTGTGGGAGAGAGACTTGTATATCTTGACACAAGCTCCCTCCCCTGAATTTAACAGACCTGTAAGTTTGGGCTCTCCCTTAGCCTCATGGCGTCTGTACGCCTCTGCTCTTTTATAGTACGTTCACTATCGCACTTTTAACATCCTCAGTCTTTATACTGCAGTGCTCCTTTTTGTACTGCCAGTATTGTTTTTGCCTTATCTCTTTTCTCATCCAACTCACTAACTCGTTTTACTCCACCATTCCATACATTTCACTTTCCTTTTCATCGCCTTTTAATTTATTATCTTGTGCTTACATTGCACTTTCCTCCTTTTCCATTTCACTTACTTTACTTCCATTTCTACTTCACTTCACTTCTTTCATACTTACATCCTGGTTTTCGGGGGCGGGGGTGGCTCAGTCGGTGGTGCGCCAGGCTCGTAATCTGTAGTTCCCAGGTTCGAGTCCCAGCTGGGTCAGCGTTGAGATTTATCTCCGCAAAAATTTCCCCGCCCTGCCCACGGTCAGTAGGGGACACCGATGGGCTTGGAAAGGCCGCCGTCCGTCTGATGGAACGTTAAGGCGGGTGTCCGTGTGCGGGAGAGCCATACCCTGTGCACGTTAAAGAACACGCTGGATGGCCTTGACGGGAGGCTACCATCTGTCTCCCAACAGCTGTTCCAGTGGGTCCCCTTCTCCAACCTTCTCTGAGCCTTCGGGGTCCATGTGACCTCGAAGTGACCATTTAGCCCATTTAGCCCATGGCCTCCATGTGACCATTTAGCCCATGGTGTGCAAAAAAGTGCCGCTCAGAGGTAAAACAACCCAACCCAATCCTGGTTTTCGACCTCTTGTGACTTCTGAAACAGCATCGCGCGCCATTTAATTGTGTAAATTGGAGAAATTCCAACTCGGAGAGCAAACGATGAATAAGAAGACAACAGCAGAAGTGCGAAGGGAGTTTGTCAACCAATCATCCAGTGCCATTGCACTGTGGCCATTCAATGACATTGTTACGACAGATGAACGTGCTGCAGTGACTTCATGAAAAACGTGACATGAACGCTCGCATATACTTGTGCGTGAGATTTATACAACAAACGAATATGAATGTAGAACCGACCTAAAAAAAGGGAATTTCAGTGCTGGAATTGAAGTGCTAAAAAAAAGGAATTTCAGTGCTGGAATTGAAGAGATCTAGAAAGGAGGTATAAATAGTCTGAGTCAGTACACGATAAGTAAAAAAACAAGAAATATTTTTATGTGGTGTGTGCGCGGGTGGCTGTTTTGTTTTACTAGTATGATAAATCTAGTGAGTTAGAACAAATAAAAGGATTCTTTACGCCTAATAAAAATAATAAATACCCCCTCAAGCAGCTGCTTGCCACAGAGGTCTGACAGGAGCCTGTCAGTTTATATGCCACAGTAGGAGATCTGAGAGGATGGCAGGACCTCAGCAGAAAAACGACGCACACATCCATGCCTAAATCCGGGGCTCGAACCCAGGTCCCTTAGATCAATAGCCAAGCGTGCTAACCACTCGGCCACGGGACGGCTTTTTCGCCTAAAATGAAGAAATTCAAGAGACTTGGCAATCAAAACGAAGAGTTATTAGTTTAGTAAAACAGACAGAGCTTAAATGCTCTGTAAAAAAAGGGTTATTAATTTATGTACGATAGTAGTTAGTTTATTTATAAGTTATTTCATCCATATTTTTGTAATAATTTGCATTGTATTGTAATTTGCATTGTAAAAATATACTTATTATACTCACGCTCAGTGTCATCCTGGGGCGGGGGTGGCTCATTCTGTAGCGCGCCAGGCTCGTAATCTGTAGTTCCCAGGTTCGAGTCCCAGCTGGGTCAGCGTTGAGATTTATCTCCGCAAAATTCCCCGCCCTGCCCACGGTCAGTAGGGGACACCGATGGGCTTGGTAAAGGCCGCCGTCCGTCGGATGGAACGTTAAGCCGTGGCCTCGTGTGCGGGAGAGCCATACCCTGTACACGTTAAAGAACACGCTGGATGGCCTTGACGGGAGGCTACCATCTGTCTCCCAACAGCTGTTCCAGTGGGGTTCCCTCCTCCAACCTTCTCTGAGCCTTCGGGGTCCTTGTGACCTGGCCATTTAGCTCATGGTGTGCAAAAAAGTGCCGCTCAGAGGTAAAACAACCCAACCCAGACCCGTATCTAGGGGGTAAAAGATTAGGAGAGGGTTATTCTTGTGAAAGGGGTGTGTATGTGAAAGTGATCTCTACCAAAGTGGGCTGAGGCAGGAAATAATTCTAGTTACGATAATAAAACGGAATTGGTCTAACTGAGTTATTAGAGAGGAAAGAGAAGACAAAGTTCAAGAAGTCATTTCTATTAACAATGAAAGGAGAGCTAACTTTCTAAGATAATTACTGAAAACATCTGCGTCATCTTAGGTCGTTGTTATCAAAGCGAAGTCTCTTGCTATTAATACTTCCAACTTAATGTTTCTTGTAAATTAAGACTGAGAATCTGGATGCTTTTTGATACGACTTATTTTACTCCACAGGATGAAAAAGAGATTCATCCGGAACAGATTCGATGGGCCGATGCCTTCCTCGTGGTGTACAGCATCTGCGATCGTTCCACCTTCGAGCACGCCCTGCACTACGTCAGCATGATCAAAGCATCGCGAGCGCCCAGCTACGTGCCTGTCACTTTGGTAGGTAACATGTTGGACTTGGAACATGGTCGCCAAGTGGCACTGGATGACGCCCACGAACGAGCAGTGCGTTTAGGGTGTCACGTGTTCGAGGTGTCTGCTGCGGAGAGCCACGTTGGGATCACCGTCGTCTTCCAGGGACTCATCAGGGAGATTCGGACTCTGCACATGCAGCGCTCGCTCCCCAGGCATCGCAAGCTCAGCATTGTCACCATGTCGAGGATGTTCGGCGCAGTGTTTGGCAAGAACAACGGGAAAGTGGAAGCCAGGAAACGAAGAACATCTTTTTCCTTATGATTTGCTGCTTTTCGTTGCACACTCAAGATAACAGGGTGGACTGGATAAGGAAACTTTCATATCCCAACAAGAATCTGGTTGAAGGTGACTCTTGCAGATGCCCACAAACAGGAAAAAATATTCTACGGAAAAAAGGAATGGGGATGAAAATCGAGTTAAATATTTTGGTAAAAATAAAGCTTTTTATTAAATGTGATGGTGAAGATTTTTATTCAAATATTCTTTTGAACAGACAGGCCGAAAGCTTTGATCGTTTTACTTCTATCAGGCCATTCATTCATATCTCACGAGTTAATTCGCTAAACTGGCAACAAAAGGCTCAAAACAGTTTTCACCAATCGATGCAGACATGGCAGCAGATTCAAAGTTTTGCTCCGACATCTCAAAAGTGGGTTTTTGACTATAATTCGCAAAAAAACACGAAATTTTTTTATTAATTGCAATTTATTTCTGATTTAGTTAACTTTTTAAGATGAAAATTAAGTTGTTTTTCCGAATGTCTTTGAATATATTATTTATAATTATAATTATTCTAATAAATGTTAATACATTCGTTATAATTATAAACATAAAGCATTTATTGTTTGTTTGTGTAATTTCATTACACTTAAAAAACAGTAAAATAATGAATGCATAAAGAGTTAATATTTCAAAGTAAAAAAAAAAAATTCAATATATATATATGATTCAATTTTAGTTTAGAAAACAAATTTTGTTGAAAATATTCTCTCCAAGCAATCTATATGTCATTTGCTATTGATGAAAGGTTCGCAAACACCATAACCGGTTCTGGATGAAGAATCATGGAAACAAATCATCGGTATCATAGTGTTGGAAGATTTCTGTTTATCAGCTGCAATCCCAGCTGCAATAGTGGCTGCAAAAATTGGTTCAATGACCTGCTAGCTGATCCTATGAACTGCTTTCAAAAAAAATATCGAAATTAAAAGTGTCCCGAGCACACTTTCCAAGCCAAACGTTAGTTAAAGCACCGTAAGATGGGAAATGGATTTGATCATCTAAATTTAATAGAGAAACGGACTAATCTAGTCGCAGCATCAATCCGCACCATTAAAGTCGAAGGAAATTGGTGTTTAATGTGAAATTGTATAGCAAAACGTAAAATTGTGTAGAATATCTAACTTATTCCTGTTTTTCCTCAATGCCCGCAAAATCTTTTTTTATGTATTTGCTCAACACTACTCATAGTGCACGAGAGCATTACAGGTAAAGCACTTTGCAGTCGTAGTCGTTAACAGCATCATTCAAGAAAATAATAAGAAAGAAATAATAATAATCATTCAAGAAAATAATAATCATTCAAGAGAATAAAATCAATAATAAATTCACAGATTACCTGGTGACATATAATTCAAGAAATAATTTTATGGGAAAGAATAAGTTTCTCCAATGAGTGGGATTCAAAACCCACGCCTCTCATTACATGCCAGGTGCTATCATCAGCTCCATCATTTAACCACTTAATTCTGACTTTTAAATCTTGTCGCCCATGGCGTCATCTATGATCAGAAAAGGCAACTTATATATAAAAAAAAATACCCTCTCAAGCAGCTGCTTGCCACAGAGGTCTGACAGGAGCCTGTCAGACCTCTGTGGCAAGCAGCTGCTTGAGGGGGTATTTATTATTATATATATTATTACAAATTAAACGGATGAAACTGAGCGTGAGTTCAATTAAATAGCATATCACAATGATAATTCTAAAATAATGCGATTTATTACATAAGTATGGATAATATCATTTACAGAAACTAAATTCAACCAGTGCTTATCATATATGTGAGCAAATCTACAATCTGTCGAGAATCTTACAAACAACTAAATGTAATTATATACCAAGTGATGAATTTTTGTTACAGAAAGGTTAAAACCAGCTCTGTCTACTCGACTAACACATTGCCTTTTCGTTTTGATTGCCTCTTCTCTTGTATAACCTTCACATCAGCGTAAATAATCCTTTGTCTTTTCTTACTAGTTTTACTAACAAAATTCTACACTAATTAACTCTTTAAACTTCCTGCACACGCACCACATTAAAATACTTCTTTAGATTATTTTGTCACGTTTGTCCTTTTGCACTCGAATTGCGCTTCATAACACAACTTTATTCCTTATTCTTTCAATCTAGTTCGTTCGATGTTGTTGGTGACGTAGCTCTCACGCTGAAGCATACGCGATCATTCATGACACATTGATCATAAAGTCATTGTAGCACGTTCATCTGTCGTAACAATATATATATGGAGAAATATTCGATAATTATTTTATGAATTATACGTCAACAGGTAAATGTGAAATTATTGATTTATTCTTTCATTAACAACGCTCTAGCGTGAGACTTCCTTATTTAACATCTATTTAAAAAAAAAACTATAAAATAGAGGAGGAAACGTTATACTGCATTGGAAATCCCCCCCCCCCAATCTTTTTTCCACATCCGGGTCTTTTTTTATATGTTAGTATATGATAGTTACCAATAGTCATATTCTTTTGTAGTCAGAGTTAAGAACTGTAAGTCAAATAGTGAAAAGATCTCTATGCTTGAGTTTTTTCTTTATCCAGTATTTGAAGAATACAGCGAAGATAATGACTTAACTATAAACCAATGGATTGCTGTGAAAACAAAAGAATAAGCGTATTACAGGCTTTTTTTTAGTTCAGCTTTAATCCCCTTTGAGGCTTTCTATTTAATAGCATCATAGCCAATTAAATTGCTTTTATATAGACAGAACAGAAATATTTGGACAAGTAAGTTTTTTAAAAAATTTCAAGCCCTATGAGGCGAGCAAGTAAATCGGAGAAATTTAATGTTACTGAGATTTGAGAACTTTCGCTACGAAACAAATTAATGCAATTCAAAGCATTAATTTGTTTAAACTTCTGTGAAATTAAATTTATAATTAGAGTGAAAAGAAAAAAAGAAAATGTCCATGTGAATAGCGATGTGAAAAATAAGATTCTTAGTATAAATTATTAGACTGAGGTTACTGAGTTGGTTTGTTTTACCTCTGAGGGGCACCTTTTTGCACACAATAGGCTAAATGGCCAGGCCACAAGGACCCCGAGGGCTCAGAGGAAATTGGGAGGGGACTCACTGGACAGCTATTAGGAGACAGATGGTAGACTCACGTCAAAGCCATCCAGCGTATTCTTTAACGTGCACAGGATATGGCTCTCCCGCATACGGGGTCACGGTTTAACGTCTCATACGACGGACAACGGCCTTTTCAAGTCCATCGGTGTCCCCTTTCTGACCGAGGGAAGGGCTGGGGTTTAGTGGAGATAAATCTCAAAGCGGGCACAGCTGGAACTCGAACCTGGGAACATTCAGATGCAAATCAGATTAAGTGCACGGCAATGATACATATAAATGATTACATTCAGGACTAACACGTGGCATACGGAGATATCACACCATATAATAAGAGATGGAACATGTATTTAGGATTGTAAGCTTTCGAAAAGCAAAATTACTTTCTACTAGAATGAAGACCCATTCCCAAATTTTTGCTATTGATTGGAATTAGCGTTTCAAATTCAGTCAACGGTCAGACGGTTCCAATCTCAAATTCAGACAATTGGTCAGACGGTTCCAATCTCACATAGGGACAATACGTTATTTATTCCATAGTTGTGCTAATCTAATGAATACAAGAATTAAATGCGATCGATTGCACTGCCAATAAAACAACTTTTATATATTTTGATACTTATGGACAAATGTAACAATTTTTTTTTTCAGAATTTTTTTGTGTGTTTTACTGTTTTTTTTTATGTACGATGAGGTTCTAATCTTATCAGGTTCGAGTTTCCACGGCTCAGGCGATAGAACGCCAGGCTCGTAATCTACAGTTCCCAGGTTCAAGTCCCGTATGGGCCAGCATTGAGATTTATCTCCGCTAAACTCCTCGCCCTGCCCTTGTTCAGTACGGGACACCGTTGAGCTTGGAAAGTGGACCGTCCATCGAATAGGGTGTTAAACCGTGGCCCATGTGCGGAAGAGCCATACCCTCTGCACGTTAAAGAATACTCTGGAAGACGTTGGGGAATGCTACCATCTAGCTGTTATCAGCTGTCCAATGAATCCAATTCACTCCTCCCCCCCAAAAAAGCTCTCTGAACTCTTTTTATCCTTGTGACGTGTCATTTATCCCATTGGGTGCAAGAAGAGTGCCGCTCAGAAGTAAGCCAACTAATCCCGAAGGCCTTATTTAGTGGGGCGGGGGTGGCTCAGTCGGTAGCGCGCCAGGCTTGTAATCTGTAGTTCCCAGGTTCGAGTCCCAGCTGGGTCAGCGTTAAGTTTATCTACGCAAAACTCCCAGAGCTGCCCTCTGTCAGTAGGGGGCACCGATGGGCTTGGAAAAGCAGTCTTCCGTCAGATGGGATGTTAAGCTGTGGCGCGTGTGCGGGAGAGCCATACTCTGTGCACGTTAGTAGTTTAGTGGCACTCCACGAAATCCCTTTGCACAGTGCTTTCCCCCCTATGACGTCACCGACCGGAAATTGACCTGTGTTGGTCCATGTTGCCTTCTGAACTCTGGGTCCTATGTTGCAATCAACAGGAAATTGGCCTCAGTGTCGCAAGTGTCGTGGCATTCATAATTAATAATTCATAATTAATAATTCATAATTAAAAATTCCTCCCCCTTTTAACCCCTGGTGCTATCTAGTTTTTAACTCTAATTTTAAGTCCTCCTTCTCAAATAAGTCTCGATTTTTTCTTTATTTCAGACTAACCTTTTATTTTAAAACCTCGATTTTGCAAACCCTCTGGTTGACCTATATTTTACGCCCTCCACTTGCAAACCCCCTGGTTGACCTATATTTTAAGCCCTACTTATATTTTAACCCCCCCCTTCTCGAATAGTCTCGATTTTTCTTGATTTCAGACCCCCTGGTTGACCACCTATATTTTAAACTTCCCTTCTCGAATAGTCTCGATTTTTCTTGATTAGACCCCACCCATATTTTAAGCCCTCTTCATAGACCCCCTGGTTGACCTATATTTTAAGCCCCCCTTCTCGAATAGTCTCGATTTTTCTTGATTTCAGACCCCCTGGTTGACCCACCTATATTTTAAACTCCCCTTCTCGAATAATCTCGTTTTTTCCTGATTTCGGATCCCTTGGGTTGTCTTTATTTTAAATCATCTCTCTAAAGACCCCCCTGCTGGTGGACCTATATTTGGTCTAATCAAGAATGATTAGACCCTACCCATATTTTAAGCCCTCTTCATAGACCCCCTGGTTGACCTATATTTTAAACCCCCCTTCTCGAATAGTCTCGATTTTTCTTGATTTCAGACCCCCTGGTTGATCCACCTATATTTTAAACTCCCCTTCTCGAATAATCTCGATTTTTCTTGATTAGACCCTACCCATATTTTAAGCCCTCTTCATAGACCCCTGGTTGACCTATATTTTAAGCCCCCCTTCTCGAATAGTCTCGATTTTTCTTGATTTCAGACCCACTGGTTGACCCACCTATATTTTAAACTCCCCTTCTCGAATAATCTCGTTTTTTCCTGATTTCGGATCCCTTGGGTTGTCTTTATTTTAAATCATCTCTCTAAAGACCCCCCTGCTGGTGGACCTATATTTTAAGCCCCCTCTTTAAAGATCCCCGGGTTGACCCATTGCAAATCAGTTTTTGCACATTTAATCAGTGTTATCCAACGTGTGTACTATTTTTGGTGCGTCTCCTGTATTTAAAAAAAATTGCTTCCGACAGCGTGATTTGATCTCGCTAAAACTCGTTAATCATCAACTACATTAATTAAAACTCTTATCAAAAGTTCCGTCCCCCTCATTAACAGTTCCATCCCCCTTTCAAGGACTATCCCACAGTAACTGTTTTAAAAGACTGTCCCGCAGATAAATGCTATTGGGTAAGAAATTAATAAAAGGTAAACGGTGAAAAAATTCTGATTTTATTCGTAATTATGAAAAATATTGAGGGGTAATACGGTCTCGTGACATGTATAAGCGACATAAAAAAAACCCATGTTCGGTACAGGACCACGTTTTACTGACGGACGGTTTTTAACAAAACTCCTGAGAAATTAAAAAATATTATTCCAAATGTGAGGGTCACAAGGGTTTTATTGGCGGATGAATCTTGGATCACGTCATCCCCTGCGCTGTTTCCCTGTTTTCGGTATCAGGTGCGATGTCTTACAACATAAAAACCCACTGGCACTCTTTAACGTAGTTTTCGGACTCGAATTTTTTCCAAGTCCCGAGGTGGTTCTCCGCATTCCCAATTCTACCCTTTATGATAGGTCAGCGTCTCAATGTACCCCTTCGGAAGAATTTCCCTTCGACCCCCCTAAACCTTCAAGAGTTGAACTTTTCTTATTTAGTATCCAGCGGGATGAAGGATGTAGCCATCAGATATCTGTGTCTCAGCACTTTCCGCTTCAGGACTTCTTTTGGAAGATAAAGTGGTTTTACGTTTGTCTCAATTCATTACTCTCCGTTAGTATATCCGTTACGCGCGACATGGTTTAAAACTTTTTATTCCTGATACTTATTACCGTTGTATCCTCAGTACGTGATGCAAACTCATTCCTAGGAAGTAACAATCGATAAAAATTTCTTCCTCCGAAGAAAAATCAGCTAAAACAGTTTTAAAAATCGTCTCTGAATGTTATAGAAAGTAAGAATGCTAAAAGTACGTTACGGTTACCCTTGAGTAAAAAAAAACACACACACTTTAGTTCCATCATGAATGCATGTTAATGGAGTAGGGGACATTAGTTTTAGCAAATACTACAACTATAAAAAATAATACATTGTCTCACTCGTGCGTACCCTTTGAAAATCGTTCCAAAAAGAGAACATTATAACTCAAATAGTAAGACAGAAAAATTCAAAGACAGTGATACATGTAACAGTCATAAACAAGGTGAAACGGGATTTTCTTTACCATACCTATTGATGCGAGCCATCTAGTGGGGGAAAATAAGTGATCCTAATGACTAACTGATAAATGTCCCTCTTTAACAGATGACATGCTTTCATAGCTAAAAGAGTGCGTGCTTTATGAGACGGTAGCATTATGTTTATTTAATCTATCTTTTAAAATCTGACAAAACCATACGTACCCGTTAGGGTACAATGTTTAAGCAGAGTTTTTTACCAAACCGTTCACAAAAAATGTAAGAGGTTTAACACTCTGTGTAAAATATAGTATACGACTAAATAGTTTTTAAGGAACTATTATGTAGTCACTTTATGGGTAGTATAAACTATTCTCATCATTAAAGGTTAACGTTGGGTAAATATGGTAACCCACTAAGCAGAACTCTGCGTAAATAAAAATATGGTAATCTACTTAGCACATTATAACTAAATTAGCGTATAAACTAATCCGACACGCTCTTGGTACACATGGAAAGTAAAATTAATTAATGTACAAAGCACACATAATGTTTGTTATGCGTTATAGATAAATAGAAACGGTAACAAAACTCAACTACGTTATAGATAAAATAGTAATGGTAACAAAACTCAACTACGTTATAGATAAAATAGTAATGGTAACAAAACTCAACTACGTTATAGATAAAATAGTAATGGTAACAAAACTCAGCACTATAGTTAAAAGAAATGGTTGCAATATAGATATAAATCTTAAAATAAGCTCACCCTTACACGTCATAGGGTACGCAGAGGACCAGGAATATGAAATACAAATAGAAAATTAAAATTTTTACTTACAAAACACACACACACAACCAAACACACTGTACGAAAGGCAATCCTTTAACATATTTGGGTGGCTTTGAAAAAAGCCTTTTGTTTTTTCTTCTTTTTATATTTTTTTCTTCTTTTTATATATTTTTTTTTTCGTCTTTTTATTTTTTCCGGTTACTCGATCCTCCTCCTGCGGGAAGGAGGCGCAGAAAACTCGATCCATACAGGGGAGATGGTTGACACTGTCTCCTCTGAGTCAAGCGACTGAACGCCTGTCGTGTCCACCTCAGTTTCTGACGGTACTCCTCCTTTATTTCTCTCACGTATTCCTCCTTTATTTCCGACACGTACCCCTCCACGATTTCTCGCTCTACCAGCGGGTGAGCGTAGCTTGGAGGGTTCGCGATGAAGCCCCTTAGGTGCCTTACGGTGCTACGGGAGGAACCAGGGCGTAATACTGTATGACAAGAACATCGGCATACCACCCCGCTGCAAAACGTCTCCCACGCGTTGTCCTCCATGGTGACATAGAGTGCTCGCTGCTCCAGTAACATCTGAACATCGACATTCGTATCAGCATGACGGATTGGTGAAGGGGCCCTCACCCCCAACCTTGCACCAACTGGAGACCTTGGACGTGGTTCGAGGTGGCAGGAACAATTGCAAAACCTCCTGCGATGGGGATGGGTAGACGGTAGCCTATCCCTTGGATAGGTTAGTGAGAAATAACCGTGGCGTACAGTAAACCTTATTTTGACATAAGTTAGAATGAGTTCACACAACGCTCCTCGTTATATATGCATCGGTCTGGCCCATGCGGATGTTGATAGTCTCATCAAACTCTTCCGTTAAATGAAGGAAATAATTCATCGGGGCTTATCAGTTGTAAATATTGCAACATGCGTGCAAACATCGATCAACTTCCTCTCACTCAAATCAACATAACGATAAGAACTCTGACACGTGCATTACAGTAGAGGTTAAATCATGCTTTATATAGCACACGACTATGTCCGTGTCAAATTATGACTCACTTTTTAATATCCCTTCGTCTCGTTCTTAACGCATTTCGTACCCTCTACAGGATTTTGGGTTTTTCTAAGTTTGAAAATTCTCGGATTGCCGTTAGTTTCTATCGTTTATCGTGTGCTGATCAAAGCTCGTTAGGGGTTTTGCTTCCAAGTTCTTAATCCTAACAGCTCTCATGTCATCTTCTGTATTACCAAAAAACACATAGAAGATTGGCCCGAAAATGCACAAAGTACATGGTATTGAGTGACGTATTATCTTTAAAATATGTAGGAATGAGAATATACAGGAATACACAGTAGAATATTTAAGAGTGTTTAAAAACATCACCGTTTGCATTCCCTATAATATGGGAAACAGCATTCTCCCTTTGAATTTCATAGATTTCACAGGATTTTGGGTTTTTCTAAGTTTGAAAATTCTCGGATTGCCGTTAGTTTCTATCGTTTATCGTGTGCTGATCAAAGCTCGTTAGGGGTTTTGCTTCCAAGTTCTTAATCCTAACAGCTCTCATGTCATCTTCTGTATTACCAAAAAACACATAGAAGATTGGCCCGAAAATGCACAAAGTACATGGTATTGAGTGACGTATTATCTTTAAAATATGTAGGAATGAGAATATACAGGAATACACAGTAGAATATTTAAGAGTGTTTAAAAACATCACCGTTTGCATTCCCTATAATATGGGAAACAGCATTCTCCCTTTGAATTTCATAGAAACAAATTCTTAATGGAACAATAATGCTGCTTTTCATCGTCTGATAACAGTAGGAGATTTGCGTGCGCTTTAAATCTGAATGGTGTGATGTAGAGTGGGAACATCTCTTTCTCGTATCCAGTCAGAAATGTTAATTTTTTCGAATTTAGATATTTGATTTATTGTTAAAGGAAAATTAGACCTGATGTATTTTCTTCTAAATGTATATAGTTGTTAAGGTGTTCAGTGTTTCTTACTGCAGGATACAAAGTGGCTAAAACAGACAAAACATTTTTTGTCGGAATTACATGCATTAACAATAGCACGTTTTCATTAGTAATTCTCTTGGAGTAGGGATATAACTAGGTCCCGCAAGAGGCCAATGTTCATTTCACTATGGAGTACAGTATCCACTATGAGCTCCTTCAAATGAGGTCTTGATCTTCTTGCACACTGAATCCGATTCTCTGTTTAGGGATGATGTAGGAAGACTTGTGACACAGTTACTTTGGAAAAACGGGGTGCAGTGTTTGAAGGGGGGGCTTTTCGCCTGAAGCGCACTTGCACTGTAAGGTACCATTTAATAACTATTTTAAACTTTGTCCACTAAATTATTTCTCTGATCGTAATACATGCAATTGAATTTCGTTGAAACATATTTCTTCCCGACACTGTACCATAATTGTGTATTCTTATGGAAGTTGAGTGATTCAAGTCACTGGTTCATTTCTAACAATAGTTTTTCAAGTACGCTGAAATCTGGAGATGTTTTAGCACGAAATCAGTTGTGTTTAGCAGGAAAACACTGTGTTCTTCCCAGTGTTTTCCCAGTGATACCCCATTATTTAATTAGTTTCTATTTTTAATGAAGGAAATCGTTTTATCAGTAGCAAATATTGTCGAACGGATAGCAGGGCCAGAGTTGAGATTTATCTCCGCAAAACTCCCCGCCCTGGCGATGACGCTTCAGCTATCGGCACTGAGGTAGTGAGTTCAAATACGGCGACGAAAGCAAATTTTTTTTTTTTAAATACAGGAGACGTACTAAAAATAGTATGGACGTTGGATGACACCAATTAAATGCGCAAAAACTGATTTGGTTTAAAGAGGGGTTAAAATATAGGTGGATCAACAGGGGGGTCTATGAAGAGGGGCGGGCTTAAAATATGGGTTAAATAGGGGAAAAACCAGAAAATTCGAGAAGGGGACTTAAAATATAGGTCAACCATGGTGGGTCTTTTTGGAGGTGTTTTTACAATTGAGACTTATATCATCCTTTTCTGTGCAATTATTCTGAGGCTTGCATCAGCCGTTCTGAGGGAAGGAGGGGGGTTTAAAATATAGGTAAGGTTTAAAATATAGGTCGACGAGGGGGGGTCTTTTTGGAGGTGTTTTTACAATTGAGACTTGTATCATCCTTTTCTATGCAATTATTCTGAGGTTTGCATCAGCCGTTCCGAGGTAAGGAGGGGGGTTTAAAATATATGTAGGGTTTAAAATATAGGTCGACCAGGGGGTCTTTTTGGAGGTGTTTTTACAATTGAGACTTGTATCATCCTTTTCTGTGCAATTATTCTGAGGCTTGCATCAGCCGGTCCGAGGGAAGGAGGGGGTTTAAAATATAGGCAGGGTTTAAAATATAGGTCGACCAGGGGGTCTTTTTGGAGGTGTTTTTACAATTGAGACTTGTATCATCCTTTTCTCTGCAATTATTCTGAGGCTTGCATCAGCCGGTCCGAGGGAAGGAGGGGGGGTTAAAATATAGATAGGGCTTAAAATATAGGTCAACCAGGGGGTCTGCAAGTGGAGGGTTTAAAATATAAGTCAACCATTGGGGGGTCTGAAATAAAGAAAAATCGAGACTGTTGGAGAAGGAGGGCTTAAAATTAGAGTTAAAATAAGGATTTTTTTGGGAAAATAGTGTTCCTGATAGGCACTAGATAGCGCCAGGGGTTAAAAGGGGGAGGAATTTTTAATTATGAATTATTAATTATTAATAAGGAGCGCCAACGACAGTTGCGACACCAGGGTCAATTTCCTGTTAATTGCGACATAGGGGTCAAAGTTCAGAAGGCAACGTGGACCAACACGGGCCAATTTCCGGTCGATTGCAACATAGGGGGGGAAAGCACTGTGCAAAGGTTTCGTGGAGTGCCACTAAACTACTCACGTTAAATATCACGCTGGATGGCCTTGACGGGAGGCTAACATCTGTCTCCCAACAGCTGTTCCAGTGGGTCCCCTCCTCCAACCTTCTCTGAGTCTTCGGGGTCCATGTGACCTGGCCGTTTAGCCCATGGTGTGCAAAAAAGTGCCGCTCAGAGGTAAAACAACTCAACCCTTATTTAGTTATTCTCGTTAAATGATGGTTTTTACACGATTCTTTTAGACAAAAGTCTTTGAGGTGAACAAATAATCGCCAAGAGAAGAACAAAGGAAAGAATCGATGGCTCACTGCATTCGAATTCTCAACTCTCTTGGCTATGCATACGTAGTCGATGCATGTATGTATACATGCGTAGAGAGCTAATGCACAAGACCTAATTCAAATATTTAAATCTTTTCTCCAATAGATGGCGCAACTGACCGATCAAGTGAAGGGAGGAATTCCTTTGGTGAAAATGAGAAACATGGAAATAGTTTAAGTCACAGTACCAGGTCATACAGGGGAGATGAAATTGGATCTGACCATTACCTTCTTAAAAGTGTCGTAGCACAACACTTCTTAAGTTTAAGTTCCAAGTTTAAAAAAGTTCCAAGTTTAAGTTCCAAATAAAAAAAGTGAGATTGGAACCGTCTCACCTTTCAGAGCTTTAATTCTGAAGCTCTGAAAGACCCTGTTATAACTAAAGCTTACCTGATAGGTTACTTAGTCATTATGACAGTCACGGTTTGCTTACTTCTGAAGTTTGGGAAGAATGGGACCATTTTAAGCAGGCTTTTTTGGAAACTAACAGTACTCTTTTAGGAAAAAACGAGCAGAGGAGACAGAATTATTGAGTGATAAGGGACTTGAACTTATTTCGGAAAGAAAGAACTACAGGAATATCCTTAATCAATACCCTACTAGTCCTAATAGAAAGCGTTACAGAGAGCTTAATAAACGTGTAAAGGATCAGTTAGCTACTGATGAAAATCTTTGGCTTGTTGGCGTGGCTTGACAAAGCTAAGAAAGAAGTTAGACAGCACAACAGCAGAGCGCTGTACCAGATAGTTAATATTTTGTGTAGTAGAAAACGAGCAGGTATACAGGGATTGAAGGATAAGCAAGGTAAGGTTATAGAAGGTGAGGATTCTCTCATGGCTAGGTGGGCTGAGCATTTCAGTGATGTTCTAAACAATGTGGTTAGTTCTATTCCCATTGTAATAATAATACATGCATTACTGGCTTTAATGTTGGCCCTTATAACACAATATGAAGTTATTTCGGCTCTTTTTAAACTTAAACTTCATAAATCCCCAGGTGTAGATGAAATTACTACGGAAATGCTTAGAGCTGGGAATGTTTCTGTTACCACTTGGATGACTGAAATTCTGAATATCTTTTATGATAAAGGCATGGTTCCTAAGGATTTTACCAGAGCTATTGTTATCCCTATTTTCAAAAAAGGTGATCGCAGTTCTTGTGATAACTATAGGGGTATCAGCCTACTGTCTGTTCCAGGTAGACTTCTTTCCATGATTGTGCTTAATAGAATTAAGAATCTGGTTGACAGTCAATTGCGTGATGAGAATGTGGATTCAGAAATGGTAGGGGATGTGTGGATCAGATATTTTCACTCAGGCAGATTCAAGAGAAATGTTTATAGTTTCAGAAACCTTTGGTTGCTAGCTTTGTTGATTTCAAAAAGGCTTTCGACTCTGTTGATCGTCATAATTTGTGGTTGATTGTGAAATCATATGGTATACCAGACAAGTTAGTTAACATAATGAAAGCTCTCTTTAATAACACTGAGTCGTGTGTGAGAGTTGGTAAGTCTTGTAGCAATTGGTTTAGCATTACTTCTGGTGTTCGACAAGGGTGCATTTTGTCTCCTTTTCTCTTTAGTTTGGTTATTGATTATGTTATGCAAAATTCCCTGCAAGGGAAAGATTTTTACCTTAAATGGTCTGGAGATACG
This sequence comes from Ryuthela nishihirai, assembly GCA_038380435.1. Classification (NCBI taxonomy): domain Eukaryota; kingdom Metazoa; phylum Arthropoda; class Arachnida; order Araneae; family Heptathelidae; genus Ryuthela; species Ryuthela nishihirai. Next base: position 45,695,060 of record JAWZYU010000005.1, read on the forward strand.
AAAATTTCTGATTTAGATTATGCTGATGATTTAGCCTTTTTGGCAAATGATGTTGATGAGATGAACTCTTTCATTCGAGCTGTTGATGAGACTGGTAGTTGAGTAGGTTTGGTTATAAACTGAGAGAAAACTAAAGTGATGAAAATTGGTCAGGCAAGCAGTGATTCGGTTAATCTGAATGGTTGCAGTCTTGAGCAAGTGTAACTGTTTAATTATCTTGGGAGCTATGTAACAGATAATGATGTGCGGCACGAGATTAACAGATGAATAAGGATTGCAACTGGGACTTTTAGGAATCTATGGAGAGTGTGGAGAATAGGCATATACATCTAAAGACTAAAATTAAACTGTATAATTATTTGGTTCTTTCTAGAATTAATTATGGTAGTGAAACTTGGATGCTTTGTAAACAAGACAACAGGAAATTAGATGCTTTTGATTCTAAATACTTTGCAGTATCTTGGGCATTAGGTGGTTCAACTTTGTAAGGAATGATGTGGTGGAAAAGGAGTTGGCAACCTTCTTTAAGTAGCATATTGTGCAGAGACTCCTTTGGTTTGGCCATGTTGTCCGTGTGGATAATTATAGATTAGCGAATAGGGTTATGAAGAGTGTGCCTAAAGGCCTCAGAAAGAGGGGAAGACCTAGGATGCGGTAGGCAGACAATGTCAAACAGGATCTTGTTAGAATTGGTGTGCAGTGGGCCAGATGCCGCAGATGTAGCTCAGGACAGATATGCTTGGAGAACTAAATTGCACGATTTGGTTGGACCACTGTAGCCCATGGCTGCTAAAGGATAATGATGATTAAATCTTAGAAAAAGTTGGACTACGTAATTAAATTAGGGAAAGTTTTTATTTACAAAAGCGTTAATACGAAGAAATTTTGTGCACATACTTTGATAATGAACTGGAGAACGCAACAAAAGTGTAATTAAGGATGTTTGCGTTTTTCTGAAAATATCGGTATTCGAGAAGTTCCAACTCTCGCTTGCTGTTGCTATTGCAGCGTGTAATGGCCAAGCATTCCTTTAATACATATATGTGCTCGTTCACTGAACAACGAACTGCTCTTGGGATAATGAAATATAACTTATGCCAAATGGCGATCATTTGAATTGTTTCATGATATGAATTAATTAATGGCTTCTTCAAGAATTTATGCTTCAGGTAACCGAGTGGTTAGCGCGATTGGCTGCTGATCAAAGGGACGTGGGTTCGAATCCCGAGTACGATATAGATGCTTGTGTTTGTCTTTCTTCTGAGGTCTCGCCTTCCTACAGATTCTTTTCAATGGCATATTAAACTGACTCAGACTTCTACCACAAACAGCTGCTTGAGAGGTAATTATTTTATATATATATTTAATATTTTATTTAGCCTGTTAAGCTCATCACCTTAATTTCGTAGATTCAGATTTCATTTATGGCAGACATTTATGTCCAAACCCCTGCCTTCAGAATGAAGAGTGGAATACCGTTGAGCTTGGAATGGCCGTCGGATGAGACATTAATCCCTGGACTTAATGAAGCCACACTTTGTGCATATTTGAGTAAAGGCTGAGTGGCCTTTGCTTAAGGATCCCATCTATATGTAAAAATTGTCCATCGAAGGCACAAGGAGGAATCGAGTTAATAAGGATGGGATACTACTACTTGTGGAAAATGCGCATGAAATGTAAATCCGGCCCGGGATGAGCTTTGAAAGGCCGCTGACCTATTGAATGTGACGTTGAATGGTGGATTGCATCATTTGCAGGAAAGCTATACCCTGTACACAGTGGCGTACTTAAGTGGAAAGTTTGGGGGAGCGGTTGAACCAAGGAGAACCTTTTGTAAATTTATACCTATCCACCCCCTAAAAAAACTCATTCGTTCCAGAAATTATTTTGCACTTTTATGCTATGAAACATTTGACAACTATTAAGCATTGATCGAAAATGCACCACTGGCTTTATTTGCTTATTAGTTACACCTTTTTTAATATTTACGTATTGATTACCTATGCCTTAATTATTTGAGAAAATTAAATCCCCCCTACCTCAAACATATTTTCGAAATATGATATTGTCTGTGCACGTTAGAAATTTCGCTGGATGTCTTTGATGGACCCTTTCATCTGTGTCCTAACAGCTATCTAGTAGATCTCCTTTCCCAACATTTTTACTGAGCCCTTGTAGCTCATTGTGTAAAAAAAAAGCGTAGACTGGATACAAACCTGTGTCTCCAGTTGTTTCATATGTTCGCTGAAAGATGGCGCTACAAGTCTTGCACCCGACTTTCAACAACCATCGCATTTTCGATGGGAAATAAAATTTCAAAAATCCTTAGATGTTTTCTCCTAAGTCCTATCGGAAGACACACAATGGCGACAGCAGTATATATGTCATTGAGAGTTATTATAATCATTGTGGTTATTTCATTATTACATGCTAGTCTAGGAGAGGGGAGCAAAGTATTATTTATAGTGACAACTGTATCAATTTTCAGGATTTCGAGTCGAGGTCTTTTCACAGTCAAAATAATGAATTATAAATCCTGCAGGGTTAAAATGGAACGAAGCTGACACGGTTATTGCGAAATGAAAACTGAATTTCTTCGTCACCATAGGTGGAGTGGTTCAATCGGTAGCGCGCCAGGCTCGTAATCTGCGCTTCCCAGGTTCGGACCTAGCTGGGCCAGCGTTGAGATTTATTTCCACAAAACTCCTCACCCTGCCCACGATCAGTAGGGGACAGCGATGGTCTTGGAAAGGCCGCCGTGTCCGTCGAATGGGACGTCAAGCTTTGGCTCTGTGTGAGGGAGAGTCATACCCTGTGCACGTTAAAGAACACTCTGGATGGCCTTGAAGGGAGACTACCATCTGTCTCCCAACAGCTGTTCCAGTGGGTCCCCTCCCCCCAATTTTCTGTGAGCCTTCGGGGTCCTTGTGAGCTGGCCACTTAGCCCATGATATGCAAAAAAGTGCCGCTCAGAGGTAAAAAGCAAACCAACTCAACGTCACCATTATTGTGTCTGTCCGAAAGTTAGAATTGAATATGCGAAATGTGACACGAGTTGCACGTTTTTCTCATTGGTTCTTCATGTGTAATAAGTAAAAATACTTCTTAACTGACACCCTTGGTCTTTCTGGGTTTCCTTTAACTACAGTTCTATAATAGTCAGATCGCTTAGGTATAAATTATGTAAGATACTTCTGGAAACAAATCACCTGTACCGAAGTGTTCGAGTATGAGAAAGCGATTAGAACGTCAAAGGCTATCCAGTTTAAAAGAGCAGCAAATGGCGTTAATGACGTCATCACGATAAACGCGGCACCGATTATTAAATCTCTTTCTTCCTGATCTAATTATCATAATGCAATGATCTTCTTCAAAAAGAAGGTAAGAACAGGAGCTGAAAATTCTTTGCATCAATATGAGCTGTCTTTCTAACGGTTTAACAGACGAATGAGATATGAACAAATAACTTTGGGAGTAACACAAGTAAAGGCCACAAATTCATCAGTCCCTTTTTTATATAATGGTACATTAATTTCCATTTGGTATGAGCGAAACAACGTAATGATTGCTTTAAGAGGTCCTGAAATGGCGCACATTAAATAATAAGGACTTTGGCAGTTGATTTTACTCGTCGAAACTGAAAGCATTTTTTAAAATGCAGAGCTGAAATACTTTTCATTAAATTCTATTATATATCGCATATGTAAGGTAATGGCACATAAATGTCTATCAGAATATTAATTAAAGAATATTATATGCATGAATCATGAATGTACCCATAGGTGGGGGGAGAAGTGCTCCCCCCGAAAATACAGTCGTCTTACACTAAATCTCAAACTTGTGAACTTGTTTTGAAATCCAAAACAGTTGTCTTTGTATAATTTTAGTTTAGTCCCATATTTTATGTTCGGTACTTCAAATGTATTTTAAAAAAAATATAAAATGTCATTCCATATAGAATATCATTTTAACCTTTCATGTCCAGTGGAATATTTTAGAAATTAGGAAACCCTGCTAAGTCTTATTCTCAATTTCACCCCCTCCCCACAAAAATAAATAAAAAAATTAAAAAAATCCTAGGTGATAGCTAGGCATAAACTGGAAGGAGAGCTATGTACCAATCCCTAGGGATGATGTACAGAACCGGCCAGGTCTAGCACCTAATGTCCGACCCCGCCTTCTAGTGGTGCAGGCCGTTAGTACCTTTCAAAAGAGATATTCTCTTTTGGAAGGGAACGGAAGAGGAGGGCTGCCAGTTCAGTATGGCCTACTGATCTGGTCATCTATGGCCACTTTTTTCTTTTTTTCAACCCTGCTGAGGAGTGGTCAACTTCACAGGGTCCTGGTGCTGACCATCTATACCTACTAGACTGGACTTGTTTATGGATTTGAGCTTGATTATGGATCCTGGACTTGCTGCACTGGTGGGCCTCTGTTGAGGGAGAATCTGCCGCTGTGTTTTCTGTTTGCTTTTGGGTTGCCAGCCCTAAGTGAACAGAGGCGTGGGATACCTTATATCAGCTGGTGGATAATCCTAATCAGAGGCCATCGCAGGTACCTGAACCTTACTTAGCTAGTTGGGCATCGTCAAGCCTAAACTGGAGTAATGTGTTTCAGGCAGGCCATGTGGCTCTTGAAAAAGTCCACTTGAAAAGGTGGTGCCTGATGTTCCTACCAGCATTGGTGACTTCAGCCTTTAGCGGAGGAGGAACAGGTCCTTGCGCCATGCCTGCGATCAGGGGGCTGTTTGATATTGTTGGCCCTACCAATCTCAATAAACCTAATTTCTTTGAAAATCCTACTAATCATTTTCTCTCTGCAGGAACGTGGAATGTGAGGACATTATATAGAGATTATTCTCTTGATGTTCTCACGCAGAAATTCCAGCCTTTCATTAACAGAACGGCTGGCTAGATATTCTAGGCTTGCAAGAGACCAGATGGACAGGGAAAGGTGAGATACTTAAAAATAACTTTAAATTTCTCTTTACAGGGAGGGAGGATGGAAAGCATCACCAAGGCGTGGGTCTGCTGCTCAGCAGACATGCTAGTGATGCTCTTCTAGGATATGAGTGCATTAATGAAAGGTTTCTTAAAGCAAAATTTCAGACAAGCGTTAAAGACTTGAATGTTATCTGCTGTTATGCCCCCACTGAGGATGCTGATGCGGATGAGAAGGATAGGTTTTACGGACAAATTCAGGATATTTTGAATTCTGTCAAGAAAGGAGAACCCTTGTTCTATGTGACTTCAATGCCAAAGTTGGTACTGACTCTGACCTTTGGGGAGGAGTAATAGGCTCTTTTGGTATTGGTAGCTGCAATGGCAATGGGCAACGTCTCCTAAAGGTAAGTAAACTCAATGGTTTCAGAATAACTAACACTTATTACAAACACCACGACATACATAAATACACATGGGTTTCACCTGATGGGCTGCATAAGAATATGATTGATTACAAATTAATTAACAGCAAATGGGCTAGTTCTGTTAGGAATACCAGGGCATATAGGGGAGCTGAAATTGGATCTGACCATTACCTTGCTAAAAGTGTCTTGCAACTTAAACTTAAAAAGTGTTGTGCTAAGGTTAAAAAATTTACTTTTAATACTGAAGCTCTGAAAGACCCAGTTATAGCCAAAGCTTACCATGATAGGTTACTTAGTCATTATGACAGTCATGGTATGCTTACTACTGAAGTTGAGGAAGAATGGGATCATTTTAAACAGGCTTTTTTGGACACTAACAGTACTCTTTTAGGAAAAAAGGAGCAGAAGAGACAGAATTATCTGAGTGATAAGGCACTTGAGCTTATTTTGGAAAGAAAGAACTGCAGGAATGTCCTTAATCAATACCCTACTAGTCCTAATAGAAAGCATTACAGAGAGCTTAATAAACGTGTAAAGGATCAGTTAGCTGCTGATAAGAATATTTGGCTTGATGGCTTGGCTGACAAAGCCGAGGAAGCAGTTAGACAGCACAACAGCAGAGAGCTGTACCAGATAGTTAATATTTTGTGTGGTAGAAAACGGACAGGCATACAAGGATTGAAGGATAAACATGGTAAGGTTATAGAAGGGGAGGATTCTGTCATGGCTAGGTGGGCTGAGCATTTCAGTGATGTTATAAACGATGCAGTTAGTTCTACTCCCATTGTTTCCAATGATGATAGATGCATTGGTGGCTCTAATATCGACCGTATAACACAGTCTGAAGTTATTTTGGCTATTTCTAAACTTAGACTTCATAAATCCCCAGGGGTAGATGAAATTACTATTAAAATGCTTAGAGCTGGGAATGTTTCGGTTACCACTTGGATGACTAAAATTTTGAATATCTTTTATGATAAAGCCATGGTTCCTAAGGATTTTACCAGACCTATTATTATCCCTATTTTCAAAAAAGGTTATCGCAGTTCTTGTGATAACTATAGGGGTATCAGTCTACTCTCTGTTCCAGGTAAAGTTCTTTCCATGATTGTGCTTAATAAAATTAAGAATCTGGTTGACAGGCAATTGCATGATGAGCAATGTGGATTCAGAAGTGGTAAGGGATGTGTAGATCAGATATTTTCACTTAGGCAGATTCTTGAGAAATGTTTAGAGTTTCAGAAACCTTTGGTTGCTAGCTTTGTTGATTTCAAAAAGACTTTCGACTCTGTTGATTGTCATAATTTGTGGTTGATTGTGAGATCATATGGTATACCTGACAAGTTAGTTAATATAATGAAAGCTCTCTATAATAACACTGAGTCATGTGTGAGAGTTGGTAAGTCTTGTAGCAATTGGTTTAGCATTACTTCTGGTGTTCGACAAGGGTGCATTTTGTCTCCTTTTTTCTTTAGTTTGGTTATTGATTATGTTATGCGAAATTCACTTCAAGGGAAAGATTTTGGCCTTAAATGGTCTGGAGATACTAAAATTTCTGATTTAGATTATACTGATGATTTAGTCCTTTTGGCAAATGATGTTGATGAGATGAACGTTTTCATTCGAGCTGTTGATGAGACTGATAGTAAAGTAAGTTTGGTTATAAACAGAGAGAAAACTAAAGTGATGAAAATTTGTTAGGCAGTTTGTGATTCAGTTCATCTGAATGGTTGCAGTCTTGAGCAAGTGTCACAGTTTAATAACCTTGGAAGCTATTTAACAGATACTGGTGATGTGCGGCATGAGATTAACAGACGAATAGGGATTGCTGCCGGGGCTTTAAAAAATCTATGGAGATTGTGGAGAAATAGGCGTATACACCTAAAGACTAAAATTAGACTGTATAATAGTTTGGTTCTTTCTAGGGTTAGTTATGGTAGTGAAACTTGGACACTTTGTAAACAAGATAACAGGAAACTAGATGCTTTTGATTCTAGATGCTTACGTAGTATCTTGGTAATTGGGTGGTTTAACTTTGTAACTAATGATGAGTTTAGGCAAAGGAGTCTGCAACCTCCTTTAAGCAGCATATTGTGCAGAGAGAGACTCCGCTGGGTTGGCCATGTTGCCCGTATGGATAAGCCTAGAGGTCTTAGAAGGAAAGGGAGACCTAGGATGCGGTGGGCAGACAATGTCAAACAGGACCTTGTTAGAATTGGTGTGCAGTGGCTGGATGCAGCAGATGTAGCTCAGGACAGATATGCTTGGAGAATTAAACTGCACGGTCTGGTTTGACCTCCGTAGTCCATGGCTGTTTGAGGATGATGATGATAATGTAGCCTGGCAAGAGTTATTTATTATATCACAAATTCAAAAAAAAAAGGAAATCTTCATTATTCGCGATAAATACAATCCATAGGCCTGAAAGGGGTTGCAACCAAAGAAAGCTCTTTTTAACTCACTAAGAAAACAGTGAATGCATCTGCCTTTTTGTACCCGATCATTTGAAAAGATGAAGAATGTCACATCGAAGGCTATCTAGACATGGCAGGAATTTGTGTGTACAGTTATTTTTTAAAAATGGTTGATGGGACTTACAGACAATGTTTATTCACGTCATGTGAAAATAGCGATTTTTAAAAATTATTTAGCTAGGGACAATCATAATATATTTGACAGAACAAACTGCCTGCGTCAGGGACTCGAACCCGGACTGGGAACTATCCATTTAAATCATTGCCATCTTAATTATGCAACTGAGTATAATTAATGTAATGGATAGTAGAATAAGGCAGAGCATAATATATTTGACCCAGTCCATTGCGTATTTGATGACTCAAGTAATTGATCAAGGATTCTTTAGTTGGATGGAGGATTTTGTCTTCGGATCTAGTTTTTGGGAGCATCCTCCATCAGAAGTGTGGGGATGGATAAATCGGCAACGCGCCGATTTATCCATCCCCACACTTCTGATTTTTTCACAATCTGCATTTTTCAGGTTCGAGTCTCACCTGTTCCTAACCCCACTCTTCCCTTGGTGAGAAAGGGGACACCGATGGAGTTTGGAGAAACCGTTGTCCGTCTGATGGGGCATAAAACTGTGTCGCAGTGCACAGAAGAGTTATTCCCTGTGCACATTAAAGAACACACTGTATGGCCTTGACGGAAGGCTACCATCTGTCTCCTAACATTTGTCCAGTGGGTCCCTTCACCCCTTCTCTGCGCCCGTGGGTTGCTTGTGATCTTACCATTTAGCCCATAGTGTGTAAAAAAACAGAGCCGCTATGAGGTGAAAACATCCCATCAAATTTCCTCCATCAGACATCACTCATTGTATTAAATTTCATACGAGTTCAGTTGGCAAGCAGGTGTCGACAGTAGTTGGGATCTTCTGTCTCTAAATTGCTCAAAGAGTGAACTACATACTACTCTGTGCACGCGAAATATTGCTTAAAAGCTGTCCAACATGAAGCCCGATTTTTTCTCAGGAAACCATTCAGTGATGTCTTCAGCCGACAATAGATGAGAGTCTGGCGAAGCAGCAGCTCTCACAGGCCATATCGAATCGTACATTGTTTGCGATTGAAAAATTCATTGTTTTTAGTGTCTATCTCACTGACAATGATCATGATAAAGAAACGATGGGAAAATAAGACTCTAAGATTGCCTTTATCTTCTCAGAAGATATCAATTTTCGTCGTATTATTTCATTTTCATAAACCAATGTTTCACAATTTTTCTCTTGGCAACATACCTGGAATAAAAGTCCATTTTTCATTTCATTATACTCAAAATTTAATTTATTTAAACAGAAACATATTAAACTCAAAATTTCACAAGAAAAACCATAATAAAAAAGTTGTAAAAAGTATTGAAGTATAAATTATTATCATCTTTTTCACCTTCCCGCTGACTGAGTAGTTACGATGCTTGGTTACAGATCAGTGGGACCTGAGTTCGAGGCACCGATGTTCCTTTATTTGTTGTCTTTCTGTTGAGGTTTAGCCTTCATCCCAGATCTCTGTAGCATATTGTACTGACAGGCTCTTGTCAGACATCTGTGGCAAGCGGCTGCTTCAAGGGTAATTTCTTTCTTTTTTTAATTATGGCGATACGCCTGGACCTTGGAAAGCGACACGTCAGGTGGCAATCATTGGAACAAACTTTGAACGTTACCATGAGAATCGTTTGCATAATTGTTTCGCTGTAAGATCGTGGTGCACGTGGCAATGAATAATCTGTATCTCGTGTCTTTTGCTCACTTAGTGAGCGTTGGAACAGGAAATCTTGGGATATATGGAACAAGAAATTTTTCATTCACACGCATTATTAGGATTCGTAAGTTGAAAGAAAATAGCTTCTAAGATTTAAAATACAGTACTGTTTTTTTACATAGTATACTAATTCAGATGTTGAAGTTATTTAGAATAATGAGATAGATTAAAACAAAATTTGAATGCCGTAACCACTGAGACTTTTTATATATGATTAAGTAACTGAAGGGTTCGTGAAAAAATTTTTAATACTAAATGATTTTTATTTTTTTATTGTTCCTTTGTTTTTTCAAAAAAAGGTTTTGTAATTTTTGTTCTCGTGCTTCATGGGACAAGGACATCATTACTCATGGGATCAGTCCTTTTTGTTGTTTGTTTCTTGATATGTTGTTTAATGAATTTGGGACGTAGCTTTGAGAAAGGGTGCGGGGTTCAGACAATTAGAGCATCAGTCTCGTAATCTTCATTTTCCAGGTTCGATTCCCACCTGTGTGAGCGATGAGATTTATCTCCGCTAACCTCCCCCCCCCATTTCCCTCCGTGAGAAAGGGAACAACAATGGGCTTGGAAAGGCAGCCATCTGTAGGATGGGAGGAAAAGCCATGCATGGGAAAGAACATGATGAATGGCTTTGGCGAGAGGCTTTCATCTGTCCAATGCATCTGGGCTCACTAGACATCTGTCCAATGCATCTGGTCTCACTAGACATCTGTAGCAGCCGTAGCATGGGAAGCCTTCCCCTAACCCGCTCTAAACCATTGCTGGCCATGTGACCTGGTCATTTAACCCATTCGGACCCAATCTTATATCTTAAAGTATGCATTCAGTTGTTTTGTTGATGTCAGTTACAAAACGTTGCTGTATTTGAGCTCTTGTGTTCTTGTCTAGACAACTTGTCTGTCACTGTATTTAATGTGTGGTAACTATCATACCCTTAGAAGTATAGTTTGCTTTACTTGGAGAAGCTATGGATAATTTACTAACAATGGCAGGAATCAAGTGCAATGGAAAGAATTAATCAGTTGAGAACCATAGACCTTGGAACAAATCGCAATTCGTGTTTCCTCACATGACCTTTAAATTCACTGGAACGATTGTTTAATTGGACATCACTTGATTCGAAGCTGCTTTTTTCAAATCTGAAGTTTGTTTTTTGTGGATTTCAGAGGTTCATTGGTGTTTGGAGAAATTCGTTTAACAAAGAACGTATTTATATCTTCATTGGTCAGGGTGCACTAAATACTGTTGAGGAATTGTTGTTTTAGCGATTTTGTATCTTTTACATTCCAAAGGATTTAGGCGCTCTCACAATAATTTAATGAGTACTGTGACATTTTGCTCTTTTCATTCGAAAACTTATTCAAATAGTGAATAGTAAATAAAATTTTCGAATCCAGGAAATCACTTCATTTTCCCTTGCCAATTCCGCCATATCTAGCGATTGTAAAAGAAACCGATTTCTTGCGTTTGTGTTATTCAGTGTTATTCCTATTCGCTTGGCTGTCATAATGCGTGCATTCATTTAAGGGGTAAGGATCTAGGGGGGGAGGGGGGCAATGACTTTCTTTCAGAATGCTAGTAAGGATAATGAAGGCGAAAAAAATATTAAACTTGTACATATTTTATGCATTTTTCAAGAACATTTTTAAAGACTCCTAAAACTGAGAGAGGAAAATGCCATACTGCAATGGGAATCGAACCCTCTTGATCCCTCTCCTTTATTTCTTTTCTGGGTCGGGTCTGCATTTTTCCTAATTCTCAAGTAATAAGCTACTGGGGAAGACCTGGGCTCCTCTATTTGTGCGAGCCGCGAGTCATTATTTAATGAAAAATCAATTTATAAAAAGAGAAAAACGTACAGAGGACAAGAAATCCAACCTGTGCGAGACGAATTCATTTTAAAATAATTTTATTTTAACATGGTTATATCATGTTTGACTTTAGTTTTAACTTATATAATTCTTTGACAGCCCGCCATCTCATTTCAGTTTTCTATTCGGTCCTTCAACTAAAATGTTTGCCCAAACCTGTATTACGTTAAGGTTCGATTAAATCAATACGTCGTATCTAAAGGCTAATGGATAAAAAGAAACTTAATACAAATGATTATAAAAAGGAATAAATTTTCCAGGGAAAAAGTCCATACACATTTTTAGCAAAATGATGGAAAAGCAATTTTTTCAACTTTAAATAAAATCCCATAATAAATAGGTCTACATTGCTAACTGAAACTAATTAATTCTAATACTAATATATGCTGGAACCGGTTTTGAAGCTCTTTTGTGTATGGGAGATGTAAATAATATTTGTATATTATAAAAAGAGCCCAGATGTCTTTACTCCTCATCCCATACACGCTAATCACTCGACCAGTGGGATGATCATTTCTATGTTTAAAGGAAGTGAATGATATTATTAATTTGGCTAAAGGAAAAGCGTCCTCCCGTGGCCGATTGCATGGCTACTGAGCAAAGGGACCTGGGTTCGAGCCTCGGGTAAGGCATGGATGTTTGTGTTGTCTTTCTGTTGAGGTCCCGCCTTCCTCGTAGACCTTCTACTAATGGCACATAAACTGATAGACTCCTGTCAGACCTCTGTGGCAAGCAGCTGCTTGAGGAGATATTTATTTTATTGAATCAAATGTTACCGTTTCTAACCTGTTACCGTTTACTGCAACGCGTTCCGGTCAAAGAACTCGTATCTCATTTATTTGCCCAAAAAACTTTCCTTTTCAGCCAATCTTATTAAGGTAATAAAATATTTCTAGTTCATCCAAAATATCGTTATATTTATTTCCATTCGAGTGGAAGTATCTCTTATTTTAATTTTCCTGCCTTGCAGTTAGTCTTACAATATTTAAGAAAACAATCTGTCTATGTATTAAAGTTCGCCGTTGTCTGTATGTAAAAATGTAAATTACCTGGGCAAATTATTGGAAGCACTGTATCTTGCGCGAAGTTGTTCACTCACTTCGTTATAATTAAGCCAACTGTTCATAATTCAGTCCTCTAATCCAGGGGTTCTCAACGTGGGGTACGCAATAAAATTGTTTGGAGTACGCTGTGAGAGATCAAAGGTCGCTAGATCTAGTAACAAAATCGCTAAGTTGGCATTATTATACTATAACTATAGTTTAATCTATCTATATAAAGGGTACGACAGTTACATACACATTTCCAGGGGTTGGGTTGGGTTGTTTTACCTCTCAGCGGCACTTTTTCGCACACCATGGGCTAAATGGCCAGGTCACAAGGACCCCGAAGGCTCAGAGAAGGTTGGGGGAGGGGACCCACTGGAACAGCTGTTGGGAGACAGATGGTAGCCTCCCGTCAAGGCCATCCAGCGTGTTCTTTAACGTGCACAGGGTATGTCTCTCCTGCACACGGGGCCACGGCTTAACGTCCCATCTGACAGACGGCGGCCTTTCCAAGCCCATCGGTTTCCAGGGGTACGTGAAGCATAAAAGGTTGAGAACCACTGCTCTAATCTGTCGCTCTGCATGCGAACAAGCAAGGCCAAACCAACTGAGTCTTAAGTTATATTCAGTCAACTTTAATATATCTCCAACCGCTTCATCAGTGCCAAGATAACAAAACAGAACCGTGTTCACAGTTCAGTTAGTTGGTTTAAATTCTCTCCGAATGTCGTTTCAGTCAACTCATTTCCTTCAAATACTATGCAGTCATTGGTGCATGATTTAACTTTTCGTAAGCAAAGATCACTTCGTGAAACGATCCAAAGGCAAATCTCTTACCTCCAATTGAAGGACCCTTGATGGGAGTAATTAAAATTGCCCGCAGACATGAAATTAATCGATGATACTCTACTTGGGCCTCTTCTATTTCACAAGACGAAGTGTGCTTAGTTGAAACAATGGCGCTTTTCATGTAGGACTCGATTGGGCAGAGAAAAAAGGCAGAGAAAGAAAAATTCTTATTTTTGGTATATAAAACATTTTTTTTATTTTCTCTCTGAAAATGCAAAAACATTTCCAAGAAACCTTTATTTCAAAAACTAATGTTACATTAAAATAATCAGTGAAAAAGAGAATTTATTTTCCTATAAGGAATGTCTTTTAGAGATTATGATTAAGGTAGTCTTCTTCGGATGATTTAAATTCAGTATGAGGCAATCGCATGGGAATGAAAAATCACGACGAACAATCAGGAATAAATGCCATTTGAATGCCATGCTTCAGGTATTCTGTTTTAATTATGAAGACACGTTCAGTAATTTTAATATTTTTGATATTATTCTAAAATGCGAATAAATTTTTGTGATGTTAAACATTTTAGAACCAAAACGATTTTGTAGTTAAATAATTCCATGTATAAAAAGCGTAAGAAAAATCCAAAATAAAAAAAAAGCATGTTCTCTTTAAAAGAGACCTTGTGTCCCCCCCCCCCCCGCTTATGTGGGACTTACCATGAGATTCGGAATGGCATTCTTCCATTGATTAAATGATCGTGTGCAAAGAGTTCTAGAAGGGAGGGGATATGCGCCCAAATGGTTTGGGAATCTCGAAATGTTTTAGCAATACTTTGGGATGAATTTTGAAAGATAACTCGGTGGTGGTGGTGGTGGTGGGGAAACTGAGGTTGTGCCTGCAGAAATTATGAAAGAGCTTTTAAACCCAATGATTACACCTTTCTCCGTTCCGGACATTTCTGGTCAGAGGTACAGTTTTTAGTTTACCTGGCAGTTAAAACACAACTTTAACATTTAATGTCGTTATTATCCTTTATTCAAGGAATACTTTTGTGGGGGAAAAATGAGTTTCCCCAGTTCCGACAAGGTAAGTAAGATTTAAAAGTCGCAACTAAGTGAATATATGACAGAGCTGGTGGTAACTCAGTGGTTGAAGCACTTGTCATGTAACTGGAGGTGTGGGTTCGAATCCCAATCATCTGCTAAACTCATTTTTTTCTACAAAATTATGTCTTAAATTATAAGTCAACACGTAATCTGTGTATTTATTATTGATTCTACCATCGGTGTGTTATATTTTAGAAGCTGAATCATTGACAGAGGCGAAACTGCATCCATCCTCTGCACTCTCCTTAGGAATGATTGTTTACAGAAGGCAAAGATTAGTTAACTTGCAATAATTTCCTTTTGTATAAGTAGGCCTAAAGGTTATCGTCTAAATCGTGCATCTCAGTGTTAAGCATCATTACTGCACATTTGCACGTTCTTTAAATTAGCAATTAATAAACTTTCAAATCAGAAGAGAAGCTTAGCTATGATTTCGAAATTTGAGAAAGAAATACATATGTCTATAATATATGCATTTCATATTCGTATGAATATTGAATCAAAAATGATACAGAGGTGAATATTGATGTTTTAAAGACACCTTTCCGTAATATTATCGTGCATTAGATTTTGATACATATTATTTGGAAAACGATGTAAAAATTGTGTTTTTTATCAAAGTAAAAGCAATCGACTTTATATGAAGATCATCAGACGAAGATGTGACATTCTTCTGTTGAATCATCATCATCATCATCATCATCCTCAAGCAGCCATGGGCTACGGAGGTCCAACCAGACCGTGCAATTTAGTTCTCCAAGCAAGTCTATCCTGAGCTACATCTACTGCATCTGGCCACTGCACACCAATTCTAACAAGGTCCTGTTTGACATTGTCTGCCCACCGCATCCTAGGTCTCCCCTTCTTTCTGAGGCCTTTAGGCACACTGTTCATAACCCTATTCGCCAATCTATAATTATTCATACGGGCAACATGGCCAAACCAACGGAGTCTCTCTCTGCATAATATGCTGCTTAAAGGAGGTTGCAAACTCCTTTTCCTAATCTCATCATTAGTTACAAAGTTGAACCACCTAATGCCCAAGATACTGCGTAAGCATCTGGAATCAAAAGCATCTAGTTTCCTGTTATCTTGTTTACAAAGTGTCCAAGTTTCACTACCATAACTAACCCTAGAAAGAACCAAACTATTATACAGTCTAATTTTAGTCTTTAGGTGTATACGCCTATTTCTCCACACTCTCCATAGATTCTTAAAAGTCCCAGCAGCAATCCCTATTCGTCTGTTAATCTCATGCCGCACATCACCATTATCTGTTACATAGCTCCCAAGATAATTAAACTGTGACACCTGCTCAAGACTGCAACCATTCAGATTAACTGAATCACAGCCTGCCTGACCAATTTTCATCACTTTAGTTTTCTCTCTGTTTATAACCAAACCTACTCTACTACCAGTCTCATCAACAGCTCGAATGAAAGAGTTCATCTCATCAACATCATTTGCCAAAAGGGCTAAATCATCAGCATAATCTAAATCAGAAATTTTCGTATCTCCAGCCCATTTAAGGCCAAAATCTTTCCCTTGAAGTGAATTTCGCATAACATAATCAATAACCAAGCTAAAGAGAAAAGGAGACAAAATGCACCCTTGTCGAACACCAGAAGTAATGTTAAACCAATTGCTACAAGCCTTACCAACTCTCACACACGACTCAGTGTTATTATAGAGAGCTTTCATAATGTTAACTAACTTGTCTGGTATACCATATGATCTCACAATCAACCACAAATTATGACGATCAACAGAGTCGAAAGCCTTTTTGAAATCAACAAAGCTAGCAACCAAAGGTTTCTGAAACTCTAAACATTTCTCAAGAATCTGCCTAAGTGAAAATATCTGATCTACACATCCCCTACCACTTCTGAATCCACATTGCTCATCACGCAATTGCCTGTCAACCAGATTCTTAATTCTATTAAGCACAATCATGGAAAGAACTTTACCTGGAACAGAGAGTAGGCTGATACCCCTATAGTTATCACAAGAACTGCGATCACCTTTTTTGAAAATAGGGATAACAATAGCTCTGGTAAAATCCTTAGGAACCATGCCTTTATCATAAAAGAGATTCAGAATTTCAGTCATCCAAGTGGTAACCGAAACATTCCCAGCTCTAAGCATTTCCGTAGTAATTTCATCTACCCCTGGGGATTTATGAAGTTTAAGTTTAGAAACAGCCAAACTAACTTCAGATTGTGTTATAGGGCCAACATTAAAGCCACCAATGCATCTATCATCATTGCAAACAATGGGAGTAGAACTAACTACATTGTTTAGAACATCACTGAAATGCTCAGCCCACCTAGCCATGACAGAATCCTCCCCTTCTATAACCTTACCTTGTTTATCCTTCAATCCTTGTATGCCTGTCCGTTTTCTACCACACAAAACATTAACTATCTGGTACAGCTCTCTGCTGTTGTGCTGTCTAACTGCTTCCTCGGCTTTGTCAGCCAAACCATCAAGCCAAAAATTTTTATCAGCAGCTAACTGATCCTTTACAAGTTTATTAAGGTCTCTGTAATGCTTTCTATTAGGACTAGTAGGGTATTGATTAAGGGCATTCCTGCAGTTCTTTCTTTCCGAAATAAGCTCAAGTGCCTTATCACTCAGATAATTTTGCCTCTTCTGCTCCTTTTTTCCTAAAAGAGTACTGTTAGTGTCCAAAAAAGCCTGTTTAAAATGATCCCATTCTTCCTCAACTTCAGTAGTAAGCAAACCATGACTGTCATAATGACTAAGTAACCTATCATGGTAAGCTTTGGCTATAACTGGATCTTTCAGAGCTTTAGTATTAAAAGTAAATTTTTTAACCCTAGCACAACACTTTTTAAGTTTAAGTTGCAACACACTTTTAACAAGGTAATGGTCAGATCCAATTTCAGCTCCCCTATATGCCCTGGTATTCCTAACAGAACTAGTCCATTTGCTGTTAATTAATATGTAATCAATCATATTCTTATGCAGCCCATCAGGTGAAACCCATGTGTACTTATGTATGTCGCGGTGTTTGTAATAAGTGTTAGTTATTCTGAATCCATTGAGTTTACTTACCTGTAGGAGACGTTGCCCATTGCTATTGCAGCTACCAATACCAAAAGGGCCTATTACTCCTCCCCAAAGGTCAGAGTCAGTACCAACTTTGGCATTGAAGTCACCAAGAACAAGGGTAATATCTCCTTTCTTGACAGAATTCAAAATATCCTGAAGTTGTTCATAAAACCTATCCTTCTCATCCTCATCGGCATCCTCAGTGGGGGCATAACAGCAGATAACATTCAAGTCTTTAACGCTTGTCTGAAATTTTGCTGTAAGAAACCTTTCATTAATGCACTCATATCCTAGAAGAGCATCACTAGCGTGTCTGCTGAGAAGCAGACCCACGCCTTGGTGATGCTTTTTGTCGTCCCTCCCTGAAAAGAGAAATTTAAGATTATTTTTAAGAATCTGACCTTTATCTGTCCATCTGGTCTCTTGCAAGCCGAGAATATCTAAATTATAACGGTGGAATTCTTGTGTGAGGACATCAAGAGAAAAAGCTCTGTGCAGAGTCCTCACATTCCAACTACCTATGGAGAGAAAATGGTTAGTGGGATGTTTAAAGAAACTATGTTTATTGAGAGAGGGAATGCCGACAATATCAAACAGCCCCCTAATCGCAGACATGGGGCAAAGACCCGTTCCCCCACTACTAAAGGCTGAAGCCATCTACACTGGAAGACTTCCTCCAATGTAGAATTTGACGATGCCAATAGAAGCAAAGAGTTCAGGTGCCTGCGATGACTTCTGCTCAGGATTATCCACCAGCTGATAAACATATCCTGTGGATCTTTCACTTGGGGCTGTCAACCCACAAACAAAAAGAAAACACAGCGGAAGATTTTCCCTCCACAGAAGCCCACCAGTGCAGCAAAATCAGAATCCATAATCAAGCTCAGAGCCATATATCTGTCCAGTCCAGTAGGTTTATATGGTCAGCACCAGGACCCTGTGTGGTTGACCACTCCTCAGCAGGGTAGAAAAAAAAGAAAAGTAGCCATAGTTGTCCAGATCAGTAGGCCACACTAATCTGGCAGCCCTCCCCTTCCGTTCACTTCCACAAGAGAGTATCTCTTTTGAAAGTTACTAACGGTCCGCACCACGAGAAGGCGGGGTTGGACATTAGGTGCTAGGCCTGGCCGGTTCTATGCATCATCACAGGGGATTGGTGCATAGCTCTCCTTCCAGTGACTACCTAGCTACCATTTACAGACCTTCTGTTGAATAATCTCTACCATCTACAGTTTGAAAATTCGAGTTCAGATATTTTCAGTGATGCAGGTCCATAACCATATCAAATGAACAGCAAAGGTTTTAGCATTTATGGGAGTCCCTTCCCCGTATGGGTATGAGCGTGCAGTGATGAAAACTAATCTGCTGAAATGAGGCAGTCGACGATGTGAAAAGAAAGCAATCGTCTAACACGATTTTGTGCAGCAAAAGAGAACGAAATCCTTCCGCTGGAGAGCAGACGACAGGGCTTCCTTCGAAGTTCATTTCCCTTCTGTTGCCTCACCCTCTGCACCACTATCTCGTGGCTGCACTTGCAGCTCGTGACACAATCCTCCTCACTCACTCAAACGCAACTGCCAAAGACACCCAAAAAGACGCAAATATTCTGAACTCTTTCAATTATCGCTCTCCCCTCTACTTTTATTCAGAACCATCAGAGTACCTTCATTCGTGATCCTATTTACGATCATGATGGCATTAATCACCAATTTCACGCGCCATTAATGCTTTTGGGAATGCATTAAGTAAATAAATCCCTTTACTATTTTGTTATCCTTGTTTGAGGGCAGAGTCCACGCCTTTATCCCAACTGGATCTTCTTCACCGCTTTAACATTAGAGAAAGATTCCACTAATGAATAGAAGGCAATTCACACAAAGAAAATGTTTCGCACTCCGGCAGTAATTGCTAACAAGCAACTTCTTTCTATTTTTCGGTCAAGTTAGTTTCCCTCGTTCTCTATCTGAGCATTTCGTTTTCTTTCTGCGGCGTAGTGGTACAGATGGTGACGTCACGGAGCCTCAGCTTAGAACAGAGTTAAAGGGATCAACTGGACAGCTGCCAGGTAGAGATGAAAGTCTTCCTTCAAGTGATCCAACGTGCTCTATAATAAGCACACGTTTCGTGGATTAATGACTCATTCAACGGACGTACATCCATTGTTTTCTCTTTCTGAATGTGGACACTGAGAGAACAAAATATCTGCCTGGCAAGGTCAAAACCCGAAGGTCTAGACTTAGGACCTGCCAGCTAACGACTGGGTCATTCCTCCTCCCACTTCTCACTTTCAGTTAACTATTTATTTTATTTATACACCTAGCAACCATGGTGACGTTAGGGCCAGGCCCTTTTACACCAGGTTCAGTTAAAAACAATACAAAAAGTATAAAGAAAAACAAGACAATATTTTAAATATTATGCATATCAAACATATAAGTTTTCATTATCCAATGAAGTGTCATAGTTAATTAATTTAATAGTTTTATGCTTAATAGTAAGATAAATAAATAATAATTTAAAGTTTGAAAATAAAGATCTGAGTAATAATGATATATTTAATATGTGCATACATATTACACGTATTCAGTACCAAAGTCAGGCTGTGAAGGAACAAATTTCCGTTACAGAACGTTCGAGTAGAAAGATTGAATTTAACTACTGTAACCATAGAAACTGAAATCTGATTGGTCGATCTTTCCCATTGTTGAGAGGAAATCCGGTTATATCCTGTTAAAGAAGGCGCGAGCACGAAGTTAATAAGAGGTTGTAGCTTGCGTTTCTGACGTCATTTACTGGAAAATTCAACATATCATGTAAAGTAAACTGATTTATTCCTAGTTGAAATGATTGCTGATAATAAATTTTACGTTCTTTGTCATAATGTGAACAGTTCAATAAAATATGTGAAATAATTTCTTCACAGTTACAGTAAATAAATTTGCGCTATCTGATTTTTTTATCTTGCACAAGTAGCTGTTTAACTTTGCAGTACCAATTCTCAATCTTAATAGTTTGCAAAAATTCTTTCTAGACATTTTAATTTTTAGCAATGAACATATATTTTGATCAAGTTGATATCGGAAATGATGTGTAACTGAACTCTGAACTTTAGAGTAATTGTTGAGTTCCATTTTTTCTGATGACTAAGATAATTTTTAATTTGTTTATCATATATAGCAATATCATAGTGTCAGTTAAATTGATTGCATTTTTGGCATGAGTCAGCTAAAACATTTCCTTCAATTCCACAGTGATAGGTAGACACTGAATTTTAATAATTTTTCCTTTTTTATATAAATCATCATATAAATATAATATATCGCAGATTGAACTAGGATATTTATTTTCCAAAATATTTTTTTCTATCGAATATAAAGCAGATCTGCAATCAGTCAAAATAACAAATTTATTTAAAATATACTGTTCTTGTATCCAAAGTAAAGAAGAATAAATTGCAAAGAGTTCTGCTTGTAAAATAGTACATCCTTTTATAAAATTAAATGCTTTATAAATGTTTAATTTAGGTATGCAGAAAGCTGCTGTGGCAGTGTATGAGTCAGGAAAAAAAGCTCCATCGATATAAATAGCAGTAAAATCTTGATAGGAATTGTGAATATATGAATCACTTAAAGTTTTCAAAATAGAAATATCAGTATATTTTTTGTGGATATGTGAGGAATATCCTTGAAGATGGTTGGCAACTGAACATCCAAGTGGGTTCATTACTAATGATATCTCCTTTATGATTTTTATCAAGAATATAATTAAAAGCAGCCTTTTCCTTCACAAAATTAATTGCAGGATGAAAAATGTTTTCAGTTTTAAATAGATTGATTAGAAAATGATCATGGTGCTTGAGATGAAGTCCTGAAATAATAATGTTAAGTAGTAAATATGGTGCCCTGATCTGGAAAGGTGAAATAGAGGTTTCAGCAATTAAAGCTAGATTAGGAGAGCTTTTCATCAGGCCTAAAGCGAATCTGATGAATTTATTTTGAATTATATTGAGCTTTTTGAATTTATTTTCAGCATCGCCGGAAATAAGTTCAATCCCAAATTCCATTTTTGGTCTAATTAAATTATAGTACAGTTGAATAAGATAAGTAGGGGAGAATCCCCAATTTGTGAAGGCAAGATATTTGATAAAGTTGAATAACTTATTACCTGTGATGCAGGCATGATCTATTAGTTTGTTCAATTTAATTTCGAGTCTATATAGACACCTAGAAATTTATAAATATCAGTATTTGGCAGTATATTATTACTTATTTTAATATCTAATTTAGGGATAGCAGATCTAGGCCTTACAAAAGGCATCACATAAGTTTTCTCAATATTTATTTGTAAATTCCATTTAAGAATATAAACAAATATTATTGATGGCAGTTTGTAAATTTTTCTCAATTTTATAAAAGTCTTTGTCCGAATTCCAAATAGAAATATCATCTGCATAAATAGAATAATTTATATTTTGTGGTATAGAGTCTGGTAAATCATAAAGATATAGGTTAAATAGAAGAGGCGATAAAATTCCTCCTTGAACTATTCCAGATGCATATTTATATTTATGAGAATAAGTATTTTCTAACTTTACTTGAGAGTATTTCTCAGTTAAATAAAATTTAAAAAAATGAATGTTTCAATTTGTTTTAGTTTGTAGAGTAAACCTTCATGCCAAACAGTATCAAAAGCAGATTTTAAATCTATAAATATTGCTGCTGTGACTTTTTTTTATTATGAAATGAAGAGTAGATATTACTGGTCAGGTGTGCAGTATACAGTCTTTGGTGGATCTACCTTTACGGAAGCCGTGTACATTTTCAGATAAAATATTTTTTTTTCCTATAAACCATTGCATTCTTTTAAATAAGATTCTTTCAAAGACTTTAAGTACATTTGAAGTAAGTGAAACTGGCCTTTATGATTTAATTTCTGTAGGAATTTTTGTAGGTTTTAATAAGAATATAATATTAGATAATGTCCAAGACTGAGGATAATTATGCGATATCCCTATGAATTATTAAACATATCTAAAAGTTTCGTTCTCCAGATAGTTGTTAGGGTTTTTAAGAATTTGTTGCTAATCCCATCCACTCCGCTAGCTGATTTTGGCTTAGTTTCTTAAATAGCAGTATTTAATTCAGTAAGGGTAAATTCCATATCTAGTATAATTTCTACTGGTGGAATATTAGTTATAAAGGAATTTACATCATTTAATACAGGCATATCAGATATCGTAGTTTTCACTGGAGAGAAAAAGGAAAGATTTTTAGCAAATAATTCAGCTGTTTCATGAATAGTGATGTGCTTTTCTATGACAATTTGTTTTCATGGGGAAATTTGACTCTGTGGTTTAGAAATTGAATTAAAAACTTGCCATACGTTAGAAAGAGAAGAATGCGAATTTATCCGACTGGAAAACTCGTACCATGAGGTTCTGTAATGTTGGTTTAATTTTTTCCTTATAAGAGCTACAATTCTTTTATAACGAAGAATTCTTGGAAATCTTGGGCTTGCGCTCTGCTCTCCGACGAATAGCCACCAGTCTATTCAGATACAAGAAATTAGAGTTTAATTTCGGAATTTTATTTTCTATGATTTTAAAACAATCTTTTGTATTATTTTGCATGAAATCCATGAAATAATTATAGTCCAACATATTCATAGGTGGATAAGTGTTTTGCAGTTTATGAGAAAATTTACACCAGTTGTTTAGGTGAATAGTTTTTTTATCATTTTGAAAGCCTTCAACAGGTAAATATATAGGATAGTGATCACTTCCATATAGGGGAGAATCAATTTTCCAATTTATAATAGGAGCCGAACTAGAAGTAACTAAAGACAAATCAATTATAGAATTAATATTATAATTATAATTATGAAAAGTAGCCGACTTATTATTCATAAATATTAAATCATTATTAAAGATAAACTTAAGAGGTTCAGTACCATTTTTGTTGAGCCTATAAGATCCCCATACAGGGTTATGAGAGTTAAAATCACCTAAAAATATAACAGGCTGTTTAACTTGATTATAAATATTTTGTAAAATCATATGATCAATAACTGCACCAGGATTATAAAAGGAAATAATTGTAAAAGATTTATATTTTAAATAAATTTCAGCTGCTACAATATTAAGGCGATGATGAATATATTCTAAACTTAAGACTTTATGAGGAATGTCTCCCCTGATTAAAAGAGCAGAGCCTCTAGCAGTTTGAGCTTTGTGAATATATGATATAAAAGGTTTAAAGTTTATAAAGTCAGTCACAGGTTCTTGTAATGCAAAGATATGAATATTAATTTTTTTATGCATAAGTTTCAAATCTTTTTTAGACGAATAACTACGACAGTTCCATGAACAATGTTGAGTCTGTTAGACGATTTATTGATCTTGAATTAAACTACAGAGTATGGAAGCAATGTTTTTATGTGTTTCTTCACTAGGGACGATATACTTAAGTAGAAGAACAATCATTGTCATTATATTTTGAGAAGAATATGCTGAATCCAGATTCAGCATATTCTTTTATATTTATTTTCTATCACATAATCCGGTTTTCCCAGTGGAATGAAGGTATCGGTTTTTAAATAGAAGGGTTGAGATCTAGCACTTTTTAAATTTGCTTGTGCTACCCTTGTATATGATATGTCACTCGTTTTATTCTTCAGATGTTAACAGAGTCACCTGTAGAATATGTCGATGTTTTCTTTTGTGTTGCCGAGAGTGACGTATATGTAGAAGAAGCAGTATCTTTAGTTGTAATTACCGAACTTGGATTAGCTGGAAGTGCTTGATTAATTTGCTAATCTAAAGGCAGCAGACCAACTGATATTTTTGACGGACTGTATTAGCTCAGTACGACAAGCTCTTTTCTTTGTAGGATAGCCTGAATATGTGGAAGGATATGGTCCGTTGCAGTTGGGGCATTTTAAGAAATTGGCAGTGCAATTTTTATAAACATGATTGCCGCCACATCTTTTGCACCTTAGCCTACTTGTACAAACATTGGCACTGTGTCCTAATCTCGAACAATGAATGCAAAGTATAGGAGGTTGAATATAAGGTTTTGCTGGAAATCTCAAAAAGACAATCTTTACATGACTAGGCAACTTGGCATCAGAAGTATATAACACAACTCTATCTAAAGGAATCTTATTTACTGCATTACCATCTTGATTAGGTAAAAACTTGAACATTCTACGGATTTTAAAGATATTTGCAGATCTTAAATTGTTCAATATGTAATCATCAGATAAATTAATGTTCACTCCAGTAATTATATTTAACTCAAAGTTATTATCTGGAATGCGATAACATACATCTACATTTAGAAGCTGTTTCAATTCCTTGAGTTTATAAAGATCTTTAAGAGATTTAGGAAACAAGATAATATTTCCATTAACCGTATAATTTCCATCAATATCAGACTTTAGATAATTTAGTAAAAAATCAGTAACTTGTTCACAGTCTAAAGTTGAGAGTTTGAAAGAGTTGTTGTACAGGATAATGCTAAGCCTTGTCAATTGTCGTGAATCAAAAGTAGATTCAGCGGGATCATTTCCACGAAAATGGCTAGCATTAGTGCCACTATGTAGAACATGGGAATCGTTAACATGGACACCAGGAGTAGAAAAATTTGAATCCAACTCAACTGCTGTATCAGGAACAGTTTCATGAGAGATATTAAGAAGTATCATGATGAATTTCACATTCCACATTATGACTCTCAATACTGTTACTAGTTAAACTATCATTATTTGCATTCTTATAGGAATCTTTCTCAAAAATATTAGGACTGTCAAATGTATTTCTCAAATCGCATAAAGATTTCGTTCGTGATAATACTGCAGAAGATTCCAATAGATGTGAACGAATTTCAGTTAAGAAATTTGGGTCATTTGTGTCGAGTTCATTTCCTTGTGGTTGTTGAGTTAACCTTACCTGTGGTGAACGTCGCCGATTTTTGCTGGATTTCCGAGGCATATCCAATCTTTTTAATCACAACGATGAAATAAAGAGAGACGATTAGACACTGTAACTTAAAATTGAAGCACTAAAAAAATAGCATAATGCACATAAAGCTAGCAACATTCACTAATCCAAACAACAAAATCTAGGAGACACTGGCTTATCAGCCTTTACAGACCGACGGTTACAGTCGGAATCCTCTTTCAGTTAACTGTTCTCAGTACAGTAGACCTAATCGTAATGGGGCAGGTTGGTTCAGTCGATAGCGCGTCATGCTCGTAACCTGTAGTTCCTAGGTTCGAGTCATACCTGTACCAAACGTTGAAATTTATCTCCACAAAAATCCCCGCCCGCCCTCGGTTCAGTAAGGGGCACCGATTCGCTTGCAAAAGCCGTCAGCGGCTTTCCTCAGGCCAATCGGTTACTGATGGAGCATTCATCGGATTGTGCAGATGGCATCATTTCAGCAAATTCGTTTTCATCACTGCACACCCATATCCATAAGGGTAGGGGAGGGGTCTGTAGTTCCCAGGTTCGAGTCCCAGCTGGGTCAGCGTTGAGATTTATCTCCGCAAAAATTCCCCGCCCTGCCCACGGTCAGTAGGGGACACCGATGGGCTTGGAAAGGCCGCCGTCCGTCGGATGGGACGTTAAGCCGTGGCCCCGTGTGCGGGAGAGCGATACCCTGTGCACGTTAAAGAACACCCAGGATGGCCTTGACGGGAGGCTACCATCTGTCTCCCAACAGCTGTTCCAGTGGATCCCCTCCCCCAACCTTCTCTGAGCCTTCGGGGTCCATGTGACCTGGCCATTTAGCCCATGGTGTGCAAAAAAGTGCCGCTCAGAGGTAAAACAACCCAAACTCTGTTGCTTTGATGTGGTTACGGGCTGAAAATATATGCACTCTGATCACTACATCACTGAAAATATATGCACTCTGATTTTTAGCGGTCGGATGGGACGTAAAGCCGTGGCCTCGTGTGCGGGGGAGTTATACTGCACACGGAGCCACGGTTTTACGTCCTATCCATGCGCACGTTAAAGAACATGTGGATGGCCTTGACGGGAGGTCAATTAACAACTGTCAAGTGAGTCCCCTACCTCCATACTTTTCTGAGCCCTGGGGGCTTTGTCCCCTGGTCATTTAACCTAATGTGGGGAAAAAAGTTGCTTCTCAGAGGTTAAACAACTCAAACAATGTACGTAATGTTTAAAAAAAAAATTATTTGTGTTATTTACTTAAAGATATTTACAATGATGCTTAATTGTGTTAACTCATTTATTTTATGTAAAATACTATTTTTACTATTTAGTAAGATTGAATATTTAACCAATAAAATTTAATTAATTAAATTTATTTAATAAGATTGAATATTTAACCAAATATTGTGTTTGTTGAAATATATCCTTTAATTTAATATAAAATTATACTGCAAAGAAATTTCGCATACTGTAACACAGACATTGCTGTTATCTTTTGCACATTGGAAACAAAATTATAAAGAAAATAAGCGGTCTTTGTTCATTTAGGTCAGCGAAGCTTTAGCAATTATATTGTGGTCAGAATTCTTTGGAGATTTTGCTGATGTTGATCAAACAACTGTTACGCATGAACGTAGAGTGAGGTGCAATCGGCGTGACTCGGAGTCTGCGCAGTTGACGCTTCGACAATTCAATGGCCAGGTCACAAGGACTCCGAGGGCTCAGAGAAAGTTGGGGGGAGGGGGCCACTGGAACAGCTGTTGGGAGACAGATGGTAGCCTCCCTTCAAGGCCATCCAGCATGAACAGGGTATGGCTTTCTCCACACACGATCCATGGCTTAACGTCCCATCCGACAGACGGCGGTCTTTCCAAACCTATCGGTGTCCCCAACTGACTGAGGGCCGGGCGCAGGAGGTAATCAATGATCTGTGAAAACTATAGACTGCTCAGTCTCAGTTCTGACGACATGACACCATAGTTCATAGCTGATTTGCATAACGAAGATGTACTGTACAAATGATGAGCCATGGAACATTTAGCTCCAATGTATCTCCATATCAACTCTTAATCTTTTATGGCTGAGGTGGCTCAGTCGGTAGCGCGCCTCGCTCATAATCTCTAGTTCCTAGGTTCGAGTCCTACTTGTGCCAACGTTGAACTTTATCTCCGCAAAACCCCTACCCTGCCCTCAGTCAGCAGGACACCGAGGGACTTGGAAGACGTAATGCCATTGCCACGTGTCTGTGGGAAAGCCATACCCTGTGGAAGTTAAAGAACACGCTGGGTAGCCTTGACGAGAGGCTACCATCTGTCACCCAACAGCTGTTCCAATGAATCTCTTTTGTTGCGATCTTGTGCAGCCACGGCAATTACCGGTTCCGCTTGTACAGCACTACCTGGTTATGAAAAGCCGTGCTTATCTAGAGCCGGGGGCAAGGAATACGCCCTATAGGCGCACCTCAACCCCAGCCTCACATGGCAGCAGTCCTATAAAAGGAAAGCTGACCACCGGAAGAAACCTTACTTTAATCTATTCCCCAGTTAGCCTTGAACAAGGATATATAGATCCAAGTTCGCTCGGCGTCCGGGGTGGAGACTCTTAGTAAGACCTAGACTTTTTTTAGGGCTCGTGCCTACTAGGCGGGCTCAGATCGTTCAGCAGAGCCCTCGAACTGCTCACCCAGAGCACCTGAGAGCACTTGAGCACTTGAGGCCGCGGACACCATCACCATCCAACCGGCCTTCCGACCGGTCAGCGGCATCGTTGGCCTCTGTTGGCCTTGGCTATGTCCAACCGGGGGACCAATCCGGTCGGCAGAGCCTTCAGCCGGGTTGCTGGGCCCTAGGCCCCCCCACCACGACAAGGTGGTCCACTATCTCCTCCCCCGAACCTTCTCTGAGCCCTGGGAGTGCTTGTGACCTGGCTATTCAGCACATTTTGTGCAAGAAAAGTTCGCTCAGAGGTAAAACAGCTCAACCCAACAACTACAGAGATTGAGAGTGCTTGAAGTTCAGTGTTCCCTAAATTTTAGCTTCAGCGGAACATTCGAATAATTTTCAGTTGCATTGCCTTGACATGTGGATACATCGTTTGAAGGGTCTCTGTTCAGTAAAATGCAACAGCGAGATACTGAGCACGCATTCGCCTCTCCTATTTTATACAGGAAAGTTCCAATTCAGTTCAAAAGAGTAAGACTGTAAGTTTGTGAAATGACGAACTCTTTTAATTTTTGAGAATATATAGTATGGGGGTTGAGGCAGTGGGAGGCTCGGTTAAGGGCACAATTCCTCAGGCACAAGAACTAGAAGAATTTCTCAATATGTTGTCGCATGCTACAGGGATTCTTGAATCAAAAAAGTTCGAAAATAACTGTTTTATAGTATTCAAATTATTTTGAATTCTTACTAGAAACACTGTTTGGCAATCCAAAACTATCGTTTATCAGATCGCTGTGATCAAAGATGATTGAATCAGCATATTTTTAAATATTTAAATCCTTAAACTTTCTCATTCATTAAACTGATCTGAAGAAGGAAGTGTGTAGGGGGGGGGGGGGGCTTCTCTGAGCTCTTTTTCCTCACATTAGAAACTCCTTTCCTCTTTATTATAAAATCGATTTGGTGACCCACAACAAAAATTGCAATGACTCAATGATCAAATTAGAAAGGGTTGGGTTGTTTTACCTCTGAGCGGCACTTTTTTGCACACCATGGGCTAAATGGCCAGGTCACATGGACCCCGAAGGCTCAGAGAAGGTTGGGGGAGGGGATCCACTGGAACAGCTGTTGGGAGACAGATGGTAGCCTCCCGTCAAGGCCATCCAGCGTGTTCTTTAACGTGCACAGGGTATGGCTCTCCCGCACACGGGGCCACGGCTTAACGTCCCATCCGACGGACGGCGGCCTTTCCAAGCCCATCGGTGTCCCCTACTGACCGTGAGCAGGGTGGGGAATTTTTGCGGAGATAAATCTCAACGCTGACCCAGCTGGGACTCGAACCTGGGAACTACAGATTACGAGCCTGGCGCGCTACCGACTGAGCCACCCCCGCCCCAAATTAGAAAGGTAATTGAAATTAATATAGAGCAATAATTACACCACTATGTTTTAAATAAAAGTATTACTTTTATGTAATTAGCTATATTTCAGTTAGAACTATTTTTCCCTTACGAAAAAGCATCTTGCGGCAAGAGAGACTTGATTTAGAGCATTTTCAGTTAATGGCCTAAAGATAACAACTTAATTTTGAGAAGCTAAGACATTAATTTACCAAAGAGTGAACGAATAAAAAAAATTGATTTGTTTTAATTGTTCTGAATATAACTTATTCGCACACGGATTGCGATACAAAGTCTGCAGTTAAAGTAATAAATATCCTGCAAAATTTTCACGGCAGACTAAGAGGAAGGAATTGTGCAGTTTCTCTGCTGATGAATAGCCTGTTACTGAAGCTAAAACTTAAAACATTTTAGACTTAAAATCCCGTCCTAGTGACCAAGATTTAGTTTCTAGCCTTCATCATCATCATCCTCAAGCAGTCATGGGCTACGGAGGTCCAACCAGACCGCGCAGTCTGGTTCTAGCCTTAAGATCTGAAAATCTCGCTCGCTCGTTTTTGCAGTCAACAAGAGGAATCAGTTACCAGTTAACAACACTTTTATAATAAGTAACTTTTTGCAATACCATACACAAATGCGTGTAGTGCTTGCTGGAGGGTACATAGGGAAAATAAAAGTAAAGATGGAAAGAAGCTGAAACTCGCAGACCTACTCCTTGCATGGCCCCCTCCCTTTCCCCCTTCTAATGCGACACATTGGTACACTCCCAAATAAGAAAAAAATCCCCCCTCAAGCAGTTGCTTGCCACAACAAGACATTAATTATTTATGAATTATTTCGAAATTTGTGGGCGCCACATCGTGACGAGAACGTTTTTTCCTTCAGATCCCACCCGACTAATGATAATGGGGCGGGGGTGGCTCAGTCGGTAGCGCGCCAGGCTCGTAATCTGTAGTTCCCAGGTTCGAGTCCCAGCTGGGTCAGCGTTGAGATTTATCTCCGCAAAATTCCCCGCCCTGCCCACGGTCAGTAGGGGACACCGATGGGCTTGGAAAGGCCGCCGTCCGTCGGATGGGACGTTAAGCCGTGGCTCCGTGTGCGTGAGAGCCATACCCTGTGCACGTTAAAGAACACGCTGGATGGCCTTGACGGGAGGCTACCATCTGTCTCCCAACAGCTGTTCCAGTGGGCCCCTCCCCCAACCTTCTCTGAGCCTTCGGGATCCATGTGACCCGGCCATTTAGCCCATGGTGTGCAAAAAAGTGCCGCTCAGAGGTAAAACAACCCAACCCAACGTTCTTTCCTTCAGTTCGAATTTAAAGGAAAGTAAGAGAAGTAGCTTGCAAACTTGGCAGCAATTCAATCGATGAGGTTGGCGACATTTCTTTGGTGAGGAAATCTCAATCACGAAATAAGGAACTTTGCCACTTCTTTCCGATTTCGTTTCACAAGGAAGAAAATGTAAAAAATAACCCGAATGGCATTCAACTTTCTGTGTTTGATTTCTCAATGTGTTTTCGTTTGCAACGTGCGTGCCAAACACCCCAGCCAACGTCTCACATGGGCCCGGCGTGTAGCAACAGCATTCCGTCGCGAACTGCGTCGTCTCTTTTCAGCCTCACTGATGACGTCATTCCAGCGAGCGCTCAGAGGTGAGAGAGAGCTCGTGACTTCTTCTTGCCGCGCCCTCGCCGAGAGCCGAACGTCGTTTTGTCACACTGACCTCGTTTCCCTCCGTAGCCAAACATTCCTGACCTTTAGCTCTTTTGTGCGAACTGTTCGACCCTCGTTCATTCTTCCCTGCAAGCGATAGCGTTATCTCTCTGCCATTGTCGAAATTCCTGATTTGTCCAGTTTGCAGATGCCATCATTGGCTTCAGAAGACTTCCACTGATGAAGAATTGGGTTGTTTTACCTCTGAGCGGCACTTTTTTGCTCACCATGGGCTAAATGCCAGGTCACATGGACCCCGAAGGCTCAGAGAAGGTTGGGGGAGAGGACCCACTGGAACAGCTGTTGGGAGACAGATGGTAGCCTCCCGTCAAGGCCATCCAGCGTGTTCTTTAACGTTGGGTTGTTTTACCTCTGAGCGGCACTTTTTTGCACACCATGGGCTAAATGGCCAGGTCACATGGACCCCGAAGGCTCAGAGAAGTTGGGGGAGAGGACCCACTGGAACAGCTGTTGGGAGACAGATGGTAGCCTCCCGTCAAGGCCATCCAGCGTGTTCTTTAACGTGCACAGGGTATCGCTCTCCCGCACACGGGGCCACGTCTTAACGTCCCATCCGACGGACGGCGGCCTTTCCAAGCCCATCGGTGTCCCCTACTGACCGTGGGCGGGGCGGGGAATTTTGCGGAGAATTGCCATTCATATCGCATTTGTTTTCATTGGAAGATTAGACATGCATTGCTATGCAAATGATGGCAAAATTATTTTTGTAGCGTTATTCATCCTTTTCAAAACGATGCGAATGTAATTTTTTCCAGCCACTTTTATTGTTCATATCAAACTACGTAATAATCTGCGTTTCCAATAAACGTTTGCATTTTCCTAAGTAAATTCTTAATAATCCGGTCTTGTTTTCGTTACTCGTTGCAATGTTTCAACGAGTTTTCAGTTTCTATAGGATTTATGCTCTTGAATAGGAAAAGTTTAAAGCGAACGTTGAAATTCAACAAGGTAAAAGAGCAAAAGGGATCCATTATAATTTCGTGAAATGGCTTATGTTATTAATGTTAATTGTTAATGTTAATGCAACTGGATCAGAAGATCCCCCATGAGCAATTGTTTAATCAGCAAACATCCAAAATAAAAACGATAAAGGGTTGCCATAGTGAAGATTGTCGTATTTAATGTACTCTTTGGAGGTGAAACAAATTCTTTTTTGCATATTAAAACTAAAAGGAGTTTCACGATAGAAATCTTTTTGTAAATGTACACTCTCATGTTAATTTAGCGTAAAGCCATATCTCCCGTATTATCATTTTCAAAAAATTCCATTTCGTGCTAACATCACTTTCCAATTATAAGTCTTCCTCCCAGCTTAGGGGGGGGGGAATTATGCCGTTTGGTCGGATCTCAAGTGCAAGGGGGAACATCATCCAAATTTAAACACATTAAACAATCATTAAAGATTTTTTTCCCATTTTTAAAATGCAGAGACCTTGAAATCTGAGGGGAGGGGGTGGCTCAGTCGGTAGCGCGCCAGGCTCGTAATCTGTAGTTCCCAGGTTCGAGTCCCAGCTGGGTCAGCGTTGAGATTTATCTCCGCAAAATTCCCCGCCCTTCCCACTGTCAGTAGGGGACACTGATGGGCTTAGAAATGCCGCCGTCCGTCGGATGGGACGTTAAGCCGTGGCCCCATATATGGGAGAGAGCCATATCCTGTGCACGTTAAAGAACACGCTGGATGGCCTTGACGGGAGGCTACCATCTATCTCCCAACAGCTGTTACAGTGGGTCCCCTCCCCCAACCTTCTCTGAGCCTTCGGGGTCTATATGATCTGGCCATTTAGCCTATGGTGTGCAAAAAAGTGCTGCTCAGAGGTAAAACAACCCAACCTTTGAAATCTGAAGGTGACCCGTGCTTCTCTGAGCTCCTGAAAGGCCTCGGTTTTTCCCTCGCATCGTCGAAAATGATTTTTGCATTTTCGACGTCTTTACACAGCCGCAGTTCGCACAAATCATAAGATGCGGAACAATGACAGTCGTTATTTTGCATATATTTTTGTGAGGCCTCTTTTTTTACTGTGCGCACTTTTGCTAAATTCTACTGATTTTGCAATTTGATACATTCAAAATCCTCTTATAGTCATAGACTACGGATTTGCTACCAGACTGTAATTTCCCTCTCCAGACATGTCTGTTCTGAGTTGCAGCTGCTGCATTTGGCCATTGTATGCTAATTCTAGCAAGGTCCTGTCTGACATTGCCTGCCAATCACATCCTAGGTCTCTCCGTTTTACCGAGGCCTTTAGGCATACTGTTCATAATTCTATTCGCCAATCTGCAGCTACGTATATGACCAACATGGCCAAACCAAAATAGTCTCCGTTTACTCAATATGCTGCTCAAAGGAGGTTGTCGACTCCTTTGCCTAACTTCATCATTACTTACAAAGTTGAACCATCAAACGCCCAAGATACTGCGCAAGCATCTAGAATCAAAGGTATCAAGTTTCCTGCCTTCAAAATTATTATATCCTGCTACAATAATATAATAATACTTATCCTGCCTACAAAAGGTGCGTGTTTCGCTACCATAACTAACCTTAGAAAGAATTAAACTATTACACAGCCTAATTTTAGTCTTTAGTGTATATGCCTATTTTTTCACATTCCCAATAGATTCTTAAAAGTTCCAGGATCAATTTCTATTTTTCTGTTTATCTCGTGCATAAAAAACGTAACACATCGTCAGTATCTATTACATAGCCTACCAACATAATCGAATTGACACACTTGCTCAAGAATGCAACCGTTCAGATTTACTAAACCACAGCCTGCCTGACCAATTTCCATCACTTTAGTTTTCTCTTTATCATCAAACCTACTCTATTACTAATCTCGTCAACAGTTCTAATGAAAGAGTTCATCTCATCAACATCATTTGCCAAAAGAGCCAAATCATCAGCATAATTTAAATCGGAAATTTTTAGGTCTCTAGACCATTTAAGACCAAAATCTTTCTCTTGCAATGAATTTCTCATAGCATGATGTTGGTCCTCCACGTGCCGCCAAAACAGCTCTTACCCAGTGAGGCATGGAAGCTACAAGATTTCTAAAGGTGTCATGGTATCTGGAACCACACATTACCACATATCCCTTAACTCTTGTAAGTTACGTGGTTGCGCCGCCACAGATTGGATATGCTGTTGCAAAACAAACCACAGATGTTCGATTGGATTGATGTCTGGGGAATTTGGAGGCCATGGCAATACCTGGAAGTCTTCCTCATATTCCGCGAACCATTCTCGAACAATCCGGGCAATATGGCATGGCGCATTATCCTGTTGAAAGAAGGCACTACTAGAGGGATATTCCGTTCCTATGAAAGGATGTATCTGGTCTGCAATGCTGTTTAGGTAGGTGGTAGACGTCATAGTTTCCTACGCATAAATGACTGAACCCAGGGTTTTTCAACAGAACTTTGCCCAAAGCATTGCACTTCCTCCACCAGCTTGTTTTCATTTCACGATGCATCCTGGTGCCAACACTTCCCCAGGTAAACGACGACACGTACCGTGCCGTCTACATGGTGCAACAGGAAACGAGATTCATCGGACCAGACGACCTTCTTCCAATCATTCAAGGTCTGGTTTTGATGCTCGCGTGCCCATTGTAGGCGCTGTCGATGGTGAACCGAGATTAGCATGGACACTCGGAGAGTCCTACGGCTATTCAGCCCCATTTTCATCAGGATTCGATGTACTGTGTGTAGTGACACATTACTCCCGTCACCAGTATTTAAATTACGGGCGAGTTGGCTACAGTATCCCTTCTGTTGGCTCGTACCATATGGGATAGCCTTCGCTCACCTCTAGCATCGATGGGTCGTGGTCGGCCCACACCTTGCCTGCAGTTCGTATTCGTGAAAAAGTGCTAACGTCACTTTCTTTTTCTTCGGATCACTTTTTGAAGATACTAACCACGGCTGACAAGCCTTGCCGTCTCGAAAATGCTCTGACCCAGTCGTCTGGCCATTATAATTTGGTCTTTGTCAAACTCACTTAGGTCCGCTCCCTTTCCCATCTGAAGAGCAAGAATAACACTGATTAACAGAGTAAGTGAGGTAAGGAGAACACAGATACCAATCGATGAGGAAACCTCTACGCTCGGTCAAGTTCGGGATGGATCCTGTAAAGCTCACGTTGCGAACAGTAAGTGCTGCAGAGTGAATCTTTGCAGTCCTTTAAACTCAACGAAATCTCTCTTCAGCATCGGATATATCGGCGTGGTATAGAGGACATTCTTTTATTATTATTATAATACTTTGAGGGAAACGGACAAGACATGAAACTCTAATGAGCGGCTGCATTTTGTGTTCTCAGCATAAAAACATTCTAAATGAAATTAACAGTTGTTTATTTCGGATTCAAGGAAGCATAATAAGGACATGTGGAGAACTGAAAACTGTAGAGGTTAAAAATTTCCTAATATTTATAGTCTTTTTCTCTCCTAATTGAAATACCCTAGATCTTTTAATGTACGAAAAAATTTTCTACTAAAGGTGAGAATTGTATTCAGAATTTTTCTAATACCTTTATATGAATATAAAAAAAAAATCATTTGTATTGCAGCGGTGCATACAGTTAGCAAGTGAATTTTTTTCGAAGATGGGGATGGGAGTGGGGTTGGCGGTATCTCAGTCGGTAGCTGCTAGGCTCGTAATCAGCAGCTCCCAGGTTCGAGTCCCACCTGTGCCAGCGTTGAGATTTATATCTGCAAAACACCTATTCTGCTTTCTGTCAATACGGGATACCGATGGGCTTGGAAAGGCCGTCGTCCGTCGGATGGGACGTTAAGCCGTGGACTGTGTGCAGGAGAGCCATACCCTGTGCACATTAAAGAACTCGCTGGATGACTTTTTCGAAACCTACCATCTGTCTCCTAAAGGCTGATCAGTGTCTTCTTCCACCAACCTTCTCTGAGCTTTCGGGGTCCTTGTGACCTGGCCGTTTAACCCATTGTGTGCAAAAAAGTGCCGCTCAGAAGTAAAACAACCCAACCTTGTCGAAGATGCTTTGTTCATTCAATTATTTTACGCAATTTCCTCATAGAATGTCGATGCTAAAGCTTATGATAATAGGGAAAACCGCATAGGACATATAAGCATTTTTTTTACATAACAACAATAAAAGAAAAGAATTTTGAGAGAAAGTTATATCGACGCATATAAAAAAGCATTAAAACGTTTGATAAGAATACTCTTCAATCTCAAACATTTCTCCTTTCATTTTATTGATGTCACATTTCTTAAGATGAGCTATGTCCCAGAGCCGAATGAATGTGACTATTCCTTTTGTATCAGGCCATGACTTTTTCCTTCCTCCCATTTTCCCCTCACTCGGTTTCCTACGAAAATACGTGGATGCTATGAGACGGAACTGATTGAATATCTGTAGCGAACAACAAGCTGGTATTTTGTGCTCGTCATTCAAAGATCGCCTTTTCTACGATGGTTTCTTATATTTAGCTCTTTTTTTTTGAACGAATGACACAGATTCTTCGACAGAGATAAAATAAGTGCATCGACGATAAAAATTGAAATTTCGGTTTCAGCAAATAGATTCCAGTAAGTGGCAACAGAGGGAGAGGGTAGGGTCAAAGAACATGTTAAACATAAAAATTCAATGTGAAGTGATAACAATAAAGTAACTGCCAATATAGGAGAAGTGTTGAATTTTCAGGGTCACAAAGATGTTTCAAGTGTGGCCAGATGGCTCCCCGCAGACTCCCACGGATGTGATCTTTTACTAGAGTAGGTAGTAATTGGGAGATAGAAGCGAAAGCCTGAAGAGAAGCTACCAAGGTAAAGTTCATCACACGATGCCCATCCTGTGAAACTCCTAAAGTGGCCCTGTCGTGTCAAATTTTTCTTTCGCGATCGACTTCGGAAATAAAAGACGACTTCGAAAGCAGAGCTCTTAACCTGATAGTCCTAGTAACCATGACAACCAACTCTGCAGGTGAGTGCTTTTCCGTGCTATTTCCCAGCACTTCATGGGACCTGTTTCGTTGGCTTCATGAAATTATCTGCTCTTCCTATTTTTACCGTTGAGAATACCTAGTAATCTTGGAGGAAAGAGTTTCCATTCATTTCATTCCAGAAACAATCAATAAGCCAATGGTAGAAAAGTAAGCGAACAGATCGCCTGAGTCGCCAGTGCCACTATTAAACTGCGAAACTGCCAACCATGAAATGTATCGGGAAACATTTCAACAGCAGATTTAAAAGATCATTTGCAATACACTTTGAGCACACTTCATGAATTCCCCGACCATGGGAAAAGTAGAGTAAGAAGAATGCTTGAACTATACTGTGAAACAATCTAGATTTGAGAACGGGCATAGCGAGTTTTGCTGCGGCCTAAACAGACCTGTGTTCGAGTTCAAATCCATGCATGGTTTCTTTCTGAAGAGGCCTCACCATCCTTACAGCTATTTTTCTGGCTTGCTATACTGACAGGCTCATGCCAAACTTGGCAAACGGAATTCTTGCAAAGTGTTTTCTTTTTAGTAGAGCTGGTACAATGACATCCGTAAAAAAAAAAATTCTTGCTGCGAATGTTATCAAAGATGTAATATTTATGCAATATGGTACGTAAACAGATTGCCAATGAATTCAGCGATGATTTTCATATTCTAATATACCATGATTCGCATATTATCTTAATCACTAAGTGTGGAACTTAATGGAAAATAATCATCTGAATATTATCTTTAAGCATCAGAAAATGTAGATTGAACCATACACAAGAATTACTTGGAGTTCTTAAACGGAATATTACAATGAATTAATTATCGACATAGATAACTGCCAGCAAAGTGAACAAAAAATGCTATTCGTCAGTTGATGCACAACTCCCGACAAAGATATCTGACTGATGCTATCAACGAAACAGAAAATGGCAGAACAACGGAAGAACACTTTGCAAGTGTTAACTTTTAATTTCAGTATAATACGACTAAAACAAAACAATTGGCCAACTTAAACGTAATGAAGTAAGATGGTTTGCCATCTTCATCAATTCCTTACATCCAGCTCTGAGGTGTTGTTTGGCGCATTGTAGTCTGAGCTACTAATGAACCTTAAAACCACAAATAGCCAACTATTGACCGCGGTGAGGGTCCGCTTTTGTTCATCAGCAAATCCTCTGCTGTCATCCATTCCTAAATATCCAACGCAGGCAATGTAGTACAGTGCTTTTAATCCTTGCTCATTAAAATGGGTTAAACTGCGATTCTTTCAAGAGCAACCAGATAATGGTGTGGCAGAAGTTGTATATAATACTCGTATCTAAAAGTCATATTCCCATGGCAATCGGGATTCAGAAGTTACTGGAAATAGAATGACCTGCAAACAGTACTATTTTTCAACAACTCGAATCATTTGAATTATTAGGAGGATTTAACACGGTGATTGGAAGTTGTTGAACGTGCCTAGATAAATAATGACTGGCAATTTTTAACAGGTCCGTTACCTCTTTAAAATTGCCACCTAAATCAAAGTGTGAAAAAGAGATTTTAGTGCATTTTTAACTTTTATCACTGCAATATCGACTTAAAATTTCTTTCTGGAGATCTGTTCGCTTACTTTTTTGGCGTTAATTTGATTCCACTTACTCTGGAAATGGCACATTTCAAGTAATCCTAAGACACTTTCTGCTAATGTTGTCCCTTAAAAAAAAAGTTAGAGTAAAACTGATCTAATGGATGTCGCATTTAACCGACTGCAACATATATTAGCTAAATTTAAAATTGTAATGGAACGCAAAGATAATTATCAGCTTGTACCGAGTGGTTAGCGCGCTTAGCTACTGATCTAAGGGATCTGGGTTCAAGCCCCGGATAAGGCATGGATGTTCGTGTCGTTTTTCTGCTGAGGTCCCGCAATACTCGCAGACCCCCCCCCCCCCCCCGATAGGGGACCACCTTGACGTGGTGGTGGTGGGGGGCTTCGGGCCCAGCAACCGGTCGAAGACTTTGCTGACCGGATTGGGTCCCCAGTTGGACAGAGCCAAGACCAACCGAGGTCGAAGACATCACTGACCAGTTTGGTGGCCCGGTTGGACGGTGTCAAGACCTCAACATTAGGTGTTCCGTGGAGCAAGTTCAAGGGCACTGCTGAACGGATTTGGTCCCCTAGTAGGCACGAGCTCTTTTCAAAGTCTGGGCCCCACTAAGAGTCTCCACCCCGGGTGCCGAGCGAACTACATATCTTGTTCATGGTCTTCATGGAATCTACATATCCTTGTTCATGGCTAACCGGGGAACAGATTAAATTTCAGGTTTCTACCGGTGGTTAGCTTTCCTTCTAAAGGACTGCTGCCATGTGAGGTTGGGGATGAGATGCATCTATATGGTGTATTATTGCCCCCGACTCTAGATAGTCACGGCTTTCCGTTAACTTGGTAGTGTCGTGAGACGAAACCGGGGATTGCCGTGGTTGCTGAACATCTGGCAGCAAATAGTACAATCCTCACAGACACATATGGCGTATAAACTCACATGCTCCTGTCAGACCTCTGTGGAAAGCAGCTGCTTGAGGGAATATTTATTTATTTGTATTAGAAGCTTTCTATGTTTGCCTGCTGGAGATTTCTGTAACATTCTCTAGATCAAGACATTATGTGTATCTTGTATTTATCTATTTCTCTCTTAAGTTTAATGTTTCCTTTCCTGAAAGCTACATTGTTAGTAGATACATCCTCTTCTACAATTTTGACGATATGAACATCACGCCCGAACTTGAATTTATGGAAACATCCTTCTGACGCTTGGAAGGGATTTTGTTGTTAAATCAGCATGGATGGTTCCTGCAAGAAATGATGATACAGAAACGTGGACTTTCTACTAAATATCTAGGCAACTGAAGGCAACTTTCTTCAGTTCAAGATTCTCCATTTCTTCTATCCATTTCCGTTCCTTTCAGGTTCTCTGTATTTCGAGGCATGGATCTATTGCTCATAATGCCAAATTCAGAGCTATTAATTTCATCTCATGCTGATTCCATTCTTGGAAGTTTCATCTTTAGATTAACCTTATAATTCTAGAAACGCCACTGTATGATGTGGAGAGAGATTTAGAATAATACAATACTCTAAGTCAGGGGTGCTCAAAGATCCGTCGGATGGAACGTTCCATCGAAAGGATGTATTGATTCATGTTTCGAATAAAATTTAAGTATACATTTTTAAGTTTTTACTTCGTGTATTTATGCCCTCTCTCTAAAGGCCTACATCTCTCCCCCTTCCCACATTACATAATCCTTCAAATGGAAGTGTTACTGTAGTAAAAATTATAATTCATTTGTTTTTCCCTTGTGGAGGATTTGGCATGATTCGACCTGCGTGAAAATATCGCCGCCCTTTTCAATTAATGTTAACCAAAAGCCAAAATCGCAAGGAAGCAGGACGCAAATTGAAATTTTTCGCAATAAATCGCCGACTGTGGAACAATTTCTTGGAAGAGAGGAATCGTTAATTGGGTTGGGTTGTTTTACCTCTGAGCGGCACTTTTTTGCACACCATTGGCTAAATGGCCAGGTCACATGGACCCCGAAGGCTCAGAGAAGGTTGGGGGAGGTGACCCACTGGAACAGCTGTTGGGAGACAGATGGTAGCCTCCCGTCAAGGCCATCCAGCGTGTTCTTTAACGTGCACAGGGTATGGCTCTCCCGCACACGGGGTCACGGCTTAACGTCCCATCCGACGGACGGAGGCCTTTCCAAGCCCATCGGTGTCCCCTACTGACCGTGGGCAGGGCGGGGAAATTTTGCGGAGAAAAATCTCAACGCTGACCCAGCTTGGACTCGAACCTGAGAACTACAGATTACGAGCCTGGCGCGCTACCGACTGAGCCACCTCCGCCCCAATCGTTAATTGATAAACGCAGCAAGGAGTACTGATGATTCTAAATTCACGTCCTTTAATGTGACGACATTTTCCCTCTATCTGGAAAAACCTTGTTTGGGTTGTTGTTTTACCTCTGAGTGGCACTCTTTTTACACAAAGTGGGAAAAATGGCGAGGTGAAAAGGACTCGGAAAAGTTTGCGGAAAGAGATCCATTAGACAAAAGGATGGAAGCATTCCGTCATCTGTATGTTATTTAATGTTAACTGAGCATGGCTCGTTTATGCACGAAGAATAAAGTCTTATCGGGAATTTACTCACTGAGGCAAGAATGGGTTAGCAGAGAAAATTTTCAATGCTGGAGCAGTTAGGTTCAATATTTTTACCCTGAGCGGCACTTTTGTGTGCACACAACGCGCTAAATGGCCAGGTCAAAAGGACTCGGAGACTAAATTTTCGCAGGAGATCCACTGGTCAGCTGTTAGGAAACAGAAGAAATCCTCTCGTTAAGGCCATCCAATTTTCCTCTTTAGCTTGTCGGGATATGATGACTCTTCTGTACACGGAGCCTTAACATTCCACCCAACGGACGGCTGTCTTTCCAAGCCCAACGGTATCGAGGGCTGAGCAATGGAGTATTGGAAACACATTTCAACGCTGCCACATTTCAGACTATAACCTGAGAACATCAGATAAGCAACATGGAGCTCTACCAATTAAGCTAAGCCCGCCTGGTTCAGTTAAGTCTCTTAACCTGGGAGCAAAAGCCTGGTGCCCTGTCGACTTAGTCCCCTCCCAGAAAAAGGGTTGATTTTTCTGTTAACAAAGAAATTCGAGGAGAATAAAGGAGCTTAATGCCTTCTTTAAATAAAAAGTTAAGATCAACTCTCTTCAGATGAATACAAGAAATTTTCACTTTTCTAGAAATAATAGTAGTTCAAAAAGGAAATAGGAAATGCAATTTTTTACGCAACTCCAGGCCGAATAAACAACTTAGAATTTTTTCCAAATACTTTCTATTTCGTTTCAGCATTCTTGCCTTAAAGCGGGCGATTAACATGGAAGCATTCAAGTAGTGAGCTGTTCTAGCGCCGATCACGTGACATGCTCACGCTGCTTCAACAGTAGACTCTACGCTGAGGCGGGGGTGGCTCGGTCGGTAGCGCGCCAGACTCGTAATCTGTAGTTCCCAGGTTCGAGTCCCAGCTGGGTCAGCGTTGAGATTTATCTCCGCAAAATTCCCCGCCCTGCCCACGGTCAGTAGGGGACACCGATGGGCTTGGAAAGGCCGCCGTCCGTCGGATGGGACGTTAAGGCGGGTGCCCGTGTGCGGGAGAGCCATACTCTGTGCACGTCAAAGAACACGCCGGATGGTCTTGACGTGAGGCTACCATCTGTCTCCCAACAGCTGTTATAGTGGGTCCCCTCCCCCAACCTTCTCTGAGTCTTCGGGGTCCATGTGACCTGGCTATTTAGCCTATGGTTGCAAAAAAAAATGCAGCTCAGAGGTAAAACAACCCAACGGACTCTACGCATTGTTACCACACAGGATATGATGACTTTACTCGGGGGAGAAATACAATTTTCTGTTATCTGTTGGAAGAACTGAGCGAAGGCTCACCGCTTAAGAATTCGATAACACGCTCAAAGTGCGATGAACTTCTCATATCTGAAACTGAAACAGAACTTTTGATAACAGATGTCATTACTTGTGTTTAATAAAACAACTGGACCTCCACTTGCAACGTTAAACACAGCTCCGCACTTGATATCATGGTCCATTGGTCCAACTATCGTGATGTTAAATCCACGAAATTGTCACCTTCGACATTGACTTACATTCCTAAAAGAGTTAAAAAGAACTTTGGAAATTATTTTAAGATCTTATGGGTACGCAAATAAAACAAATTTATATCGGTACCTTTCAAAAGAGATACTCTCTTGTGGAAGTGAACGGAAAGGAAGGGGTGCCAGATTAGTGTAGCTTACTGATCTGGACAACTATGGCTAACTTTTTTTTTCTACCCTGCTGAGGAGTGATCAACCACGAAGGATCTTGGTGCTGGACTAGATTAAGACTCTGAGCTTGATTATGGATCCTGATTTTGCTGCACTGGTGGGCTTCTGTGGAGGGAGAATCTTCCGCTGTGTTTTCTGTTTGTGGGTTGAGAGCCCCAAGTGAATAGATTCCCAGGATATGTTTATCAGCTGGTGGATAATCCTGAGCAGAGGTCATCGCAGACACCTGAACCCTTTGCTTCTATTGGCATCGCCAAATTCTACATTGCAGGAAGTCTTCCAATGTAGATGGCTTCAGCCTTTAGTGCTAGGGGAACGGGCTTTGCTTCATGCCTGCGATTAGAGGGCTATTTGATATTGTCATTTCCTCTCTCAATAAACATAGTTTCTTTAAACATCCCACTAACCATTTTCTCTCCATAGGTAGTTGGAATATGAGGACTCTGCACAGAGCTTTTTCTTTTGATGTCCTCACACAAGAATTCCACCGTTATAATTGAGATATTCTCGGCTTGCAAGAGACCAGATGGACAGATAAAGTCAGATTCTTAAAAATAATCTTATATTTCTCTTTTCAGGGAGGGAAGATAATAAGCAACAAGAAGGCGTAGGTCTGCTTCTCAGCAGACACGCTAGTGATGCTCTTCTAGGATATGAGTGCATTAA
The DNA here is from genome assembly GCA_038380435.1 of Ryuthela nishihirai. Classification (NCBI taxonomy): domain Eukaryota; kingdom Metazoa; phylum Arthropoda; class Arachnida; order Araneae; family Heptathelidae; genus Ryuthela; species Ryuthela nishihirai. The sequence goes on from JAWZYU010000005.1 coordinate 45,738,870, forward strand.
TGAAAGGTTTCTTATAGCAAAGTTTCAGACAAACATTAAAGACTTTAATGTTATCTGCTGTTATCCTCCCGCTGAAGATGAGATGAGAAGGATAGGTTTTACGGACAACTTCAGGATGTTTTGAATTCTGTCAAGAAAGGAGATATTACCCTTGTTCTAGGTGACTTCAATGCCAAAGTTGGTATTGACTCTGACCTTTGGGGAGGAGATATACGCCCTTTTGGTATTGGTAACTACAATGGCAATGGTCAACGTCTCCTACAGGTAAGTAAACTCAAGGGTTTCAAAATAACAAACACTTATTACAAACATAGCGACATACATAAGTACATATGAGTTTCACCTGATGGGTTGCATAAGAATATGATTGATTACATATTAATTAACAGCAAATGGGCTAGTTCTGTTAGGAATTCCAGGTCATATAGGGGAGCTGAAATTGGATCTGATCATTATCTTGTTAAAAGTGTCTTGAACTTAAACTTAAAAACTGTTGTGCTAGGATTAAAAATTTTACCTTTAATACTGAAGCTCTGAAAGACCCTGTTATAGCTAAAGCTTACCATGATAGGTTACTTAGTCATTATGACAGTCATGGTATGCTTACTACTGAAGTTGAGGAAGAATGGGATCATTTTAAACAGGCTTTTTTGGAAACTAACAGTACTCTTTTAGGAAAAAAGAGCAGAGGAGACAGAATTATTGAGTGACAAGGAACTTGAGTTTATTTCAGAAAGAAGTAACTGCAGGAATGTCCTTAATCAATACCCTACTAGTCCTAATAGAAAGGATTACAGAGAGCTTAATAAACGTGTAAAGGATCAGTTAACTGCTAATAATAATCTTTGGCTTGATGGCTTGGCTGACAAAGCTGAGGAAGCAGTTAGGCAGCACCACAGCAGAGAGAGCCGAGAATATCTCAATTATAACGGTGGAATTCTTGTGAGCACCACAGCAGAGAGATTAACCAGATAGTTAATGTTTTGTGTGGTAGAAAACGGACAGGTATACATCGATTGAAGCAAAAACAAGGTAAGGTTATAGAAAGTGAGGATTCTGTCATGGCTAAGTGGACTGAGCATTTCAGTGATATTCTAAACAATGTTGTTAGTTCTGTTCCTATTGTTTGCAATGTTGATAGATGCATTGGTGGCTCTAATGTTGGCCCTATAACACAATCTGAAGTTATTTTGGCTGTTTCTAAACTTAAACTTCATAAATCCCCAGGGGTAGACGAAATTACTACGGAAATGCTTAGAGCTGGGAATGTGTCTGTTACCATTTGGATGACTGAAATTTTGGATACCTTTTACGTTGAAGGCATGGTTCCTAAGGATTTCACCAGAGCTTTTATTATCCCTATTTTCAAAAAAGGTGATCGCAGTTCTTGTGATAACTTTAGGGGTATCAGCGTACTCTCTGTTCCAGGTAAAGTTCTTTCCATGATTGTGCTTAATAGAATTAAGAATCTGGTTGACAGTCAATTGCATGATGAGCAATGTGGAATCAGAAGTGGTAGGGGATGTGTGGATCAGGTATTTTCACTTAGGCAGATTCTTGAGAAATGTTTAGAGTTTCAGAAACCTTTGGTTGCTAGCTTTGTTGATTTCAAAAAGGCTTTTGACTCTGTTGATCGTCATAATTTGTGGTTGATTGTGAATTCATATGGTATACCAGACAAGTTAACCTAATGAAAGCTCTCTATAATAACACTGAGTCGAGTGTGAAAGTTGGTAAGGCTTGTAGCAATTTGTTTAGCATTGCTTCTGGTGTTCAACAAGGGGGCAATTTGTCTCCTTTTCTCTTTAGTTTGGTTATTGATTATGTTATGCAAAATTCACTGCAAGGAAGAGATTTTAGCCTTAAATGGACTGGAGATACTAAAATTGCTGATTTAGATTATGCTGATGATTTAGCCCTTTTGGCAAATGATGTTGATGAGATGAACTCTTTCATTCGAGCTGTTGATGAGACTGGTAGTAGAGTAAGTTTGGTTATAAACAGAGAGAAATCTAAATTAATGGAAATTAGTCAGGCAAGCTGTGATTCAGTTAATCTGAATGATTTCAGTCTTGAGCAGATGTCACAATTTAATTATCTTGGGAGCTATATAACAGATGCTGTTGATGTGCGACATGAGATTAACAGACGAATAGGGATTGCTGCCGGGACTTTTAAGAATATATCGAGAAATAGGCGTATACACCTAAAGACTAAAATTAGACTGTATATTAGCTTGGTTCTTTCTAGGGTTAGTTATGGTAGTGAAACTTGAACCCTTTGTAATCTAGATACCAGGAAACTAGATGCTTTTGATTCCAGATGCTTACGCAGTATCTTGGGCATTAAGTGGTTCAACTTTGTAACTAATGATGAAGTTAGGCAAAGGAGTTGGCAACCTCTTTTAAGCAGCATATTGTGCAGAGAGAGACTCCGTTGGTTTGGCCCAGTTAGCCGTAGGGATAATTATAGATTGGTGAATAGGGTTATGAACAGTGTGCCTAAGGACTTCAGAAAGAGGGGGAGACCTCGGAAGCGGTGGGCAGACAATGTCAAACAGGACTTTGTTAGAATTGGTATGCAATGGCCAGATGCAGCAGATGTAGCTCTGGACAGATATGCTTGGAGAACTAAATTGCGCGGTCTAGTTGGACTTCCATAGCCCATAGCTGCTTAAGGAAGATGATGATGATGAAGATATTTCAAGTAAAGATATTGTATTTATTAAACATTTGAGCGCTCTTGTACTATTCTCAAAAGGACTACACAGCTTTCGTCATCTGGCCATTTTGAGCTTGATTATGGATCCTGATTTTGCTGCACTGGTGGGCTTCTGTGGAGGGAAAATCTTCCGCTGTGTTTTCTGGTTGTTTGTGGGTTGACAGCCCCAAGTTAATAGATTCACAGGATATGTTTATCAGCTGGTGGATAATCCTGAGCAGAGGTCATCGCAGGCACCTGAACTCTTTGCTTCTATTGGCATCGTCAAATTCTACATTGGAGGAAGTCTTCCAGTGTAGATGGCTTCAGCCTTTAGTAGTGGGGGAACGGGTCTTTGCCCCATGTCTGCGATTAGGGGGCTGTTTGATATTGTCAGCATTCCCTCTCTCAATAAACATAGTTTCTTTAAACATCCCACTAACCATTTTCTCTCCATAGGTAGTTGGAATGTGTGGACTCTGCACAGAGCTTTTTCTCTTGATGTCCTCACACAAGAATTCCACTATTATAATTTAGATATTCTCGGCTTGCAAGAGACCAGATGGACAGATAGGGGTCAGATTCTTAAAAATAATCTTAAATTTCTCTTTTCAGGGAGGGACGACAAAAAACATCACCAAGGCGTGGGTCTGCTTCTCAGCAGACACGCTAGTGATGCTCTTCTAGGATATGAGTGCATTAATGAAAGGTTTCTTACAGCAAAATTTCAGACAAGCGTTAAAGACTTGAATGTTATCTACTGTTATGCCCCACTGAGGATGCCGATGAGGATGAGAAGGATAGGTTTTATGAACAATTTCAGGATATTTTGAATTCTGTCAAGAAAGGAGATATTACCCTTGTTCTTGGTGACTTCAATGCCAAAGTTGATACTGACTCTGACCTTTGGGGAGGGGTGATTGGCCCTTTTGGTATTGGTAGCTGCAATGGCAATGGGCATCGTCTCCTACAGGTAAGTAAACTCAATGGTTTCAGAATAACTAACACATATTACAAACACCGCGTCATACATAAGTACACATGGGTTTCACCTAATGGGCTGCATAGGAATATGATTGATTATATATTAATTAACAGCAAATGGGCTAGTTCTGTTAGAAATAACAGGGCATATAGGGGAGCTGAAATTGGATCTAACCATTACCTTGTTAAAAGTCTCTTGCAACTTAAACTTAAAAAGTGTTTACCTTTAATACTGAAGCTCTGAAAGACCCTGTTATAGCTAAAGCTTACCAAGATAGGTTACTTAGTCATTATGACAGTCATGGTATGCTTACTACTGAAGTTGAGGAAGAATGGGATCATTTTAAACAGGCTTTTTTGGACACTAACAGTACTCTTTTAGGAAAAAAGGAGCAGAGGAGACAGAATTATTGAGTGACAAGAAACTTGAGTTTATTTCAGAAAGAAGTAACTGCAGGAATGTCCTTAATCAATACCCTACTAGTCCTAATAGAAAGGATTACAGAGAGCTTAATAAACGTGTAAAAGATCAGTTAGCTGCTGATAACAATCTTTGGCTTGATAGTTTGGCTGACAGAGCCGAGGAAGCAGTTAGACAGCACAACAGCAGAGAACTGTACCAGATAGTTATTGTTTTGTGTGGTAGAAAACGGACAGGTATACAGGGATTGAAGGATAAACAAGGAAGGTGAGGATTCTGTCATGGCTAGGTGGGCTGAGCATTTCAGTGATATTCTAAACAATGCGGTTAGTTGTATTCCCATTGTTTGCAATGATGTTAGGTGCATTGGTGGCTTTAATGTTGGCCTTATAACACAATCTGAAGTTATTTTGGCTGTTTCTAAACTTAAACTTCATAAATCCCCAGGGGTAGATGAAATTACTACCGAAATGTTTAGAGCTGGGAATGTTTCGGTTACCACTTGGATGACTGAAATTCTGAATATCTTTTATGATAAAGGCATGGTTCCTAAGGATTTTACCAGAGCTATTGTTATCCCTATTTTCAAAAAAGGTGATCGCAGTTTTTGTGATAACTATAGGGGTATCAGCCTACTCTCTGTTCCAGGTAAAGTTCTTTCCATGATTGTGCTTAATAGAATTAAGAATCTGGTTGACAGTCAATTGCGTGATGAGCAATGTGGATTCAGAAGTGGTAGGGGATGTGTGGATCAGATATTTTCACTTAGGCAGATTCTTGAGAAATGTTTAGAGTTTCAGAAACCTTTGGTTGCTAGCTTTGTTGATTTCAAAAAGGCTTTTGACTCTGTTGATCGTCATAATTTGTGGTTGATTGTGAAATCATATGATATACCAGACAAGTTAGTTAACATAATGAAAGCTCTCTATAATAACACTGAATCGTGTGTGAGAGTTGGTAAGGCGTGTAGCAATTGGTTTAGCATTACTTCTGGTGTTCGACAAGGGTGCATTTTGTCTCCTTTTCTCTTTAGCTTGGTTATTGATTATGTTATGCGAAATTCACATCAAGGGAAAGATTTTGGCCTTAAATGGACTGGAGATACGAAAATTTCTGATTTAGATTATGCAGATGATTTAGCCCTTTTGGCAAATGATGTTGATGAGATGAACTCTTTCATTCGAGCTGTTGATGAGACTGGTAGTAGAGTAGGTTTGGTTATAAACAGAGAGAAAACTAAAGTGATGAAAATTTGTCAGGCAGTTTGTGATTCAGTTCATCTGAATGGTTGCAGTCTTGAGCAGGTGTCACAGTTTAATTATTTTGGGAGCTATGTAACAGATAATGGTGATGTGCGGCATGAGATTAACAGACGAATAGGGATTGCTGCCGGGACTTTTAAGAATCTATGGAGAGTGTGGAGAAATGGGCGTATACACCTAAGGACTGCGATTGGACTGTGTGGTGGTTTGGTTCTTTCTGGGGTTGGTTGTGGTAGTGAGGCTTGGGCACTTTGTAGGCAGGATGGCGGGGGGCTGGATGCTTTTGATTCCGGATGCTTGCGCGGTGTCTTGGGCATTGGGTGGTTCAACTTTGTAACTAATGGTGGGGTTGGGCGGGGGAGTTTGCAGCCTCCTTTGAGCAGCATGTTGTGCGGAGAGGGACTCCGTTGGTTTGGCCATGTTTCCCGTATGAATAATTATAGATTGGCGGGTGTGGTAGTGAGCGGTGTGCCTAGGGGCCTCGGAGGGGGGGGGGGATGGGATGCGGTGGGCGGGCGGTTTCAGGCGGGACCTTGTTGGAATTGGTGTGCGGTGGCCGGATGCAGTAGATGTAGCTCGGGATAGACTTGCTTGGAGAACTAAATTGCACTGTCTGGTTGGACCTCCGTAGCCCATGGCTGCTTGAGGATGATGATGATGATGCAGTCTCCGGTTTTCCACGTGCACGAGAGTAGCTCTTCTTGATGTCCGATCTGCCTCACTATGTCAATCACTTCGATCCGATAGATATAACCAGATATAACTAGGTATATAACCGATAGATATTCCAACAGAGACTAAACTATATAACAGCACTTAAGTAAAGATTTTAAAATGTGCTCTTTAATATGAGTTCGGAAATACTGTGATTGTATGAAAAAAATCTATGTTCAGATATCCGATTACTAGAATACTACAGAAGCCCCAGAATTCTAAAAACAAAAAACAATTTTCTCAATGTCGTTCGCCTCTGCTGGCCTCTAATAAGTGTTTCAACATTTCAAGCTCTTTGAGTTGAAATTTTACATTTCTGTCTATTTGCATCGAAAGCAGTGAAGCTAGGGGTCTTCTCCATGGAGCGATTTTCATGTACTTAATTCTTTTTAGAGAGCAAACTGGCACGTTACAGGACTACACTTTGCTTTCAGTACTTACAAATCCTCCAAAAAAAGTTTGTGACATATCGAAACAACGAGACGCCATTGTCTTGTGTTGATTAACAATCGACGCTCCTGACTCTAAATAGTTTACAAATTAGTGAATTTAAATTTCCTTTGGACCTATTTCCAGTCTGTTCTCTATTAGTGATTGAATTTTTCTTAATCTGTGGATTGGCAGAAAGAAGACACTGATGGGCCTGGAGAAGTTGCCGTCCGTTGGATGGGACGTAAAGTCGTGCCGCCGTGTGAGGAAGAGCCATTCCCTGTGCACGTTAAAGAACACGCTGGGTGTTCCTTGATCGGAAGTTTCCATCTGTCTCCTAACAGCTACCCAGTTAGTTCCCTTCTCCCAACCTTCACTGAGGTTTTGGAGGTGCTTGTGACTTAGACATTTAATCTAATGTATGCAAAAAAAAGTTCCTCTCAGTGTTGGAACAACCCAACACAACTTCTGTGGATTGGGCAGCAGCGGAGTTTGTGCTTATATACTGATTCCTAGAGATCTAATCCAATACGTATGTTTAAAGCTCTTTTCATAAATGGGCTTTACAATATTCTTAATCCATTCAACTCTTCAACATTTTGTTTCTGAAAGCTTATATTTAATTATTTCTTCGAATTATAACAAATGTGTGGTAAAGCAAATTGTAATAAAATTTATACAAACTCTTTACATAATTAATAATTCTGTCAATGTTCTGGGAACTGAAATATATCAAATAGCTACTTTTTTTAATGTTGAGACATGTTTCCAGATGCGACGAAAGAATGCGAAAGTCATTCTGTTGTCCGATGCAGAAAATATTACCTAGCAGTAGGGGAGGGGATATTATGTTAAGTAGCATTCAAAGCTCCTAAACTGATTTCTCAGGTTCGAACCCCAACTGTGTCCGCCAGTTTTTCCAGGTTTCTTCGCTAACCACCAGAGCAGAAAATATTACCTAGCAGTAGGGGAGGGGATATTATGTTAAGTAGCATTCAAAGCTCCTAAACTGATTTCTCAGGTTCGAACCCAACTGAGTCCGCCAGTTTTTCCAGTTTTCTTCGCTAACCACCAGAGAGAAAGAGGATAGCGATGAGCTTGGAAGGGCCTCCTTCCATCGAATGGGACAAGAAGCCGTGCCCCATGCACAAGAGTGTCCCATATATAATGTTGGTTGGTTGTTTTACCTCGAGCTTCACTTTTGTTTTGCGTTGGTTGTTTTACAAAGTGCTAAATGGCCAGGTTACAAGGACCCCGAAGGCTCAGAAGGTTGGGGGAGGGGACCCACTGGAACAGCTGTTAGGAAACAGATGGTAGCCTCCCGTCAAGGCCATCCAGCGTGTTCTTTAACGTGCACAGGGTATGGCTCTCCCGCACGTGAGGAACACGGCTTAAAGTCCCATCCAACGGACGGCGGCTTTTTCAAGCCCATCGGTGTCCCCTACTGACCGTGGGCTGGACGGGGAGTTTTGCGGCCCACGTAATGTGCCCCGTATGCGCGTTAAAAAGCATGCAAGATGACTAGGATGGAAAGCTTCCATCTGTTCCTAAGAGCTGCTAAGTGGATCCTCTTCCAAAACAAAAGTCCAGACAATAAGGACTTTGGGAGTCCTTATTGCTTGGCCATACCATTTTACAGTACTGTGCAAATTAGTTGGAACAATAGGAAAATGCAGTAACAAAGACACAACTAAAATATCTATTTGTTTAATAGTGCAGTTAATAGTGAATGTGACCCCCCTTAGCTTTAATTACTTCTTTCACCCTCTCAACCATTGATGCCACTAGCTTTCCACATATCTCCTTCACTTCAGGGTCGTGGTATTACACTTTCATGACACTTTCTATCATTTTGGTTTTCGTCGTACAATCCATCATGCGCGCTTTAATAATGGCCCACAAATTTTCAATAGGGTTTAGATCAGGTGAATTTCCTGGCCACTCCAATACCTTTAAATGTTGCTGGGTAAAGAAGCTCTTAGCAAGCTTAGAATTGTGGCATGGAGCCAGATCCTGTTGAAATACCCATCGCCCTTAGGAAACAACTTCTGTAGTGTTGGGACCATTTTCACCTCCAGAACGCCTATGTACTTTTTGCTGTCCATCATTCCTTCAATGGGGTGAAGCGTCTGTGGCCCGGAAGCTGTGAAACATCCCCAAAACATGACCTTGGGTGGGTGTTTGGGGGATTGCTGGATGTGGCCGGATCGAAGAGGTTCTCCAGGCTTCGCTTGTCCCAACTAATTAGTACAGTACTATATGCCAAAAAGTGCCCATCAGTGATAAAACAATTCAACTGAACCCAAACTGTAGCCAAATCAGAAAGTGTTGAATCATTAAACTTTTCTTAGCCCCTATCACGGAACTACAAAAAAACATCACGGATTCTTTTCTGAGGTTTCTCGAAACGATTCTCCAAAAGCTTCTTAGGTTCCGAGGAGTGCCAAGCCCTGCCATTGGCCAGAATTTGTCGTAGACAAGCACTCACTAGTGAATGCACTGGAAAGAAGAGTGAGTGGAAATACTTTCAGTACTACAGCAAAAATTGGCTTCAAAATTTTCATAATTTTTCACAAGTTCAACACCCATAAATACTACTAGAAATTAATACAGAATATTTGCTTTTACACTAGTGCGTAACTAATTTCCAATTAACAACATCAAACAAACTCGAAATATTCTTTAATTTTATAGACAGACGATGGAATGTCCGAATCCCAACAGACCGTTGTGAAACTTCAATCTTTGTATTGCGGTTAATAACGTGACGAAACGTTCATAATCAGTATTACAGGAGAAAATTAAAGCATTTATGAAAATGATTCTGTTTTCGAATTTAGGTTAACGAATGAGTTCTTGTTTGGATGCGAAGATTTCTTACATCTTCCAGCATCACTTCCGTGATTTTTGACACTGCCGGACTCTGATTTTGTACAATCTTCGTAGCATTTTGCTGCTGAAATTGAAACATTTGTATATAAGTCAAAGTTCATTAAAGTCAAAACATTTTAATAACGCATAATCCGTGTTCTTTTTTATCATCTTTACTTTCCTCAATCTCAAAGATGCCACGTTTCATTACTGTAAGGTATATGAAGTAGATAATGTTTTTAACCATATCACGTTCGTTTTAAAGTTCTTATAAAAATATACATTTCTAGCTCAGTGTTTAAAATATTTAAACTTTAGTAGTCATGTGGGAGAACAAGAAAACCGAGTCTGACACTTCAGTTCTCGGTAGAGGTCAACTGATACTCAAGGTTTTTACTTTCCTATGGTGACGTCATAGCAAGAGATTTTCCCTTCGTTCCCACGTATAATGAACTCGACGCCATGGTTCAAAAAATCCAGCTAACTCGAAGTGCTCCCTTTCATACTGAAACTCATCCTTCTGGCTTTGAGCGGCGAATTGGTCCCCGTGGCGAAGCGGACATTGGCCTTCCTGGAACGCCACCTTTCGGCGGCCTGCAGACTTCCATCCGTGCACGCCCTGGCGCGGAACATTTCCGGTATGGTGTCACTCGGAGAGTCCTGAGAGTTTTGAGGTCGAAGAGAACACTCGCTGGTCACTCTTTGGGGGAAACAGATGGGTGGCTTGAAGAAGTCCCGGATGGATTTCGAGAAAGAAGAATCTGGCGATATTCTCCTGGATTTCTGAGCGAGATGCCAGATCTTCCACCTGGCGTGAACCTCTGCGAACACGCGCTGCACGTCCTCGATGGACTCTCGAACGGAAATCTCGTGGAAGGAGACACAGCCGATGTCCCTGCAGCGCTTGCGGCCCTCGGCTGTCGACACCATCCTGTCGCCGAGCTGGTCAACCTTGTTGGCGACGAGCAGCACTGGGACGTCGAGAAGGTCTCTGCAAAAGGCAGTCGCCAACACTCGACGACGACGCGTGTACAGGTTGATGAAGAACTTAAGCCGGATGCATTCGTCGAAGCTGCATTTGTCGGTAACAGAATACATGAGCACGAAAGCCTCGGCCCACCGGATGTTTGCTTCCAAGTGGAATTGTTCAGTCTCCTGTGGGAAGAGCCAAAGAAACAACTTCAAAAAATGCAAATATCTCTAAGCCTTATTTAAGCACTGCTGAGTAAAGCATATTAGTTGTTATGCAAGTCAGCACAATGCCTACTTTTCAGAGATTACTTTTGAAATAATGTTTTCTGTTTATCATTCGGAGAGGAGGAGGAACGGCTCCTGCTCTAGTTACCCTTTTCAAGGGTTGCATGCAATTATTGGAAATGCACTAACCCTAGATTTGAACATTTTTTTTTACTTGTGCTGACAGTGTTGCAAAATTTCCCATGAAAATTCTGTACACAGCGAGGCAGTTGCTAATGGAATTGATTTTTCATAAACACATTTTACAAGCACACTATCTGTGTTCGTGTACTTCTGTGAATTTGTTTGCTTTTATTGTATTTCTTTGTACTCGTAGAGTATTAATTCAGCATTCAAATCGTTGTAATTTGAATAGTTTGTATTGCAGTTTTCGCTTTATCGCCTCAGACAAATCTTCAAAGTTTTTGCCCATTATTAATTTATGTCTAGGAAAAAAAAAACAAGTATTAGAAGATTTAATTGAAAAAATTCCAATGAGTTAAAACTAGAATTTTGAAAATTAAAACCAGATGTTTAGTACTTATCAAATCATGTTTGCAAATTAAAATGATTTATCAAAAAAACACAATTTCAGTCAATTTGGAAAGGAAATTTATTTAAATATAGAATCGACGCTAGATGCTCCAAATACATTCTAAATATAACTTGTTTGAGTGAGTAAAATGCAATCCTCTCTACATCATCCTTGATGGAGAAGCTAATTGCTCAGCTAGAGCTGGTAGCAAACGTTTTAAATCAGAGCGAAAGGATTGTTTTAAGGTTATTTCGTCTTCATAATAAGATGATTTAATTATATTTGATAGCCATTCACTGGGGGATATTTTTCTGGATTTAATTTCATACTTATAATTATGCTTTATTAATATTTTTTCGTTATTGTTTCTAATTTCCCAGTGTTTTCATCCAACATTATCTGTGCTTTTCCCCTCGAATATCCGACTTTTCTTCGATGTTTCTAACCCGTCCGTCCCATATACGTACCAAGGTCAGCTAATCGAGTCCAACTGGAAATCTAATTTTCTTAATTGCGTTGCACTGTGGGGAACGAATTCTGTTTTAATATAAACATAACAAATTTCTCGAAGGGTTTAGTTTCGAACTATTAATTGCCCATACTAAGCCAATTAATTTATATATATATATTAATATTCGAGTAGAAACAGAGCAAACTTTTATCTTAAGGAAATATTACAATTTTTTTCATCTATAAAAGTGCAAAGTTTCATTTGATCGAGGGGTAGTTCCAGAGGATTTAATTGTCTAGGAGTAATAAGTTTTGCCTAATTGCCTATGACTGCTCTGGAATAGTCTGAACACCTTGAACAGAGGCAGCATGTTCTTTTTCTTATAGAGTAGGCGTTCTGAAAGTGGGGTACGCGTACCCCACTTTGAGTATCTGTGTGCGTATTATTGAAATTAATCCTACCTCTTTATAGCTGAGCAAAAGAGGGAGCTGGAGACCCTCTCTCTGCTTTTCGGGCAATTTGGACATCACTTCTGTTTTTCCAATTCATTTTTTATTAATAAATGACACCCACTTTAAATTCCCTAAATTCCGTCTGATTTAATCGAAGCATGGGGGGACACACTTCGATTAATCTCGATAGAAGCGGAAAAATAAAAATTGCTTGGGACAACAGAAACGTGAAATAACTTAGAGCGAGGAAAGTCACGTGGAATGGGGAAACTAAAATAAGACGAAATAACTTAGAGCGAGGAAAGTCACGTGGAATGGGGAAACTAAAATAAGACGAAATAACTTAGAGCGAGGAAAGTCACGTGGAATGGGGAAACTAAAATAAGACGAAATAACTTAGAGCGAGGAAAGTCACGTGGAATGGGGAAACTAAAATAAGACGAAATAACTTAGAGCGAGGAAAGTCACGTGGAATGGGGAAACTAAAATAAGACGAAATAACTTAGAGCGAGGAAAGTCACGTGGAATGGGGAAACTAAAATAAGATGAAATAACTTAGAGCGAGGAAAGTCACGTGGAATGGGGAAACTAAAATAAGACGAAATAACTTAGAGCGAGGAAAGTCACGTGGAATGGGGAAACTAAAATAAGCCTGAAGAAACTAAATTCCTTTGGAGTGACAAAATAAAATGGCGTAGCAAAAAAACAAAATTTTCCAACTCAATAAATTTATGCAGAGTTTCAAAATGTGTTTCGCCAACATTGGCTGCAGCAGAAAAGTGCTTCCATGATTGTTGCCTACACTGTTATCGTCTTTTGCTTACCGTTAAAACATAAACAAGATTTTGTTTCCTTTTTCTATTTTAGTGAATAATAATGAATTTAACTAAAATTCTTTGTGCTATTTCATAGTCATCATCATCATCATCAAGCAGCCATTGGCTAAATTTAAATCTCCAAGAAAAATCAATTATCAGTGGAACAGCCATTCATGAAGTCGTTTAAAATCCTTATTTAGAAATGTCAAAGGAAGGTTAAAGAGATGAGAAATCAATATGAGGCTAAAATCTGTCATTTGCTAAATACGAAAGGAATCGATTCCTTCATTAAAACCTCGAAAACAATTCAATTGACTCAAGTTTCTGATTGCAACACCATTTTACATCGAAATAATGGCATTGATATAACATTTCCTTCAAATGGTTTAAATCTTCATCCAACAGGATTTCGGAAATTTTTTCCTTTTTTCTGTTTCGAATTCCGCGAGAACGAGGACGTGGTACCATGAGAGCTCAAAAGTCGCTAGATCTAATAACAAAGTCAGTGTTTTAATTTATTCCCATTGTTAGATAAAACTATAGTTATAATATATCTATACAAGAGGTACGTCAGTTACATAAACATTTACAGGGGGTACGTGAAGCATAAAAGGTTGAGAACCACTGTTCTAGAGGTTACAAGAGAATATATAGATTGAATTGACAAAAATTAAAGAATGGAAATGGGATGCTAAATTTGGAGCTCCATAACTTCCACAATAAACTTTTTATGGTAAAATGTTATTGAGCATGTAAAGATCAGCCAAAAAAATATTTAAATCACATCTTTAAATATTGAACGAATATTTAAATAGGTATGGAAGTTTGAATATTTGCAATGCCACAGTTATAAGAATTTACCTTCAAATTCATTAACACTTAAATAATAAGTAATGCTTCAAACCATTTAATAAAATGAATGAATATTTTAGAAATTTGTGTAAAGGATTTTTTCAATATTCGTTAATTTCAACAGGTTTATACAGATGCATTTGTTGTTAAATATCACAATTTCCATACCTCTATATATCGAGCAAATATTGTAAAATTCAAGATATGGATATATTGATGTAGATCTTTAATTTCGGAGTTAGCTTGTCTTTTACATAACAAAAGAATTATCCAGTATTTTGCCGTATGTTGTGTATGATAAAAAACAGGATTCCCTTCCCCCTAGGGCTGGGGTGTCTCAGTAGGTAGCGGCCCAGGCCCGTATTCTGCAGTTCCCAGGTTTGAGTCTCAGTTGGGCCAGCGTTGATATTTATCTCCGCAAAACTCCCCTCCTTATCCCCGATCAGTAGGGGGCACAGATGTAGCCTTGAAAAGCCGACGACCGTTGGATGGGACGTTAAGCCATTCCCGTGTGCGAGAGAGCCATACCCTGTGCACGTTAAAGGACACAATGGATGGCTTTGACGGAAGGCTACCATCTGTCTCCCAATAGCTGTGCAGTGGCTCCCATTCCACCAACCTTCTCTGAGCACTCGGGGTCCTTGTGACCTGCCATTTAGCCCATGGTGTGCAAAAGAGTTCCACTCAGAGGTAACACAAGACATCTCTTTCCCCAATTCTGAGCTCCTGCAGTTTGTGTGATCTTACCATACAATGACAAATTACAGAATGTGCTGTTCAGAGTTTAAAGCTACGTTTCTCCAATGTTTTGTTTAGGCAATATGTAAATAGCATAAACGTGGTCTTTCTTATTTGTAAATGGATGGAGTCCATTATTCTCAACTCAATCACTGAAAACTTCTTTTATTATGTATATATTATGGTACAATGCAGTTTACTTCTGGAATTTTAGAGACTAAAAATAGGCGACAGTCATCAATAAAAGTTTCATATGAAGATGCTAATGTCTTGGGATTTCGAGATGAGGGATTAGTCTGCAGCTGGCAGGTGGTCTTCGAAGTTGAAAATGCTCCCTCCAAAATATGTTCTGATGAAATTATCATTTTCCGAAAAAAATGTCAATATGGGTTGTTTCAGGCCCCGATCTAAAAAAAATTAAAAGGGGGCGAGGGACCAAGAGATTCGGTCCAGAAGCAAAAACCGAAAATTAGGGGAGGGCGGAAAGGGGGCAAGAGATTGGAATTCGATTGTAGCAGAACATTTTCATCTCGGTCTGTAAAATGTTTCCTGAAAAATTCCTGAAATATATATATATATGTTTAGTAACATATTGCTTCCATGATTAGCATTTTCAAAAGTGTTTCTTACAAATATTAACTCCGCAAAACTCCCCGCCCTGCCCACGATCAGTAGGGAACACCGATGGGATTGGAAAGGCCACCGTCCGTCGGATGGGATATTAATACGTGGCCCCGTGTGCGGGAGAGCTATACCCTGTTCACATTAAAGAACACGCTGGATGGCCTTGACGGGAGGCAACCATCTGTCTCCCAACAGCTGTTCCAGTGGGTCTCCTCCCGCAACCTTCTCTGAGCCTTCGGGGTTCTTGTGACCTGTCATTTAGCCCATGGTGTGCAAAAGAGTTCCGCTCAGAGGTAAAACAACCCAACAACTTACAAATATTAGTAATCCTTATTAACATTTTCATACATATACATACATACAAAATTCTCATGCAGCCATGGACTACGGAGGTCAAACCAGACTGTAATTTTCCTCTCCAGCCGTGTCTATTCTGAGCTGCTCCATTTGGCCACTGTAGCCAATTCTATCAAGGTCCTGCTTGACATTGTCAGTCCATCGCTTTTCAGGTCTCTCCCTTTTTCTCAAACCCTTAGGCACACTGTTCATAATCCTGTTTGCTAATCTGCAGCTATGCATATGGGCAACATGGTCAAACCAAAACAGTCTCTCTCTGCACAATACGCTGCTCAAAGGAGGTTGATGACTCCTTCTTCTAACCTCATCATCCCTTACAAATTCAGACTACTTCATGCTCAAAATAACGCGTAAGCATCTAGAATCAAAGGCATCAAGTTTTTTTGTTATCCTGCTCACAAAGGGTCCATGTTTCGCTACCATAATTAACCTCAGAAAGAACCAAACTGTTATACAGCCTAATTTCAGTCTTTGGTGTCACCGTCCGTCGAATGTGACGCCGTCGCCCTATTTTTCCACACTCTCCATAGATTCTTATAAGTCACAGTGGCAATCCCTATTCTTCTATTTATTTTATGCCGCACATCACCAGTATCTGTTACATAGCTCCCAAGATAATTAAATTGAGACACCTTCTCAAGAGTGCAGCCATTCAAAGCAACTAAAGCACCATCTTCTCCTGCCCACGGTCAGTAGGGGACACCGATGGGCTTGGAAAGGCCGCCGTCCGTCGGATGGAACGTTAAGCCGTGGCCCCGTGTGCGGGAGAGCCATACCCTGTGCACGTTAAAGAACACGCTGGATGGCCTTGACGGGAGGCTACCATCTGTCTCCCAAAAGCTGTTCCAGTGGGTCCCCTCCCCCAACCTTCTCTGATCCTTCGGGGTCCTTGTGACCTGGCCATTTAGCCCATGGTGTGCAAAAAAGTGCCGCTCAGAGGTAAAACAACCCAACCCAACCCACCATCTTCTTGACCAATTTTCATCACTTTAGTTTTTTCTCTGTTTATCACCAAACCTACTCTATTACCAGTCTCATCAACAGCCCTAATGAACGAATTCATCTCATCAACATCAGTAGCCAACAGGGCCAAATCATCTGCATAATCTAAACCACAAATTTTGAAACCTCTAGACCATTTAATGCCAAAATAATTCCCTTGCAAAGAATTTCGCATAACATAATCAATAACCAAACAAAAGAGAAAAGGAGACAAAATGCACCCTTGTCTAACTCCACCAGCAATGCTAAACCAATCGCTACAAGCCTTACCAACTCTCACACACGACTCAGTGTTATTACAGAGAGCTTTCACTACACTAACTTATCAGGTATTCCATATGATCTAACAATCAACCAAATATTATGTCGATCAACAGTCAAAAGCCCTTTTGAAATATATAAAGGTAGTAACCACAGATTTCTGTAAGTTTAAACATTTCTCAAGAATTTACCTAAGTGAAAATATTTGATCAATGCATCCCTACCACTTCTGAATCCACACTGTTCATCACGCAGTTGTCCGTCAATCAAAGTCTTAATTCTATTAAGTATAATCATGCAAAGAATTTTACCTGGAACAGAACATAAACTAATTCCCCTATAATTATCACAAGAACTGCGATCACCGTTTTAAAAATTGGGACAATAATACCTATAATAAAATCCTTAGGAACAACAACTTTATCATAAAAAATATTCAAAATTTCAGTCAGCCATGTGACAATACCAATGCTCCCAGCTCTAAGCATTTCAGTGGTGATTTCATCCCCCCTGGGGATTTATGCAGTTTTAATTTAGAGATAGCCAAAGTGACT
Organism: Ryuthela nishihirai; assembly: GCA_038380435.1. Taxonomy (NCBI): domain Eukaryota; kingdom Metazoa; phylum Arthropoda; class Arachnida; order Araneae; family Heptathelidae; genus Ryuthela; species Ryuthela nishihirai. The sequence continues at coordinate 45,756,131 of JAWZYU010000005.1, forward strand.
TCGGAATGTGATATAGGACCATCATTAAAGCCAGTAATACATCTATCCTCATTACAAACAATGGGAGTAGAAATAATCACATTATTTAGAACATCTCTGAAATGCTCAGCCCACCTAGCCATCACAGAATCCTCACCTTCAACCACCTTGCCATGTTTATCCCTCAATCCCTGTGTACCTATCTGTTTCTTACCACATAAAATATCAACAGTCTGGAGAACCCCCTGCTGTTGTGCTGTCTGATTCTTCTGCTTTGTCAGCCAAGCTATCAAGCCACAGATTCTTATCAACTGTTAACTAATCTTTTACATGTTTATTAAGCTCGTTGTAAAGCCTTATGTTAGGACTAGTAGGGTGTTGATTAATATTAATCCTGTACTTCTTTCTTTCAGAAATAAGTTTCATAGCCTTATCACTCAAGAAATTTTGTTTCCTCTGTTCCCTTTTACCAAAAGAGTTCTGTTGGTTTCAAGAAAAGCCTGTTTAAACTGATCCCATTCTTTCTCAACTTCAGCAGTAAGCAAACCACGATTGTCATAATGACTAAGTAGCCTATCATGGTATGCTTTGGCTATATCTGGGTTTTTCAGACCTGCAGTGTTGAAGGTAATTTTCTTAACCTTCGCACAACATTTCTTAAGCTTCAGGTGCAAGACACTTTTGACCAGGTAATGGTCAGACCCAATTTCGGCTCCCCTGAATGATCTGGTATTCCTAACTGAACTAGCCCATTTGCTGTTAATTAAAATATAATCTATCATATTCCTGTGCAAGCCATCAGGTGAAACCCACATATATTTATAAATGTCACGATGTTTGTAGTATGTGTTAGTTATTCGTAAACCATTAAGATTACTTACCTGTAGAAAACATTCTCCATTGCCATTTAAACTAGCAATGCCAAAGGGACCTAAAACTCCTGCCTAAAGACCATAGTCAGTCCCAACTTTAGCATTGAAGTTACCTAGCACAAGAAAAATATCACCTTCTTCACAGAATTCAAAATATCCCAAAGCAGGCTGTAAAACATATTCTTCTCGCTCTTATCCTCTGTGGGGGCATAACAATAGATGACATTCAAGTTTTAAATTTTTGTTTTAAATTTTGCTCTAAGAAATCTTTCATTAATGCAGTCCTATCCTAGAAGAGCATCACTGGCGTGTCTGCTGAGAAGCAAACCTACACCTTGGAGATGCTTTCCATACTCCCTGCCTGAAAAGAGAAGAAAGAAAAGAAAAGTTATTTTTAAGTATCTCACCTTTACCTCTCCATCTGGTCTCTTGCAAGCCTAGAATATCTAGGTTATAGCGCTGGAATTCCTGCATGAGGACATCAAGAGAATAATCTCTATGTAATGTCCTCATGTTCCACATCCCTGCAGAGAGAAAATGATTAGTAGGATTTTTAAAGAAATTAGGTTTATTGTGAGAGGTAGGGCCAACAATATCAAACAGCCTCCTGATCGCAGGCATGGGGCAAAGATCTGTTCCTCCTCCGCTAAAGGCTGAAGTCACCGAGGCTGGTAGGAACTTCAGGCACCACCTTTTCAAACGGACCTTTTAAAGAGCCCATATAGATTGCATGAGACACATTACTGTAGTTTAGGATTGACGATGCCCAACTAGCTAACTGAGTGTTCAGGTACCTGCGATGGCCTCTGATCAGGATTATCCACTGAAAATGGTATCCCGTGCCTCTGCTCACATAGGGCTGGCAATCCACAAGCAAACAGAAAACACAGCGGCAGATTCTCCCTCAAAAGAGGCCCACCAGTACAAGAAGTCCAAGATCCATAATCAAGCTCAAATCCATAAATAAGTCTAGTCTAGTGGGTATAAATGGTCAGCACCAGAACCCTGTGAAGTTGACCATTCCTCATCAGGATTAAAAAGGAAAAAAAAAGAAAAAAATTGACCATAGATGACCAGATCCATAGGCCATACTGAACTGGCAGCCCTCCCCTTCTGTTCCCTTTCAAAAGAGAATATCTCTAATAAAAAGGTACTAACGGCCTGCACCACGAAAAATACGAAAAAGGGAAAAACGGGGGGACGGAGGCAAAAATCCTTGCTACAACCCCCCCCCCCCCACACACACACACACACACACACTCGCCCCCCGCCTCCATATCTGGCACTGGCTATTTTTGTATGAAAAAAACCCTCCAATAACCTTTGTGGTTTTTTTAGAATTACTGCATTGATTTTTGTTTTTGTTATTGTCAGATGTCTTTTGATATAACCAAAGGCGCCGACTCTATGGGGGAGATGGGGACAATTCCCCCAGGCTTATTTAAGCACAGGGGGAAAAGTGTATTTTTGCACCCGTGTCATTTTATTATTTAAAAAATAATTGAATTTTGCGTCTCGTATCGGACAAACGAAAGGAAAATGGGCACGCGTACAAGGTACGATTTTTTGCTTTTGTTGAGGTCGGCAGCGCTGAATAGAGGTAACAGTTGTTGTCTGTGCTCTGCTTTTGCTTTTGTTGAGGTCGGAAGCGCTGAATAGAGGTAACAGTTGTTGTGTGTGCTCTGCTTTTGTTGAGGTCGGCAGCGCTGAATAGAGGTAACAGTTGTTGCGTGTGCTCTGCTTTTGCTGAGGTCGGCAGCGCTGAATAGAGGTAACAGTTGTTGTGCTCTGCTTTTGTTGAGGTCGGCAGCGCTGAATAGAGGTAACAGTTGTTGTGTGTGCTCTGCTTTTGTTGAGGTCGGCAGCGCTGAATAGAGGTAACAGTTGTTGTGTGTGCTCTGCTTTTGCTTTTGTTGAGGTCGGCAGCGCTGAATAGAGGTAACAGTTGTGTGTGCTCTGCTTTTGTTGAGGTCGGCAGCGCTGAATAGAGGTAACAGTTGTTGTGTGTGCTCTGCTTTTGTTGAGGTCGGCAGCGCTGAATAGAGGTAACAGTTGTTGTATGTGCTTTTGCTTTTGTTGAGGTCGGCAGCGCTGAATAGAGGTAACAGTTGTTGTGTGTGCTTTTGCTTTTGTTGAGGTCGGCAGCGCTGAATAGAGGTAACAGTTGTTGTGTGTGCTTTTGCTTTTGTTGAGGTCGGCAGCGCTGAATAGAGGTAACAGTTGTTGTGTGTGCTTTTGCTTTTGTTGAGGTCGGCAGCGCTGAATAGAGGTAACAGTTGTTGTGTGTGCTTTTGCTTTTGTTGAGGTCGGAAGCGGTGAATAGAGGTAACAGTTGTTGTGTGTGCTCTGCTAGCACAAGCGTCGTCAGAGGTCTACTTGGCTGGTCACTTAAGGCAATTGCAAACGCCAAGCAAATACAGATTGATTTCTGAAACAATCGGAAAAAGGCTAACACATTTATTATGTCGAAAATTATAAGCAGCATTTCAAAATATTCAGAAGGGGCTGGCAGAGTGGTTAGCGCGCTTGGCTACTGATCTAAGGGACCTGGGTTCGACCTCGGATAAGGCATGGAAATTTGTGTTGTTTATCTGATGAATCCCCGTCATCCTCACAGACCTTCTACTATGGCGCATAAACTAACAGGCTCCTGTCCGATCTCTGTGGTGAGTTGCTGCTTGAGGTTTTTTTTTATTTTTTTAATAACTCCATTCAGAGCTAATCCCTATATTCGGGGAAGTGTATAAACGCTATTAATCAATTGCGAGATACAATTTTGAACGTGAGAAAGTTATTTAAATAATTCGTCTGATTTTTCCATGTCACAGTTCTCATCAAAACGAAATGCCATTTTGATACCATTTTTTCGTGAAAAGTCACTGGTTATATGTGAATATTTTTAAGACGCAATCGAGTAGGAAAATAGAAATAAGTAACATTTTATCCTCCGTTTTAGAGGTTATTTAAAACTAAATTGAAAATTTCGTGAAATTTGCTGAAGTTTAATATATTTTGCTTCCGTTACCCTTAATAGCATTTTAAAGAGGGAAGCTTAACCAAGGCCATGACAGCGATACTGTGATGTCACGGACTGAGGGAGAACAGGCGAATGAACTGCACTGTGTAAAAGCTTGTTTGCTGCGTTGGCTTTAACGGAGCTACCTCATTCGCCTGTTCTCGCGCCATCCGTGACGCCCCCTGGATATAACCATTCTAATTCCCGTAATGAAATTTAAAATTCGGCGCCTACATATACAACTACGAAAAATTCCAATATTGTTCAGGAATCTCAAAATCTGTAACTAATTAAATTAATTCTCTGCTGTTTTATTTAAAAGTGAACCAGTAATAAATCTAGAAATCTTTCGATTCATTCGTAAAGTTTCCCTTCTCCAGTGAATCATTTTCCATTTCTATTCGCAACAATGCCCGACTTTTACTTTAACATCTTTAGAGAAAGGATGTTCCCGAATCTGTTATCCATTAATTTATTTACAGCAACTGCTTCAACTGCGGAAGCTAAATGATTCGTCTGCTATTTCGAACTGACGATCCCTTGAAAACAGAGTGTACGGAGCTTAGTCACATTTCGATCGACTGCATCAACAATTGCGTTTGATCTATAATCTCTTTATTCCTGCGGAAAGTAATCTATTATTCAGACGATTCTCCTCCCTCGCTGCAAATAGATTCTGTTGGAATAAACAAAGTCATACGTTGATGTGTTAAAGCACAGCACACGAATGGCTGCCTTCATTTGCAGAGCACACGAATGGCTGCCTTCATTTGCAGACGTGATGGCATTTACTCTTTAAGTTTAGTGCCAAATACAAAAAAGCTCCACAACACTCAGTGAAATATCCAATCAGTTCTTTTTTAGCTATCACGCCGTAGGTGAAGCGTCAAATGCCATCCTTCTACTACTTAAGGGGCGGGGGTGGCTCAGTCAGTAGCACGCCAGGCTCTTAATCTGCAGTTCTCAGGTTCGAGTCCCAACTGGGTCAGCGTTGAGATTTATCTCCGCAAAATTCCCCGCCCTGCCCACGGTCAGTAGGGGACACCGATGGGCTTGAAAAGGCCGCCGTCCGTCGGATGGAACGCTAAGCCGTGGCTCCGGGAGTGCCATACCATGTTCACGTTAAAGAACACACTGGATGGCCTTGACGGGAGGCTACCATCTATCTCCCAACAGCTGTTCCAGTGGGTCCCCTCCCCCAACCTTCTCTGAGCCTTCGGGGTTCATATGACCTGGCCATTTAGCCCATGGTGTGCAAAAAAGTGCCGCTCAGAGGTAAAACAACCCAACTTCTACTGCTTAATCTTCGCCATTCTATGCAAGACCAATTATTTCGGATTTTCATCGCAATTTTTCTAAAGTTCTTTTTTTGGCACTAATCTTGTTTCATGAACATTTTTTTAACTCTTGGTCAGTCGAGCTCTGTTTTGTAACACCGATGGCCGCACTAGGTCTGGAGACACCCATGATATTTTTCTTAACATTTAAACACCTGAATGTTTTTTTTAGCAAATATTTTTTTTAAACAATTTGAAACATTTTTTTTTATTTTCATCAAAGAGAGCGAAGTTTTCATGGCGGGAGAGTGACGTAACACTTACTTTGCTGTGTCCTCCGCTGTCGAGAATCTGGAAGATGACCAGTTCGTTATTCACCATGGTCTCGTGGGTGTAGATGTCTTCTGCGGGAGGAAAAGGGAAAATGGTAAAACAGGCAATCGATACAAATACATGCATCCGTTTTGTTAACTGAAAACAACGAACAAGAAGAACCCGATAACGTTAAGGAGATTTGTACACAATGGGCTAAATGGCCAGGTCACAAGGGACCCGAAGGCTCAGAGAAGGTTGCGGGAGAGGACCCACTGGAACAGCTGTTGGGAGACAGATGACAGCCTCCCGTCAAGGCCATCCAGTGTGTTCTTTAACGTGCACATGGTATGGCACTCCTGGGGCTACGGCTTAACGTCCCATCCGACAGACGGCAGCCTTTCCAAGCCCATCGGTGTACCCTACTGACCGTGGGCAGGGCGGGGAATTTGGAGGAGATAAATCTCAACGCTGACCCAGCTGGAACTCGAACCTGGGAACAGCAGATTACTAGCCTGGCGCGCTACCACTGAGCCACCCCCTCCCCAGTGTGCCATGTTGCGTCGTTTCATTTCTGAGCGACACTTTTTTTGCACACAGTGGGGTTAAATGGTCAGAGAAGGTTGGACCCATTGGAGAACTGTTAGAAGGCAGATGGTAACCTTACATCAAGACCATAAGAGTGTATTCTTTAAAGTGCACAGAGAATGACTCTCCGGCACTCAGATCACGACTTAACGTCCAATCCGACGGACGGTGGCATGTCTAAGCCCATCGGTGTCCCCTACTGACCGTGGGCAGGGCGGGGAATTTTGCGGAGATAAATCTCAACGCAGACCCAGCTGGGACTCGAACCTGGGAACTGCAGATTACGAGACTGGCTCGCTACCAACTGAGCCACCCCCGCCCCATCGTTTTATTTTTAATAGTCTACCTAAAAAGTTTAGATAGAAAGAAATTGGCATGTATTTAAGAATAAATTAAGCAGTTATATTATTGTGAAAATATAAAAGTTCCACTCTGGTGATTCTATATCAATTATATATCGACAATTATATTCATCGCAATCAGGCCCGGATCTTGAAAAAAATCGAGGGAGGGGGGGCAGAGGGAAGGAACACAATCAAGAAAAAATAATGCTTTCGTTTTACAAGTCTTGATATTTCTTGAAAAATGCATGAAATATAAATACGTTTAATCATTTTCGCCTTTATTACGTCCACTAGCGTTCTGAAAGGGGAGGGGGGGGGGGGGCATGGGCTCTTTGCCCCGCCCTTAGATCCGGCCCTGATTGCAATCAAGTTGTCATCCACAGAAAGTCTTTTTTTAATTTTTATCGACGAAATCCGTTGTTGTAAACAACGATATATTACAACCAAGTGCCCCATGGAAATTTTAACTAAAGATCTTTCCAAACAACGTAATATGTATATATTATTTATTACGCAAATATTCGTCATCGATGCAAAGTCAACCAACAATATCCTGTAATCCGATGTCTCGAGACAATTAATCGGAGACATGAAATTTCAACACTCGTGAAATGCACGTCACCATAATTCGAAATGAAATAGACCTTTCTACCAAATATAACTTCTAGACTAATCATAACACTAATTTATGAGTCTGATGAAATTTCAAAAGTTGAAGTCGATAGCATATTTTGTGTAAAATTTATTTTGATGCTTCCTTATCATCATTGCATATTCATATGATCCATCTTGAGTATACAATATAAGTGTTTAAAATTCTATAAGAAAAATCATTGTACTTTTCTTTCTTATTTCAACATCACCACACTATTCGACTTTGAATACATTTTACCTTATAATACTTTAGCCAATTTTAATGAAAAAAAAAGGTATTGCTCTATATTTTTAACTATATTTTTTTATTGACACTTTCCTGGGTTATTTGTCCATAATTTTCTGGAAAAGGTTGAGTTGGGATGTTTTACCTCTGAGCGGCACTTTTTTGCACACCATGGGCTAAATGGCCAGGTCACATGGACCCCGAAGGCTCAGAGAAGGTTGGGGGAGGGGACCCACTGGAACAGCGGTTGGGAGACAGATGGTAGCCTCCCGTCAAGGCCATCCAGAGTGTTCTTTAACGTGCACAGGGTATGGCTCTCCCACACAGGGGCCACGGTTTAACGTCCCATCCGACGGACGGCGGCCTTTCCAAGCCCATCGCTATCCCCTACTGACCGTGGGCAAGGCGGAGAATTTTGCGGAGATAAATCTCAACGCTGACTCAGCTGGGACTCGAACCTGGGAACTACAGATTACGAGCCTGGCGCGCTACCGACTGAGCCACCCCCGCCCCTTCTGGAAAAGTTTTGAATTACAACATAAATCAAATAATTGTACATACATTAACAGTAAACTAGTGTATGTCAACTTCAAACATATTAACATTACATAGCATCGAAAATTTCGTAATTGCCTCAAGGCAGCAGTTTTTATGTTTATAGCTCATATACACACACCGGCCACTGAATTAGAAACCTTCATGCAGATGTATGTAAACGTCACTTGTATAGTTGCAAAATGCGTGGTCACGTGCATCACCACATGATCTAGACAACTGTTTAAGACTACTGCTCGTCCGTATAATCGCTAGTAATGTGGATCACAATGAAAAAAAAAAAAAAAGAATCTTTCGGGGTTCGTTAAAGGGCTCATTGTGGGTGCCCGTCTGGCTAAAGCGACGATTTTAAAAACAGAGCTGACTGGTTTCTTAATAGGTGAGATATCTCGGGTGTTTAATCAGTGGAAAAATAATCCATATTGCTTGTCTAAGACAAAGGGCGCGACGACAATCTGTCAGGAACGAGATCGCCGTCGTCTGAGAAGGCTTGTACGGAGAAACAGGACTTCCTGTGTGCAGCAATTGACCGAAGCATTCAATGAAGGCTGTTCCCCACCCATTTCTCAGCGAACTATGCGCAGGGAATTGAAGAGGATCGGTATTAGCAGTCGCATGCCTATAAGGAAACCACTGATTTCTGCGAAGAACCGAAAAGTTCGTCTACAGTGGTGTCAGGAACACCGTGATTGGACATTGGAAGACTGTAAGAAAAGTCGTGGTCCGACGAGTCGCGGTACACCTTGTTCTGTACCGATGGTAGGCAGAGAGTTTGGCGGGAGCCCATGAAGCAATGGACCCAGCTTGCCTTTTAAACTCGACTCAAGGTTCTGGATGCGGTGTTATGGTGTAGGGCACGTTTTGCTGGTACGGAACAGGCCCTCTGATATTGCTAGAAGGTCGGGTATCCTCCAAGTATTATCTGAACATTTTTGCAGATCAAGTCCATCCTGCAATGTTGACTTTTTATCCAGGTGACTGCTATTTCATGGACGACAATGCTACTGTCCATGGCGCAAGATGTGTTCAGCAGTGGTTCAGCGAGCATAACAGCGACTTCCATCATCTTCCCTGGCCACCACAAAGCCCGGATCTGAACACCATTGAAAATGTATGGGACATGTTAGAAAAACAGATCCAAGGGCAAAGTCCTCTTCCGTCAAATCTTAGCCAGTTAAAAGACTGGCGAACGCCTGGTATACTGTAGATGTAAAGGCACTCCAACACCTTGTGGAATCTATGCCAAACCGCATATGTGCTGTAATTTAGGCTAAAGGTGGTCCAACTCAGTATTGAATAAAGGTTTCTAAATCAGTGGTCGGTGTGTGTGTAGATCATAATTGTTTCCATAGAAATTGGACATCCATTTTACTTTGCACCCCATGTAGGATCTCAAAGTTCGCAATTTTTCTAAGATCTATGAGAAAGGGCTACTATTTCTGCATCATGGTTAGAATCAGCATTATCCCTGACACAACTCAAATTCAGCTATATACATCAAAGGTTTGAAATAATAGCATAAGACAATTTTTAAAATTGTTCAAGATTTTAAAATTTGTTCAAGGAGCATATTTGCGGCACTTAAGAGCTTCCGAATGAAGTATCAGTCTCGAAATTTGATAAGAAAAGATTTGAATGCAATTGCAAAGAGTTAATATATTGATCATCAGATTGGCAATGTTTGCTGCGGTATTCAGCGCTTGGTAATTAGATGGAACGCTTCAGGGCTTTTGCTTTCCCGTGAACTGATTGGAGAAGAAAGGACGCTTAAAGCATCACTAACGATAGCAATTTTTCATTCCATTCTAGAACTAGTGATTCGACCCAGAGGTGTAATTCAACATTAACTTAAAACTTGAGTACTTTTCTTTTCACATGAAACTCGCATTAATCATTACTCCAATTAATACATCAAATACAAAAGACTATATCAGTCTTACCAAAGAATTAATATAGAAGAAAAGAATGATTGCAGAAGCGGCAGTCGGAAATCGGAAGCTTTTGGCTCGATTCCTAAAGCATTCGTTTCTTTCTTTTTCAGTTTATGCTTAAAGGTCGAATCGTTTCTTCCAGAGTGTTGCTAAAGAGCTTTCCAGATGCTCGTACTTAGTGATGCGATTCATAAGACGTCATCAGCGGGAATTTGAAACGAAAACAAAGCTATGATATGATTTCTTCAATGGAGCTTTATTATAGTAACTATATTTACCGCTGTCCACAAATAGGCGACAAAAATAAACTTAATGAGATGATAATGTTTAAATGGAACTGGAAACCTTAACAGAATTTAATTGTTAATTAAAAAAATGGTTTAATTCGATGCAAGTGATAGGAAAAACTATTGCAGCTATTTCCAAAGTTCTTGCGACATCTAATTACTTAAACAAAATAAATGACGAGGAGTTTAATCTCTTCTTCATTCATAATTTGCCAAGTGTTCACGTTATAAAGTATAACGGGACATTTCCATCGCTCTAATGTATTTAGTGCGTGTATTCAGTTCTAGCCTTCTGAAAGAACAAGTTTTGTAATGCTTGATTTCTCTAAGAATTCTACATTAGCGTAAATAATACTCCAGCCCATGCATGAATTTTATACGATACTAATGCTCTAGATATTTACATTCTCGACGAAGTTTTTATTACGACATCAGTAGCGTGCGACACGCACATATATTGCAAGGCAAGTACTGACGTACGAGAAATGATTGAAATTGATCTTTTCGACATCAGAAATGGCGCATTATCATCCAATGGATCAATTCCTGGAGGATCTCTTATCTCACGTGATGTTACTAATCAGCGTTTGCTAACTCTTAACATGGCATGGGGTAACGTGTACAATGGAGAGAGAGAGAGAGACGTAATTGGGAAATGGAGTCTATAGATACAAGATTAAGAGAGTCCCTCTCTTATTCTTGTATCTATAGTTATCTGCATTTTTCAATGTCATTTATCTCTGGTTTCCAACGAGAACGAAATCTTTGCGTCATAATTATGCAATGGAATTTTCTTTTGAGAGATGAAGATTTCATTTTTTTTCAATCCACAGGGATTCGGTGATTAAAGCATCAATCATTTGATTGATTTTTTCAACTTCGCGAATGATCTTCGTCGAAATTACTCTCTAAAAGGTTTGTTTCACAGCTCAAATGTTGACAAGTCATTATTAAAGTTCACCAAATTTCAACTTACTTTGTTTTTGCTCTTTAACTTTTGTCGTGTCTGTCATATCATTCTGTTCTTTTTTTGATAGGCATGGTTTTTTATTATAAATTTAACTTATAAATATTTATTATCAATTTAATTAATTTATTTTATGAAAATTTTATATTAAATGCTCAGACAGAAAATAGAATTACCTATTCTACGGTGATAACCATTGGCGTCGACGGGGGTGGGGAGCTAGAGGAACAGTTTCCTCCCACAAAAAATTTATCGAAAAATTAATTTATGTTACACTAGCAGATTTACCTCGGCGTTGCTCGGGTTTCAAACTCTCTAAAATATATAGATGGCACTCCCCACGTCGCAAGCTTCCATTTGGCATAAAACTCTCTGAGATTAATCTCCCTTCCTCGTTTAAAAATTTTTGTCCCTTTTTTAGGTGAGGAAAAAAGTGACCATATTTCGAGGTACCCATGATCATCCCCACGTCAGAAGTTTGTAAATCGAAAAACGGTACTGTCTCACGCAGATAATCGAAATTTTGAAATAATTCACATACTCACCAGAGTAGTTCGAATACAATTTACCAGGTATATGTAACTTTGAGGAAAAAAAAATGAAATGTGGCTTAAACTACACAAAAAAAATGTATACATAATACGAATTGAATAAATGAAAAAGGAAAACAATTTATTTAACATATTACTGAAAGCATTTATTTATTAACATATTTTATAAGCCATACATTTATTAACTTTTGCATATTTTTCAAACTGAGTTAATTTAGCGCCTGATTTGATGTCCGATATTCTTAGTTTTTGAAGCTTTAATTTCAACAAAGAATCTCGTGTTCAGATCGTTCTTAATTCGAAGTCTTTCGCAGACACGCTCGTGCTCACTTCTAAACGATGGTTTTATCACGCGAAGGCAGAAAGAAATATTGGATGCATTCAATTTTTCAGATATATTGGTGGCAACAGTTATTTTGAATGACTTTCAACCGTTAATGTTAAGTCTATACCGATTTCGAGAAATTTAAACCCGTTCACATTGACCCAACGGGTTCGCACATAGCTTATACTATTCCCCTAGCTAAAGAGAACTTTAATGTAAATTGTGGTGCCTGATGTTCTTCTGGGGACCAAATGCTTAAGCGGACAGACACACAAATTTCTTCTTCTTAGTATATTAGATAATATGTGGTGAATCAAAATTGATGTTTTTTTTTTTAAAGAATGATTTTCTTGATTTGTAACTTCACCCATTAATGAACGACTCGACATAAATATTTCTATCTGGAAATATTGATTAGTTTTTTTTTACCTCCGTTGGAAACATTTTTCTCCAACCTAAATTTAAAAATTAAAAATTTAAAAATTTCTACTGGTGCCCGTAGTGATAACTCAGGTACGTAATAAAGTATTGATATAGTGACTACCATAAAATCACAATTCACAAAATTCGTGTATTGCATTTGAATTAAATATCATTGCTAACAAAATGTATCTAAATGAATCTGGGCCATCATTCTGCTATTCTGGAAGTATTCAAGTCGGAGATTTGTATTCAGTCAATTGTATTTTGCTTGTGCTTAACTCAGTGGTACCGCAAAATTCCCCGCCCTGCCCACGGTCAGTAGGGGGCACCGATGGGCTTGGAAAGGCCGCCGTCCGTCGGATGGGACGTTAAGCCGTGGCCCCGTGTGCGAGAGAGTCATACCCTGTGCACGTTAAAGAACACGCTGGATGGCCTTGACGGGAGGCTACCATCTGTCTCCCAACAGCTGTTCCAGTAGGTCCCCTCCCCCAACCTTCTCTGAGCCTTCGGGGTCCATGTGACTTGGCCATTTAGCCCATGGTGTGCAAAAAAGTGCCGCTGAGAGGTAAAACAACCCAACCCAACTCAGTGGTAGCGCTCCAAGCTCGTAATCTTCAGTTTTCAGGTTCTGCAGTCCCCGTCCTGGGTGAGAAAGAGGATGCTGAGAGGTTTCGAATGACCGCCGTCCGTCGAATGGAACCTTACGCCGTGGTCTTTTCTGCAGGAGAGCCATACCTGTGCATGCTAAAGCTCATACTGGATGGCCTTGTCGGGAGACTACTAACTGCCTTATAGCAGCTGTCCAGTGGGCCCCCTTCGCCCCTAGGGGCAGGGGTGGCTCAGTCGGTAGAACGCCAGGCTCATATCTACAGTTTCCAAGTTCGAGTCCCAGATGGGCCAGCGATGAGATTTATCTCCACAAAACACCCCACCCTGCCCACGGTCAGTACGGGACACCGATGGGCCTGTAAAGGCAGCCGACGGTCATATGGGACTTTAAGCCATGGTTCATTGTGAGGGTCTATCTCCCAAGAGCTATCCAGTGGGTTCCTTCCCCCAATATTCTTTCAGCCTTCGGGGTTCTTGTGACCTGGCTATTTAGTTCATTGTATGCAAAAGAGTTCCTCTCAGAAGCAAATAACCAGCCCATGCTCCCAATCTTCTCCCAGCGCTTGGGGTCCTTGTGACCTACTCATTTAACCCATTGCGTGCACAGATTGTATTGGATTGTTTTACCTCTGAGAGTCACTTTTTTGCACACCATGGGCTAAATGGCCAGGCCACAAGGACTCCGAAGGCTCAGAGAAGGTTGGGGGAGGGGACCCACTGGAACAGCTGTTGGGAGACAGATGGTAGCCTCCCGTCAAGGCCATCCAGCGTGTTCTTTAACGTGCACAGGGTATGGCTCTCCCCACACGGGGCCACGGCTTAACGTCCCATCCGACGGACGGAGGCCTTTTCAAGCCCATCGGTGTCCCCTACTGATCGTGGGCAGGGCGGGGGAATTATGCGGAGATAAATCTCAACGCTGACCCAGCTGGGACTCGAACCTGGGAACGACAGATTACGAGCCTGGAGCGCTACCGACTGAGCCACCCCCGCCCCATGCGTGCACAGAAGTACTGCTTAGAGGCAAAACAATTCAATTCTTGGGCTTAAACTCGAACGACACAAGTAAAAAATTAAATCCATGCCTATCAGAAAAAAATATTAAATGAGAGAATAATTTCCATTTAAATTTTACTTTTGTGAAATAAAAGTGTAATTAAACCTCATTTTATTGAACGGTTTAAACAACCAAATTTAATTGTAGCCTCTTAGAAGATACAGCTATATCAAGGAATTAACTTTGTGTGCCGAAAGGACAAATTAAGAAACAGAAAATCTTTTCGCTCTGAGGAGAAACTCGAAAGTGAACATTTAATTGAGAACGAAGGAGAAATTCCTGTATACAAGATTATTGTTAACGACAGCTGCTTGACGATGCAAAAACGCATAATAGGACTTCAAATTATTGTTTTCTTACAGCAATGCCAGACGGGGGTGGCTCAGTCGGTAGCGCACCAGATTAGTAATCTGTAGTTCCCAGGTTCGAGTCCCAGCTGGGTCAGCGTTGAGATTTATCTCCGCAAAATTCCCCGCCCTGCCCACGGTCAGTAGGGGACACCGATGGGCTTGGAAAGGCCGCCGTCCGTCGGATGGGACGTTAAGCCGTGGCCCCGTGTGCGGGAGAGCCATACCCTGTGCACGTTAAAGAACACGCTGGATGGCCTTGACGGGAGGCTACCATCTGTCTCCCAACAGCTGTTCCAGTGGGTCCCCTCCCGCAACTTTCTCTGAGCCTTCGGGGTCCATTTGACCTGGCCATTTAGCCCATGGTGTGCAAAAAAGTGCCGCTCAGAGGTAAAACAACCCAACCCAGCAATGCCAGAGAATAAGAAATGACGTCAGCCAACTTGTGGGCGAAAGATTACTTTCGCCCTAGGTATTTCGCACGCTGAGCTAATTTTCATCGGTTTGTTAAACTAGCTTCGTTGCAACTGTTTTTTGTTAGTCCCATAATGTCCTCTCCTGGAATAGGATCGTAGGAGAGAGAGAGTTATTTTTCGGCGACTGTGGGAGCAGCTGATCTGAGTGGGATGAAGGCATTGTTGAAGCCTCGCACCTCGTTGGAACATCATCTGCGAACTGGTGTTAATATTGCGTAATTAAATATATTCCTTTCGGTGATTCTTAAATCAGGAGGTGAAATCTTTTATTAAAGCTACTGATGAACTCGGGGTAGATGGTAGAGAAATACTTTTTAAGATAGGAAAAAACAAATTTAATGTCTTTAATCGCTGATGCTAGTAAAACATCTTGAGTATTTGGTTTGATTAGTCCAATAAAGATGGTTTTAGTTTGAATCATCAATCTTGTTTAAGCAGAATCTTGTGGAAGAAGACTGTGTTAGTCTGACTGATTTTTCTTCATGCGTTGGGTTGGGTTGTTTTACCTCTGAGCGGCACTTTTTTGCACACCATGGTCTAAATGGCCAGGTCACATGGACCCCGAAGTCTCGGAGAAGGTTGGGGGAGGGGACCCACTGGAACAGCTGTTGGGAGACAGATGGTAGCCTCCCGCCAAGGCCATCCAGCGTGTTCTTTAACGTGCACAGGGTATGGCTCTCCCGCACACGGGGCCACGGCTTAACGTCCCATCCGACAAACGGCGGCCTTTCCAAGCCCATCGGTGTCCCCTACTGACTGTGGGCAGAGCGGGGAATTTTGCGGAGATAAATCTCAACGCTGACCCAGCTGGGACTCGAACCTGGGAACTATAGATTACGAGTCTGACGCTCTACCGACTGAGCCACCCCCGCCCCGAATTTCCTCATGCAGAACTAAAACTGTCGAATACTTATGAATAGCGCGTGTTTGGCAGTGGCGTACCCAAGGTGGGGGATTATAATCCACCCATCTCTAGAAGACTAGACGTATATTTTCTAAAAAATTCCCCTAAAACAGCGATTCAAGACCTCAACCCCCTCCTCAATTAGACTCGGACATGTCACACACACTCCATTGGGTATTTCTTGGAACTCCATTGTAGGTGGGTGAAATCTCCAAATGCAGCAGCTGTTTCTCAGAAAAGACGCATTTAACCTGCAGCAAAATTCGTTCTCTGGACTACTGAAAGAGGTCATCTCTATCTTTTGATAAAAGATCTTCAGCTACTTACATAACGAAAAAAGCTGAACGACTGCAATTATTGAAATGTAATATGTTGGCATTGGGACCGATATTGATGATCATAGAGTTTCCCTGGAACTCAAAGATGACTTATGTGGGTTGTATTGCTCCAGCTGAATAGAAGACGCAGAATGACAGCTAATAAGCAAAAACATTAATTCGACAAGAAATAGAGGATTACACGATGATACGGGTAAAGAAGAAAAATGTGCCCTGGAAGAGTTTGGAAAACTAGGTCGACTTTTGCAATAAGCATGCATTCCACGAAATCTCTTTTAAGTTACAGTCATCAGGTCTCGTTATTTCGCTGCGCAGCTGATCTTTAATAAATGGATGCAATCTCTTTCATTTCTAAAGCAAAGAATTCCTCTGCGTGGAGAGAATCGCTGACGATCTCCTAACTATGCCCTTTCACCAGTATTTCAGCCTCTTCGAAGAAAATCAATGAAAGGTGTTTTTTCGACCTTTTGTAACCTTTCGCTTTTATATTTCTAACTAAAATATTATAGCTCAAAAAGATTCTTGAAAAAATGTCGTTTTTAAAACAAAGTGGTTTTTAGCATTATTTACCTGAATCATGTTCAGATCAATAATTTTAAGCCAGGAAGTTACAACTGTAATGTCCACTTTTCTCATAAATTTATTCACCAGTGGTTAGCGTGCTTAGCTACTGATCATTCCGATTCGAGTCCCGGGCAAGGCGGGGCGGGGGTGGCTCAGTCGGTAGCGCGCCAGGCTCGTAATCTGTAGTTCCCAGGTTCGAGTCCCAGCTGGGTCAGCGTTGAGATTTATCTCCGCAAAATTCCCTGCCCTGCCCACGGTTAGTAGGGGACACCGATGGGCTTGGAAAGGCCGCCGTCCGTCGGATGGGACGTTAAGCCGTGACCCGTGTGTGGGAGAGCCATACCCTGTGCACGTTAAAGAACACGCTGGATGGCCTTGATGGGAGGCTACCATCTGTCTCCCAACAGCTGTTCCAGTGGGTCCCCTCCCCCAACCTTCTCTGAGCCTTTGGGGTCCATGTGACCTGGCCATTTAGCCCATGGTGTGCAAAAAAGTGCCGCTCAGAGGTAAAACAACAACAACCCGGGCAAGGCGTGGATGTTTATGCTGTTTTTCTGCTGAGGTCTTTCCACCCTCACAGACATTCTACTAAGGCATGTAAACTGACAGGCTGCTATCAGACCTCTGTGGTAAGCAGCTGCTTGAGGAGATTTTTAATAACCTCAGAATTATTGATTTTGCAATTACAAATTCGGCTAATAGCTTTAATGGGGCGGGGTTTGTGGCTCAGTTGGTAGCGCGCCAGGCTCGTGGTCTACAGTTCTCAGTTTTGAGTTCCAACTGTGGAAGGGTAGAGATTTATCTGCTCTAAATCCCCACCCGACCCTCGGTGAGGAAGGGGACACCGATGGGCTTAGAAAGGCCGCCGTCCGTCGGATGTGACGTTAAACCGTGGCTCAGTCTGAGGCAGAATGCATACCCTGTACACGCTAAAGAACCTTGATGGAATTATCTTGATGGGAAGCTGCCATCTGTCTCCTATCAGCTGTCCAGTGGATCCCTTTCCCTTAACTTTCTCTGAACCCTTAGAGTTTGGTCATTTGGCCATTTAGCAAATTGTGTGCAAAAAGTGTCCCTCAGAGGTAAAAGAATAGCTTAAGCTGCAAAACCTCAGAGTTGAAATGTCTGTTTTAATTTTTCTGATTCCACAGAATCGCTAGAACCATTTTGAGTTTATAGAAGCTTCGAATGATAAATTGCAGCAGACATATCGATGATTTTTCTCTCTTCTTAGAAACAAAATGGTAAAGAAGCGCTTAATGTGTTATTAAACTGAAGAATGAATAATGTGAAATTGGAATGATTTCTAACAATGAGATTCGACCTGCAAGAAGAAAGAAAAAGATTGTTTCACAAAAGCAATAAAAATCATATGGCTTTCAAGTGAGGAGAGAAAATTATTTTGTACTTCGTTAATTTTACTGAGACATGATTAAAGAAGACATTTTTTTGTTATAGCGTCGCTTTTCATTTCGTAAGGAACTCGTTCTCAAAGCAGTTTCTTTATGTTATTTCTTGTTATTACAAGCAGGCGACAGTTCACAATTTTCTCTTTCTTTGCAGTCAAGTTTTTTTTATTCAGCGAAAATTGCTGTAACGAGGCAGAAATATAAGAGACTTATTCGTTAATATCACCTTTTGTCATTTCTGGTTCTAATAACGCCCCCAATTATTTTCCTTTGCACGTTCATTATTTTTTACACGCCATTTCCGCAAACAGTTGTTTAAAAAGATATTTCCGCTTTATCTGTACCCCTTCTCGCTTCCTTAGTTTCTCCTGATTTGCGAGACTCTTTTTCCCATTCCGCAATCCATCATTGAGTATCAGTAAAGTAAACTTCCCCATTCATCTTACACAAACTCTCTGCTCAGTGATAAATACGACGACATCTTGAACCTTTCTTCTTCAAGTATCTTCGTCTGCTAATGCGTTTTCAAATATTTCCTCTTTGCAACTGAAACTGGAATATTATTCATTATCAGACAGTCAATTACCTTTACCTTTGCGTATTCCAGACAGATAATCCATTTAGTTTATTTTTTTCTTCGTCATTATCATTGAGAAGATAAATTATTCAAATGCTTCATCGAAGTACAGAGACTTGTGTTTTCAGTTCATATTTTTTTCGATATCGTTTTATTGTCAATGTGCTCAAGTCACTAAATGACAAGAAAACCAACGAGAAGAAAACACATACGAAAGAGTTTTGAATTTTTTTAAACTTAAAAAGCTATTTCCCATCACTGTTTTAATTACTTTGCTTCTCCTTGCTAAAATTTGATTGAGCTTCAAATAAAAAAAATTCCATGTGTGCATTGTGAAAAGTTGGTTTCCAATATTTTTCATTTTTCGCTGAGTTTTAACGCTAAGTTTTTATATTAATAAAACGAACCTCTAATAAATCACAGGATAGAAATAAAAACTTGCTTAGTATAGTTTTAGAGTCTCACAAATACTGAGGCCATTCTTATTCCCTTCCTCCCCATATCATTATCATTACTACTTATTGTTGCGTATGTGCGTTTTTTGCCGCTGAATAATAATGGAGTTTTTTTAATCCTTGTGGAGTGTTTTTTTTGTTACGATTCGTTGAAAGAGCATCTCGAAATAAAATGGGTTAAGGAGACCGACTGGATGACTGTCTAAGGTAGAGAATAATTAACCGAGCTTTTCTGCATATTGAATTACGAGATAAAAATTCTATCCAATGGGTCGTTGCATTTCAAAGCCAAAGTACATTGGCGTCGAGAGAAAGATGTTGACAAAATCTCGACGTTGACGAAGCAGGCTGGGGGGGGGGGACACTCGTTTGTTGTGAAACCGTCTGAAGATCTTCCCTGTACCCTCGGGGCCCTAATAGGCCCTAATAAGTAGAAAATAAGCTTAAAGCATATCAAAGTGCAATCAGTTCAGTCACCGAATTCGTATTCGCTTCAAAGGAAGATAAGGCACCTGCAATCTTGTTGAGTAGGTAAATCGGCGTACTATCATCCTTCGAAGCGAATACCGACTGATTGCACTTTCGATATGCCTTAGGTTTATTTTCTCTTTTTAGAGCCCTGTAGGAAGATATAAATTAAAAAATACTTTTTTTTGTCACTAAACACACCTACCTTCCAAAACTTTGATATACGGCTCATATATATCGAGCAATTTATCCCCCTTTTGAAGACATGTTTGAGATAACTCATGACATTGGAGACATCACAAGCTTTAATTTGTGATACGACTCGTTCAAGTCGAACCCCGCGAATATCCGCCCCCTTTTATTAGGGGGGGGGATAGTGGGGACAAAATTCGAAATATTTTACGGCCGTCGTTATACGAGCTTTCATTTAACACCTAGCTTAAGGGTTCTCAACGTGGGGTACGCGGTAAAATTTTTTGGGGTACGCCGTGAGAGCTCAAAAGTTGCTAGATATATGTTACATATGTTTTATTGCCATAGATAAAACTATAGTTATAGTATAACAATCTATACAAGGGGTACGCCAGTTACATACACATTTTTTAGGAAGCCCATTGTTGAAGGGTTTCTAACCTTCCCATCACATTTTATCACATCACATACACATTTCCAGGGGGTAGGTGAAACATAAAAGGTTGGTAGGAACCACTGACCTAGCTTATAACTGTAGGTCTCCGCGTGCGGAAGATATAGCAGAACAACTCTTCATTCCCCCTTTTTTAGGGGGGAAAGCAGGAGGGGTTAATGTTTTATAGCCAATAACACTCCCCGCCTCACAAGTTTTCATTTGGCTCATAAATCATTAAATTTCTCTATCGCGTTCGAAAGATATGGTGGAACAACATTTTGTCAAATCCACAAACCGACCAACCGACAAATGCCAAAGCCAAAAGCAACAGGAAGGTAGGTAAAAAAAAAACTGACTATCGTGATTTCTTCAAATTGACCTGCATAGAAAATGATCTACATTTATTTTTAAAAAATGCGCATTCTAAATCTGAAAAATGCATCGAATATTTTAACCTGTAAAAACATACGAAGTTAACTTCCTATTTCAGTTTTGGAATCTGAGGTAAAAAGTGGGCAGAAAGCTGTATTTCTTCTCAAAACAGTAAAAACCAAAGGGGATAGATAAAAGCTTAACAATCCTAAAAAGAATTAACAATCCTAAAAAGAAAATCAAACTCGGTGCCTTGGTCTTATGATGATAAATAGTGGCAAAGTTGTGTGATAGGAAAAGGTGATTAAATAAGCATTGAATCACTATTAGGTTAAGTATCATGATGACAAAAGGTGTTGGCGGAAAATTGTCTTCTCAGGTAGGACGATCTCACGACCTCCTGATGATATATCTGTTGTTCTGACCCAGTTCAAGACAATTTTTCCTCTACGTCGATTTTCATCATGATAATTAAACAGCTTAGAAGTGCTTAGTAAACTAATGATGATGTATCTGTGGATTAATTTGTATAACTGCAAGGCACTAATGTTCATTACCAAAAGTGAAGCAGATTGAACTTTGCTCAGAAAATGTTACTCAAAACGAGCTTGGTCGTGTGCACATAACCTGGGATGGCTCTGAAGTATTGTTTCCAAATGCACTCAAAAGACAGCGACTGACTATGGTGTATAGCTTATCATCAACAGTGGAGGAGAGATTGATCAGCGACCGGTAACTCAGTGGTCATCACTCAGGGACATGTCATCAGGAGTCGTGGGTTCAGATCACACCTGGCTCAAGTTAATTTCCCGTCAGCCTAATAAAAATTAAATGCTTAGCAAACAAATGATGCGCAGCCAATTAATTTGTGTAAGGGAGAAGATCAACTTAAAAAACTATATACATTTTTGACATCTGCATGATAGCTAGGTAGTCACTGGAAGGAGAGCTATGCACCAATTCCCTGTGATGATGCATAGAACCGGCCAGGCCTAGCACCTAATGTCCGACCCCGCCTTCTCGTGGTGCAGACCGTTAGTACCTTTCAAAAGAGATACTCTCTTGTGGAAGTGAACGGAAGGGGAGGGCTGCCAGATTAGTGTGGCATACTGATCTGGACAACTATGGCTACTTTTCTTTTTTTTTTCTACCCTGCTGAGGAGTGGTCAACCACACAGGGTCCTGGTGCTGACCATATAAACCCGCATGACTGGACAGATATATGGCGCTGAGCTTGATTATGGATCCTGATTTTGCTGCACTGGTGGGCTTCTGTGGAGGGAAAATCTTCCGCTGTGTTTTTTGTTTGTTTGTGGGTTGACAGCTCCAAGTGAATAGATTCACAGGATATGTTTATCAGCTGGTGGATAATCCTGAGCAGAGGTCATCGCAGGCACCTGAACTCTTTGCTTCTATTGGCATCGTCAAATTCTACATTTGGAGTAGTGGGGGAACGGATCTTTGCCCCATGTCTGCGATTAGGGGGCTGTTTGATATTGTCGGCATTCCCTCTCTCAATAAACATAGTTTCTTTAAACATCCCACTAACCATTTTCTCTCCATAGGTAGTTGGAATGTGAGGACTCTGCACAGAGCTTTTTCTCTTGATGTCCTCACACAAGAATTCCACCATTATAATTTAGATATTCTCGGCTTGCAAGAGACCAGATGGACAGATAAAGGTCAGATTCTTAAAAATAATCTTAAATTTCTCTTTTCAGGGAGGGACGACAATAAGCATCACCAAGGCGTGGGTCTGTTTCTCAGCAGACACGCTAGTGACGCTCTTCTAGGATATGAGTGCATTAATGAAAGGTTTCTTACAGCAAAATTTCAGACAAGCGTTAAAGACTTGAATGTTATATTCTGTTTTGCCCCCACTGAGGATGACGATGAGGATGAGAAGGATAGGTTTTATGGACAACTTCAGGATATTTTGAATTCTGTCAAGAAAGGACATATTCCCTTGTTCTTGGTGACTTCAATGCCAAAGTTGGTACTGACTCTGACCTTTGGGGAGGGGTGTTAAGCCCGTTTGGTATTGGTAGCTGTAATGGCAATGGGCAACGTTTCCTACAGGTAAGTAAACTCAATGGTTTCAGAATAACTAACACATATTACAAACACCGCGACATACCTAATTACACATGAGTTTCACCTAATGGGCTGCATAGAAATATGATTGATTATATATTAATTAACAACAAATGGGCTAGTTCTGTTAGAAATACCACGGCATATAGGGGAGCTGAAATTGGATCTGACCATTACCTTGTTAAAAGTGTCTTGCAACTTAAACTTAAAAAGTGTTGTGCTAAATTAAAAAAATTTACTTTTAATACCGAAGCTCTGAAAGACCCTGTTATAGCTAAAGCTTACCATGATAGGTTACTTAATCATTATAACACTCATGGTATGCTTACTACTGAAGTTGAGGAAGAATGGGGCCATTTTAAAGTCTTTTTTGGACACTAACAGTAATCATTTTGGAAAAAAAGTGCAAAGGAGGCAGAATTATTTGACTTACAAAGCACTTGAGCTTATTTCAGAAAGAAAGAACTGCAGAAATGTCTGAATCAACATCCTACTAGTCCTAAGAGAAAGCATTACAGAGAGATAAATAAACGTGTAAGGATCTCTTAGCTACTGATAAGAATCTTTGGCTTGATGGACAAAGCTGAGGAAGCAGACAGCACAACAGCAGAGAGCTGTACCAGATAGTTAATGTTTTATGTGGTAGAAAACGGACAGGCATACAAGGATTGAAGGATAAACAAGGCAAGGTTATAGAAGGGAAGGATTCTATCATGGCTAGGTGGGCTGAGCATTTCAGTGATGTTCTAAACAATGTGGTTAGTACTACTCCCATTGTTTGCAATGATGATAGATTCATTGGTGGCTTTAATGTCGGCCGTATAACACAGTCTGAAGTTATTTTGGCTATTTCTAAACTTAGACTTCATAATGCCCAGGGGTAGATGAAATTACTACAGAAATGCTTAGAGCTGGGAATGTTTCGGTTACCACTTGGATGACTGAAATTTTGAATATCTTTTATGATAAAGGCATGGTTCCTGAAGATTTTACCAGAGCTATTATTATCCCTAATTTCAAAAAAGGTGATCGCAGTTCTTGTGATAATTATAGGGGTATCAACCTACTCTCTGTTCCAAGTAAAGTTCTTTCCATGATTGTGCTTAATAAAATTAAGAATCTGGTTAACATTCAACTGCGTGATGAGCAATGTTGATTCAGAAGTGGTAGGGGATGTGTGGATCAGATATTTT
Organism: Ryuthela nishihirai; assembly: GCA_038380435.1. Taxonomy (NCBI): domain Eukaryota; kingdom Metazoa; phylum Arthropoda; class Arachnida; order Araneae; family Heptathelidae; genus Ryuthela; species Ryuthela nishihirai. Next base: position 45,779,929 of record JAWZYU010000005.1, read on the forward strand.
CACTTAGGCAGATTCTTGAGAAATGTTTAGAGTTTCAGAAACCTTTGGTTGCTAGCTTTGTTGATTTCAAAAAGGCTTTCGACTCTGTTGATCGTCATAATTTGTGGTTGATTGTGCGATCATATGGTATACCAGACAAGTTAGTTAACGTAATGAAAGCACTCTATAATAACACTGAATCGTGTGTGAGAGTTGGTAAGGCTTGTAGCAATCGGTTTAGCATTACTTCTGGTGTTCGACAAGGGTGCATTTTGTCTCCTTTTCTCTTTAGCTTGGTTATTGATTATGTTATGCGAAATTTACTTCAAGGGAAAGATTTTGGCCTGAAATGGACTGGAGATACGAAAATTTCTGATTTAGATTATGCTGATGATTTAGCACAGTGATTCCCAACCTTTTCTGGACTATCGCCCCCTTTAGAAGAGAACAAAAATTTCAACGCCCCCCTAGTCCATAATAGTTAATTTTATATGAAATATTGAAATATTGTTGCATATTATCTGTACCTAATTTATCTGTTTATTTATCTATTAAAAATCATAAAGCTGAAATTAATAAAACGACAACCAAATGTACAATAAAATTGTTTATTAAAATTTTAAAAATAAACACAGAATCAATAAGAAATAAAAAATAATGAGATAAACACAAAATTAATAATAAATAAAAAAATTAATGAGATGGTTGAAGCTGGTGGTGTGTTAACAATTTGTTAATGTCGGGTTCTAATTTCGTTAACGTCAATCGCAGATCGCCACGTTCAGTGATGTGTAGTCTGTTCCTCTTCTTTGACAGTAAATTAGCTACTGCACTGAATCCACGCTCAGCCATATAGGACGAAGGAAATGCGATTAAAAACTTTTGTACTATTGCCCACAATCCAGGGTAGAGAACTGGTATTGATTTTTGAAGCCAGAACTCTTGGTATCCATGTTTGAATTTTACTTTGAGTGCTTCGTTAGTCGTGAGTTCTAAGAGTTCCTCTTCCAAATTTGATTATTCTTCAGTATCTGTGTTTGCGAAAGGATCTAAAACCCAACTCGGTATATTCATGTTTAAAATATCTTGGAAACGCTCCGTAAAATCAACATGAAGAACTTCCAAGTGTTGGCAGTAAGTAAGCAAATCTTCCGGTTTTGCAGAGACTGCTGATAATGTGGGAAAGTGGTTGTATTCACCTCTACCTAGATTTCGTTTGAATAGAAGAAGTTTTCCCGCAAAAGCAGCTATGACGTTTTTTGTTTTAATTAAATTTAACTCATCACCTTGCAATTGTAAAATAACTTGATTAAATATTTTAAACAGGTCTGTCAAATATGCGATGTCATTTTTTGACGTAATCAGGTTTTCGCGCAATTTTTCGTCTCTGTCTTCAAGAAAGCCCAGTACTGAGTCAAATAGATTGAAAAAACGATTCAGACAAACACCTTTAGAGAGCCAACGTACTTCTGTGTGCAGCAGCAAGCGATTGTAATCTTCATCATTTTCATTACAAAGCTTACCAAATAATCGGCCATTCAATGAAGTGCTTCTAATCTTATTGATTGCTTTAATAACGTAATGGAGCGACGTATGCAGACGTTCATTCAAATTTTTTGCAACCAAATGCTGACGATGAATAATACAATGTACAGCGAGTACATTTGGCACTGCTTGTTTCAAATGCGCTATGAAACCCTTATGACGCCCTGTCATTGCTGGAGCACCATCAGTAGCAACAGACAAAATATTGCAAATAGGAATTTCTTTCTCTTGAAAAAACTTTTGCATGGTATTAAATATAGATTTTCCCTTTGTATCAGATTCCAAATTTTTAGCAAATAATAACTCTTCATGATTTTTTTCTTCTTTTATAAATCGTACGTATGATAAGAGTAGAGCTTCGTTATTTGGTAGAGTTGATTCATCGAGTTTAATGGAAAATTTGCAAGTCTTTAAGTAATCACATAATGATATTTCAACGTCTTTTGCCATTTCATCTATTCTTCTTTGCACTGAATTATTACTGAGAGGATTTTTTTATGATATCTGACGGTGTCTTATGATGAAGAACAGTTTTTAATATCTCTTTGACTGCTGGCAAAATTAATTCCTCGCCAATTGTGTGTGGTTTTCCTGCTTTTGCGATTAACAATGAAACGTTATATGAGGCTCGTAGTCCATCATCATCTTTTTTAGAAGACGACGCAAAAAGGTTTGACATAGTTGGCTGTTTTAAAGATTGCTTTTCCAGTTCTTGAAAATAGGATAAATCTTTGTTCTTCTTATCAGCATGCATTTTATTTAAATGCTCTTGTAGCCTAGAAGGTTTCATAGCTTCATTTGAAAAAACTTTTCGGCAAATTAAACACATAGGTAATGATTGGTTTGTAGGAGAGTACGTAAATCCATATTTCAAATATTCAATACTGTACTGCCGGCATTTCTTTTTAGATGTAGATTCAGACATTTTCAAATACAAATTAACTTCTCAACAGATTTATAGATAGTTATAAAAATAATGTTTATAATGACTTCTAACACTTATCACTCACGATATTTATCACGGCGAAGCACATAAAAATAATAAAACATTCCTAGAGCTATCGCTTTTATAGATTTGATTTTGTGCACGCATTAACTTGTATGTTTGCGATGCCGGCGCACTTGCCTCGTAAACAAGTCATTTCAAGCTCCCATATTCTTGTCGAAACATGTTAAATTGCATGAACCGCGTGTTTGCCTACCAACTTGCAAGGACTTGTCACCGTCAATCTATTCTAAACTAAAACAAATTGGGTATAGGTATACCTAATGCTAATTTAAAAATGCTTATTAACGCGATAACAATAAGATAATTTACATAGCTAGATAAAATATTTATTCATAAAAACAGGTATTTTCAAAGTATTTTATTATATTAAAAAAAATTATAAAAAAATATTAAATATAATAAATTTATTATTATTATTGTTATTATTATTGCATCTAGGTTCATTTGCCTATCAGGACGGACACACATGTCCAACATAATAAGCCTGATATAGTAGTGCATGTTAAGGTATTGAATGAGATTACAATTATTGAAATAGGAATAACATCTCAGGATAACCTGCAGACAGTAGAGGTTGAAAAGAAGAGGAAGTATGATCTGCTGGCTAATGAGTTGAGCCTAATTCACAAGTGTAATGTTAATATTATACCTTATGTTCTGACGTGGGATGGTATTGTAACTACGTACCATAAAGCATACTCAAAGCGACTTGGAGTGGGAAAACATATTGAAGCTTATATCCAATCTGTGATCTTGAAGAAAACTTTTGAGAGCATCTCAGTCGACTTCAGACGTACCAGTACGCTAGTAGGCAGTAGCAGGGAACTTATTGTCCAAGCTGCAGTTGAAAAGCTGTACATGACGGATGAGGTAGTGGATGACCAGAATCACCAGGAAGACACCACAGAATAGAAGAGATAAAAAGGTTGTCACAGAAAAATCCATTAAATTTATTTATTTATTTGACCGCCCCACTTGACTGCCTCAACGCCCCCCCCATTTGCCTCTGGATCCGCTACCGCCCCCATGGAAGGCTCCAGCGCCCACTGGGGGGCGGTATCGCCCCCGTTGGGAATCTATGTTCTATGTATTACGCAGTATCTTGGGTATTAGGAGGTTCAACTTTGTAACTAATGATGAGGTTAGGCAAAGGAGTCGGCAACCTCCTTTAAGCAGCATATTGTGCAGAGAGAGACTCCGCTGGTTTGGCCATGTTGCCCGTACGAATAATTATAGATTGGCGAATAGGGTTATGAACAGTGTGCCTAAAGGCCTCAGAAAGAAGGGGAGACCTAAGATGCGGTGGTCAGACAATGTCAAACATGACCTTGTTAGAATTGGTGTGCAGTGGCCAGATGCATTAGATGTAGCTCAGGATAGACTTGCTTGGAGAACTAAATTGCACGGTCTGGTTGGGCCTCCGTAGCCCATGGCTGCTTGACGATGATGATGATGATGCATGAATAAAAATATTTGGCCTAATCCTAGTCGCCCCTTGGGCGGGGGTGGCTCAGTCGGTAGCGCGCCAGACTCGTAATCTGCAGTTCCCAGGTTCGAGCCCCAGCTGGGTCAGCGTTGAGATTTATCTCCGCAAAATTCCCCGCCCTGCCCACGGTCAGTAGGAGACACCGATGTGCTTGGAAAGGCCGCCGTTCGTTGGATGGGACATTAAGCCGTGGCCCCGTGTGCGGGAGAGCCATACCCTGTGAACGTTAAAGAACACGCTGGATGGCTTAACGGGAGGCTACCATCTGTCTCCCAACAGCTGTTCCAGTGGGTCCCCTCCCCCAACCTTCTCTGAGCCTTCGGGGTCCATGTGACCTGGCCATTCAGCCCATGGTGTGCAAAAAAGTGCCGCTCAGAGGCAAAACAACCCAACCTAGTCGCCCCAGTTCCCGAATGGTTAGCGTGCTTGGTTACTGATCCACGGGACCTGGATTTGAGCTCCGAATAAAGTATGGATGTATGCTTTCCAATGAGGCCTCATCTTCTTTACAGATCTCATCATGGTTATTAAACTGATAGACTCTTTGTGGTTAGTGGCTGCTTGTGTGAGTGCGTGTGAGGTGATTTATTTTTACTTTCATAATGTTAATATTAAGAACTTTAATATATGTATCATGAAATGTTTAGTAATAAGCCTAGGCACACTTTTTTATGGGTGATGCTAATTATTATTTATATTTTAATTATATTTTTGAATATTACCAAAAGTTTCGTTTCACTTCATTGTTTAAAAAACTAATGATTCCGTATCGGTTACAAGTTGAAATTCGCACGTATATACACTGAAGTGCCATTGAATTATGGATAGCAACCTAATGGTAACGTGTTGAACCTCTGGTACTGATAACGGCCGCCACACGACGAGGCAAGGACTCCACATGCTTTCGTAAATGTTCCCCAGGTATGGCGATCCATGCATCCTCCAGAGCTGTCCACAATTCTCTCTAGGTCGTCGCTGATGGGACACGGGCCCGAACACTCTGTTCGACAGTATCTCAAAGATTTTCGATGGGATTTAAATCTGGGCTTCTAGGTGGCCAATTCATTATTTCAAAGTCAGCAGAATGCTCCTGCAACCATAGCCAACCTGTACCTGTGAGATGAACAGTTGTCTTGCTGGTAAATGCAATCTCCATTAAGATGCATGATGGCCATAAATGGGTGTAAATGGTCAGCCATGAGTTCTACGTACCGGGATCCACTGAGAGTCGTCGGTACACATAGCGAAGGACTCACAGACATCCAATTGAAGACACCCAGGCCATCACTGAGCCATCACCAGCTTGTACTCTTCCGCCTGACATGTTGAATGCTTCATGGGGTTGGCGTCATACCCTGGGTCTCCCATCGGCGTGATGAAGTTTAGTGATTCATCACTCTAAGCTATCCGTTGCCAATTTTGATGGTCCAGTTTCGATGTTCTTTAGCCCAGGCAAGGCGTTGAGACTAGTGTCATGCCATTAAAAGTGGGACTCTCGTAGGTCGGCTGCTCCCGAAGCCGAAACAATGAAGTGAACATTGCACGGTCCATGCATTGACTTACCGGCTGGAACCCACGTTCAGATGGGAGGTGATTTTATATAATGTCTGACCCCTATCGGTCCATACAATGTGGGTCAGACGGCGAAGCCCATGATCATTCGAGACTGGTTGTCCTTTGCAGTTTGCCCGAGTGCTTTTTTTTTTTGCCGTGAATTTCATATTCCCGGAACGCTCTTGAAACTGTCGTACGAGAAAATCCAAGTTCGTTGACAATTTCGGAGATCGAGTGTCCCATCCGTCGGGCATCTACGATCTTCCCTCTGTCAAATACATCTATATCCCGCGCCTTTCCCATTACGCTTCTCACGACGAATGCTTGGGGAAGCCAAAGCTGACAGCTAAATATGACCACAGTTTCAGCCATGCATGCGCACAAATGTGAAACTTGCGGGACTGAATTTGGATAACGTCTCGGATAACGGACGTCGGTACTGAATTTCAATAACGTCTAATTAGCACTTCAGTGTACACAAAGCACTAAAAGTGGCATGTAATGTTGTGTTGTGGTTTTTTTCGGAATCACAAAAGCAAATTCTTTTTATTTTTTAAATAGTTAAATGTGTATTGAAATTTTGATGTCAAATTTTATTTCAATAAATTTGAAAAATAAAACTATCCAGTATTAAAAAATTTCTTTAGGCCCCTGTCAGGATCGGGCAGCCGAACCTTACTTCATTTTGTGTCATCAACCACAGGAAACATGTCAAAACATGTCATAAATCTGTCTGTGTAGTCAATGCAATGGCCCTGAGTAAAGTTTTATTGCTATGACACCTCACGCAGGTGGACCTTACCTGTAAAGGAGGCGAAGGGTTCGGTTAGGTTGTTTTACCTCTGAGCGGCACTTTTTTGCACACCATGGGCTAAATAGCCAGGTCACATGGACCCGGAAGGCTCAGAGAAGGTTGGGGGAGGGAACCCACTGGAACAGCTGTTGGGAGACAGATGGTAGCCTCCCGTCAAGGCCATCCAGCGTGTTCTTTAACCTGCACAGGGTATGGTTCTCCCGCACACGGGGCCACGGCTTAACGTCCCATCCAACGAACGGCGGCCTTTCCAAGCACATCGGTGTCTCCTACTGACCGTGGGCAGGGCGGGGAATTTTGCGGAGATAAATCTCAATGCTGACCCAGCTGGGGCTCGAACCTGGGAACTGCAGATTACGAGCCTGGCTCGCTACCGACTGAGCCACCCCCGCCCCTGGAGGCGAAAGGTGCCAGTGGACAGGGCGAGTTGACCTTATGTGGGTGACCGTGGATTGTGACCTGACCGAAGAGCAAACCGTTACTTGGGAGTGAGAGGTGACTGGCAGTTAGAGGAACTGTGGTGAAACCTGTCTCGGGTGAATGTAGACGCAGTTCCGAGGCGAGGAGAGGACGATTACTGTGGGCAGAAGCCCTGTGCCTACTGTGGACTGAGATGTTTCCTGTGCGACGAAATCGGTACTTTGAAGCGCTAAGACCTGCGCTAAGACCTGCGCTAAGAAATTAGTTCTGCAGTGGTGACAAGTCATTTTAGTTAATAGCACAACTGTCCACTGGCTACCACCCTGTAACTTGTTACTTGACTGTTGTTGATTGATGTTAGCAGAGATAGATTACCTTTTGCTGCCGAGCACACGAACCAAGAATAGAATGCAAATAAAGTATGGGCGACGAAAAATTCATCACAGTCCCCCCCCCTCCCCCCACCATTATTAGGAAGTTTAAAATCACATTGACCGCAATTCTCGACATTGATCTGTAACTGAGATGTGAAAATTTTGATTCTGGCTAAACACTCGAATTTAAGGGTTTATTTTTTCCATTATTCAAAGGGCAATGTCTTTGTATCCGCTTGACAAAGGGAATTGGTTTTGTCACATATATCTATATGAGTCTTGATGTCTAACAATTTTGCCCCGTTTCACGAAGACAGAGAAAGATCAGCTTGAACAAGAGTCGTTGATTAATATCACATGAAGTGACCTTAAGAAATTAAAAGAAAATTGCTTTGGTAACCGATTCCTGAAAGAGATATGATTTGTGGAAAATCAAACTTCTAGCAGATGTAAGAAAAAGTAAGAATCAACATTAAAAAAAGCAGTATAAATATTGTGATGCAATTTCAATCTAACTACAGTACGATCATTGTCCTTAGAAAGCAATTGTGCCTCCACCATTAAATCATTTATCTGTTTTACAAATGAATTTGTACGAATCATTTATCAAATAAGCAATGGCTTCATTCAACTTTTGACCACTAACTTACAAACTGTTGCATGCATATCGAGTAATGATATTTTTATGCAAAGGGTGATTTTTATCTCTGAGCGGCATTGCTTCTTTTTCACACAATGGACTTAATGGCCAGGTCACAAGGACTCCAAGAACTAAGAGAAAGTTTGGGAAGGGGACCCACTAGACAGATGTTAGGAGTCAGATAGAAGCCTTCCATCAAGCGATCCAGCGTGTTCTTGGATTTGCACAGGGTATGAGCGGTTAGCGGGCTTGGCTACTGATCTAAGGGACCTGGGTTCGAGCCCCGGGTAAGGCATAGCTGTTTGTGTCGTTTTTCAGCTGAGGGCTTGCCATCCTCTCAGACCTTCTACTATGGCATACAAACTGACAGGCTCCTGTCAGACCTCTGTGGCATGCAGCTGCTTGAGGAGGTATTTATTTTTTATTTTATTTTATTATGAATCTCCTGCATACTCTTCCCCGTATGACCTCTCTTACCGGATAAGAATCTCATCTGAGAAGAAGGAGGCCCTTTCAAGCCCAACGATGTCCCCCCCCCTTTCTCACCGAGGACAAAACGGAAGCTAGAGAAGAAAATTCTCAACGCTGGACCACTTGAGACTCGAATCTGGAGACTACAGATTACGAGTCTGTCGCACTATCGACTGAGGCAACGCCCATCTCTTTATGCAGAGGGAAATCATTTCTGGATTTAAAGGATTTTGTGTACACGCTCAGACCACTTGGAATTATTCAATTTGCAGATATATGTATCGACACTGGTCAATAAAGAGATCATCAATTTTTTTGCAAGCCAAATACCTAAAATGTTTGTAGGTGATGAATTTTCATTGGGTACTCGAATGAAAAAAAAATTGGAAGACGTTACCAGTTAGTCTTTTTAATCTCGTTCGATAACCTTGATTTGTTATTTAAAGTTATCAGATAAACTAACCACCATTTAACAAATCTATTTTCTTTCATGCACCTAGATAGAGGGGGCGGGGGTGGCTCAGTCGGTAGCGCGCCAGGCTCGTAATCTGTAGTTCGCAGGTTCGAGTCCCAGCTGGGTCAGCGTTGAGATTTATCTCCGCAAAATTCCCTGCCCTGCCCACGGTTAGTAGGGGACACCGATGGGCTTGGAAAGGCCGCCGTCCGTCGGATGGGACGTTAAGCCGTGGCACGTGTGTGGGAGAGCCATACCCTGTGCATGTTAAAGAACACGCTGGATGGCCTTGACGGGAGGCTACCATCTGTCTCCCAACAGCTGTTCCAGAGGGTCCCCTCCCCCAACATTCTCTGAGCTTTCGGGGTCCATGTGACCTGGCCATTTAGCCCATGGTGTGCAAAAAAGTGCCGCTCAGAGGTAAAACAACCCAACCCATGCACCTAGATTAATTTTAGCATAGAGCCAGCAGAACTCCTTGATTGTGGTCTACACAAATGCTAAAACACAAATACTTGTATCCTTAGTCGTTGCATCATTGTGTAATTGAACTTAAATGAAAAGATCACCGCATACGAAATCCAATACTTTAATATAAATAAATTATTGCAGACTCTCTAAAGAGAAAGAAGGAGAGGCTCAAAACGTTTCCTTCATTTGGAGAGAAAAAGCTTTCAGTTGCAATAATTCCCCGCCATTATATAAGTGGGCATTTTGCTGCTTCACCTCGCGCTGTTGAGACGTAGTTTAAAGTAAACGCCATAGCAGCTGGGATCTTTCAATAGTCGTTACCAATTCTTTGAAAGTTTCCCATTTCTCTCTCGAATGCCTTTTGTCGTTTCTTCACTGCAGAAAGTATCATGTTCTTAAAGTGTTAGCAAAATAACTGTTGAGTTACCATGGTAGCAGTTGTTAAGAGTCCTCCCTGCCACGAAATGGCATTTCGCAATGGACAGTGAAGTCTGACATTTTAAATTACTTTTGCCATTCTACACTTCTCCTTGTTGCCTTTTCTTCGCGATACACATTAATGACTTTGATGTATTACTTGCTAACAAAGGCTTTTTATATTGTTAAAGAAAATCTACACACAACTCTAACTCTATTCCGTATTATTTTACGGGGGCGGGGGTGCTCAGTCGGTAGCGCGCCAGGCTCGTAATCTGTAGTTCCCAGGTTCGAGTCCCAGCTGGGTCAGCGTTGAGATTTATCTCCGCAAAATTCCCCGCCCTGCCCACGGTCAGTAGGGGGCACCGATGGGCTTGGAAAGGCCTCCGTCCGTCGGATGGGACGTTAAGCCGTGGCCCCGTATGCGGGATAGCCATACCCTGTGCACGTTAAAGAACACGCTGGATGGCCTTGACGGGAGGCTACCATCTGTCTCCCAAAAGCTGTTCCAGTGGGTCCCCTCCCCCAACCTTCTCTGAACCTTCGGGGTCCATGTGACCTGGCCATTTAGCCCATGGTGTGCAAAAAAGTGCCGCTCAGAGGTAAAACAACCCAACCCGTATTATTTTACCTTACATAGTTTTTTACTTAGTAGTTTCCTCTAAAGGTACGGCCCCTTAGAAAATAAATTTGAGCGTTTTAGTATTATTAGCATATCTAAACTTTTTTTATCGTTTTCGAATCAATACCAGCAACGGCGCCAGCAAATTCATCGTGAGCAACTGATTGAGTCACGCACTCTAGTTTGCCGTGAGGTCACCTCCATTGATGGCAATGGTGTTGTTTCGAGAAGCCAACATGTTTAGTTACGTTGATATCGCTAAACTGCTGAAACTTCAGCTCATTAACACAATGCGAACACCTAAAGGTCGAGGCTTTCATTTTCAGAAGAGCCGTAATATGTGTAAGTGAAGCAAGGTTCGAGTTCCACCTGTTCCAGCGTTGAGATTTATCTCCGCAAAACTACCACTCTGTCCTCGGGAAGAAGGGGGACATCTATGGGCTTCGAAAGGCCGCTGTACGTCAAGCCGTGGCCCTGTCTGCAAAAGAGCTATACCGTGTGCACGCTAAAAAAACACACTGGGTGGCCTTGATGTAAGGTTGCTCTCTCCTATCCAGTAGGTTGCCTTCTCTGAGACCTCGGGATTCTTGTGACCTGGCCACTTAGCCCATTGTGTGCACGAGTTTGTGCATGAACTCGAATGATAGAAGTAGAAAAACAACGTGCTTCTCAAGAATCATTCCATTTTAATCATTACCATTTTAATTCTGTACTTAATTTTAATACTGTTCTTTGGTTGGAAATACAGCGTTCAATTTTGCGTTGTTGTAAAAGAGTTCCTTATGTCTGTTTACCAATCCTGGGTAACGTTTAAACATCGGAAGTCGCGCTCTCCAGTTGTGTTGAATAGAGGTCGGCATTGAGAGCACATCCATTTATAATAAGTTCGAAGTGCAGTACACCCTCAGTATTCCAACAAACACAACATTCCTTCGTTTCGATCCGTTTCCTCTTTGGGGCAGGCCTGGGGGTCAAGTCACTGCTCTTGGCTGTTCGGATTACTGAAAACGAAATAATTTTCGTCTCGCCTAACAATTTGGTCTCGTGGATTAGCGAGGAATTTCCTGCAGACTTAATACGACTTGGTCCGGATATAGAAAAAAATCGAGGGTGGGGGGGGGGGTGGGGGGAGAGGCAAGAAACACATTCGAGCTGAAAAAAATGTAAAAGGACTGGATTTCCATAGTAATGTTTCTCTCCGTTTTACAGGACTTTGAAAATTTTCTTGAAGAGTGCATGAAATGTAAATCTTTTAAAATACTAAGTCTAAAATTTCCTTGCCTCTATTACATATTAGCAGTTTGAAAGGAGGAGGGCATGGCTCCTTTGTCCATCCCTCCTGGATACGATTGTTTGCTTATTCAATAGTCAATTCGTGTTTAACACTTAGGTAAGGTAGTCAAGAGTTTCCTGTGCGTTGCAGATGCTTCATTAAAGTTTATCGAGAGCAAGATCGACAAAGTGCTTGTCGATGGATCAGCTCCAACAGCGTGGCACAGAATGTTGGCGATCTACCGATATTGATCATCCCGCCTTGCTTTCGAGCCGTTGAATGTCTTGAACCAGCTTGAGCAGCACAAATGGAGTTGGGTTGTGTTGTTTTACCTCTGAGCGGCACTTTTTTGCACACCATGGGTTAAATGGCCAGGTCACATGGACCCCGAAGGCTCAGAGAAGGTTGGTGGAGGGGACCCACTGGAACAGCTGTTGGGAGACAGATGGTAGCCCCCCCCCCGTCAAGGTCATCCAGCGTGTTCTTTAACGTGCACAGGGTATGACTTCTCACACACGGGACCACGGCTTAACGTCCCATCCGACGGACGGCGGCCTTTCCAAGCCCATCGGTGTCCCCTACTGACCGTGGGCAGGGCGGGGAATTTTGCGGAGATAAATCTCAACGCTGACCCAGCAGGGACTCGAACCTGGGAACTACAGATTACGAGCCTGGCGCGCTACCGACTGAGCCACCCTCGCCCCACAAATGGAGACTGCACACTCATCGTCCACTTCGCGTATTTCTCGGGCAGTTTTGGTAGTTTTTAATTCTTTTTTCTGAAACGTGAAAGATGTAAAATTGCAACAATTTCAATACTTTCTTAGAATTTTTCTAACCGAATCAATCATTGTACAACGATAGATAGTTTTTAACGATAAAAACCAAGACTCTGCTATACCTGTAATGCCGCAATACGGTGATGTGTCGCCATATACATTTTGCATGGAGAAAAAAAGCACGGAGTTATAAATCAACGCAATATTATGTTCGTCACACTTTTCATTTGAGATTATGGGCAAAAGGTGAAAACCTCTTTCAGCCCAATCTGCAAGATAAACTTAAAAAATACGCCCTTTAATCTCTTTACCTCTTAGCCCACGTGCTCAGCCATAAGAAGACTGTATTGATGAGTTTTTTTTATTCGCGATTAACTTTTCAAGTCGCTCACGTCGTCTTCACAATGAAGACATTTTCCGTCCTAATACTTCGTTTAATTGGTACCACTCTCATGTTTCGATGAATCTCATTCTTCACCAATTTCACAACATATTCCGCCTGTCGCTGTTTTTTGTCGATATTTCAAATCGGATTAAACTAGTTAACTTTTGCACCACCGCATCTGGCAGATAGAACGTTCGAGATTCTCTTCTCCGTCTGCGTTCTCTACCAGACGATTTTATGCTCTTCACTTGATAAAATTAATTAAGGCTTTTCTTTTTTACCTTAATAACGCATCTAAAATCTCTCTGTTATTGGGAAAATATTTGAATAGCACCTGAAGTAAATGAAATATAAATTCTTGCTGAAGATAGGAGCGCAATCATAATTAGAAGGCAGAGCTTAAGTAGCTCTTTGCACTGCAAAAAATATTAATTGACGAGAAATAAAGAAAAAAAAAAAGAAGTAAAAACTTGAAAGGCGGCATCATGAAAGGAAGACTGAAGAACAGTGAATCTTCTGTTCATTATTTCCGAAGCTTCGATTTTTCTTGCGAATTTAATTCCTTCGTATGGATAAACAACTTCTAGTAGAAGGTATCTCTGCTCTGAAGGTCTCCGAAACCTCTTCAAATCCACAGCATTTATGGAAGATCGACATGTTATAGTATGTTATTGCTTCATGATTCTGTACTACCATGAATCATCAGATCCAAACTGAATAATTGCTTTTCCGATTTCTTTTCCTGTTTAATTCCACATATGCATCATCAACTGTGATCGCTTTCATAAAATAATCTTATTTCTTACAGTGGCAATTCCACAAAATGCCATGGATCATGCATATTGACATTAAATTGCATCAATTCGATCATTCTTATTGCATTAACAAAATGCCACATGTTCATGGCATTAGCAAAATACTATATGAATATGGCCAATGCGTTAACAAAATATATATACAGGGTGAATCTGAAAAAGTGGGCAAAACTTTACGGGGTGATAGAAAGCAGCTATAAGAGCAATATTCGTCATAGAATGTATGGTCGGAACGCAAGCGGTGAGAAGTTAAAAGGTAGTTTTCCACTGTCACATTTAAAGAATGAACACAAGAAGGAGAGGAGATACTTCAGAAAACATTTTATTAACAGGAATGTAATTGAGGTACATGCTCAAAGAAATTGCTCAAAAGAGCTGCCGCCAGCTGTAATGCAGGCTTCACACCTGCGGGATAGGGACCGACGCACATTTGCGAAGACACCAGGCATTTCCCGAATATCGCCGGCAACAACGGCGATCCTGGCGACTAGATCCATATCGGTTTCAATGGGGCATTCCCGTTCGCCGCACCGTACACAAAGTGCATATCCGCCATTTCGTGGTTAGTATAACCAGCCATCCTCTCGGCAATCCACGGTAGAAATGCCGTTGGGTGCGAGGACCGACCCTTTTATACCATTTCCAACGCCACCTAACGGCTCGCCATTTGCGTTCCGCCCATACTTTCTATGACGAATATTGCTCGTATAGCTGCGTTCTACCACCCCGTAAAGTTTTGCCCACTTTTTCAGATTCACCCTGTATATGAACAAAACACATATTGATTATACACCAAAAAATAACTGTCGAAGCATGTGTATATATGTAATAAAAACTATAAATATTTCAAGTAGCGAAGTGCTTTATTGTTTTGGCTTTAGAATTTTTAGCCGACGACTAACAGGGCACTGTGCAGGCCAATGAAGCAAGGAAAACTCGTCGGTATGTTACTGGAAGAGCCAAAACATTATGACCACCTGCATAATATGATGTTGGTCCATCACGTGCCGCCGAAACAGCTCTTACCCGGCGAGGCATGGACGCTACAAGATTGGGCGGGGGTGGCTCAGTCGGTAGCGCGCCAGCCTCGTAATCTGTAGTTCCCAGGTTCGAGTCCCAGCTGGGTCAGCATTGAGATTTATCTCCGCAAAATTCCCCGCCCTGCCCACGGTCAGTAGGGGACACCGATGGGCTTGGAAAGGCCGCCGTCCGTCGGATGGGACGTTAAGCCGTGGCCCCGTGTGCGGGAGAGCCATACCCTGTGCACGTTAAAGAACACGCTGGATGGCCTTGACGGGAGGCTACCATCTGTCTCCCAACAGCTGTTCCAGTGGGTCCCCTCCCCCAACCTTCTCTGAGTCTTCGGGGTCCATGTGACCTGGCCATTTAGCCCATGGTGTGCAAAAAAGTGCCGCTCAGAGGTAAAACAACCCAACCCTACGATATTTCTAATGGTAACGTGTTGGTACCAGATACCATAAGATATCAGCAGATCCTTTAACTCTTGTGAGTTATGTGGTTGAGCCGCGGAGATCGGATATGCAGTTCCAACACAAGCCACAGATGCTCCATTGGATTGATATCTGGGTAATTTGGAGGCCAGGGCAATACTTGGAAGTCTTCCTCATATTCCGTGAACCATTCTCGAACAATCGGGACAGTGTGGCATGGCGCATTATTCTGCTGAAAGATGGCATTACTAGAGAGGAATACCGTTGCCATGAAAGGATGTAACTGGTCTGCAATGATGTTTATTCAGATGGTAGACGTCATAGTTTCTTGCACATGAATGACTGTACCCAGGGTTTCCCCGAAGAACATTGAGCAATGCATTACACTTCCTCCACTGTCTTGTTTTCGTCCCACAGTGCATCATGGTGCCAACACCTCCCCAGCTAAACGACGCACACGTACCCAGCCGTCTACATGGTGCAACAGGAAACGAGATTCATCGGACCAGACGCCCTTCTTCCAATCATTCAAGGTCCGGTTTTGATGCTCGCGTGCCCATTGTAGGCGCTGTCTATGGTGAACCGAGGTTAGCACGGGCACTCGGAGAGTCATACGGCTATTCAGCCCCATTTCATCAGGGTTCGATGTACTGTGTGTAGTGACACATTACTCCCGTCACCAGCATTCAAATTGCGGACGAGTTGCGCCACAGTATCTCTTCTGTTGGCTCCTACCATATGGGATAGCCTTTGTTCACCTCTAGAATCGATGAGCCCTGGTGGACCCACATCTTCCCGGTGGTTCGTGGTCTTTTCCTCCTCAGACCACTTTTTGAAGGTATTAACCACGGCTGACCGTGAGTACCTCACAAACCTTGCCGTCTCGAAAATGCTCTGACCCAGTCGTCTGGCCATTATAATTTGGCCTTTGTTAAACTCACTTAGGTCCGCTGCCTTTCCCATCTGAAGAACAAGAATAACACTTATTAACAAAGCTCAGTATCAGGTGTTATTTATACCGTTTCATGACCTTCACACGCCGTCGTTTACGTGCAATTGCTTCGACTTGCATAAAGACGCGCTGGTCATAACGTTTTGGCTCTTCGGTGTATACGTGATATTAAAAAATGGTATTTTATATATCATATGTATGATGATAACATTATGTCATTCCAATTTATTAACAGTCCGTTCTCCTTAACCGTGTTTTAATTTTTAATTTCAGTATTAAACAACGATGCGAAATACATTTAGTGGAATTACCGTTGTATTTGGTATCGTTATTAATAATTGTTGTTTATGTTGGTAATTATTATTCACCATTTAAAATTAATTTATTTCTGCTATTTTTAACAAGTACTTCGGTGATCACCGGGTTCGGCCGTACCGATGAGAATCTTCTGGATGACGTCACTAGTATTTATGGACTTCGTGTGTGATATTAATAAACTGCCTTATGGACCACACCGCTTCTGGTATAGATGATATGCTACAGCAATAATGATACCAGCGTTGATTTTTGAAAAAAAATTGAATTCCTGCCAAATGTTAATATTTTAGAGGAAAAAGAAGTTGTTTCATTTTATATCACATCAATTTTTTCAAAGGTACAAAAAAGAGGTGAGAAAGGAAATTTTTTAGTTCTTGAATGCAAACTTTTTGTGCACAAAAGCTCAGAGGATTGATTGGAGGGAATGATTCACGAGGTGGCTAATAGGGACAGAAAGGCATGCAGAGGTTAAGGCATCCAGGGCCATGGGTTTAACTTCACAATTGATAATTCTTTCAAATCCCATTTGTGGGTGGGGCGGGTGTGTCAGTCGGTAGCGCGACAGGCTCGTAATCTGTAGTTCCCAGGTTCGAGTCCCAACTGGGTCAGCGTTGAGATTTATCTCCGCAAAATTCTCCGCCCTGCCCACGGTCAGTAGGGGACACCGATGGGCTTGGAAAGGCCGCCGTCCGTCGGATGGGACGTTAAACCGTGGCCCCGTGTGCGGGAGAGCCATACCCTGTGCACGTTAAAGAACACGCTGGATGGCCTTGACGGGAGGTTACCATCTGTCTCCCAACAGCTGTTCCAGTGGGTCCCCTCTCTCAACCTTCTCTGAGCCTTCGGGGTCCTTGTGG
Organism: Ryuthela nishihirai; assembly: GCA_038380435.1. NCBI lineage: Eukaryota > Metazoa > Arthropoda > Arachnida > Araneae > Heptathelidae > Ryuthela > Ryuthela nishihirai. The sequence continues at coordinate 45,797,015 of JAWZYU010000005.1, forward strand.
CCTGGCCATTTAGCCCATTGCGTGCAAAAAAGTGCCGCTCAAAGGTAAAACAACACAACCCATTTGTGGGTTCTTTCGAAGCTTCATACTGAGCATTTTCTAAGAGAAGGCAAAATGCCTTGCAAACTATTAATCCTGACGATATTAGGTTGTAAGCTGCCCTGCGCCCCGAGTGAAATCAGCAGAGAATGTATTTTGCTTTTCAAATTATGTCACAACGTTGCTATCGGAACTGATATCATTATGTGGTGATATCTTCCTCTTAAAAGAAAACAACTAGTACACTATTGAACCGACTGGTTAAAAAAGAATTACGAAAGGATTATTTCGACGTCTGTCACGGAGTCTTCATACTTAAATAAGTCATTTCCTCTTTTACATGATCTCCTGATCTTCATCATACACTGACGGAAATTGAAAAAAGAACACCATTAGCAATTGAAGCGTAATCTATGAAATTTATTTAGTAGAAACAACTTGTTGAGAAAGGAGAGTGATTACACGTGTGAAGTGATTCAGTGTTTATTTTACCTTTTAATGAGTATTACATTTTACAGAAGGCACATTTTAATAAGGTGTTGAACTTCCTCGAGCAGAAATACAAGCTTCCAATCTGTCATGCAATCGATCGTACAAATATTGAATATCACGCTGGGGGATACCATTCTATGAGCTTTCAACTTGGATGCGTAATTCAGCGATGGTCGTCACCTGCCGCGGTCCGCGGAAGAGTCTTTATTCGAGACATGCTCGATTGGAGACAAGTCCGGAGAGCCTGCTGGCCAAGGGAGTTGGTGCACTACGTGAAAAGCATGTTGAGTTGCCCGGGCGAAGTGTGGGCGGGCATTATCCTGCTGGAATATAGCACTTGGGATTACACTCAATATGGCAAGACGATCAACTGTATGTTGTCGCTGACGTACGTATTGCTATTCAGTGTACCTCGTACAAACACCAGACACATACGAGAATGATAGCTAATCGCTCCCCACACCATGATGCCCGGTGTGGACCACTGTCACGCCAGGCATCATGCATCCGCCAGCGCACTGTGTGTCGCTAGCGGATGCATGATGGAAGAAGCCACTCATCTTGTCGCCTTTGGACGCGTAAACAACCATTTGACGCTCCTAAGCAGAATCGGCTTTCATCACTGAAGACCACAGACTGCCGTTCATGACACCACTGCAAACGTGCTCAACAGTGACGAGGTGACAGTGGTAACCATGCCAGCGACACCAGTGCCCGTAGCCCTGCTTCCAAAAGACGATTGCGTATCATTCTTTTAGACACCCTTGATGCGACAGAGAACCGAATTTGTGACGCCGTAGCCGTCTGCTCTGCCACCGCCACCCTCCTGATATGCCGATCCTCTCAATGAATCCGTAACTCTGTGTTTCCCGGAACCACGTCTGCGAGTGTGCGAATGTTCTCCCTGCCATCGACACCACCATCATACCAATGCCCAACCTGCTTCCTGAAGACTCACTATACGACGTCGTTCAAACTCCATTAACTGAATAAAAGTTGCGCGCCTTCATCAATGCGCGACACAAGAAGAATAACTTCCTTCTTCATGTCCTAGTCCTTAAATACGCGCTGCGTATATTTGCATGTTATCGTCCTCAGTGACGTCATAATTCATCCAATGACTTTCAGTCTTAGATCACGGTTTCTGCTGCCTTTAACTATTAACATATTATATATGGCGTTACTAAAGGAATTCCTTCTGAGTGTTCTTTTTTCAATTTTCGCCAGTGTGTGTTCTGCCCTACAGAATTAGTTTACTCCATTCCATGAGAATATATTTAATCCTCAATACTGGTTGAAAAGATGTTACCTGAAAAATGATCTTATTGCAAAACCAAAATATTTTTTATTTAAAGTTGCATCTATCATTATAGTCCAGTCCAATTTTTCAGTTAATATTGATCAGCCTGAGTAGTCGAGTATGGTGTATGGAAGTCAGGTTCCTCCCCGCACGCCCCCCCTACGCCAGCAGCTGATTTTCGAATGGGTTGACATTTATAACCGATTAAAAATTATTTATTAGCGTTCTCACTGTTGTGGGATTTTTAGCTCTATTCATTATAATGCGCAGCTGGGAGAAAAAATTTTAAGCCCCTCTGGCATTCGTTTGAACGGGTTGACATTTATGTCCGATTAAAAAATTATTTATTAGCCATCTCGTGGAAAGCCCTATTCATTAGTATGTGCGGCTACAGGCCCGATTGAAACAGCTGGCACCCGTGAGAAAAAAAAAAAAAAAAAAAAACTAAGTCCCTCTGGCATTCATTAGAAATGTATGCAAGCAGTCGGTTGACATTTATGTCCGATTAAAAAATTATTTATTAGCCATCTCGTGTAAAGCCCTCTCTGGCATTCAGCAGATCCATGAGAAAAAAATTTTAAGCCCCTCTGGCATTCGTTTGAAACAACCAAACGGGTTGACATTTATGTCCGATTAAAAAATTATTTATTAGCCATCTCGTGGAAAGCCCTCTCTGGCATTCAGCAGATCCATGAGGAAAAAATCAAGTTCCTCTGACATTCGTTTGAAACAGCCGGTTGACATTTATGCCCGCTTAAAAATTATTTATTAGCCTCCTCATTTGTGAGGGAAGACTGACATTCATAAGAATAAAGGATTGACCACCGACTGAACTCGTTGGTGAGAAAAGTTTTTTTTTAGCCGTACTCTGGCATTCATTAGAATGCGGGTCAGTAGAATATAGCTTCAGCCGACGACACTGTTAAAGTCTCCCAGTATCAAATCCTTTCAGGTATGCTATGAAAAAAAAATTACGCTTAGAGACGAAAAAAAAAAAAGGAATTCTGTGTCACGATCGACGAAACCTGGACGCTTCAGATGATGATTTATTCTTTCGTTTAGAGATTGGATTGGATTGTTTTACCTCTGAGCGGCACTTTTTTGCACACCATGGGCTAAATGGCCAGGCCACAAGGACCCCGAAGGCTCAGAGAAGGTTGGGGGAGGGGACCCACTGGAACAGCTGTTGGGAGACAGATGGTAGCCTCCCGTCAAGGCCATCCAGCGTGTTCTTTAACGTGCACAGGGTATGGCTCTCCCGCACACGGGGCCACGGCTTAACGTCCCATCCGACGGACGGCGGCCTTTTCAAGCCCATCGGTGTCCCCTACTGACCGTGGGCAAGGCGGGGAAATTTTGCGGAGATAAATCTCAACGCTGACCCAACTGGGACTCGAACCTGGGAACAACAGATTACGAGCCTGGCGCGCTACCGACTGAGCCACCCCCGCCCCTTCGTTTAGAGAGGTATTTGAAAAGCCTTCTAATAATGTGTCGTTAATATTTGGGACCACTCAAATCCTTTCAGATATGGGTAAGTCAATAACGGGTGCCCAGAAGAAGCCGCTCGGTGACATTTATGAAGACTGAAAATAATTTGCGACTTTATGAAAGAAATCGAGATTAAAGCGCCAAGAAGCGTGGATGAGACTATCAATAACGGCTTGGATAAAAAAAAGAATCACGTCAGTTTTATTAGGATCTAAAAAATAGTTGTATCTTTTGACTACGAATGAAACCCTTTGTTAACAAGAATCTTTATGTCATAGCTTTAGGAGGCCCGAGACGGGGCACACCGCGCTAAAGTGATAACTGAGGGCGACCCCTGGTGGCGCAGATGGCGAGGTCAGAGGGTTTTTCTGACTGCGAATAGCCGAACGTTATTCCTACGAACAAAATTAAAACCTTTCACCAATTGATTCTTACATAACAGTATTGGGATGCATGAGATTATAGAAGAATGTAGTTACTTAAAAACTGTAGATAATTGTTAGCCAAACAGAGTATTTAATTTTGGTTTATGTTGAAGAGGAGCTCACAGTCACGTGTTTATATGAAGAAAATTTTTAGAATAACTGAAATGGCTTTTTAAACCTTTCACCAATTGATTTTTACCTAACAGTATCGGGATGCATAAGATTATAGAAGAATGTAGTTACTTAAAAACTGTAGATAATTGTGAGTCAGAGTAATTAAAGAAGTCACGCGTTCTAATAAAGAAAATTTTACAATAACTGAAATGGTCGATTTTTCCCGATAAACTTCGCGAAAAGATTTTTCAAATGAGTAATACGCTAAGAGAACGGGCTACTAAAAAATAAATATTATTATATCGAGGCAGCTGAGAAATTGGTACGCAATCAACGACAATTTTTGAAATATTTCAAAGTAACTCTAAATAAAATCGGCGTCAAAATGCTACACGTACCCGATTCATAATAATCATCTTTGATGAATATTTTGTCAACTATTAAGAAACCGTTGCGATCTTCCAAAATGGACAGGTTGAAGGACTTTAAGAGTTGAAAACCTTGACACTATTCAACCAACACGAGACAGTAATGTGAAGGGATAAATAAGATTCCGGTCAACGTTAGATTATAATAGCAGAAGTTGTTATGTAGAGAACTTTGCCCGAAAATTGCGAATAAAGATTTTAATCAAATTGTCATTAGTTAATAAATAATTGTCACAAGGACCTGATAACGGCGTATAAAAGTTATCTGAACTAAAGGAGAAGAACACAGTTAGTATCACGAGACTGCATTAAAAAGGTTTATGCAAATATACACGCAATTGAGACTCTCTACGAATCCACACGGTCGTTTTCGCGTTAAATGCGAACTTGGGGAGGTTTTGAGACGACCTTCTAAATTTTAGAAATGGACGATTTCCGTCTCTCGGCTTTAAATCCGTACGCTAAGAAATAATTTGTGGTCAGAAGATATTTTCTCGCTATAAGAAAACGAATGGAGTCACTTACGTTGCAGGATTTCTGATTTAAATACGAATAGGGTTCATTTAAGTCGGTTCGGATTTTAACTGTCAAGATATTCAGCAAAACTATGATTTAAATCACCTGTCTACCCTAAAGCGTCTTCCCCTTGACACTATTTTGATATGTATCATCTTAATTATACCAACTGATTAAAAACTCTGTTGTACCTAAATACGTTGTAGAAAGAAAGAGTCGTTATTATTAATCTATGGTTCAATCATAGTAGTTTTAAATCGTCCTACGCTCATTGGGCATCGATTTTGATTAAAATACTGCTCCAATCATAGTAGTTTTAAATCGTCCTACGTTCATTGGTCAACGATTTTGATTAAAATACTACTCTGTGTCTCGTACGATCATCATTTTCGGTCAGCAATGGAAGCGAGGTGTCAAAATATGAGAGGACGAAAGAGCGATCCTATTTGGAATGGTTTCAAGAAATACCCAAAGGGTAAGGGGTTTCGTGCCGTTTGCTTACAGTGTAACAAAGACATCATCGGTCTTGTACCACGCCTTAAAAGCCACCAATGTAAAGAAAAAGCTATAACATCTTGGCTAGACCAGCAAATCGCATCTGTGATGAACTCCTCCGAACCCGACAAAACCAGACGGTATCTCATCGTCATACAATCTCATCTAAAGGCCTTACGTGACCAAAGTTTCAACGTGAATGACTGAAAGACAATGTGACCCACCTAAGAACTGCTTCGGTCGTGAATCGTGTCGTTCCCGACTGTTTAACGTAAGAAAGATTCATTTAAGCGATGATGCTAAACTTTTTGTGGAAGATAATTCATGTCGGAACTTTCCTATGTGTACGAGCATTTGAATACGTACTCGCTAAATATTGATAGTGTGGAAATATTGTTACCAATAAAGGATTTTGTATATATGATTTCGTAGTGAACATCGATTTGTTGTATGTCTGATTATTTCTTAGCGCAGTTAAGTTTACAACGACCTAAAGGCTATGTGCTTTACAAACTCGTGAAACAAAGTGGGGTATGACTGATTGATGTGTTAAATTCTGAAAATAAATACATGAAATGCTTCAAACATTTGTCCGACTTCAAACTGAAAATACAAATTATTACACTCGCCAATATCAGATTAATGAATGTTTTTTGCAAAATTATGGTGAAATTAGCCTCCAATGTGTAGAACCATCGTGTTAAATTGTGTTGCTTATGTCCCACAAATCGTATTAAAGAGAAATGTAGACACCGCAACTCATTTCTTAGAGCTAAATTTGTAATGTGTTGCACATAACTGACTGATAATTTTAGCACTTGGTCATTTATGAAAGTATTTTCCTTCTCGAGTAGTTGGGAAGAGAATGGTTTCTTTCTGTAAGAAAGCTTTTTTTGGTGTAATTTTTCGAATAGTTACTTAACAATTGTTATTTCTAAAAAGCGAACTATCAGAAATTATGTAAACGACATCAAAAGTTCACATCATGATAAAAAAATTGAATTTAAATTACTAAAGCCATTGTGTATAAATCCACACCAGCTAATATTATTCTCTGTTATAAAAATTATGTCAAGTTCATACAATATGTACCATAAGTACGGTGCCCATATTTTTTTTTTTTGATAAAATAAAGAACAATCAGAAATTATTTCATAATAAAATAGCTGGTTGCGTTTGATTTGTTTCACTAAAAGTTTTATTATAAAATATAAGCATATAAATAGCATTTTCAACAATGATATTATTACTTAAAAATTTTAATTTTGATACTTTTCACAAGAATGAACTTTTTCTAATAAATCAGGTTTGTGTTTTAAAAATTCATAAAACTCTATACAATTCGTGTCAAAGTTGCATTTGGTATAAATGCATGCCTTCAATATTTTTTTTTTTTTCCATTGGTCCACATATTGTTCACTGATGAAAATACTCGTTCAGTGGGAGACATAAGCAAAATTCAATGATTTTTGAAATGTTTTTAAAAGATACGTGTTTTTTCTGTGAAATCTTTAAAAATTTCGACCCATTTACGTTGGCAGGACTCGTCATTCCTCGATCTTTTCACTGGTGACATAACTTTTAATGCAAAACTTCATAAAATAGTTTGTCGTCGTTGATATTTAAGTTCCAGTAACTGCAAATGTACAGAATGATAACACCAAGATGATTCTTTTAGTTCTAACTGTTTTACTTTGTCATCGAAAATACATTTTGAAGAACTCCCTTCGTAAAGAATTAATGTTGAGCCAAAGTACACACGTGACAACGCAACTTCAAGATGTCCACGCGCTCCCCCCACAGCTTCTACACTACACACACAGTGAAGTACAATATGTACACACGCACATTAACGCCGTAGCCATAGATGCCTCGCCGTTAGCGAGTGCCGGTGAAATGACAATTTCATGTTCCTGTGGACTGCGTGATGCGGGCCAATATTCAATTTACTATTTCAATTCACAAAATAAAAGACAAATGGCCATTTTAGAAAAATAAATCTAAAGGACAGAGTAGTGAAATAAAGGATGTATGGTCCCCGTCACCATAAATGATCTTAAATTTGTGTGAAAAAAGAAAAAGTTTCCTTCAAATAATGAGTACATTCGGCAACGCATTCTATCAAACTGTCTATTATCGGAAAATCACGTCTGTAATTAGGCTCATTTTGGGACTTAACTGGTGTGGTAAAAAGAAAAATATTATATTTGCAGACTTTATTTCTGGAAGTTACATGATAGATCAACATATCTTGCCTAAATCACCTTTTCTTTAAAAAGAGGATCTCCCCATTTTTATATCAGATAGGATTTTTTATTTGCGTATTTATAGCTTACTGTAGAAGATTTCTGTACACATGACTACGAGAAAAAAATACAAAGTTTCAATTCAGTTAATTCACGTTTATTTCAAGTATTCTTCGAGGGGGTAGACTTATGATGCATTATTAAAAATGTCTGAAAAACTTATCATTAACATACAAAACAAATAGACGTGCTGTCAGACCCTGAAATTCAGGAGAACAATGTTATTTGACATCTATCAAATGTAGCATACCTGATCAGTAAGTTGTTGATTTAGGGAATTTTGACCCACCTTGTATACAAAGAGAATTTCTCCCCTCGGTATGTTGTAAAATATACTTGTTAGGATAATTTCTAAACAAATCTTTAAAAGAAATTTATACGTAGTCAAACTTCATTTTTAATGTAATACATTGTTTTCTTCAACCAGTTATATTTCCGAAAAAAGAACCGCGACTACAAAACTGTGTTCTCTTCAAAGTGTGAAATATTCTTTAACGTTTGCTCATACATCAGAACAGCATTTCATCATTGACTAACGGGTTTGGTACCTTTCGTGGGACCAAAATCCAATCGTTGGCGATGTTCTGATGTACGGGCCCCTTAACCATAAATGACCTTAAATTTATGTGAAAAAAAAAGTTTCCTTCAAATAGTGAGTACATTCGACAACGCATTTTATCAAACTGTCTATTATCGGAAAATCATGTCTGTAATTAGGTTCATTTTGGGACTTAACTGGTGTGGTAAAAAGAAAATATTATATTTGCAGACTTTATTTCGGAAAGTTACATGATAGATCAACATATCTTGCCTATATCACCTTTTCTTTAAAAAGAGGATCTCCCCATTTTTATATCAGATAGGATTTTTTATTTGCGTATTTATAGCTTACTGTAGAAGATTTCTGTACACATACCTGCGAGAAAAAAAAAAACAAAGCTTCAAATCAGTTAATTCACGTTTATTTCAAGGATTCTTCGAGAGGACAGAGTTATGATGCATTATTAAAAATGTCTGAAGAACTTATCATTAACATACAAAACAAATAGACGCGATGTCAGACCCTGAAATTCGAGGAGAGCAATGTTATTTGACATCTATCAAATGCAGCATACCTGATCAGTAAGTTGTTGATTTTAGGGACGTTTGACCCACCTTCTATACGAAGAGAATTTCTCCCAGCGGTATGTTGCAAAATATACTTGTTAGGATAATTTCTAAACAAATCTTTAAAAGAAATTTATACGCAGTCAAACTTCATTTTAAATGTAATACATTGTTTTCTTCAACCAGTTATATTTCCGAAAAAAGAACCACGACTGCAAAGTGTGAAATATTCTTTAACGCTTTTAGCGTTTAATCATTGACTAACGGATTTGGTACCTTTCGTGGGACCAAAATTCAATCGTTGGCGATGTTCTAAACGTATCTGCTTAAATGGCTCTCTGTCTTCGACCAATGTCCGCCGTAAAAGAAAAACGTGCTCTTTTTGGCTGAAGTGCTGTAAATAATTCCATTTTACTTCGTGCAATAAATATCTTTTGATGTCGTTTACATAATTTCTGATAGTTCGCTTTTTAGAAATAACAATTGTTAAGTAACTATTCGAAAAATTACACCAAAAAAAGCTTTCTTACAGAAAGAAACCATTCTCTTCCCAACTACTCGAGAAGGAAAATACTTTCATAAATGACCAAGTGCTAAAATTATCAGTCAGTTATGTGCAACACATTACAAATTTAGCTCTAAGAAATGAGTTGCGGTGTCTACATTTCTCTTTAATACGATTTGTGGGACATAAGCAACACAATTTAACACGATGGTTCTACACATTGGAGGCTAATTTCACCATAATTTTGCAAAAAACATTCATTAATCTGATATTGGCGAGTGTAATAATTTGTATTTTCAGTTTGAAGTCGGACAAATGTTTGAAGCATTTCATGTATTTATTTTCAGAATTTAACACATCAATCAGTCATACCCCACTTTGTTTCACGAGTTTGTAAAGCACATAGCCTTTAGGTCGTTGTAAACTTAACTGCGCTAAGAAATAATCAGACATACAACAAATCGATGTTCACTACGAAATCATATATACAAAATCCTTTATTGGTAACAATATTTCCACACTATCAATATTTAGCGAGTACGTATTCAAATGCTCGTACACATAGGAAAGTTCCGACATGAATTATCTTCCACAAAAAGTTTAGCATCATCGCTTAAATGAATCTTTCTTACGTTAAACAGTCGGGAACGACACGATTCACGACCGAAGCAGTTCTTAGGTGGGTCACATTGTCTTTCAGTCATTCACGTTGAAACTTTGGTCACGTAAGGCCTTTAGATGAGATTGTATGACGATGAGATACCGTCTGATTTTGTCGGGTTCGGAGGAGTTCATCACAGATGCGATTTGCTGGTCTAGCCAAGATGTTATAGCTTTTTCTTTACATTGGTGGCTTTTAAGGCGTGGTACAAGACCGATGATGTCTTTGTTACACTGTAAGCAAACGGCACGAAACCCCTTACCCTTTGGGTATTTCTTGAAACCATTCCAAATAGGATCGCTCTTTCGTCCTCTCATATTTTGACACCTCGCTTCCATTGCTGACCGAAAATGATGATCGTACGAGACACAGAGTAGTATTTTAATCAAAATCGTTGACCAATGAACGTAGGACGATTTAAAACTACTATGATTGGAGCAGTATTTTAATCAAAATCGATGCCCAATGAGCGTAGGACGATTTAAAACTACTATGATTGAACCATAGATTAATAATAACGACTCTTTCTTTCTACAACGTATTTAGGTACAACAGAGTTTTTAATCAGTTGGTATAATTAAGATGATACATATCAAAATAGTGTCAAGGGGAAGACGCTTTAGGGTAGACAGGTGATTTAAATCATAGTTTTGCTGAATATCTTGACAGTTAAAATCCGAACCGACTTAAATGAACCCTATTCGTATTTAAATCAGAAATCCTGCAACGTAAGTGACTCCATTCGTTTTCTTATAGCGAGAAAATATCTTCTGACCACAAATTATTCCTTAGCGTACGGATTTAAAGCCGAGAGACGGAAATCGTCCATTTCTAAAATTTAGAAGGTCGTCTCAAAACCTCCCCAAGTTCGCATTTAACGCGAAAACGACCGTGTGGATTCGTAGAGAGTCTCAATTGCGTGTATATTTGCATAAACCTTTTTAATGCAGTCTCGTGATACTAACTGTGTTCTTCTCCTTTAGTTCAGATAACTTTTATACGCCGTTATCAGGTCCTTGTGACAATTATTTATTAACTAATGACAATTTGATTAAAATCTTTATTCGCAATTTTCGGGCAAAGTTCTCTACATAACAACTTCTGCTATTATAATCTAACGTTGACCGGAATCTTATTTATCCCTTCACATTACTGTCTCGTGTTGGTTGAATAGTGTCAAGGTTTTCAACTCTTAAAGTCCTTCAACCTGTCCATTTTGGAAGATCGCAACGGTTTCTTAATAGTTGACAAAATATTCATCAAAGATGATTATTATGAATCGGGTACGTGTAGCATTTTGACGCCGATTTTATTTAGAGTTACTTTGAAATATTTCAAAAATTGTCGTTGATTGCGTACCAATTTCTCAGCTGCCTCGATATAATAATATTTATTTTTTAGTAGCCCGTTCTCTTAGCGTATTACTCATTTGAAAAATCTTTTCGCGAAGTTTATCGGGAAAAATCGACCATTTCAGTTATTGTAAAATTTTCTTTATTAGAACGCGTGACTTCTTTAATTACTCTGACTCACAATTATCTACAGTTTTTAAGTAACTACATTCTTCTATAATCTTATGCATCCCGATACTGTTAGGTAAAAATCAATTGGTGAAAGGTTTAAAAAGCCATTTCAGTTATTCTAAAAATTTTCTTCATATAAACACGTGACTGTGAGCTCCTCTTCAACATAAACCAAAATTAAATACTCTGTTTGGCTAACAATTATCTACAGTTTTTAAGTAACTACATTCTTCTATAATCTCATGCATCCCAATACTGTTATGTAAGAATCAATTGGTGAAAGGTTTTAATTTTGTTCGTAGGAATAACGTTCGGCTATTCGCAGTCAGAAAAACCCTCTGACCTCGCCATCTGCGCCACCAGGGGTCGCCCTCAGTTATCACTTTCCCTTTCAAGGAAGTCTAGCGCGTTGTGCCCCGTCTCGGGCCTCCTAAAGCTATGACATAAAGATTCTTGTTAACAAAGGGTTTCATTCGTAGTCAAAAGATACAACTATTTTTTAGATCTTAATAAAACTGACGTGATTCTTTTTTTTATCCAAGCCGTTATTGATAGTCTCATCCACGCTTCTTGACGCTTTAATCTCGATTTCTTTCATAAAGTCGCAAATTATTTTCAGTCTTCATAAATGTCACCGAGCGGCTTCTTCTGGGCACCCGTTATTGACTTACCCATATCTGAAAGGATTTGAGTGGTCCCAAATATTAACGACACATTATTAGAAGGCTTTTCAAATACCTCTCTAAACGAAAGAATAAATCATCATCTGAAGCGTCCAGGTTTCGTCGATCGTGACACAGAATTCCTTTTTTTTTCGTCTCTAAGCGTAATTTTTTTTTTTCATAGCATACCTGAAAGGATTTGATACTGGGAGACTTTAACAATGTCGTCGGCTGAAGCTATATTCTACTGACCCGCATTCTAATGAATGCCAGAGTACGGCTAAAAACTTTTCTCACCAACGAGTTCAGTCGGTGGTCAATCCTTTATTCTTATGAATGTCAGTCTTCCCTCACAAATGAGGAGGCTAATAAATAATTTTTAAGCGGGCATAAATGTCGACCGGCTGTTTCAAACGAATGTCAGAGGAACTTGATTTTTTCCTCATGGATCTGCTGAATGCCAGAGAGGGCTTTCCACGAGATGGCTAATAAATAATTTTTTAATCGGACATAAATGTCAACCCGTTTGGTTGTTTCAAACGAATGCCAGAGGGGCTTAAAATTTTTTTCTCATGGATCTGCTGAATGCCAGAGAGGGCTTTACACGAGATGGCTAATAAATAATTTTTTAATCGGACATAAATGTCAACCGACTGCTTGCATACATTTCTAATGAATGCCAGAGGGACTTAGTTTTTTTTTTTTTTTTTTTTTTCTCACGGGTGCCAGCTGTTTCAATCGGGCCTGTAGCCGCACATACTAATGAATAGGGCTTTCCACGAGATGGCTAATAAATAATTTTTTAATCGGACATAAATGTCACCCGTTCGGCTGTTTCAAACGAATGAAAGAGGGGCTTAAAATTTTTTTCTCCCAGCTGCGCATTATAATGAATAGAGCTAAAAATCCCACAACAGTGAGAACGCTAATAAATAATTTTTAATCGGTTATAAATGTCAACCCATTCGAAAATCAGCTGCTGGCGTAGGGGGGGGGGGGGCGTGCGGGGAGGAACCTGACTTCCATACACCATACTCGACTACTAGCCTGTTAAACAGTTTTCAGATCCACGCGATGGGCATTTCATCTCTACCCAATGCAAGAACTAGCACCCCCCCCCCCACCACCACCTTCAGAGTGTGAATAAGGGTAAAAGAAGCAAAAAATTATTAAACTTATTTTTATGCATTTTTCATGATTTTTTTTAAAAACTCATAAAACTGAAAAGGAAACTTAAAGTGCAATGAAATCAAGTCTCCCCCCCCCCTTTCGCATTTTTCTGCGGAGTCTCTCTCTGCACAATATGCTACTTAAAGGAGGTGCTGACTCCTTTGCCTAACCTCATCGTTTTTACAAAGTTGAACCACCAAATGCCCAAGATACTGCATTAGCATCTAGAATCAGAAGCATCTAGTTTCCTGTTGTCTTGTTCACAAAGTTTCCAAGTTTCACTAATATAATTAACCCTACAAAGAACCAAATTATTATCCAATCTAATTTTAGTCTTTAGGTGCATACGCCTACTTCTCCACACTCTCCACAGATTCCTAAAAGTTCCAGAAGCAATCTCTATTCGCCTGTTAATCTCATGCCGCACACCACCAGTATCTGTTACATAACCTCCAAGATAATTAAACTGAGACACTTGCTCAAGGGCGCAACCATTCAGAGCGACTGAAGCACCAACAACCTGACCAATTTTCATCACTCTAGTTTTATCTCTGTTTATTACCAACCCAACTCTATTACCAGTCTCATCAACATCATTAGCCAACAGCGCCTAATCATCTGCATAAGCTAAATCAGAAATTATGAAATCTCTAGATCATTTAAGGCCAAAATATTTCCCTTGCAAAGAATTTCGCATAACATAATCAATAATCAAACAAAAGAGAAAAGGAGATAAAATGAACCGTTGTCGAACACCAGAAGCAATGGTAAACCAATTGCTACAAGCCTTATCAACTCTCACACACGACTCAGTGTTATTATCGAGAGCTTTCATTTTGTTAACTAATTTATCTGGTATGCCATACGATCTCGCAGTCAACCACAAATTATGACGATCAACAGAGTTGAAAGCCTTTCTGAAATCAACAAATCTAGCAATCAAAGGTTTCTGAAACTCCAAACATTTCTCAAGAATCTGCCTGCCTAAGTGAAAATATCTGATCTACACATCCCATACCACTTTTGAATCCACATTGCTCATCACGCAATTTCCTGTCAACCAGATTCTTAATTCTGTTAAGCACAATCATGCAAACAACTTTCCCTGGAACAGAAAGTAGGCTGATACTCCTATAGTTATCACAAGAACTGCGATCATCTTTTTAAAAAAAATAGGGATAATAATAGCTCTGGAAAAGTCTTTATCATAAAACATATTAAAAATATCAATCATCCATGTGGTAACCGAAACATTCCCAGCTCTCAGCATTTACGTAGTAATTTCGTCTACCCCTGATGATTTATGTAGTTTAAGTGTAGAAACAGCCAAAATATACTTCAGACTGTGTTATAGGGCTAACATTAAAACCAGCAATGCATCTATCATCTTACAAACAATGGGAGTAGAACTAACCACATTGTTTAGAACATCACTGAAATGCTCAGCCCACCTAGCCATGACCGAATCCTCACCTTCTTATCAGCAGCTAATTGATCATTTACATGTTTATTAAACTCTCTGTGATGCTTTCTATTAGGACAAGTAGAGTATTGATTAAAAACATTCTTTCAATTCCTTCTTTCTAAAATAAGCTCAAGTGCTTTATCACTCAAATAATTCTGTCTCCTCTGCTCCTTTTTTCCTAAAAGAGTACTCTTAATTTCCAAAAAAAGCCTGTTTATAATGATCCCATTCTTCCTGAACTTCAATAGTAAGCGAACCATGACTGTCATAATGACTAAGTAGCCTATCATGGTAACATTTTGCTATAGCTGTGTCTTTCAAGGCTTTAGAATGAAAGGCAAATATTTTAACCTTAGCACACTTCTTAAGTTTAAATTGCAGACACTTTTAACAAGGTAATGCTCAGATCCATTTTCAACTCCCTTGTATGACCTGGTATTCCTAACAGAACTAGCCCATTTGCTGTTAATTAATATATAATCAATCATATTCTTATGCAGCCCATCAGGTGAAACCCATGTGTATTTATGTATGTCGCGGTGTTTGTAATATGTGTTAGTTATTCTGAAACATTGAGTTTACTTACCTGCAGGAGACGTTGCCCATTGCCATTGCAGCTACCAATACCAAAAGGACCTATCTCTCCTCTCCAAAGGTCAGAGTCAGTACCAAATTTGGCATTGAAGTCACCAAGAACAAGGGCAATATCTCCTTTCTTGACAGAAGTCAAAATATCCTGAAGTTGTCCGTAAAACCTATCCTTCTTATCCTCATCGGCATCCTCAGTGGGGGCATAACAGCAGATAACATTCAAGTCTTTAATGATTGTCTAAAATGTTGCTGTAAGAAACCTTTCATTAATGCACTCGTATCCTAGAAGAGTATCATTAGCGTGTCTGCTGAGAAGCAGACCTACGCCTTCTTGTTGCTTATTGTCTTCCTTCTCTGAAAAGAGAAATTTAAGATTATTTTTAAGAATCTGACCTTTATCTGTCCACTTGGTCTCTTGCAGGCTGAGAATATCTAAATTATAACGGTGGAATTCTTGTGTGAGGACATCAAGAGAAAAAGCTCTGTGCAGAGTCTTCACATTCCAACTACCTATGGGGAGAAAATGGTTAGTGGGATGTTTAAAGAAACTATGTTTATTAAAAGAGAGAGTGCCGACAATATCAAACAGCGCCTAATCGCAGGCATGGGGCGAAGACCCGTTTCCCCCCAACTAAAGGCTGAAGCAATCTACACTGGAAGACTTCCTCAAATGTAGAATTTAATGATGCCAGTAGAAACAAGAATTCAGGTGCCTGCGATGACCTCTCCTCAGGATTATCCACCAGCTGATAAAACATATCCTGTGAATCTACGCATTTGAGGCTGTCAACCCACAAACAAGAAGAAAAAACAGCGTAAGATTGTCCCTCCACAGAAGCCCACCAGTGCAGCAAAATCAAGATCCATAATCGAGCTCAGAGCCTTAATCCAGTCCAGTAAGTTTATAAGGTGGAAGTATGGTTGAGTGATGCCATCCGATGCTCCACTATAGAGGATAGTACTACATCTTATAGAAGTCACCACATGTCACTCTCGTGTGCTGATCGACGAAAAAGGAAAACTGACATTAAAGCGGAAAAGCAGCGGAGAAGGAACCTATCGAAATGGTCTTCATTACGCAATAATTGTCTAATTCCGTCTATTCAATTCATGAAAATGGAAACTTTTTAAATTTTGAGCAGTGCCAAGGAATTATTGCCAATAGAATTTGGTAACGATAAATTCGGAATATATACTGTAACTCTGCAATTGAATTGTGCCCAAAGTCGATCGTTTTCAAAGTCAGCACCAGGACCCTCCGTGGTTGATCACTCCTCAGCAGGGTAGAAAAAAAATAGCCATAGTTGTGGAGATTGTAGACCCCACTAATCCGGCAGTCCTCCTCTTCCGTTTACTTCCACTCCTTTGAAATGTATAACGGCCTGCATCATTAGAAGGCATAGTCGGACATCAGGTGATAGGCCTGGCTGTTTTTAAGGTGTTAGTTATTGTTACTTGCTGAGAATTGGCCGTCCTTGAATTTTATACGATTCAGTGTAATTGTAGTCATCTCACTCATTCTCAATAGTGTACGAGGGGTAGTTGCCTTAGTTAGTAAAGCGCTAGGTTCATAATCTCTAGGTACTAGATTCGAATCCCTATTGTGCCAACATTGAGATTTATCTCCGCTAATCCCTACTCTATCCTTAGTGAGAAAGGAAACACCGAAGGGATTGGAAAGACATCCGTCCGTCAAATGGGATGTTAAGCCATGGTCCAATGTGCAAGAACGCCATATCCTGCAAACAGTTAAAGAACAGATTGGATGTTCTTGACGGGAGGCAAGCATCTGTGTTCTAACAACTGTCTAGTGGATCCCTTCCACTAACCTTCTGTGTTGTTGGGTTGTTTTACCTCTGAGCGGCACTTTTTTGCACACCATGGGTTAAATGGCCAGGTCACATGGACCCCGAAGGCTCAGAGAAGGTTGGGGGAGGGGGCCCACTGGAACAGCTGTTGGGAGACAGATGGTAGCCTCCCGTCAAGGCCATCCAGCCTGTTGTTTAACGTGCACAAGGTATGGCTCTCCCGCACACGGGGCCACGGCTTAACGTCCCATCCGACGGACGGCGGCCTTTTCAAGCCCATCGGTGTCCCCTACTGACCGTGGGCAGGCCGGGGAAATTTTCAGGAGATAAATCTCAACGCTGACCCAGTTGTGACTCGAACCTGGGTACTTATAGATTACGAGCCTGGCGCGCTACCGACTGAGCCACCCCCGCCCCAACCTTCTGTGAGCCCTTGAGTCCATGTGACCTGGCCATTTAGCATTTTATGTGCAAAAACGCGCCTCTCAGAGCTAAAAGAATTCAACCCACAGTAGTGTAAATTTTGAATAAGTTTAGGAACTGAAGATAATTAAATGTTGGTAGCGAAACGAAGATATCTTAATAGTTAGTAAAACAAATACTATAATCAACGAAAGCTAGTTTTAAGTGACTGATGAAACATCAAGTAAGAAATCGTTATGCTTCATGTGTCTTTATGCACTCGCACATATTTGTACTCATCTTCCTTTTGTTTTGCATAGACTTGTCTCTTCAGACCTCAGAAAAGACAAGCGCAGTGAATTATTATTGTTGGGAATGGCATTGCGTTTCCGCGACATTGCAATGAACGCCCGCTAGGCCCCTAGAGGAAGGGAAATGAATTAAACATTAAATTAACCCAAATATCTAAATTAAACTTTGAAAACTGTAAGAAAAAAAAAAGATAAATTAGTGATAAAAATAATAAAGGTTCATAAAGACTAAAACGAAGGATTTCGCAATTAATGAACGAGAAACAGTTCCATCCTGTAGTTATATTTCAGAAACACTCGCATATCTTTTGAAATGGTTCATAAATAACATTCTGATAGCATACTTTAAATATCTTTCGCAGGTTAAACATTTCTATAATAATTCCAATACTTTAGCCGATTGTAATGAAAGAAAATATTTGCGTTAAAATCTTACAAAGTTAATGTTATAAAACTTTTGCCATTCATTTTTAGATTCATATAAAGAGACACTTATATAATTGAATAAAGTATCAACTTCCGGGAGAATTGCCTTTAGGAGCATCCTCCGGGAGGTTCTCTTAATTGCGGATGTTGGAAATAATCGGATTAGGTAAGCTTCAAAATTTTCTTTTAATAAATTAAGTGATTATTCTTCGAGTTCTTCTTGTTTTTTTTATGTTTAAGTAGAAAACTGAGATTAGTAGATCACTGAGAAGAAAAGCACTGAGATTAGTAGATCGTGTTGAGCTTCGATTCCCTCCAAAACAACTCTTCACTTGTTTTAAGTCGTCCAGGGCATTTTCTTGGGAATTGCTGAATAAAATATTTGAGCATTTCAAAATTCCGTATACACGAATCAAGGCGCAGCAGTCACACTTATAAAAGAAAAAACGTTTTGAATAGGATTGCGGTGTTTTTAGCTATCATTCGTTGAAGCTTCCCAAAGAGATGAAACAGGAATGGGCATAAAATGATTTTGCATAACTAATATCCGTGGACGATCGTAGAATTACGCTGATGAGCTGATTTGTATTACATTTGACTGGTGCCTCCTGCCCATGGTCAGACTTACTTTTCAAGCGCAGCCCTAGCCACACGTAGCAGTAAGCACCTTTTCTTATGAAATTTCGTTACGAAACTTCATATTCCATTTTCAGAATGGCAGTAAGGATGAGAGAGGGAAGCAATTATTAAGCTTATTTATATTTCATGCATTTTTTTCAAGAAATGTCTTAAAGACTTCTAAAACAGAGAGGGAATTGTTATACTGCACTGTGGCAGAGTGGTTAGCGCGCTTGGAATGAAAGGAACCTGGGGTTGAACTCCAGGTAAGGCATGGATATTTGTGTTGTCTATCTGCTGAGATCCGCCATCTTCACAGACCTTCTACTATGGCATGTTAAACTGACAGGCTCCTGTCAGACCTCTGTGGCAAAGCAGCTGTCTGAGGTAATTTATCATTTTTTTTATTGGAAATCCAATCTCTTGGAACCCACGTTTACATTTTTTTTGGCTCGATCGTGTTTCTTGCCACCCCACCCATTTACAGATTTTTTTTCTAGATCCGGGCCTCCTGATAATTATAGTATATTGTAGCTCTATTCCATAAACATTGCACCTCTTATCAAAATCTAGTTATGTTTCTAATACACTCCTCATAAAACATTTCCCCATCTAGTAGAGCTAGGTTTATGCAAATTAGTATGGAAGGCGTGACAATGATATATATTTGTAGAAATGAAGGGAAATTGCGAGTCTGGCTGCATTTAAAATGCGATGGGTGACAAGGATTCTGTTAGTTGTGGAGTAGGTTGTCGTTGAGGAAAAGCGGACAATGCAGATTGAATATAAGCTACACGACCTGATCCGTAAATCTGGGTGCCATCGAAGGATGATGTCTTTTGTGCATCGTAGATGGAGGTTTAATCAACTCGACGTGTTTGAGCAATGTCGCATCATAGGTCTATGTGAATGGTTTATGCGACGAAATGCAGCGCATTTGGGACGTGATGCAGGAACAGTTGGCGGCTGCTATCAGCAATGGACATGGGAAGCTGTTTCATGTCGTTGTTTAGAATTAGGTCGTCCTCGAGTGACTGTGGGTCGGGATGATTCCCAGATTCCCGAGATGGTTGTCAGCACCAGAAACGCGACCGCCCGACAGATATCCAGTAAGAGTACTACCAATATCTGTCAGTACCATTCATCGACGATTGCACGAAGCTGGTATGCGAGGGAGGTGCCGTCTCTTCTGCCCTTCTCACTCAAATCCACGGACATGCTAGATTGTCTTTATGAGTTTAATGAGCGAATTTTATGATGAATAACAATATATTGTCTTCAGCGATGAGGCCTGCATCTATTTGGGACAGAGCGATGACCGCGTATAGCGTGATGCCGGTGAAACAGCTCCCAAGTTGTGTATCACAGAATGCCATACAGGGCCAACTGCTGGAATCGTGGTGTGGGGCGCCATCTCTTAGCTGTAGGTGGATGCCATTCTCGGCCCCGTGGTCTTCCACTCCTGAAGAGCACATTCCAGAGCGATTATAGCAGACCACATACCGCACGTTTTGATAAACAGTGTTTGTAAATCGTTGCCGTGCTACCATAGCCATCCCAGTCACCGAATCAATCACCGATTGAGGCCCATCTAGGACGACATGAAACGACCTCAGAAAACAGAACTGACTTTAGTGCATAACGTGAGGGATCTTCAGGTGCAAGTGCAGGAAATCTGGAGAACCATAGACCAGGATATTATTAGGAACTTTTTTGACTCGCTTCCTAGCCATATTAATGCTTATACTGCGGCGAAAGGCGGCCACACCTCATGATGATGTTACCTTAATAACCACGTTTCCTCTTCACTTAACATACTGCAAATGTGGTCATTTGTTACCTACATTACTACCTTTTAGCACATTGCTTTGTATCGTACCCATGACATTCCTGATGGATGGACAATTTCTTTGATGAATGCAGGGAATATCCATATTTCAAAATGCTATATTTTACTAAACAATTAATGCTATATTTTACTAAAAAATTATGCTATATTTTACTAAACAATTAAATAGCAAAAGCAATTTTGTGTCCAGAATTTCAAGAAACTCTCAGAGTTTTCTTTTTATGATGGCGTCTAGTTTGTATTACATGATGGCCCTAGTATCATATGCAATATCATAAATGCGAAATTGCCAAATCGCTAGATTCATTAAGGTGGACTAATTTTGTGGCTCCCGAGAAGTCCGTTTTAAAAACATTGGGCTTTTTTTTGGGGGGGGGAGGGGAAGGGAATACTGTTATTAAAAAATTATTATAGAATAATAATGTAATTTAATAATAATAAATATTAAATTATTAAAGAATAATAATGTTATTAAAAATAACATCGTTTATTCCGAAATCATTCGCAATTTACATCATTTTAAGGAAATAATCACTACTGAGCAGAGTATGGACGGAAGTTGAATATCATTCCATCAGTGGTGCAGCACTTTAAAATGTGAGAATTCTTTGTGATGGCACCCTATATATACTGTATATACACAGTCGTATCAGAATAATATGACCACGTACCATACATATACTATTATTATATTTATACATATACTATTATTTCATTTATTATGGTAGGTGGTCATATTATTCTGATACGACTGTGTGTATATGCATAGCCTGAGATAATTATATTGACGGTAATAAACTAAGTTTTCAATCTTTTTTTCAAGCTAAAATATTTCCATCGTCAAAAGGCGTAATCAAAATAAAATGTAGCTTAAAAAAGCATTTGGACCGAAGAAAAAAATATTACTGCTGAAAAAAATAAGTGATTTTCGAAAAAAAAATTGTGTAAGAGCTCATTTATTATTTTTCTTCATAAATAAAAAGAATAAAACATCGTAGTAAGGTAATTGTTTTTCTCAATAACTGATAATCCTCATATTAAGAAGGAAGTGATTTGGCAACTGGAGGGAGACATTAGTTAAAGGTTGTTTATTTATCAACAATTTTATTCAACATAAATTCGAGATAAAAACGAATTTGGAAATTAATTAACGGACTTTCTTAAGATGAAAATTTAGAGAAAAAAAGCTGGAAATATTCTCGATACTTGCAAAATTCTCCTTAAACTCTAGATAAGAGGATATATTTTCAAGCTTTTTTTTTATCTAATACCTGCATACGATTTTTTTCTGCGGTATGTATTGTTTACCCTGCGGAAAGATCAATTCTCTCTGCCGCTGCTGTCACCCGAGCAACATAGAAATAAATTGCCGACAAGCAAAATAAAAAACGAGGAGAATAACTGCCGTCTAGAGACAACAACTCCGAGAAACAAATGCTCGGCTGCATCAAAAGGTAACCATGGTCACGTTCTTCTGCGTCTCAAATGAAAAGATTCAGCTCCGAATTGCAGCAAGTTGCTGCTCTGAACAACTGAAGTAATTACATCTGTTTCGTAGGTAACACATTTGCTGGGTGTCATGGGCAACTGACTGCTTGCGAGTGTTATCCAATGGGAAGTTCTCTGCTCCTGTCGGAACCTAAATGCCACATAACCCGAGCCAAAGATAGCGCGTTTGATGGCAGTCGAATTTTCCACATAGCAGTGGTCAACTCTAAAGGACATGCCAGTGACATTTACATTATTACAGTAATCTATTTCGAAAGCCAATTTTGATGCAATTTTCGCCCTTATTGTGTAATACTGTAAGAAGAGGCCTGTTATGAAGAACACATATTTGCAAGCAATGTTATTTGGAAAATATTAATTCTGAAGTCCATTAGTTCTTCATGTGGTCATTCGTGGACCTTTTTTTATCGACATTAGAAAAATAAATAATAAATATCCCCTCAAGCAGCTGCCTGCTACAGAGGTCTGACAGGAGCCTGTAGCACTTTTGTCGCCTTGCTGGCGCAGTGGTTCGCACGTGATGACACTTGGAGCTGGTCGGAGTTCGTGTCCCGAGATGGTATGGTTATGTGTTCGTTTTTCTGTGTTGTAGGAGAAACCAGGACAGCATTGATTGAACTTCTAGGCAACTTCAATTCTTTAAAAAAAGATAGAAAAGAACTCAGAGAAAAACCATTTAATGCTCACCATCATTTTTAAATTCGACTTACAGACCTCCGAAGTTCACAACATTTTCACGTAACTTTTTTTTTTTCGTAACTTTTCTCTCAAATATTTTTTTACAAAGGTCTATGTTCCCTTACAGTCAAAATGATTAAAAAATTCTGTTTCTCTGGAAAAGCAGAAAATTGGAAGCCATGAGATTTTTCGCTAATGAATTTAGCTTTCTAAATATGATCTAAAAACGCGAGAATCATTCAAATGAAAAACAAAAGATAATTGGATATTTTTATTAGGCTTAAGGGGATCGTATCGTTTTGGAGATTAAATAAATAAATACCCCCTCAAGCAGCTGCTTGGAATCATTCAATAATCCTTTCCATTTCATAATTGAATGTCAATACTCGAATTATTCGCTTCGAGATAAAATGAGGTCTAAAGAAAGATGAGGTAAGGATCGTTTTTTTCCCCTTCCATATGAAAGAATTCTTAAATGGATTGAAGAAGAATCTGAACAACTATTTAAATCGGTAGTATTCGCTATTAATATTCTAAACATAATCCAATTTATGCCAAATTAGTCCAAATACTCCATTTTTATTTAAAAATTCGTAGTTCTTCACACTATAAGAAAATTTTTAAACTGAGTCAATCGCATGTCATATGAAAATAAAGAAAATAAATTTCAACAATAACTTTTTTATCTCATGCAAAAACAACAGAAATTTGAGCAAATATTTAGCTTTAAAATTTTTCAATTTAGAATATAGAAGAATAAAAGAGGAGGGATGAAAAGAGGGGGGGGGGGATAAGGAGAATGCTGGTAAGGGTAATATGAGGAGAAAATGATTAAACATGAATTTTTCATGTATTTTTTAAAATATTTTTAAAACGGATGGGGAAATGTTATAATAGAAATCCAGTCTCTTGGTGCCTCTTTTACTCTTTTCCGGATCGATTAAGTTTCTTTCCCCCCCCCCTTAATATTTTTTCTTGATCCGGGTATGTGGAAACAATTAGGATACTATAATCACTCGAATTATTATTAGTATCATTTTATTCATCATAACATCGTCATAACTATAACATTAAAATAATGTATTTTTAAATACTTGATCAAAATTTACAAAGGAGCTTCTTTCTAGACTTCCCTTGGCCTAACTGATCTTAAGAAAAGCTTGAAATCATCTCAGCGAATCTATCAATTTGCCGTTGTGGTCAAAAAAACCTTTGCATACGATATCGGGGAAAATGAATTATGTGTCAGCTGAATTCGACGTCTTTCTTGATGATGTGCAAGTGCTTCGTGGCATCAGCTCGAGCTCCATGTCCTGGTGCCTGCCCTCGCGTCGCTCCACCGCCAATAGTCAACTGCCATTCTGCTTCATTCAGACTCAAAACTGCTTCGCACGTAACCAAAACCAACGGGGCCGTAAAGAAAATTTCGTTGTTTTTGATCAGTGTTGAGAGAAATTCGGATTTGATTCAGACTTATGAAATAAGAACGGCATTATTTTCGAGAGTCACCTTTGATCTTAATAAAAATTATCACGATGGAAGTTGAAAGCAAATTGTAAACCGTCTCATTTTAAAAATGGGTGGGGAAGAAAATTTTATAATATTCAATTCAATTTTATTTTGCACATTCCCAACGGGTTACAAAGTGAACAATGAATCTATCCAACGTTGTTTGTGGGAATCATAGATTCAAATTTCACTATAGAGTGAAAACTACATTAATATGTTTGCAAGGCAAACATCTGTATGAAAAGTATCCCGTTTGTAATCCGTTGGGAACCGCTGGTATAGGGTAAGTGAAAATATCGAATAAGGCTGTGAAAATGAAAAGTAGGTGATGAATCTTATGGGAAAATGTTACGGAAAATTTATTCTACAAATCTCGATCTGGAACTCAACGAATTTGAAATTCTCGAAATATTTAGTCATATACCAAGCATATATGTACCAGAAAAGTTTCTTGGAGGATGTAGAGATATTCCATATACTTTTCATACATATATTTGCCTTGCAAACATATTAATATAGGTTTCGGTCTATAGTGAAACTTGGATCTATGGTTCCCACAAACAAGGTTGGATGGATTCATTGTTCACTTTGTACAGGTTGGGATGGATTTGTACAGGATGTAAAAGTTTTTTGTACAGGATGGAAAAGAGGTTTTTTGTACAGGATGTGTGATGTTAACTCTTCGTTTGTCGGTCCCTCGGTTCGATCGCTATACGCGACGGGTGAAAGAGTCTTTCGGATAGAATCAAGCGGTTTATTCACAATTGCAGAGACTCGATACTGAGGCTCCTCCCCAATAAATTAGTCCAACTTCAGGCTTTACTTAAAAATAACAAAGATTTATTTAACCTTCCAACGTACTTGCTGGACGAGGACATATGCTCAATTACATGGATTACAACAACACCAGCTTACTATGCCTGTTCAGCTGTATTTACAGAGCCAATGCCGCTATTCCCAGTCGGCATTTCCCAGCTTTACAATTTCTCGTCCGTCTCCTTCCGAAACTAGACCGGCTCTCTCCTCATCGTTGCCAAACCCTTTCTTCCTTTCTTTTCTATGCCTCACCATCTGGGCGTCCGTTAGCCCTCAGGGACCCGGGTAACTTGCCAGCGGACGCTAGCCGTTCCCTGTACACTGCTACTGCAATTAACTTTCCAGATGTCGGGAGAGAGAGCCTCCCCGTAGCATATGACTATTTTGGCGAAATCCAAAATAAATATACACAGCCTGAACAAAAAAAAATCTAAAAAGGCCTCTAGCCTGACACCTCCCTGCCAGAAGTCAGTAGTTAGTCCTGTTAACTGCTGACTAAAAAGTCAAGTTGAATGCTAAAAATCAGAGTTCATTTTCGCATTAATCTTAGAGTTCAATGCCACCAAATACAGAGTTCTAAGTTGCTTCATGAATTCTATAAATTCTCTGCGAATGGGCACATCTTTTACACACCTATGTACACTACACTTAAATATAAAATAACTCCTAGGTATATACTGGTGCACTGAGTCTAAATATTCTTTTTGCTTCAAACAATAAAAAACCTGTTGACTAAAGTAGTTGTCCGAGAGTACACAGTTTATAAATTAATTATCTCACTAATAACTGTCTTTGACGAAGGTATGCCATACCGGCGGTGTTCATCGTTCACAGGTGGCATCCCATGTGAAAGGCTATGCACACCTTTCATGACTACCTAGCTATCACCTTCCCGTACGTACCCTCAGACTCTATAGGCTGAAAGTCGTCGACATTGGCGTCGGCCTGACCCATTGTTACCTCCAATTGCCATGTTCGCTCCCTCCCCTGCATAATTTTGATCATCGTAGACATCGAGTCTGACAGATTGCTGCACATGTTTGGGCTGGGAGATAGGATGGCGCTGATTGGACGGTCTCCATGGAGCATACATTTCCCTGTTACTAACTGGAATTTCTCTACCTCCTTCATAGTAGCTTCCTCTATTGGCCCACGGCTCGTGGATTTTCCTCCTGAGGTTACCAGTTACAGGCCTTCTCTCCTTCTTTCTAATCAACTTACCATATGCTTCCACACTCAGAAGTACCTCCTTCCGCAGCTTTGCTACTACTGCGCATAGCACTTTAATTTCTCCGCCACTCACAGTGCTATTGTCTGTACCATCAATCAAACTTAAAGGCAGCTCTTTTACCTCTGCCCTTATGGCATCACCAAACGGTCCATGCAGCACCAGATGGTCTTTTACCGGGTGCTTTTCTTCGTTCAGCCTCCCCTTTCTGATTACTGTCAGTTCTGCCCCCGAATCCACGACTGCTCTAGCTGTCTGGTCGCCACATCTGACTCGAACCTCTTCATAATCTACTGGGATACGTATCTCTCCCTGTCCCATTACTCGACTGCTTGGACTTGGCTTTGTATGTGTCGTAACCCTTCCTATTGTTGCCTCACAAACATCTTTAGAATTCTGATCCAAGGTGCTAACTTGGTATACCTGAGTTCGACTCTCATGGTCCCCAGTTCTCAGTGGGCAATCTTTCATCAAATGTTCGTCAGATCTACATTTATGGCACCTCCTTACTTTTGGGATATTTCTATATTCAGCTAAATTAACTGCCGATTGATACCTTCTGCTCGAGTAATTTCTCTCTGAGTCTATCCTCTGCTGGGGGGAAACAACACGTTCTGCATATTGCCTATGCCTTACCTCTTTAAAAGTTAGGACCTCTTCCCTTCCGTTTACACTGGCTAGATGGATTTCTGCCCACGTTGCTATTTCGTCTGCTTTTGCCCATGACCCCGCCTCTTTCTGTACTACGTAAGCATGAGTGTCTTGAGGAAGGCTATCACGTAGCCTATCCGACACTATCAGGTCCATAAGCTCCTCAAATTTTGTCACCTTCCTACTGCGGACGTAGTAATCTCAGCTATTTCTGAGCCTCGAGGCTAATTGATTGTATGACTCATTCGGTTCTTTCGTGATAGTTTCAAACTTTCTCTTGTACGCAGAGGGAGTGAGCTTAAACTCTTTTAATACGGCCTCTTTAACTTTCTTATAATGAACAAAATCCTCTGCACTTAATTTTCGAAAAACGTGATTTGCATAATTACCATCTAAAAAAGAAACGATGACTTTGCCTTGAAACACCTCTGGTACTTCATATATCTTAAATCCCCTTTCCGCTGTCTCAAAGAGATTTATCACCTCTTCTGGGTTTTTAGGGCTTCCAGCTAACATATTTCCCAATAATTTTATATAATTAGCCAGCCGCGCATCTGCTGGGTTACTAGAAACTGCCACCGTTCGCACATCACCCCTCTCCTCGTTTGCATTCCTCATTTGCAGTTCCAGCATTCTATATTCATGCTCTCTCTCCTTTTCTCTTTCTGCTGCCTCTCTCTCCTTTTCCCTTTCCGTTGCCTCTCTCTCTTCCCTTCTCAATTGCATCTCTAACCTCATCCTCTCTAATTCAAAATCATATCCAATCCTTTCTTTAGCTCTCTGCTTTCTGGTCCCGCTCTGCAGCATATCCGTATCGTTGTCATTGCCATAATCCCTCAACCCTCTCATGTCTATCGCAGCATCAGACTCTCTGTCTATTGTCACCACCTCGCCTCCCAGATCATTCCCTGAATAACCACCCTGCGCGCTATCCCTCTCTGTGAAGCCTCGTCTTAACTCATCCCTTTCCCTATCGCGACCACTCCTAAGCTCCATTTTAGCTCGTACAGGCCTCTGCCGTATCTAACTACTAGCCCCTAGAGTAAGAGGATACTTACCTCCGATGTGATGACAGGAACGAACCGCCTCGTCAGTCTGCCACCCGAAGCACACAGTCGGAACACTCTTGGCAGTATCAGCCTTGTGTCGGTCAGCTCCCAGTGGATGTTGAACTTTTCCGTCACCTTCACAGCTTTTTCCACAGTTCGAACGTGATGCACGATTCTTCAGGTACCTTCACAGCTATTCTATCGCCTGAAGCACACCGCAGGACACTCTTGGCAGTATCAGCCTTGTTCTGGTCAGCTCACAATGGATGTCGGAACTCTTCCGTCACCATCGCTGCTACTTTCACCGCTGTTGCATACTGTCGGACTGTGCCACTTTGTGATGTTAACTCTTCGTTTGTCGGTCCCTCGGTTCGATCGCTATACGCGACGGGTGAAAGAGTCTTTCGGATAGAATCAAGCGGTTTATTCACAATTGCAGAGACTCGATACTGAGGCTCCTCCCCAATAAATTAGTCCAACTTCAGGCTTTACTTAAAAATAACAAAGATTTATTTAACCTTCCAACGTACTTGCTGGACGAGGACATATGCTCAATTACATGGATTACAACAACACCAGCTTACTATGCCTGTTCAGCTGTATTTACAGAGCCAATGCCGCTATTCCCAGTCGGCATTTCCCAGCTTTACAATTTCTCGTCCGTCTCCTTCCGAAACTAGACCGGCTCTCTCCTCATCGTTGCCAAACCCTTTCTTCCTTTCTTTTCTATGCCTCACCATCTGGGCGTCCGTTAGCCCTCAGGGACCCGGGTAACTTGCCAGCGGACGCTAGCCGTTCCCTGTACACTGCTACTGCAATTAACTTTCCAGATGTCGGGAGAGAGAGCCTCCCCGTAGCATATGACTATTTTGGCGAAATCCAAAATAAATATACACAGCCTGAACAAAAAAAAATCTAAAAAGGCCTCTAGCCTGACAGGATGTAAAAGTTTTTTGTACAGGAATTCTTTGTACAGGATGGAATGGTAACGGACGCGGTAAACTACCGACTACAGAGGTAAAACTACCTCTGAGCAGCACTTTTATGCACATAATAAGCTAAATGGCAAGACCACAAAGATCCTAAGGGCTCAGAGAAAGTTGGAGTACAACAACTTTCTCTGAGCCCTTAGGAAGCCTTTAAGCTATCTAATTAAGGCTGAGCCTTTAAGCTATCTAATGTGGTATACATTAGATAGCTTTTACGAGACAGATGGTAAGCCTCCTGTCAAGGCTATCCAGCATGTTCTTTTGAACGTACAGAGAATATAGCTGTCCTGCACACGAGACGCGGCTTAATGCCCCATCCGACAGACGGCAGACTTCCGAAGCCAATCAGTTCCCTTTTTCTGACCGAAGGCAATATGTGGCTTAACGGAAATAAATTTTAGTGAAGGCACGAATGGGACTCGAACTTGGGAAATGCAAATGACGAGCCTGGCGCGCAGTCGACTGAGCCATCGTTCCGCCCGGTCCTACTTTGGTAAAAGACATCTGAGATGCAGAGTATTTTAATTTGGAAAACGAACGTAATCGACTGCAAAATAGCGAAACAGTCGCGGCGAAAATTATTTCGAAAATTTACATTTAAGTGGCTACGTCAATATCAGGTGCATACAGGGGTGGAGGAGTCCGTCCCCCTCCCCCCGAAAATCCTGTCGTCTTACACGATATCTCATGCTACTCTATCTGTTTTGAGCTCCAAAACAGTCGTTCGTATAATTTTATTTTAGCCCCAAAATATATGTCCCGACACTAAAAAATATATTTAAAAAACAACTATAAAATTTTACTACCTACAAAATATCATTTTAACCTTTCCTGTCTGGTAGAGTATTTCAGTGATTGGAAACCCTACTTAAGTGTTATTTTCAGCAGAACCTCCCTCCTCCGAAACTAGGTTCTCCGACCCCTCCCCCCCCCAAACTTTGTCCTGTTTTATGCTCGAACGTCGTATACAGGGTGATTCAAAACTTATCGTTCAAATTTCGTGGGGAGGTAGGGAATACGTCAGGAAACCGATTTCACATAGGAAAGTATGTCCGCAAACGTCATCTACATGAACAAAATGGACAAGTAAAGTGAACACAAGGAAACAGTACAGTTAAGTGGTAACGAATGTGACTTTTATTCCAACAAGGTAAAGTAAAGGTTCACAGTAGGTGCTCAAAATTGCGACCATTTACACGGACACAGGATTCACAGCGCCGTTGCATTGACCGCCGAACATTTTCAAAAACGCCTGGCATATCACGGACAATGCCTGCGGCGGCCGCTATTCGTGCAACAAGGTCCATTTCACTGTCGACGGGGGTCTCGTACACATGGTCTTTCATGGCCCCCCACAAAAAGAAATCCATGGGCGATAAATCAGGTGACCTGGGTGGCCAAGCGATCGGTCCACCTCTACCGATCCATCGAGCTAGGAATGTTCGGTTCAGGCAATCACGCGCAACAATTGTGCTATGGGCTGGAGCCCCGTCATGTTGATACCACATATCTCGGCGGATATGCGCAGGAACAGCGCCCAGAAAAGTCGGTAACACTGTCTCGAGAAATATTAGGTATTTCCGGCCGTCAAATCGGGGCGGTAGCAAGTAAGGTCCCAACAAACAGTCACCAATGATTCCAGCCCACACATTTACGGCAAAACGATGTTGCGCAGCGTGACTTCTCGTACCATGCGGGTTGTCGTAAGCCCACACATGTGAATTGTGTGTATTGAACACACCTTCACGACTGAATGAAGCTTCATCTGTAAAAAGGACAGAAGCTGGAAAACTGGGGTCCACGGCACCTTTCTGCATGAACCATTGTGCAAATTCCACACGCTTCGGATAATCGTCAGGATGCAGTAACTGCACCCTTTGCAGATGGAAAGGATGCACACGTTCCTCGTGCAGTATCCGCCACACTGCTGACTGAGAGACCCCAAGCTGCTGAACAATAGCTCGTGTGCTGTTATTCGGATTATCTTCGATGGACTGTAGGACTTGTTCTGTGACGTTGACAGTCTGCGTCAGTCGTCTTCTCCCCGTATCTGCGCAGTGAACCACGTTCGCGCAGATTGCAATGCACACCTGCAAACATTTGATGCTGCGGTATTCTTCTGTTGGGGTATCGGTCTTCGTAAACTTGCCTAGCTCAGCGGCCGCTTTCGCCAGCTGCCCCATATGCGAGATGCATATCCGCTAGCTCTTGATGCGTAAAACGATTCATCTTATCACTAGTAAGTCACCTCGTACACTGATGACAGGCGAGAGTGGTCGGGCGAGCTGTACACTGGTTGGGTACACACAGCGCCCTCTACATACGCATGCGGACATTTGCGGACATTCTTTCCTATGCGAAATCGGTTTCCTGACGCATTCCCTACCTCCCCACGAAATTTGAACGATAAGTTTTGAATCACCCTGTATATCTTACCTTCCATAATTTTACGGCCGAGCTTCTTACACTCGGCCATCTTTTAGGTGATGACTCTTTTTTTTTACCATGTGTCCTTGCCTTTTTACGTTTTACAGGTTATTTTTGCAGACTGTGATTTTATGGCTTTATATGTTCTACCCTGATTATCCTGGGTCTTTTACATCCGGGTTCGTTTTATTTTTTTGTATGTGTATTGGTTTTGTCTCTTACATTTACACTTTTTGCTTTTAACTTTGTTGTGGGTTTGTCTGCCTTTTACTCTTTATTATCTTGTTTGGCACATTATAGCCTTGTTGCCCATGCGCCATAAAACCCCAAACAACTAACCAACCCCCCCCCCCAAAAAAAAAACCTAAATCCTGGGTATGTGCCTAGTTAATATATTCTTGATGAAAAATGGTCAAACTGAGCATTTTCTGACTTACAAGATCGAGAGCATTTTGGCAGCAGAGGACAAAATGTAGATTTCATCATTTTGGATAAGCGAAATATTATCTTAAACAGACTTTTTTTTTGTAAATAACGATAAATGTTATGGTTATACACATCCTCGAGAGAAAAGTTATTTCTCTGTTTCCTGCTCGCGGCACCGTTATGCACAATCTTAAGCGACGCAATCGAAGCAAAACACTGAATTTCCATTACAGCGTAATATTCGTTTTAGAAGCTTTTTAAAACATTTCATGAAAATGCGTTAAGTATACACAAGTTTAATCATTTTTAGCTTCCGTTACCTTTAGTAGCATTCCCAAAGGGAGGACTTGATCCCGCCTTGTGTTCAGTTTACTTTGAGTGGTGTGATTCTTACTTGATTCTCTGTTTTTACAATTTTCCTATTTTTATTTATATTTGTTACTTTATGTTGTATTCAGTATAACTGAATCTCCATGAAATAATTTAAATGGGGGGGAAGAAATCTTGTGGGCATTAAAATAACTGAACCATTTAGCAAAACTGAACGATATGATTGCTCTGCTTAGGGTGCAAAATTCCTATTGCTGAAAATATCAAACTATGGATACTCCAAAAAATACAAACTTGTAGTTTATAAAAATGTATTATAGTAAGGTACAAAAGCAAGGTAAAGAAAACTAAATACGTATTCTGCATACTTATTCTGAGGTATATATTTGAAAATCCCCGTTTTTTGATAAGCATAAAAAAAAAAATTAATACCCCCACAAGCAGCTGCTTGCCACAGAGGTCCTGACAGTTTATATGCCACAGTAGGAGATCTGAGAGGAAGGCAGGACCTCAGCAGAAAAACGACACACACATCCATGCCCAAATCCGGGACTCGAACCCAGGTCCCGTAGATCAGTAGCCAAGCGTGCTAACCACTCGGCCACGTTGTAGGATATTAAAGAAATCTAATAGTTTATATCAGAAGGTTACAATGCCCTAATTGTTATAGAGCAATGAAGGAATTTTGTCATATACATATTAAAAAAGTACCCGAATATTTGGTAGTCACGTAAAAAGAAACTGAAAATTAAAACCTTATTTTGACCAATAATGGTATAATTAACTGATTTTTAGTCAGGACTGCGGTTTCCAAACTTTTTAGTCGAAAACCCTCTTTTTACGAAGAATAATTTTCTAACAATAAAATTTACCTTTATGGAAATAAAACTAAATTTTGCTTTACAAAACTAATTGGAAACTAGATGGCGGTAACGACGCAATTATCTTACGACAAACCAAAAGCCCCGTTGGGAACCGCTGGTAAAGGGTAAGTGAAAATATCGAATATGGCTGTGAAAATGAAGCGTAGGTGATGAATCTTATGGGAAAATGCTACGGAAAATTTATTCTACAAATCACGATCCAATTACCATCTCTGGAACTCAACGACGATGCAATTATACTTAACCATGATCATCTTTCAATCATCTTGCAGGGGCAGGGGTGGCTCAGTCGGTAGCGCGCCAGGCTCGTAATCTGTAGTTCCCAGGTTCGAGTCCCAGATGGGTCAGCGTTGAGATTTATCTCCGCAAAATTCCCCGCCGTGCCCACGGTCAGTAGGGGACACCGATGGGCTTGGAAAGGCCGCCGTCCGTCGGATGGGACGTTAAGCCGTGACCCCGTGTGCGGGAGAGCCATACCCTGTGCACGTTAAAGAACACGCTGGATGGCCTTGACGGGAGGCTACCATCTGTCTCCCAACAGCTGTTCCAGTGGGTCCCCTCCTTCTCTGAGTCTTCGGGGTCCATGTGACCTGGCCATTTAGCCCATGGTGTGCAAAAAAGTGCAGCTCAGAGGTAAAACAACCCAAATTCAATCATCTTGCAGTCTCGACATATGTCTACGAGATCCATGGCATAAAGTCTCTGTAAAACAAATTCAATGGAATTCTTTCCGCAAGAAGAAGAGGAGACAGAAAGGGGGAGCTGAAGTTGATCTAGCTTCATTTTCATCCGTTGATGTTATTATTTCAATTTTCTTCTCGAAGCAATTCTAAGAGCACCAGAGTTCGCATATTTCTGTGTCTGCGAAGATGAGGAAATAGTCCATTTCATTTTGACTCTCGTCATCTGTTGAGTAAGTGATAAATTTTAATTTATCGAAGGAGATGTTAATAGGCATAAAACTGGACATTCACTAAAACCCACGCATTTGAAAATGGTTGCGAAGATGTTGAGAAGGATGGAGTTGGTGAGAGAGGACGAGGAGTCTTCATGTCTCCAAAGTTTCCATCCTTGACATAAATGATTAGACGTACGATTTCCGTAAACAACTCATTTATTCACGTCTATGCATTAACTGCTCATATGATGACGACTTATGCATAGCTCTTTGGAATTATGTCATATATATATGTAGCTAAAAATCTTTATCGAAACACAGAATGTCGCTCGGTTAATATTTCTTCCTCTGAAACTGTCACAGGAAATGAGGAAGAGTAGTTAAAGTGATAGATACGTGCATTAAAACCCATTAGCTTTATCTTTAAAAGCGATATTTATTCGGAAAACATTTTGGCACAACCAATCGCATGGCCTTGGCTTTCACTTCTGCAAAGCCGGCCTAAAGGAACTAAGAATAACTCGGGTCCTTGGAGAAAATTAAGACAAGCTAACCAGGATGTGTCAAAAGGATTGCTTAAATAATTCGTACAGCCGTCAGCATCGCAGGGCACAAAATTGGGAGAAAAGAGTTAATGTTTGAACGCATAATTCCTGCAGCGTCCCAGAGGCGAAAGGGGCGGGGGTGGCTTAGTCAGTAAGCACGTCAGGCTCATAATCTGCAATTCCAAGGTTGAGTCCCAGTTGGGACAGAGTTGAGATTTATTTCAGCAAAACTCTCCGCTCTAACCTCGGTCAGTAGAGGACACCGATGAGCTTGGAAAGGCTGCTATATGTATAAATTACTGTAATAAAAAAAGGATGAGCTTCATGCAATATATCTTTATATAGGACCTGCATTAAATTATAAAAGTGTCATTTGTAAATGTATGCTCTTTATAGTGGTGGATAAGACAAAACATTAGATCAGGTTGAGTCTGAAATAAGAGGGGCGGGGGTGGCTCAGTCGGTAGCGCGCCAGGCTCGTAATTTGTAGTTCCCAGGTTCGAGTCCCAGCTGGGTCAGCGTTGAGATTTATCTCCGCAAAATTCCCCGCCCTACCCACGGTCAATAGGGGGACACCGATGGGCTTGGAAAGGCCGCCGTCCGTCGGATGGGACGTTAAGCCGTGGCCCCATGTGCGGGAGAGCCATACCCTGTGCACATTAAAGAACACGCTGGATGGCCTTGACGGAAGACTACCATCTGTCTCCCAACAGCTGTTCCAGTGGGTCCCCTCCCCCAACCTTCTCTGAGCCTTCGGGGTCCATGTGACCTGGCCATTTAGCCCATGGTGTGCAAAAAAGTGCCGCTCAGAGGTAAAACAACCCAACAACCCAACTGAAATAAGTATAAATGATTGCACATAGTTAGAACCTTGCTGAAAATATCTGCAGCATTAATCGAATATTTGTGATAGGGTAATAACGTAATTTTTCCCGTCATTGGAAATCTATTAATTTGAAAATAAATTGTTTTCGTATTTATGAAGTCTCTTTTTTATTTGTAACAATACAGTTCGAATGTGGTCGAACAATACATACCGTGAAAATAAAAATTCTGTACCCAGAAGAGGTGGATGGATACTTCTAAAAATATACAACACAGGCACAGATGATGATGATGGTATGATACCGGTTACGAGCAACATAATGTTTATTGTGTAGAGAAAAGCATTCAATAACACTCAATGTGTATCGCCTCCTATTGTTGAAGATTCAACGCATCGCGGCATTTTGTGAAAGAGGTGTTGTAATGAGAGAAGGAGAAGAGATTAAGTACGTCTAAGCGTGTTCACGTCTTCATAAATCAATACATAATAGTGATAAGGGACCGTGCTTCGTTTTGCCTCTTAAAGAGCATTAAGTGTTGTGAATGGTCTTAGTATCGGATTCTGTCGCTTTCAACTGCGAACGTCCTCGGAGAAAGAAAAGTATTGAGTTCTTTGGATTAAAGAGTTCGTTTAAAGGGAAAGGTAAAAACAAAACAACACTTAACGTAACTGATAATCAGGGGAGTCTAAAAACGACTGCATTTCGCAGGTGAAAGCTCTGGGGCACCCGACCAGCTCCTAAGAGCATTCAAAACACTTATGGAGCAAATATTCTCTAACCGATGCAAAAAAAAAGGTGACTAATATCCTCGTTCAGCAGAGCTCACCACACTTCACCCAAGTGGTCCGTCAGCATTCAAATATTCAACCCAAGTGGTTTGCATGCAGATGGGAAGTTGGGGATGCAGACTAAGTCCCAGACAATCTTCATCGGCAACAAATCGAAAGATATCATTGCCCCGAGCATGATGTTCACATCGCATATACTTTATGGATGATTGCAGCATGTGGCAGGGGCATTTCCTCCTAAAAGATGACTCCCAGTGCACATGTTACGAAAGATTTTGCAAAAGCTATTAGACTTTCATTAGACCTTCATCGATGCACTTATGAGGGATCACACTTTCTGAGATGAAATTGGCCACGTAACTGATGGGTTGTTTGGGTTGTTTTACCTCTGAGCGGCACTTTTTTGCACACCATGGGCTAAATGGCCAGGTCACATGGACCCCGAAGGCTCAGAGAAAGTTGGGGGAGGGGACCCACTGGAACAGCTGTTGGGAGACAGATGGTAGCCTCCCGTCAAGGCCATCCAGCGTGTTCTTTAACGTGCACAGAGTATGGCTCTCCCGCACACGGGGCCACGGCTTAACGTCCCATCCGACGGACGGCGGCCTTTCCAAGCCCAGCGGTGTCCCCTACTGACCGCGGGCAGGGCGGGGAAATTTTGCGGAGATATATCTCAACGCTGACCCAGCTGGGACTCGAACCTGGGAACTACAGATTACGAGCCTGGCGCGCTACCGACTGAGCCACCCCCGCCCCACGTAACTGATGACACGCCATACCATCTGATTAGCTGCCTTTCACTATGACAGTTAAAAATGGCTGATGGATCAGACCTCCGGCCATGGCATCTCCACAGGTGATTTTGATTATGTCTGCACACACATTAAAAAGGTGACTTTGTCCTTAAAGATGATACGATGTTAATAATACTTTCCAGACTGTTCTAATCAGGCGCCATCGCAATTGCATTGAACGATGCTATGCAACAGCTGTCGTAATGGATGTAGTGAATGCAGCACTGCTTCTGCGAATCTTCTGCTGATGGTCTCGTTAAGAGGAACCTGAAGGAATAGCATTGAAACTCTCTTAACAGTGGATAGCATTGTCTCCGGATCATAGTCTGCCGTTGCCTTCTTAATCTGATTCTTAGACTCTGTCAGACCAGTGTGGCTGCATTATTGTTGCCATCGCCGACCAACTGCCTTCACATCACGCTCCATATTAGCAGCGGTATGTTGGATTGAACACCTTGCCTTGCAGAATCTAACTATTCTGCTGTCTCGCGCATCATCCTTGTATTCTGCATTGCAATGACCGTTGACGCATAAAATATAGTCACATGCAGTCCCCAACTTCTCCACTAGTAACTACGTTTATCGCCCAGGTTTATTCTGCGCATCATGTCTACTTAGCCATTTGCATACGTTGCCATGCTGAAAGAATGCGCTGAATTCCCGATGGAAACGTTCACTTTTCAGGTTGGGACAGTTTCACGGAGTGTATATTTTGAGTTGGTCCATCTTTATCATTTCGATTTTTTTTTTCAGATATCTAAATTTTTGGAGAAAGTGTGAAAATGGTCCATGCTTTTTTCCTTGAAACACAAATGATACGTATATATATATAATGACTTTTTCATCCAGTTTAATATTCCGAACATTTGTAATAGTTTAGACAGAGAGACTAGTTCGCCTGTTAGCATCTATCCAAAACATCATCATCATCATCATCCTCAAGCTGGATGGGCTACGGAGGTCCAACCAGACCGTGCCATTTACCTACCCTATTTCTGAGGAATAATTGTGACTGATGTTTGTATTGAATCAAGTTTCTCTTGTGCGCTTTAAGTTCTGAGATTTTTTATCCTTTACAAGCTCATTGGTTTTCAGAAATTCCATCATGTTCTGCAATGCATTTAAAACAAGACTGAAATCCCTTGCCTATTTCATTTCCTATAGAAAACTGTAATCTCTATATTTTGTGCATTATTTGTCCAGCGATTCGTAGTAGTTTCGATACTGAACCTAAAGCGGACTGAAAACACTTCGCACCATCGAAAAGGATCAATTTCGAGTGTGATTGCGACACATAGACTTAACTGAATGAGCAGATGACACAAAATTAAGATGCATCTTAATAAAATCTCTGTACGCTTTAAAAAAAATTATTTAAAATTCAAAAAGAGCATCATCAAAGAAGCTCAAACATTCAGTTAAAATCCTTTCCATTTTACCTCAGGACTTTCAATATATTTTCTGCCATTGCTTAAGTAAATGCTACAATATTTGTTTAATAAATACTACAATACTGATTATATCCAGGGTGCTTTCTGAGGGTAATGAGGGTATATGCCATATTCCCACCCCTTTTTTTTTATCCGTATAACAATAAAATTTAATTATATTCGTTTATTTGAGATTTTTTTAATTGCAGATGTTTAATATACAGTTGGTGATATTTTTCCTTATCCCATTTTCGACTCGTTTACCATTCCACGGTGTCGACACCAAACTCAAAGAGTGAAATCGAGTTATCGAACTTCTGAAGGCAGGACTCAGATTTGGAGTCTTGTAAAACTTGTCTGAAGGTGATTTTTTTAACTTTTTATCCGAATCATCATCACAGCCTCTCACAAAAAAATTATTGAAAGACTGCAGCATCCCCACCTTTGTTCCTAGAAAAGAAGTGCTGGTTATATCCCATTTCATCGCAACTGTAAGTTTAACGTGTTGCAAAAAAATTCCTTTTTAAATAATGATTAAGATTTATCAGAAGAAAAACAAATTCGTTACAGGTTATCAGTTCTCAATCCCCTCCAAAGAGGGGCGGGGGTGGCTCAGTCGGTAGAGCGCCAGGCTCGTAATCTGCAGTTCCCAGGTTCGAGTCCCAGCTGGGTCAGCGTTGAGATTTATCTCCGCCAAATTCCCCGCCCTGCCCACGGTCAGTAGGGAACACCGCTGGGCTTGGAAAGGCCGCCGTCCGTCGGATGGGACGTTAAGCCGTGGCCCCGTGTGCGGGAGAGCCATACCGTGTGCACGTTAAAGAACACGCTGGATGGCCTTGACGGGAGGCTACCATCTATCTCCCAACAGCTGTTCCAGTGGGTCCCCTCCCCCAACCTTCTCTGAGCCTTCGGGGTCCATGTGACCTGGCCATTTAGCCCATGGTGTGCAAAAAAAGTGCCGCTCAGAGGTAAAATCAACCCAACCTATTTCGACAGCACTTCTTACCATTTTAGATTTTTCCTTTCTCCTGTTTTCAAAATAATTTCAGACTCCAAATTCGAAAAATATTTTATGTGCTTATTTCACTTTAATCCCTTAAGCGGCTTTGGCCTTTCGTTCGCGGTTGAAACCTCTTTGCCTCATACTTCATTTATAATGAATGTTGTAAAATAATCTGAAAATGATAAGAAACAATCAACATGTTAACAGGGCAAAGGAATTGATCACATAATTGGTTCCAGCCATTCACCTCTTGCAGAAGGCTGACTTCTTAGCATTAAGTAGATAAGTACAGAAGCCTCTTAGCTTCCCTTTGTGACGTTATTCTGACGTCACGCATAATCATTGGCCACAATATTCTATTTACAATTGAAACCAAAATGAAATTATTTCGAGCAAGCATCTACACTTCCTTCCTTTTCGCATCCCTTCATCCCAATTGATCTCTTCATCCTCTTACCATTCAGGGTTTCGTTTCCTCATTCCTAGTTTTTCGCTCTCACCGATTCTTTACGAGCTTCGTCTTAATCTCAATGTCAGGCATGGAATGTTTATTTCCCTCTAACCAAAGTAATAACTTTCACTAGCGCTTCACGAAGTAAGGTAGCGAGCGTCCTTACACAAAGTACCATACATTTGACACATCGTTCATGAAAAGCCCATTGAAAGCGACTTCTCCCAATTTGGCGTGTTTCTTTTTCTAGTGTAAATTTTTTTAACACAGAAAAAAATTATAAAACTTTAAATTCAGATTTTGTTTTAATTTCCCATGTTTATGCAATTTCAAATAATGTGCTGATGCAAATTAACGATCTGCAAAGGGCCCTTTGATTTTCGGTATTCCGATGCGTTGTTTAAATACCTTATCACTTGCCTTGATCTTGACCTTTTTCGCCTGAGACAGGCAGCGATTATGAAGTTTTCATTTTAAGCTTAACTTTGGGTGGATTGCTATTTTTCCCAATAGAAGAGAAATTTGAATAACAGAAACAATTTGCGATCAAAGTTTACCTTCTTACTGCCCTATCTGTGTGTTAAGGTCTCGACGAACTCTACCTCGTCCTTGACTCTTCCTATGTCTCGCACATACTGAGCTCTATATCGAACATTACGCTCACTTACCTAAAGTGGGGTCGTAATCTCCAATGAAGCGGCGAGTCAGGAACCGGACCGTGAGAGCTGAAAGAAAAAGAATTGCATTCAGAATGCGTGACGTCAGAATAACGTCACAAGTGGAGATATTTAAAGAGAACACATGACCTCGAAATGTGGGCAGTAAGGTCAGAAACATGCACATCTTTTGCAATGGTACCTCTAGATAATTTGAATGCGATGGAAGTGCACTTAATTCTCATAGTTGAAAATACACTAGAGGAAAAAAAAATTGCAATACCTGGAAGGATTAATGCCATTTTATTGAAACGCAGGCAGCTGTTAGCACACACTGAGATGTGCGATTGATTACATTGTCAAAAAAATATGGAAAATCACCACTTTACTAACCGGTAAAATGGTATAATTGGCATGATGTTGAACCACCCCGCGCAGCAATGCATTCATGAACACAGTGGGGAAGGCTATCGTACAGCTCTATAATGTCCTCCTGAGATATAGAACGCCAAATTGTGCGAAGTCGCTGTTCCATTTCGGCGACAGTGGTTGGCGCACTTCTTGGGTATTGTTGGAGCTGTCGGCCCGTCGTGTCCCAGACATGTTCAATAGGTGAAAGGTCTGGCGAGCATGCTGAATATGGTAGTACCTGAATGTCTTGCTCGTGTAGATGTCGTTATCTTGCTGGTAAAAGGTTCCATGCTGCTGAACAAATAGGACAGCCACTTCAAAATGTTTGTAACATATCGTTGGGCAGATAAAGATCCCCTTATGATGGCCAGTTCTGACCGATATGTACGACTAATGGCACCCCACACCAAGACATCAGATGTTGCAGCTGTGTGACGATGTCGCACTCACTGGGTGGCGTTCACTTCCTCTGGATGACGGAGAACACGCTGTCTACCGTCGTGCTGACCAAACAAAAACGAGATTCGCCACTAAACACCGCGGTACTTCACTCTTGTTTGCTCCAGTTCCGTCAGAGGCGACACCACTGAAAACGTGCTTGCATGTGGGGAGATGTGAGGGACAAACGCAGTGCTGGACGATAGGCAATGAAAAACGTAAAAGCCTGTTGCTTACCATCCGCCTCGTAGTACCTGAATGCTTTGCTCTCGTCGTGCATAGTCAAAAATCACCTGTGGAAATGCCATGGCCAGAGGTCTGATCCATCAGCCATTTTTAACTGGCATAGTGAAGGGCAGCTAATCAGATGGTATGGGATATCATCAGTTACGTGACCAATTTCCTTAGTGTTCATCTCAGAAAGTGTGATAGCCATAAGTGAATCGATGCGTTACTATTGCCAGTCCCTTTGCAGTCGCGTTGTAGTCGTGAATATGTCATGAAATGCCATTTGTCGCAAATGGCGGTCCTGTCGCTCCGTGGTCATACGTCATCTTCCTGATTCTTGTCGGCGTCTGCTGGATCCTTCTTGAACCCACTGGCGCCATATGTGTACGATGGTGCTGGGATTGCGGCCAACAAGGCTGATCACATCTCTCTATGACGGATCAGCTTCTCTATGGCAGATTATTCTTCCACCCTCAAAGTCTGTTAACTGTTGGAACGGCTGTCAACGTCTGCGTAAGGGCATCTTTAGCAATTTAGAACAATTTCCATAACGTTTTGTCAAGTAGGGAGTTTGGTTGCCTTTGTCTGTGACACCTGTGATGTCAGCTCTCACCTGTCCCATTGTTTCGATCGTCCTGCAAACCTAATCATTTCCATGGGTTGTGGGTTGGGTTGTTTTACCTCTGAGCTGCACTTTTTTTGCACACCATGGGCTAAATGGCCAGGTCACATGGACCCCGAAGGCTCAGAGAAGGTTGGGGGAGGGGACCCACTGGAGCAGCTGTTGGGAGACAGATGGTAGCCTCCCGTCAAGGCCATCCAGCGTGTTCTTTAACGTGCACAGGGTATGGCTCTCCCGCACACGGAGCCACGGCTTAACGTCCCATCCGACGGACGGCGGCCTTTCCAAGCCCATCGGTGTCCCCTACTGAC
The DNA here is from genome assembly GCA_038380435.1 of Ryuthela nishihirai. Classification (NCBI taxonomy): domain Eukaryota; kingdom Metazoa; phylum Arthropoda; class Arachnida; order Araneae; family Heptathelidae; genus Ryuthela; species Ryuthela nishihirai. The sequence continues at coordinate 45,839,617 of JAWZYU010000005.1, forward strand.
TGTGGGCAGGGTGGGGAATTTTGCGGATATAAATTTCAACGCTGGCTCAGCTGGGACTCGAACCTGGGAACTGCAGATTACGAGCCTGGCGTGCTACCTACTGAGCCACCCCTTCCCCAACGAAATGATGATTTCGGCTTAGGAGATCGACTGACAATAATTTGGATTCGACTGAAAGAAAATTGAAAGAAAAGTTGACAGCAACCCTTATGCCCAGGGGAGATTATAAAATGCATTTCGTTTTTAAATTATAGATAAATGAAAATTATTTTTGGATTGTATAGGTACCAATGAAATATTACAATATACATTTTCCGAATTATCCATTACACCGTGCTAAAATCGCTAAATGAGAAACTTCATTCTGTTTGAAAACTATCATTCCAAATCGACAGACGCGATCTGCTACTTTTCTGGTTGATATTTATCATTTTCTTAAAGTGGTCTCTCCCCTACACAAAGGATGGAGATAGTCCAGAAATTTCCCCTCGTTTTCCCGGTTTCTCATACAACATACAAACACTTAATACAGTGGCATGCCTGCTGGCTTAGTAGTCAGGTACGCTAACCACTAGACCATTTATTCCCTTAAAAATTGCCGTCCCAAAACAATTTGCCGCCCTAAGCTGAGGTAAATGCACCACTGCAAAAAACTTTAATAACTATACGTTACTTTGATACAGTTAAATCGACGAGTTTCGAAAGAATATGTTGTGGAGGTTTGCGAGGATTTCTGATGTTGTTTTGTCACAACAAAGCAAAGTTCTCAAGTGATCAAAAGCTAGTCATGTGACAACCATGGACGATAGTCGAAAACTGTGACTCGAAGCATTCTACAGTTTCTATGAGGAATACATGAATTAAATTTGAATATTTCCCGAAGTGGGAAGAAAAGAGTGAAGCACGTTCGGGCCCAATGTAATGACACACAATTGCACTCTCTGTAAAAGGTCTGTTCAAGAAAAGAAACAGAAAATAGCAAATTAAAAAAAAAGGAAATATTTACCAAAAAATGAGATTACTCTGTATATAGTAAGCTACAAAGCAATCCTTCTGATTTAATTTGAAGGTCTGTTGCTGTTTTGGAAAATTATAGTTTGTAAAATTTTTATTTTAAAGAAATTTGCGTTTTTTTACCTCTAAAAGGGAAATTAAACGACAAATGATACTCGTTTTGGTACAATTGTGCCTGGTGCACAATCTAATAGCAAGATATATTTCCGAATAAAGGAAGGTTTTTATGATAATGGCATTAAAATGATGACAAGAAGTCTGTTCGTCCTCGAATGAAACTCAATTTGTAAGAGGGAATGTGTTTCAGGAACCGAAGCAATTCCTATTGCTGCTGCTCCTTCTTCGCAAGTTTAAATTGATAAATAGCGAAAGCTCGATAATCTCTCTTCTTCTGATCCGATGCATTTCCTCTTGTAAGAGTGCCAGCCACTCTAATAAAACAGAAGACGATTATATGATCCATATCGGACGCTAAACAGTGGAATGAAACGGCTTAGAATTATTCTACATTTTTTGCAGTGGTACAGTAAATGCACCACTGCAAAAAACTTTAATAACTATACGTCACTCATCATTTCGTTTGCTGAAAGTAAACGTAAGGTAACGTAAATAGTTTTGTAAACCCATCATTTCGTTTGCTGAAAAGTCGAGGCATCAGGTTCCTAAATTTCTAACCTTCAAGTAAGTTATGAATGCTATTAACGTGTATTTTACAGTGGTGCATTTACCTCAGCTAATTTTATTCGTATTCAACGTTCTCGCGATTCGTATTTTGTTTTGCAACCCATAGACGATTGGATTCAAGTAATGACAGTGAGAGACATTTGCACGAGCATGGAGAAATTCACTCCTTCGCTCAAGTGTGGGTTGATTGATGAAAATAGCAGGGGGGGGGGGAGGAAGACGAAGCCGGGGAAAGGATTCTATGGGGAAATGTTCTTTCTTTGGCTTTATAGAGACTAAAAAAAACAAGACACTTGACGATAAAAGCAAAATTCTGCGCTAAGTTTATCATCAAAAAGAATAAGGAATAAAACAAATGGAAAAAATTTATATTTTTAGTCATAAGCACATGAAAATTTTTTAAAATATACAACAACACTTGCCGATTTAAAAATATCCAGACATTTTTGAAAATCCACACAGTCCATTTATTTTTTAATACAAAATGTACACGTTACTATAATATTTCATTTTCAGAAAATGATTATAAATTTTCTGCGTCAAGGGGTGAAAGGATAAAATGAACATTTTCATATTTTGTCAGTGGAATCCATCTGTGACTTTTAAAAATTTATGTAAAGGAACAGAGATCTACATAAAATCTCTTGAAATATTGGTTTATAAAAATACTCCTTCCGTATTTATCAGAGTTACTACTGGGCCGTAGAATGAAAGCAGAATTCTAAGAAATTTTCTTCGAAACATGTGAAAACTAAAATACAGTGATAATATTTGTTTGATTTGAAGTAGTTACCAATTCTTTTTCCTTTTACAATCCAGAGTTATCCAAAAGAGATAGGAAACTTGACTCCGGACTACTTATCATTCAGATGTAACATTTCTTTTATATTCTCACCAACATTTCTTTTATATTCTCACCAACATTTTACTGGCGTTTTCATACCTTAAGTAAACGACCAGATCTCTAAACGATTTCGGTTGCAGTGGGTTTTTTTTTTCCCCACTTCTTTTCAGCCCCTGGTTTTTTTTTCATGAGCCATATTTGTTACCAAAGAGCACGAAGGAGTTCTTTTTTCAAACTCTTCTATTGAACCAGAGATACTTTTGCCAAAGGCGCGAGCTACAGCACTCCAAAAGAAACTCAAAAACAGTTATACAATGATGCAAGATCTCTTCGTCAGAAACTAAGTGACTTAATGTTTTTTTTCCTCCCTTCGCCCTAGTTTATCGTCGCTTCTTGCAAGCTCCGCTTGGCTCGGCATTGTGAGCCTTCGGCTGATAAGTTTTTGGCTCAACAACAGACAACTCCTAACCAACTACACATGCTCATCGTGGTGCCAACAGTTGCTTCATAACGCAGAGGAAAGTTCAACTACCGAATTGAATGGTCATGGTTTCCTTCAATGGAGTCATCCGAAGGCACAAAAAATACTTTTATATGCTCGTTTGTTACGTCTTAACCAAATACCGTGCAAAATTCATCCCGTTAATTTTACGACTACTAATAAAAATAATAAATACCCCCTCAAGCAGCTGCTTGCCACAGAGGTCTGACAGGAGCCTGTCAGTTTATATGCCACAGTAGAAGGTCTGAGAGGATGGCAGGACCTCAGCAGAAAAACGACACAAACAGCCATGCCTTACCCGGGGCTCGAACCCAGGTCCCGTAGATCAATAGCCAAGTGCGCTAACCACTCGGCCACGGGACGCTTTGAAATTTTATTATCAAATTATCAAATTATCTTATTATCAAATTTTCGTAGGAAATTCGTCACGTTTTAGGTGCACTAGCTATTATTTAATAACACAAATCTATTTTGTTGCATCGTATGGAGATATAAAAAAAAAACTTTTACCTTTAAATACTTCAACGTCAGTGTAATTATTTTTTTCGTGACTCCTCTTGCAAGTGATCTTTGGTGATGAGTTTCACTGTGCAACAATTTTTCCATGCAGATTTCCATTTTCGATTTCCCATTGAATGATTCACGACACCAGAGGTAAAACAAGTCGATTTTCTGTTCGCTCTAAGCCAATATTTTTATTCCGCTTTCTACGAACGATTCGCTTTACATTTATGATTCATACTAAATTTTGTAAACTGCAGGGAAACAATCAAAATTAACTTTAAAATTCCGATGTACTGTCACGTTTGAACAATGATAGGCACTTTTGCGAAATGAAGAACGAGCAGCACGGCCTATCTCAAGTTTTCCCACCACATGTAGAATGATCACAGATTCAATATGACTTCCCTAAATGATCAGTCGCCCTTCCTAGTGATTACAGAAGTTCATCCCACACATCTCTTATGAAGCCCAGATTCCCATTTACGACAGCTGATACATCGTCACGAGAAGAAATCAAAAAGGACCAAATCATGTGACCATGATGGCCATGAAACGGCGATTCAGGCATTTGGAAGCATTTGACTAGTTACTCTTGCTCATCTGTGAGGGAATGAAATGTCTCATATACTGTCTAAAGATTAGCTCTTTTGTGATCAATGATGTACGTCTTTGCTATTTGTTCTTTATTTCTCAGTCGTACCTATTACCAATCAAAATTTACACTCCATAGGTATTTTAAGGTAATTTCGGGGGCGGGGGTGGCTCAGTCGGTAGGACGCCAGGCTCGTAATCTGTAGTTCCCAGATTCGAGTCCCAGCTGGGTCAGCGTTGAGATTTATCTCCGCAAAAATTCCCCGCCCTGCCCACGGTCAGTAGGGGACACCGATGGGCTTGGAAAGGCAGCCGTCCGTCGGATGGGACGTTAAGCCGTGGCCCCGTGTGCGGGAGAGACATACCCTGTGCACGTTAAAGAACACGCTGGATGGCCTTGACGGGAGGCTACCATCTGTCTCCCATCAGCTTTTCCAGTGGGTCCCCTCCGCCAACCTTCTCTGAGCCTTCGGGGTCCATGTGACCTGGCCATTTAGCCCATGGTGTGCAAAAAAGTGCCGCTCAGTGGTAAAACAACCCAACCCAACTTAAGGTAATTTCGACCAATCCTGTATAATTATAGCAACGTTGTTTTTAGAATATCATATATACAAATATAACCTCATCTCCGATGTGTTTATTTATAACAAAGCTCGAGATCTTTTACCTCAAACTTCTTTAGAGCGTATTTTGTTATTTAATTCTTTCATATTCATGGTGTGCAAAAAAGTGCCGCTCAGAGGTAAAACAACCCAACTTTCATATTCATCTTTGAATAGAACATTGAAGGCATGTACTACGTAGTTGAACATTGAAAGAATGTAGTACATAGTTGAATTGAACATTGAAAGAATGCGCTGTAAAGTTTGAACATTGAAATAATATTACTGCCTCATCCAATTTCATTACCTCAATCTGCATGCAGTAACATTAAAACGAAAAGCAAATTCTTAACGATATTTTTCATGGTAAATTTAATATGAAATGATTCACAAGGCTTTATTGTTTTTACGATTTTAATGATCATCGGTTTAGCTTCTGAAAAGCCCGTGTAACGAATTTTCATATTTGCCAACCATTAAAGTCACTTCCTTGTCACACGAGCACAGAATGAATCACATCGAAAATCACATCGTGAATTTGCCGTTTTTAAGTTTCCTATAACGTATTTTCAAGGGAGGAGATATTTATATCACAAACCACTTCAAGAGTAGAATAACAAAAATATGATGATAGTTTGAAGAGATTGTGGTATTTTAATGATTGAATGCAATAAAAGATATCAATTTGAATTTCTTAAATTTCGCTTCATGAATAAATTAATTTTTTTAAAATTTTGACCGGCCTTTAACCTAATAAAACAATAAATAAATCACCACCCCAATAAAACACAAGGCCTTAACTGGTATACGTAGTTGTTAGGGAGATGTTACATTTTCATAAAGCATACCTTGTTGAAGCCGTCCCATGGCCGAGTGGTTAGCACGCTTGGCTACTGATCTAAGGGACCTGGGTTCAAGCCCCGGGTAAGGCATGGATGTGTGTGTCGTTTCTCTGCTGAGGTCCTGCCATCCTCACAGACCTTCTACTATGGCATATAAACTGACAGGCTCCTGTCAGACCTCTGTAGTCAAGCAGCTGCTTGAGGGGGTATTTATTATTATTATTATTATACCTTGTTGTGTCAGCTCTAAAAGCCCCATCCGCTTATCAGAATGCATGTCAAGTAAGGCAAGGACAGGTTTGACTCAAGTTTACTCCAGTCCAAATTTCGCGTGAATAACAACAAGAACAAGTTCTGTCGTGAACAGAAGCTCTAATCATGCAAGTTCTCGGAGAGCACCACTAGGCGAACTTGTTCTTGTTGCCATACACGCGAAGTTTGGATTGGAATAAACTTGAGTAAAACCTGTCCTTGCCTTACTTGACATGCATTCTGATAAGTGGATGGGGCCTTTAACTGAAGCAATAATCAGCGGCGATTTCGGTCTTAGCAGGGTCTCTCGTTGTCTGAGAAAGCCTGTATAAAATAGAAGTAGTTTCTAGACTCTTCTCTCGCTTATAATGCTGCATATCGAGAGGAATTAACGCAATGTGAGCATATAGAGTTAACAAAAATTAGCCAATGAGACTGTGTTTTTCATTTTCCTTCTGTATTGTAATGGGTTGGGTTGTTTTACCTCTGAGCGGCACTTTTTTGCACACCATGGGCTAAATGGCCAGGTCACATGGACCCCGAAGGCTCAGAGAAGGTTGGGGGAGAGGACCCACTGGAACAGCTGTTGGGAGACAGATGGTAGCCTCCCGTCAAGGCCATCCAGCGTGTTCTTTAACGTGCACAGGGTATGGCTCTCCCGCACATGGGGCCACGGCTTAACGTCCCATCCGACGGACGGCGGCCTTTCCAAGCCCATCGGTGTCCCCTACTGACCTTGGGCAGGGCGGGGAATTTTGCGGAGATAAATCTTAACGCTGACCCAGCTGGGACTCGAACCTGGGAACTACAGATTACGAGCCTGGCGCGCTACCGACTGAGCCACCCCCGCCCCTGTATTGTAATGAGTAATGTACTGTTTTAAATATGGGGTGGGAATTTTTACTTAGGTAATAACGAACGTACATAATGTATGTTCGTTATTGCGAACGTTATTGAGTGGGGCTAAGTTAAGTACACTGTTTGGTAAAATTATTATGAACATTTTATCGTGCCCGAAGTACCATGAAACATACCAATTCATTTTTTAAAATATAAATGAATTTTTATTTTCTCATAGTAATGTGTTCAGAACGATTTACAGTTGTTCCACAAAGCTGCATAGCTTCTCTCCAATAAATATAACAGTTAAAATATTTATTTAGATTAAATAATTTGAGGGAAGCAAATTGTATTACTGAGGTAAGCATTTCACGTCACTACGAAGTCCTATAGAAGCCGTAAAGGCTTCGTGTAAAGCAAAATCAAGTGCTTCATGGGTAAAAAAGACTGATCTGACTGGCTTCGAAAAGGAGCCGTCATTGGAGCAACATCCGTGAAACAGCCGAGATGGGCAGCAACATCCGTAACGGAAGTGGTGGAACGGAAGTGTTGAAACCGAGATGGGCAGCAACATCCGTAACGGAAGTGTTGAAACCGAGATGGGCAGCAACATCCGTAACGGAAGTGGTGGAACGGAAGTGTTGAAACCGAGATGGGCAGCAACATCCGTAACGGAAGTGGTGGAACGAGGCACAATATCCCAAATGTGTGGCGTCCCATGGCTGGTGATTTGCGCGCTTGGCTACTGATCAAAGATACTTGGGTTCGAACCCTGGGTAAGGCATGGATATTTGTGTTATCTTTCTGCTGAGGTCCCGCCATCCTCACAGACTTTCTAAATGTACTATGGTGTATTAAACTGACAGGCTCCTGTCAGACTTTTGTGGCAAACAGCTGCCTCAGAGGATATTTTTTTTACGGAGAGTGGCAACAGTCTCAAGAAACGGCTGTCAATCGTGGCAAATGCGAGAGGGAAAAAGTATCTGACAGACAGACGTTTATTTGCACGAATTGTACGGCAAAACGGAGCTGAGAGAGAGATGGCCTTTAGCAGTACTTCAAAACACATTTCAACGAAAGTTATACGCAGAGAATTGAAAACTTTGAAATTTGGGAACTGTACAATGATACATACGACGAAGTATTGAGTAGGTGTTCTTAATAATTTGGTCAGGCAACGCAAGTCTGCCTGCAGTTATAAGAAGAAAATTCTCTTGTTCAGTGAAAATAAATACCTGGTGAATACTCGAACGTAAGACGTCACAGTTAAGGGCAGAAAGTTTAACGTTCTCTCGTACAAACGAGATTCGTTCACACTTTAGGCAGCTAACCCAGGAACAGTTCTAAGCCTCGTCTTTTGCAATGGGTGGCACAGGTATCCTCTACTCTTTAATGTGAAGCTGTCATTCAGAGGCCAAACGTAATAACTTACATAAATGTTGTAAGTCGAATATTAGTTTTTTCCCTTGTTTACCATTGGATGCGAATCTCGGGTTCCATAAAATTAATTACAGGAACCTATCAGTCTGTTGCGTTAAGGAGATGAAAAAAAGAAATGAAAACGAAATAGCGAGAAATTCACTTCTTCTTGTGACTTCGTCGACAAGGACAAATTTTCTATTCAAGGACATCTCTTAAAGCAATTTTAGACTTGTGATTTTTAATGTGGGAAGTTTTACGAGCTAACAAGTGCATAAATGGGAAAAACCTAAAATAAACTGGTGTTTTTTTTTTTGGGGGGGGGGGGGAGCAGCTGAATATTTTGACTTAGTGGTAATGCATTTTGGTTCCCTGGATTGAAATCGCTGAAGTCACGAAAGTTTTTTTCTTCATCCTCTCTCAATCCGATAAGGTGTCCACATGAACATTTCGAGGCACTTGATTCGTTGTCATCCCACCATCAAGACTCCGTAGCGCCCGATCGAAAGGGAGAGAGTTATTTGCAATTGAGGTTATTATCCTTACTTGACGAGACTGAAACAATTTTTGGGACTCAAGAGCAGTTAGAAAAAGTGCCCGAAGCTGTCTGCAAATTTCCTCTTCCTCCACTTGTCACAGAATCCCGGCTCCTCCACGAAAAATCCTCCGATGTTATTTCAGCGCCATATGTTTTGCTTTCCTGCCTTGAGGCGATGCGAGCATTAAGAGGGGAAGGAGACTTTCTCTCGCTCCTCCTCCTCTCCCTAGGAAGAAAGGGAGATTGGCAGCGAGGGAAGAGGAGGATCAACACGAGGGACGGAAGAGAGGCTCTCGGAGTCTTCGACGAAACTCGAGTGATCTCACCTCCTTGTCAGAAGTCTCCTCATGCAAGCTCCGAAAGAAAGATTAGCGAGCAAAGAGAAGACAATGCAGTGCGTCACTGTGACGTCATTGGCAGTAGAAGAGCGAGATTGTCAAGGATCTTCGTATGGATGCTGCTGCTGAAAATGTGAACCACAAAGACGGAGTCAGAAGTTTTTATATTCCTCAACTTCCTGATGTGGAAGATACATAGGCAGTTATCTTTTTCTACTTTATATATAGTACAGATTATAGGCAGCCTATTCACCAACACACTACGAATGGATTGGGTTGGGTTGTTTTACCTCTGAGCGGCACGTTTTTGCACACCATGGGCTAAATGGCCAGGTCACATGGACCCCGAAGGCTCAGAGAAGGTTGGGGGAGGGGACCCACTGGAACAGCTGTTGGGAGACAGATGGTAGCCTCCCGTCAAGGCCATCCAGCGTGTTCTTTAACGTGCACAGTGTATGGCTCTCCCGCACACGGGGCCACGGCTTAACGTCCCATCCGACGGACGGCGGCCTTTCCAAGCCCATCGGTGTCCCCTACTGACCGTGGGCAGGGCGGGGAATTTTGCGGAGATACACTCCGGAATTAGGCATGGATGTGTGTGTCGTTTTTCTGCTGAGGTCTTGCCATCCTCTCAGATCTCCTACTGTGGCATATAAACTGACAGGCTCCTGTCAGACCTCTGTGGCAAGCAGCTGCTTGAGAGGGTATTTATTATTTTTATTACACTACGAATGGACGAGGAACAAATTAGATAATTAGACATCGACGTTTCCAATACTTTGATTCCCCATCATTCTCTCTTCATGATATGTATTATGTAATCACCCTTGACCTTGTATCATACACCCTCTGAGCTTTTGTGTCCTAATTTGAAATAAAATTAATACATGAAATAAATATTTCCTGTGATAATGGGCAGCTCAGAAGGACCAAAGGCAGAGTTTGAGAAGTTTATATTAGGGGTTAATAAAGTGACAGCCTAGGGGTCAATAAAATCCTGTTCAGAACTTGTTTCAAGACCAAGGTTCTTGGCAAGTACACATTAAATGAAATCCGCTTTAGCCGATATTATAATGTGCATTTCAATGAGATGAGGTATGAGCTCTAACCACAATCATTTTACTAATCTTTATTTATTTAGTGTTATGGTTTATTTCATACAGTTTATTTACTTGGGTAATAAAGTAAACAATCATAATTTATAAAATGTGAACAGTAAAATTAAACTGTAAATAAATAAAGATTAGTAAAATGTTTACTTATAAATAAAATTAAATATTAATAACATCATGAGATCTCTTGAAGCTGGCGGTTTAACCATTTTAACCCCAAGGCATGGCTCTCATCTGGCAAAAATGTCAAGGATCGACTACTTGGATTTTTGTTATGTTGGTGCGTAATATTGGTTTATAGCACCTTGGTTTATAGCCTGTCACAGCGGGGGTGGCTCAGTCGGTAGCGCGCCAGGCTCGTAATCTGCAGTTCCCAGGTTCGAGTTCCAGCTGAGTCAGCGTTGAGATTTATCTCCGCAAAATTCCCCGCCTTGCCCACGGTCAGTAGGGGACACCGATGGGCTTGGAAAGGCCACCGTCCGTCGGATGGGACGTTAAGCCGTGGTCCCGTGTGCGGGAGACCATACCCTGTGCACGTTAAAGAACACGCTGGATGGCCTTGACGGGAGGCTACCATCTGTCTCCCAACAGCTGTTCCAGTGGGTCCCCTCCCCCAACCTTCTCTGAGCCTTCGGGGTCCCTATGACCTGGCCATTTAGCCCATGGTGTGCAAAAAAGTGCTGCCCAGAGGTAAAACAACCCAACCCAAAAGCCTGTCACAGCTACGTTTTGGCGGTACTCTCTCCTATAGAGTTACAGTTGATTATGGAATGAAAGTGCTGAATTCTCCCTCAAGACAATAAAGAACTATGGATGTATTGCTTTACCAGTTGTATGTCATTTAAGCTATGATTGGATTCTTAGGATAAAAAAATTATTTTATTTTTTAATAATTTTATGTGAAAAATCAATAAATCCTTTTAACGTGTATTATAGCGAAAACGTCATCGCCTACAAATCTAATATTTTACAGCTCTCTAACAATTTGGTCTTTGTCGGTGTCTGACTGTTTTTAAAGCATCTGTGGACTTCAAGAGAAGGCTAATAGCCGGATACGGTATTAAACATGTTCCCATGAACAGAGGAGACCCAGTTTCATTTGGCAGGTTAAAATAAGCACTGGACGGTTTAAGTAAAAGGTTACTATCAGCATCTAACAAGTGTTCCGAGGAGCTGTTTAACTCGCTCATCTTTTGATTTTTATGTTGAAGTATGGAAACAGCAGAAAACTGTCTCTAGGGGGCAAAATTTCTCAACCAGACCTGTTTTTTCTCCTTGTATTGTTACGCCTAAGAATTGTTTATTTTTTAAAAAATCATGTATTCTTCAAATACAAGAAATCGAGCGCAATGTTTAAAATGATGATGATAAAATTAATAAATAGTTAATAAAAATGAGTAAAATATGAAAGTATTTATGTGTTTAAAAGTGCATGGATATTAACCAATTATGGGCAGAAGTTGTTATCATCCCTTACGCGGAACGTTTCTACTCCCCCTACCAGCTCAGTGAAAGAACCTCAGATCATTAGAAACATCAAAAGCACTTTTAAATATGCCCATTGGTACGGAAGGACATTATGGATACATTAAGATTTTAATATATAGTTATTAATTGAAGAATTTAATTAGTTAAAGATTTTAATAAAGAGCCTCTTTCTAGATTTTTTCTTTTATTTTTTTAAAATTTTCAAAAAAATCTTTTTTTTTTTTTAAATAATCGTTAACTATTAAAAAATTACGGAACGTGGAACATTAAACAATAAATATGTGGCGTTGCTTAACGGTAAGAATTCTTCACAAAAATGGGGGGCGGGGGTGGCTCAGTCGGTAGCGCGGCAGGCTCGTAATCTGTACTTCCCAGGTTCGAGTCCCAGCTGGGTCAGCGTTGAGATTTATCTCCGCAAAATTCCCCGCTCTGTCGACGGTCAGTAGGGGACACCGATGGGCTTGGAAAGGCCGCCGTCCGTCGGATGGGACGTTAAGCCGTGGCCCCGTGTGCGGGAGAGCCATACCCTGTGCACGTTAAAGAACACGCTGGATGGCCTTGACGGGAGGCTACCATCTGTCTCCCAACAGCTGTTCCAGTGGGTCCCCTCCCCCAACCTTCTCTGAGCCTTCGGGGTCCTTGTGACCTGGCCATTTAGCCCATGGTGTGCAAAAAAGTGCCTCTCAGAGGTAAAACAACCCAACCCAACCTTCACAAAAATGAATGATTGCGCAAACTTAAAAGTTTATTTTAATAAACGGATGAACATAATATTTATTATTTATGCTTAATTAACTTTTGGGAACAATTAATATGAGTGACAACTCTTTCCTTAATATTTCAGTTTCCTTAACTATTGACCCATATTGTTGAAAAATCAAAAATTAGGTAGATTTAATTGTGGTTTCTTTGATACAGTGTTCTTCCATTTCCATTTAAAGCTTATTTTGAATGCCGCGGAGATCGAAATGGAAGGTTTATACTGACATAACAAATACATTATCCCTTTAATTGTTTTGATCAACGCAGATCGTAATGATGCTAAACGTATTTATTCTATATTGTTGGTAAACGTAATGTTTTTTCTTTCCTAGCTCGCCACGTGCACCATATACACCAAGAGGAATATAGTCTCAAAACATTGCTTAAGAAAAGAAAAAAGAGCTTGTAATGGGGGAGAACTCCCCCCCCCCTCCCCCGAATGTGGTAGCTTTTATTGATGGGAAAGAAAGAGGAAGTGAAGCTGATCTCGATTCTCTGTCATTTCCGGTGACACGACAAACATTGCCATCAGCATCACGTGGAATCGATCAAGGGACAAGCCGGGCAGAAGGGACTGTCACCAGCCGATGAAGAACAATGGAGATTTAATATACGGCACAATGGCACGGCACACAAAGAGAGATCTGCCCGCTGATGGCTTAGAGGAACATCGTGCGTGAAGGAGATGACGCTCCGCGGAGGAGGAGATGCTGGAGGAGGAGGAAACTCGGATGGATTAGAAAGGGTTAGGCAACCATTGAATTGTCCAAGGGAGATGAAATCTTCACTAAATAGAGCTGTTTCTGCCTTTACGAAGCGTTTCTATATGAACACATGGAAGCATTTATTTTCACGCAAAGGGGAAAATTGTTAAATGGATGACGAGATGAACAAACTGCAAAAAGATTGGCATAAGCAATTTATTTCACATTAAAAAAATAGTCATTTTATTAAATTTCATAGTAAAATTTACAAAAAGCACAAATATTACCTTAAATTATTTAAAATCATTAGTAGATATTTTGTCTAAAAAGCGCAAAATGCAAATTCTAGAAAAGCAAATTAAACTCACTGGTTACATCATACAAGAGCCGATTTTTTTCCCCTGTTTCATGAATAAAATTGACATTTTAGCCGATTAGGCTTATCAGGAAATTTTGTTGCTACAAAGAAGTAAATGAGCAATTTGTGTAAAACTCATCAGAAAGAGGGAGAATCTCCACTTGAGGTAAATACGTTAAAGGAATGGTAATCAAGTATTGCAATGAGGAAGAAAATAAAATATAGGACGATAAAAAAATAATTCCACTTTATTTTATCTAGCTTTAATGTAGTTAAAGGAGTATTTTATCCTTAAGAATTAGAGAAATTTTTCTTTAATCTCCATCGTTCTCATCTCAGCTGTAAGAGTAACAATTTACAACTGCTTTTTCGAAGGGAAAAAAAAGCATATTATTTTAAATTCTTGCTTCTTTCAAACTCATTAATGAAATTCTACAGCAACGAAATGCTTGAAATCCGTCCACTCACCGGACTTGCCCACTCCAGCCTGTCCCAGCACCAACACTTTCAGAGATTTCTTGACGCTCTGTGAGAGTTTGCAGAGCATCGTCTTGGAGAAAGAGCGTCGCAGCGGAGGCTGCGGAGGAGGAGGAGAGGCACACATCACACCGCTCACCTCTGACCACGTCGATTGCATCTCTAGTAATTATCTCAGCTGTAAGAGTAGCAAACATTGCACTGCGATGCATTTGAAAACGAAGGAAAAAACAAAATTCTTTAAAATTTATAAAGTTATGCATAAATACATGTATCAAAAATATTTCATATTATATTTATAAATATATTATTACATACACATTAAATATTAATTTATATAAATATTATATATATATATGTTCAATGTTGAATAATTTCAAAACGAAGAAACTCTGCTTGGAAAAGTCATCTTTTTTTATAAGTCATAATTTAAATAGTTTTTTTTTATATTTAATTAAATCTATGGAGATAAAATATAAATTCTCCTCCCCATGCAGTTAGGCTGTGACTTTTTTCGAGTTAAAAAAAAACTTCTTTCGTGCTGGAGGTTAATTATCGGGCAATTAGTTTTTCCAAATTCGGGAGGAAAATGGTTCGAAAAAATAATAATACTGTTTCTTAAATTCGTGTTGAAATAAAAATAATCCAAATTTTAAGGAATAAGGTAATCATTTCATAATTTGCATGCAATAACCTATGCATTGCTAAAGTTTCTTCAGTGAGATTATTTCTGTACAACTTCTGTCGTCTAATTGTTTTAAATTCGCAACAGATACTCATCTATAAATTGCGTTTTTTATGTACCTATAATGTTTTTAATATTAATAAATATGTCCATACTCTGATGTGTTTCGTATTTCGCTATTATACAGCACATCAGGAGCGATTAAACTCATTTATTTTACATTAATGTGAGACTTTCATTTCCACTTAATAGTATCCCGTAACCCATCATCATTATAACATCTTGCATCAGGTATTATGTTATGTGGCAGAGTGTACTGCCACATATCATAAAGAAATTAATAATAATTCGTTCTCTTTGTCTACGGCTGTATTTAGTGTTGGAAAATGACAAACCTTGAGTATTAATTATTTCCCTTAATACTTAATTAACTCAATGAGCAAGTGAATATCACAGAGGCCTTCGAATAAAGTAAATAATAATAACATTGATCAACATTATTTTTATTCACTTAAAAAAGTTAAATGATTCTGATATTCATTTTTACTGATTTCGAAATGTCCTTGGATGTTCTGTATTATGTACGTTCTCGGGAAATAAGATATTTATCTTTTGTAGAAATCTTAAAAGCAGACTAATAAACAAACTTGATAACTATTTTATTATAATTTTTTATAGTAATGCCATAAATGAAACGGTAGCGGTTGGCGCTGTCGGTAGTAATCTCGTAATCGATGTTCCCAGGTTTGAGTCCTCACCAGATAGCGGCGGGTGCAGAGGCTGTCTCAACCTACTACCTGGGAAGTTGCAGAATACACACGCAAGCGTAATCTCCAAAAATAAAAATTAACAATTTATTATTTTATCATATATTCAGAAAAATGCAATTTTAGTTGCTTCTCAAAAATTGTACATTCTATATTTAAAAGAAAGGTCATTTTTCGGAATCGGCGTTAAAAATTCTATAAGGAACTCGAAATGTAAGCAATTAAGATTAATTTGTTTCAGCATTAACCAAACTTTGTGGAAGGGGTGGGCAACTATAAAGTGCAAAACTGTAAACATCAAAGATGCTCTTTCATTGTTCATGATGTGCAATTTGATGGGCAAGTAATCTACGCTGTGATTCATAAGTTTTTTCTATTTTCCTAGAATATGACAATAATAATAATATTCAAAAGGATCTTATAACCTATTATTTCATAATTAACTTTTCACTGAACTTTTCCAAACGACTTATGTTTTCTTAAATGCCCCGTTCCTTACGGTGAAATTGATTTTACACGAAAGTTTTCAGCAGAACTTGCAGATGTCTCCACATATCTTGTCAAATGAAGACAGTGCGAAAAAATAGCCATCAAGCAAGTAGAGCGATAACCTCTATTCTATTTCATTAAAGTCAAAATGAAAATTCCTCGTTTGTGATATTTTAATGAATCGTAGTAAAACTTTCATTAAAATTGATGAAATTTCATATCTGGAGCGACTAAACTAATTTATCTTACATTAATGCAAGACTTTCATTTCCACATTAACATTTTTAGGAAAAATATTAGACTATTAGCGAAAGAAAGAATTAATGGACCTGCACAAGTTGGAAAAATTCTTTCCCTTATGATTATAAAAATTCTGGTAGAACAGCTTGGGGTAGAAAATGGGAGATTCTGCATTCGATTATGGGAGACGACTCAGTGATTTTTTTTTTTTTGCATCTCGCTGATCCTGAATGACCATCAGTGTCTCTTCTGCTCGAACAAGAATTAAGAGTTCCTGTTTTTACCCGTTTGCAGACAACTTTAAGCAACGTTTGTTCAAGAGTTGTTTGAAGAACTTGATTAAATATACTGAAATGTGATCTTGATGAGAGGTGATTAAACACAGGAAAGTTTTACAGAATTTTCTTTTTGTCTTTACCCTTTGCTAGAATTAAAAGCACGTTTTTCAGTTAAGGCATTAAATGGTGTCCATTAATTTTTGGCATTTCTTTGGAAGTAAAAGCAGTCAGATGGAAAATTTTGAATCAAGAGTTTAGAAATCTTTGGCAAGTTCAGGGAATTATCCGAAAGGCAGAATTAGATGTTTTTGCATTTGCGAAACAAGAAAACTTGAAGCGAGAGAGTTTTACGAAATACTCTTCGTAAAAGTACAAAATAAAGGTATATTTACATCTGTGAACTTTGGTGAACTTTTAACAACTTTGGAAAAAACGAAAAGAGTAAGAGACTTTAAAAGATTTTATTTTACTAGGTCATTTATTTCCCTTGTAGAAAATCCGTGGCGAAGTGAATTTCGCTTAGGCAATTTAGATGTCGCTCTTCAGCTGAACAACATGAAGAGCCAATTAATTTCACAATTATTACATTGGCATTTTATTTAAAGTTAACTATCAAGGGAAAAAAATAACTTTGTCCACAGGTGATGTTGTTAGAAACAACACATAAAACCTTTTTGCTTTTCATTTTAATGAAATGGTTTAGCTTTTAAATGTCAATCAACAAATGCACATACCGTATTCACTTAGCAATTATCCTGTGGCTAACTTTTCAATAATCATAATATTTCGTATGTACATTTACATATTGCTTCCATTCTCCGCAAAATTTCCCCGCCCTGCCCACGGTCAGTAGGGGACACCGATGGGCTTGAAAAGGCCGCCGTCCGTCGGATGGGACGTTAAGCCGTGGCCCCGTGTGCGGGAGAGCCATACCCTGTGCACGTTAAAGAACACACTGGATGGCCTTGACGGGAGGCTACCATCTGTCTCCCAACAGCTGTTCCAGTGGGTCCCCTCCCCCAACCTTCTCTGAGCCTTCGGGGTCCTTGTGGTCTGGCCATTTAGCCCATGGTGTGCAAAAAAGTGCCGCTCAGAGGTAAAACAATCCAATCCAATGCTTCCATTCTTTAAACAGGAGAAATATTTTTAATGTGTAAATAGTTCGCGTGTTTTTCCGTCTACAAAATCTACGAACTCGGAAAACTTCGCGAGTAACTGACGATCCACTCGTAACAAGGACCTCAAAATAATGGCTGCAAAGTGGCTGTTTTAGGTCATTAGTGCTTCAGTTGAGCTGCACGTAACTGGCAATTAGGGGACGAACTGAATCGAAGCATCGGAAGACTTACCCGGCATCCTCCTCGATAAAATAAAAGCTCTATCTCATTCTTTAGCGTCTTCGGGAGAAATCTGTTTCGCTGAAAGAAAGACTTAATCGAAAACTGTTGCAGAGATACAAGAGGAGAATGGAGGAGGGAGGGGGGCGGAAGAGAGAGCTCGTTTATTAGCTTCGTTGGATGTTCGTCGTCCGTCAAACATTTTCGCATCCAGTTATCGTTGAGGTCCAATTAAAATTAAAGGTGGTTGAGTGGAGATTTCGACGAAGTTCCTTTTCACCCCCGAGCAATTTAAACACGTTTGAAGGGAAGGGGGGGGGATAGTTTTGCCCACTTCTCCTCTGAGAGTCCTTTTCGTTGGAAAACGATCGAATGACTTCGATTTCGAAACGAAGCGAAAGATTCAGGCAAAATAAATTTTTTTTGAACTGTCGCCATCGCAAGAAAAGGGAATTCTGACGCTATTATGCAAACAAAGCGACTATTTAAAAAAAATCGAAAATATTGGTTTAGTGAAATGTATTTGCTTCAGTCATATTGAAGATTCAGGAACAGATAATAGAGTCTATTTACAAGTAAACATTAAAATGCTAAAGTGATATCTTTGTTCCATTTATCCCATTGGACAATATAAAAGAACCGAGTTCAAAACTTGGCAGAATGTTTTTGAAACTTTGGGTATTTTGCCTTCAGGTACAGAAGGTCGAGGTGATCGTAGTATTACATAAAATAAATGCAAATTCCATGAAGGTAGTGGAGATTGGCTTTGCCAAGTTATCAGAAGTGAGATGCCGTGAAATATACGGAGCTCTGCTTGTAAATTGTTGCTTTACATTGAAGCAAATCTATCTCATTTGAAGTTGGTGTCCAATTCTCTTTTGCTGGGTGCTCCCAGAGGCGGATTTATAGGTACCCACCGAAATAGAACTCCAAAATTTTTATTTTCAAATTAAGTTTATTTAGATAAATGAATATGACGCCCAAAAATAGGGTTCGGCATGGGCACCTCAGACCATAAATCCGCCTTTGTTTGCTGCCACGTAATGGCAAAAAGGGTTGTGTTGTGTTGTTTTACCTCTGAGCCGCACTTTTTTGCACACCATGGGCTAAATGGCCAGGTCACATGGACCCCGAAGGCTCAGAGAAGGTTGGGGGAGGGGACCCACTGGAACAGCTGTTGGGAGACAGATGGTAACCTCCCGTCAAGGCCATCCAGCGTGTTCTTTAACGGGCACAGGGTATGGCTCTCCCGCACACGGGGTCACGGCTTAACGTCCCATCCGACGGACGGCGGCCTTTCCAAGTCCATTGGTGTCCCCTACTGACCGTGGGCAGGGCGGGGAATTTTGCGGAGATAAATCTCAACGCTGACCCAGCTGGGACTCGAACCTGGGAACTACAGATTACGAGCCTGGCGCGCTACCGACTGAGCCACCCCCGCCCCATACAAGAAAAAAAAAGGAAAAGGCACCATTTTAATTCGCTTTCAACTCATCTCACTGAATTGGCAAGGACTGAAGAAAGCTTCTCCTACAAACAATTTCCTCCCTCTCCATATCTTGATCTTTCTTAAATGCGATTCCATTTAATCGTTTTAAATTCCGTCAAAATATAAAAAAGTCCGGAATTTCCATTTTCATTTGTTCTTTAGTTTGACTTTCATTTTTTGCGTCTGCTTTTACATAGTTTTAGGGACTAAGTCTTCCAGTCATTTCATTTAGAAGCGTAAATTACTGATCTCTAATTTGTTTTTCTAATTAGCACAACCGTCGAGAACGGTTGGCATTCTTTGGCAATTTATTACGACGGCCTGATCTTCTTTCGCCTGGAAGGGTGATGGTTCATTTTCTTTGCACTTCGTGATTCGTTGTTATCCTTTTCTCCCTCATGTGTTAGCGCCTTTAACCCTTTCACAACTAGGGGAAACATTTTTCCCAATTTTAAAATTGGTGATTGTCGTATTTAATTATAACCTTATCCGCATTTTTTATGCAGAATGTCAAAATAGAACATATGCCGAACGCAATTACGTAAACGGGAACGTTTAAAAAAAAAACAGAACTGTCAAATCAATCGGCGCCAATGATAAAACATTCGTGGGCTGTACTCTGTTATTATTTCAGTTTATTGTGTCGTGTAATAATATATTACTGTGTTTTCTCACATGTTTTATGTTATTCGGTAAATTATTATTTTAGTTAACATTTTGTTATAATAAACCAATAAATAAAAGACATTGCATAATAAGCCTAACTATAATTTGTGTTACCTTTATAGTCCATTGGGAAAAATATTTCCCATAAAATTCCAAAAAAACTACACATTGTTATGTATTTTTCTTATGATTTTTATTTATTTTATGTCTAAACAAACTAAAATAAATAGTTACATACTAATATTTACTCTTAGAAACCTTATGGTCCTGAAAGGGTTAACACATGATTTCGTTCATTATCGATCTTGATGAACTCGTAGCAATTGCACGATAGATTCGTAGAAAGTGGATAAGACCTGATATGAAGACATCCTTATATAGAAAAGAATGTAGACCGCTCTATACAGAAAAGTAATTCCACGAAGCAGATTTGACTTGTTAAAAGATAACTTCTTAACACATAGCAACACTTTACCATGTTGTTTATTCCTCTTGTCCATCTGTGCCCGACGTACTAATATAAGAATTTTGTTTCGGGAACATTCAGTAACGAAACTATTCTAATTTTGTTATGGTGTCAATTATTAATTTAAATTAATGAAATTGATTTCAACAAAACGTTTCGACAAAGAACACCTCTGTCAATTGCTGAACAAATTCTGGATAGAATGAAAATTGCTATTGAAGAGCAAAAAATTCCTGCGTGTAGGACAAAGTTTTGGGGAGATGCATGATGTTGAACTAAACGGAATCGGACTGGAAATATGATCCATAATACATATATTCTTTGTTTTGTTTTTTCTAGTTATTCTTGAAACGCATTATTTAACAGAAACCTTTCGAAAAATCATCTTGTGCTTTCTATTTCATTTCAACATTTTTGCCACACCCCTCTAATAATTACCTACAGCCGTCCCGTGGCCGAGTGGTTAGCACGCTTGGCTACTGATCTAAGGGACCTGGGTTCGAGCCCCGGGTAAGGCATGGCTGTTTGTGTCGTTTTTCTGCTGAGGTCCTGCCATCTTCTCAGACCTTCTACTATGGAATATGAACTGACAGGCTCCTGTCAGACCTCTGTGGCAAGCAGCTGCTTGAGGGGGTATTTATTTTTTTTTTATATGATAGGTGTGGTTTTTTCTCTAATGTGTTTTAAAACACTATTAGTCCAAAATATATGTAATATATAAGTTTACTATTTCTTGACTCCATTCCGATTATATGTTTATTATTAAACTGAATTACTCGTAGCAAATTATCACTAAAATAGTTGTCTATTTTCGGTATATTCAATTTATAATAGCAAATTATTATTATATATATATATTTCATTGCATTTATTAAATTATTTTACAATGAACTGTAAAAAAGTGATATGGTGATAAAATAAATTATAAAAGAGATTGAATATATGAGAGCGGCCTGGGTTCAACTGAAGATCTCTGAGATAGCGCATTTAGCCGACTGAGCTAAGCAATACATAAAATACGCTATTAAAATATATTATTAGCATTCTCTTGTAGACCACATGTTCTGCACATTTTGTATTTTCATATCTAACGTTGTTGTTAACTTTTTCATACGTAAATATCCTTCCTTGGCAAAATAGAAAGTTGGCAACCCAGTTCAAACATATCTTGTCAACAAAGTTCAGGGTCAAATGAAGGTTTCCGTTAAATAACAAGATCTTTAACTATTATTTCCATTGGTTGAATCAGTCAATTAAGCATCACGGGCCCCACAAAAAATGGTGGCCTCCTGCAGCTTATCGCCATTCTATTTCATATTTCATTCTATAACAGATAACTTGAAGATTCCGGGATATGGCCGTAATGGAAAATTCGTATTGGTTTAACTGAAGCAGCCGACGTAGACCGTATTTGCAGAGTAAATGCTGTGATTGTTTACATAATACCGCAAACAACGATTACAAAACGAATATAAAAATAATATTTTGCTGATATATTTTTGCTATGAGAAATAATGATTACTAAATTTGAAATTTATTTATTATTTCTTGTGATTAATTTTGGTGAAGCACTACCCCAGGTGGCCCCTCGTTTTCATCCATTTTGGCGAAGAATTCCTCTTATGGAATGTGATGGGCATTGTTTAATTTAAAAGCTACCAGTAAACATAAGAATATTGTTGAAAAAACAAGAGATACGGATATTTCGTTGAGGTCCTTTTTTATCTCCAAAGGAATTTTTCCATAAGAATTTTATTCTCCAAGCCACAATTTCCAAAGTAGCTTTACACTGACGAAGTATTTGCTATATCCCCAAATTGTTTTGATGAGTTTAAAAAAGATTCCTCGTACAATCAAACAGGGCCAGATTTTAGGAGGGTAGGAGAGTTAAAAGAATTATGAGCCCCCAGTTAAGAATATTAATAACTTGAACGGAGGAAAAATAGGTTGTTGTTTCTTTATTCTTCAGAGAGGGCTGTTTTTCACACAATGGGTTGGGTTGTTTTACCTCTGAGCGACACTTTTTTGCACACCATGGGCTAAATGGCCAGGTCACATGGACCCCGAAGGCTCAGAGAAGGTTGGGGGAGGGGACCCACTGGAACAGCTGTTGGGAGACAGATGGTAGCCTCCCGTCAAGGCCATCCAGCGTGTTCTTTAACGTGCACAGGGTATGGCTCTCCCGCACACGGAGCCACGGCTTAACGTCTCATCAGACGGACGGCGACCTTTCCAAGCCCATCGGTGTCCCCTACTGACTGTGGGCAGGGCGGAGAATTTTGCGGAGATAAATCTCAACGCTGACCCAGCTGGGACTCGAACCTGGGAACTACAGATTACGAGCCTGGCGCGCTACCGACTGAGCCACCCTCGCCCCTTTCACACAATGAACTAAATGATCAGATCAAAAGGATCCCGAGAGCCCAGAAAAAGTTGGGGAGAGGGGACTCACTGGATAGCTGGTTGCCTCTCTTCAAGGCCATTCAGCATGCTTTTTAACTTGCACAGAGTATGGTTCTCCTGCAGGCTGCGACAGGGCTACGCCCCATCCGTCAGAGGTGGCCTTTACAAGCCCATCGGTGTCCCCTACTGACATTCTATTGACATACTGCCATCGGTGTCCCCTACTGAAAACTGCTATTCAAGAGAAAAAAATTCTTGCGTGTAGGAAAATGTTTTGGGGAGATGCCTGATGTTGAACTAAACCGAATCGGACTGGAAATATGATCCATAATACAGACAGAGTGCTAGAAGAGGGCTTCCCCCGGAGATAAATCTCAACTCCAGCCAAGGTGGAGCTCGAACCTGGGAACTGAAGATTACGAGCTTTAAGCACATATATTGCATTAGAAGGTATTGTATCACCACTAGATCATTTTGTCCATGAAATAAAGGGTAAAACGATCTAGTGCTGATAGAATATCTACTCATGTCGACAACTTAAGGATGTAATGAATTCATTGAATATATGGGATCATTGGGAATCTGCAACAACACTACACGGCGTTCAATCTTCCTCGCTGCAGTCTCTCGTCTTATGCGTGATAATTATTATCCATTGAATTCAATAATATCTTCTGGATCTTTCGTTCTCTTAAAGAAAACATTTTTGCTTAAATTTCCTTTTGATGCTAATTATTCGGAAATTATAAATGCAATTACGGATAAATGGTAAACCAACAGCAAAACCATAACGTTCCAGTAAGTAAAATTTCCCAAAGAGAGCACTTGATTTATGGCTATGGTAGCCTATATATAAATAATTTTTTTCTTAATATTTTCACTTTTCTTCAAAAAAATATCATTCGAAAATAAATTAATCTCAAAAATTAAACCAGATAGATAATTCCTTGTACTTTAACTATTAACGTCCTCCCACAATTGATCCACCCAGTCTTTCTATTTGCACGATGTTTGCTTTATCTTTATAAAATATTCATTTATTCATTTACTTAACTTTTCTTCTATAGCATTTAGAATCAAGGTTTTCGTTCCACTTGTCTTTGAAACTTACCTTCAAAATCTGTGCTATATAACTTGTTTAAACTTACCTTTTTAGTTCACTAAGTTTTGTCAAATGCACAGGCTTATCTCTGACATTATTTTAATTGAGCTAAAGTGTCAGAGTTTTCAGCGTTTCTTTCATTTGCATAAGCAATTAACATTCCAGTCTCACTGAATAAACAGATGAATCCTGATGATTCCCAATGGTCCACGCATTCAATGAATTCATTACATCTTTAAGTTACCGACGATGAGTAGGTATTGTGTCACCACTAGATCAACACGAGACGAAAGAAGTGTATTAACTCCTTCTGAAACACTGAAGAAAACTTCTACACCACGACACTGCGCTGCTGCATCGATTACCTCTTCGGAAGGTATTGCTTTTAAGTTGATTGACAGCTTCCAGTTTAATGAAGTGTTGGCTCACAGCCTGCAGACTTTTTTTTCCCTCTTCAATCCCTTTTGAATGGATTCTTCTTTCACGAAATGAGATTCGCAGAGCAAAAAAGCGAACAGAGTTCTGCAAAGATCTGTTTGCAGACTGCCTCCAACGTCGACAATCAGCAGCAGATTCTCTTCTTCCCCTGCTGATCTTTAGATTGAATTTAACGCAATTCTGATCCCATTGATAGTCATTACGTACCTCAGTAGTTACATGCCAGTTGAAATTCAATAGGGGAAATGCATCAGATATTTTCATCAGTCACGAAATAGAATATTTTAATATCATCAATTTTCGTCCTAGGTAAACGTTATTGTATAATGCAAATTACAACTTAGGAAGAATGCATAGATTACGTTTTACTACTTGTTTATAAAACATCACTTTTTTTCGACACCTAAGGAATCGAATCTGTTGCACATAAATCGCCTTGAGTCGAAGAAATCGACATTTTCCATTTTTCTTTTGAAAGAAAAAATAAATCGTATAAATTATTTATGGCGCCAGCCTGTCGGACAAATCCCCTTCGGTTACGTCACTGCACACCACACTCTGTGGCCTAATATGCAAACCTATTTAGTGAGCTGGTTAGTACCAGATGTACCAATTTATATTACTAGATGTATTCCGTGATAATTATTTAATAATAAGATATATGCTGTTTGCTAAAATAAGACTAGCAGAATTTTGACGAGTTGGAGAGGTTTTCTAATTCACATTCCTGAAACACATTCCTTCACATTCCTGTAAACAAAAACTGGACAGGGATGGAAACTGTAATTTGATAGTTTAAGAACCCTTTTTAATTAAGGCAGTGAGAATGACTTCCCCCCCCCCCTCGCCAATCGTTCTGCTGCATCTGTACTCCAGAGAGAGATTAATGAACCTTAAATACTATCATGAGTCAAGTTAATCAGCATAAAATGGAAACATATCAATAAGAAACTATCGATTTCCTAAAAAGCACATCTCTGTATGAAAGAATTTTTTTTTTTCATATTACAGTACAATTCCGCAAGTTCGGCATCCGAAGAGCTTGCCCAAAGAGTCGGTGCGCCATTTTTCGTGCTTCCGAATGCCAACGTCTTGTTTATCACGCTTTATGTTTGTCCTAGCTGCAATCAACAGCTTTTGCGGCTCTGTTTGCCCGGCAGCACTTTAGGTGCTGATGCTGAAAGAGCTTATCTTGGTTTCCCTTAAATGAGGATAGGATCAGTTCTTAAGGTACCTCTACACAAATGGTGATAACAATAAAATACTGTTCTGAGAGAGAGGACTACTTAAATTATTCATCTTACAAGTATTTAAGTATTTTCTAACACGTAAAAATGCTTGAAAAAAAATCCTGAAAAGGGACTTTTAGGAGCAACATCCAATAGTCAGGGATATTCAATAATACGGCACCGCTTCCCAATAATAATTGACTATTGGAATTTTACTGCACATTGTCTTCTATCCGAGACCTTTATGATAGTACAAACTCGTGTTATTCTGAAATTTTATAAATATTCTCCTAATGAATGAATTGATCTGAACTCTAAATTGAAAATTTTGGCCTCATTTTAACAGCAAATGTGCAAGTGTGTTGAGTTCCATTTGAATTTCTTTTAAAGTTTTGTTTCCAAAATATTACTCATCTTAATTTAAAAGGCAAGATTTATCTATTTTTTTTTTCATATGTATATGTTTTTCCCAGAGAGTGTAATGCGAATAATACATAATAATTGAATAAAAATCTGGAATAATCTGGAATAATAATCTGCGACAATTAATGATGTGGACGACACTTTCAAAAGAGACTGATTGCCCCAACATTTCAGGAAGAGACTAGATCTCGCTATAGTTTAGAAAGAGGTCGACTACGCAACGCTAAGGGAGAGAGAGCCCTACCCTCGAAACACTTCGAGAACTGTGAGGCGGTAACTGACTTCTGTATTCTTGGCTGGAGAATTCTTCTGTCGAGGAACTGTGCAACTAACATTAAAGATACAAATTAGTTAATTTTCTAGTAATCTGTTGATGTATTGTTTGAAGTTGATCTCGGATGTTTCACCCTTCAGTGGCATCATTTGGCTGCATAATGGGTCGAATGATCTGGTCACAAACACTGAAAATCTTAGAACAGGAGAATCGAGGAAAATCCTTCTACAGATCATTGAAAAAGAATTGAAAATTTCGTCGTCCAGCGTGTTCTTCCTGAGGACAAGTTCCCGATTCTAAAATCCATCCAACAGATATGCAGCGACTTCCTCCGTATCCCCTTTATCATGCAAGAGACAACAATTTTAATGTTGCAGCTGTATAAGAATCAAATCTTACATTGGAGATGAATACTTTGTGCACTGCAACAACTTGTGCCTACAATGAGCACTGGAAATTGGGAAATGAAAAGGAACGTTGCTCAAGGGCGTCATAATGTACGGCAAACGGTTCGGTTCAAATGCTTAATAGTGAAGTGGAGTGCCTCTTTTCAAGTGTACAACAATGACGTGCGATCGATCTATTCAAGTGCCTTAATAATGAAATGGGATGGTTCTGTTCAAGTGCTTATTAATGAAGTGAGATACGTCTGTTCAAGTGCTTATTAATGAAGTGCAATGCGTCTATTCAAAGACATAGCAATGAAACGCGAGATCTCTATTCAAGTAAACAACAATAAAGTGCTATAACTCTGTTCAAGAGCATAACAATGATGCGCGATCGATCTATTCAAGCGTCTTAATAACGAAATGGGATGATTCTGTTCAAGTGCTTATTAATAAAGTGCAATGCGTCTATTCAAAGACATAGCAATGAAACGCGAGATCTCTATTCAAGTAAACAACAATAAAGTGCTATAACTCTGTTCAAGGGCATAACAATGATGGGCGATCGATCTATTCAAGCTTCTTAATAACGAAATGGGATGTTCTGTTCAAGTGCTTATTAATAAAGTGCAATACGTCTGTTCAAGTGCTTATTAATAAAGTGCAATGCGTCTATTCAAAGACATAGCAATGAAACGCGAGATCTCTATTCAAGTAAACAACAATAAAGTGCTATAACTCTGTTCAAGGGCATAACAATGATGCGCGATCGATCTATTCAAGCTTCTTAATAACGAAATGGGATGATTCTGTTCAAGTGCTTATTAATAAAGTGCAATACGTCTGTTCAAGTGCTTATTAATAAAGTGCAATACGTCTGTTCAAGTGCTTATTAGTAAAGTGCAATGGGTCTATTCAAAGACATAGCAATGAAACACGATATCTCTATTCAAGTAAACAACAATAAAGTGCTATAACTCTGTTCAAGGGCATAACAATGATACGCGATCGATCTATTCAAGCGTCTTAATAACGAAATGGGATGATTCTGTTCAAGTGCTTATTAATAAAGTGCAATGCGTCTATTCAAAGACATAGCAATGAAACGCGAGATCTCTATTCAAGTAAACAACAATAAAGTGCTATAACTCTGTTCAAGGGCATAACAATGATGCGCGATCGATCTATTCAAGCTTCTTAATAACGAAATGGGATGTTCTGTTCAAGTGCTTATTAATAAAGTGCAATACGTCTGTTCAAGTGCTTATTAATAAAGTGCAATGCGTCTATTCAAAGACATAGCAATGAAACGCGAGATCTCTATTCAAGTAAACAACAATAAAGTGCTATAACTCTGTTCAAGGGCATAACAATGATACGCGATCGATCTATTCAAGCGTCTTAATAACGAAATGGGATGATTCTGTTCAAGTGCTTATTAATAAAGTGCAATACGTCTGTTCAAGTGCTTATTAATAAAGTGCAATACGTCTGTTCAAGTGCTTATTAGTAAAGTGCAATGGGTCTATTCAAAGACATAGCAATGAAACACGATATCTCTATTCAAGTAAACAACAATAAAGTGCTATAACTCTGTTCAAGGGCATAACAATGATACGCGATCGATCTATTCAAGCGTCTTAATAACGAAATGGGATGATTCTGTTCAAGTGCTTATTAATAAAGTGCAATACGTCTGTTCAAGTGCTTATTAATAAAGTGCAATACGTCTGTTCAAGTGCTTATTAGTAAAGTGCAATGGGTCTATTCAAAGACATAGCAATGAAACACGATATCTCTATTCAAGTAAACAACAATAAAGTGCTATAACTCTGTTCAAGGGCATAACAATGATACGCGATCGATCTATTCAAGCGTCTTAATAACGAAATGGGATGATTCTGTTCAAGTGCTTATTAATAAAGTGCAATACGTCTGTTCAAGTGCTTATTAATAAAGTGCAATACGTCTGTTCAAGTGCTTATTAGTAAAGTGCAATGGGTCTATTCAAAGACATAGCAATGAAACACGATATCTCTATTCAAGTAAACAACAATAAAGTGCTATAACTCTGTTCAAGGGCATAACAATGATACGCGATCGATCTATTCAAGCGTCTTAATAACGAAATGGGATGATTCTGTTCAAGTGCTTATTAATAAAGTGCAATACGTCTGTTCAAGTGCTTATTAATAAAGTGCAATACGTCTGTTCAAGTGCTTATTAGTAAAGTGTAATGGGTCTATTCAAAGACATAGCAATGAAACACGATATCTCTATTCAAGTAAACAACAATAAAGTGCTATAACTCTGTTCAAGGGCATAACAATGATACGCGATCGATCTATTCAAGCGTCTTAATAACGAAATGGGATGATTCTGTTCAAGTGCTTATTAATAAAGTGCAATACGTCTGTTCAAGTGCTTATTAATAAAGTGCAATACGTCTGTTCAAGTGCTTATTAGTAAAGTGCAATGGGTCTATTCAAAGACATAGCAATGAAACACGATATCTCTATTCAAGTAAACAACAATAAAGTGCTATAACTCTGTTCAAGGGCATAACAATGATACGCGATCGATCTATTCAAGCGTCTTAATAACGAAATGGGATGATTCTGTTCAAGTGCTTATTAATAAAGTGCAATACGTCTGTTCAAGTGCTTATTAATAAAGTGCAATACGTCTGTTCAAGTGCTTATTAGTAAAGTGCAATGGGTCTATTCAAAGACATAGCAATGAAACACGATATCTCTATTCAAGTAAACAACAATAAAGTGCTATAACTCTGTTCAAGGGCATAACAATGATGCGCGATCGATCTATTCAAGCGTCTTAATAACGAAATGGGATGATTCTGTTCAAGTGCTTATTAATAAAGTGCAATACGTCTGTTCAAGTGCTTATTAATAAAGTGCAATGCGTCTATTCAAAGACATAGCAATGAAACGCGAGATCTCTATTCAAGTAAACAACAATAACGTGCTATAACTCTGTTCAAGGGCATAACAATGAAGCGCGATATATCTATTGAAGTTGGGCTTGGAAAGGCCGCCGTCCGTCGGATGGGACGTTAAGCCGTGGCCCCGTGTGCGGGAGAGCCATACCCTGTGCACGTTAAAGAACACGATGGATGGCCTTGACGGGAGGCTACCATCTGTCTCCCAACAGCTGTTCCAGTGGATTCCCTCCCCCAACTTTCTCTGAGCCTTCGGGGTCCATGTGACCTGGCCATTTAGCCCATGGTGTGCAAAAAAGTGCCGCTCAGAGGTAAAATAACCCAACCCAACCCAATCTATTGAAGTGCTATAATAACTTGTGTCTACAACGAGCACTGGAAATAGGGAAGAGAAAATGTGATGAAAATAGGAAGCGAAAAAAAATTGATGATTCTGTTCAAGTGCTTATTAATAAAGTGCAATGCGTCTATTCAAAGACATAGCAATGAAACACGATATCTCTATTCAAGTAAACAACAATAAAGTGCTATAACTCTGTTCAAGAGCATAACAATGTTGCGCGATCGATCTATTCAAGCGTCTTAATAACGAAATGGGATGATTCTGTTCAAGTGCTTATTAATAAAGTGCAATGCGTCTATTCAAAGACATAGCAATGAAACGCGAGATCTCTATTCAAGTAAACAACAATAAAGTGCTATAACTCTGTTCAAGGGCATAACAATGATGCGCGATCGATCTATTCAAGCTTCTTAATAACGAAATGGGATGTTCTGTTCAAGTGCTTATTAATAAAGTGCAATACGTCTGTTCAAGTGCTTATTAATAAAGTGCAATGCGTCTATTCAAAGACATAGCAATGAAACGCGAGATCTCTATTCAAGTAAACAACAATAAAGTGCTATAACTCTGTTCAAGGGCATAACAATGATACGCGATCGATCTATTCAAGCGTCTTAATAACGAAATGGGATGATTCTGTTCAAGTGCTTATTAATAAAGTGCAATACGTCTGTTCAAGTGCTTATTAATAAAGTGCAATACGTCTGTTCAAGTGCTTATTAGTAAAGTGCAATGGGTCTATTCAAAGACATAGCAATGAAACACGATATCTCTATTCAAGTAAACAACAATAAAGTGCTATAACTCTGTTCAAGGGCATAACAATGATACGCGATCGATCTATTCAAGCGTCTTAATAACGAAATGGGATGATTCTGTTCAAGTGCTTATTAATAAAGTGCAATACGTCTGTTCAAGTGCTTATTAATAAAGTGCAATACGTCTGTTCAAGTGCTTATTAGTAAAGTGCAATGGGTCTATTCAAAGACATAGCAATGAAACACGATATCTCTATTCAAGTAAACAACAATAAAGTGCTATAACTCTGTTCAAGGGCATAACAATGATACGCGATCGATCTATTCAAGCGTCTTAATAACGAAATGGGATGATTCTGTTCAAGTGCTTATTAATAAAGTGCAATACGTCTGTTCAAGTGCTTATTAATAAAGTGCAATACGTCTGTTCAAGTGCTTATTAGTAAAGTGCAATGGGTCTATTCAAAGACATAGCAATGAAACACGATATCTCTATTCAAGTAAACAACAATAAAGTGCTATAACTCTGTTCAAGGGCATAACAATGATGCGCGATCGATCTATTCAAGCGTCTTAATAACGAAATGGGATGATTCTGTTCAAGTGCTTATTAATAAAGTGCAATACGTCTGTTCAAGTGCTTATTAATAAAGTGCAATGCGTCTATTCAAAGACATAGCAATGAAACGCGAGATCTCTATTCAAGTAAACAACAATAACGTGCTATAACTCTGTTCAAGGGCATAACAATGAAGCGCGATATATCTATTGAAGTTGGGCTTGGAAAGGCCGCCGTCCGTCGGATGGGACGTTAAGCCGTGGCCCCGTGTGCGGGAGAGCCATACCCTGTGCACGTTAAAGAACACGATGGATGGCCTTGACGGGAGGCTACCATCTGTCTCCCAACAGCTGTTCCAGTGGATCCCCTCCCCCAACTTTCTCTGAGCCTTCGGGGTCCATGTGACCTGGCCATTTAGCCCATGGTGTGCAAAAAAGTGCCGCTCAGAGGTAAAATAACCCAACCCAACCCAATCTATTGAAGTGCTATAATAACTTGTGTCTACAACGAGCACTGGAAATAGGGAAGAGAAAATGTGATGAAAATAGGAAGCGAAAAAAAATTGATGATTCTGTTCAAGTGCTTATTAATAAAGTGCAATGCGTCTATTCAAAGACATAGCAATGAAACACGATATCTCTATTCAAGTAAACAACAATAAAGTGCTATAACTCTGTTCAAGAGCATAACAATGATGCGCGATCGATCTATTCAAGCGTCTTAATAACGAAATGGGATGATTCTGTTCAAGTGCTTATTAATAAAGTGCAATGCGTCTATTCAAAGACATAGCAATGAAACGCGAGATCTCTATTCAAGTAAACAACAATAAAGTGCTATAACTCTGTTCAAGGGCATAACAATGATGCGCGATCGATCTATTCAAGCTTCTTAATAACGAAATGGGATGTTCTGTTCAAGTGCTTATTAATAAAGTGCAATATGTCTGTTCAAGTGCTTATTAATAAAGTGCAATGCGTCTATTCAAAGACATAGCAATGAAACGCGAGATCTCTATTCAAGTAAACAACAATAAAGTGCTATAACTCTGTTCAAGGGCATAACAATGATACGCGATCGATCTATTCAAGCGTCTTAATAACGAAATGGGATGATTCTGTTCAAGTGCTTATTAATAAAGTGCAATACGTCTGTTCAAGTGCTTATTAATAAAGTGCAATACGTCTGTTCAAGTGCTTATTAGTAAAGTGCAATGGGTCTATTCAAAGACATAGCAATGAAACACGATATCTCTATTCAAGTAAACAACAATAAAGTGCTATAACTCTGTTCAAGGGCATAACAATGATACGCGATCGATCTATTCAAGCGTCTTAATAACGAAATGGGATGATTCTGTTCAAGTGCTTATTAATAAAGTGCAATACGTCTGTTCAAGTGCTTATTAATAAAGTGCAATACGTCTGTTCAAGTGCTTATTAGTAAAGTGCAATGGGTCTATTCAAAGACATAGCAATGAAACACGATATCTCTATTCAAGTAAACAACAATAAAGTGCTATAACTCTGTTCAAGGGCATAACAATGATGCGCGATCGATCTATTCAAGCGTCTTAATAACGAAATGGGATGATTCTGTTCAAGTGCTTATTAATAAAGTGCAATACGTCTGTTCAAGTGCTTATTAATAAAGTGCAATGCGTCTATTCAAAGACATAGCAATGAAACGCGAGATCTCTATTGAAGTAAACAACAATAACGTGCTATAACTCTGTTCAAGGGCATAACAATGAAGCGCGATATATCTATTGAAGTTGGGCTTGGAAAGGCCGCCGTCCGTCGGATGGGACGTTAAGCCGTGGCCCCGTGTGCGGGAGAGCCATACCCTGTGCACGTTAAAGAACACGATGGATGGCCTTGACGGGAGGCTACCATCTGTCTCCCAACAGCTGTTCCAGTGGATCCCCTCCCCCAACCTTCTCTGAGCCTTCGGGGTCCATGTGACCTGGCCATTTAGCCCATGGTGTGCAAAAAAGTGCCGCTCAGAGGTAAAATAACCCAAACCAACCCAATCTATTGAAGTGCTATAATTACTTGTGTCTACAACGAGCACTGGAAATAGGGAAGAGAAAATGTGATGAAAATAGGAAGCGAAAAAAAATTGATGATTCTGTTCAAGTGCTTATTAATGAAGTGTGATGCCTCTTTTCAAATGCAGAATAGAAAGGATAATGTCTATAATATGGTACATGATTTTCAAGTTTTCTCCCTATCACCTAGAAATAGCTTCCAAATCACTCATCAATGTTTCTTGCCCCTCCCTCCCTCCAGAACAGTTAGATAAATCTAATCGGTATATTTTTTTACATCATTGAAAAAAAATGCGAGTATGAATTAATTATATTTCGATTTCATGTTAGCGCGCTTGGCTACTGATCTACGGGACCTGGGTTCGAGCCCCGGGTTAAGGCATGGTTGTGTGTGTTGTTTTTCTGCTGAGGTTCTGCCATCCTCTCAGACCTTCTACTGTGGCATATAAACTGACAGGCTCCTGTCAGACCTCTGTGGCAAGCAGCTGCTTGAGGGGGTATTTTTAACTTTTTTTTATACTCTAATCAAGAATAAAATAGCATCAGCAGATATTAAAAATAGACATTGCTGGGAAGGTTAATATATAATTCATTTATTGTGATCATAAAACACAAGATACAGGGTTCATCTCCGATAGCACCTGGTGACGTTTTGTTTTTTAAATCTAATTAAAAATAGTTAGTTATGTAATATATTTGCTTATATCGAATGATTCTTTTGACGTTTAAGCACTTCATCTGTGTTGCTGCGTTCTTCCGTTTCCGTTTGCCATAGTAAAATATCCTTTCGAACAAACGCGACGTAACACTGTCAGCTCTATTCTACTGAACGCTGAACGTTATTACGTGTTCCTCAAAGAATCTCTGCAAACAAGAGAATCTCTTCTGCTCTGCATGAAGCATCTGCGACCGGTATCAGCTGATCGAAGAATAATATTGATGAGAGCGCAGAACGAACTGCATCAGCAAACATTCCACTTTATCATCGGAAAATCATTTCACTATTATTTCGCAAGATTCATGGCATACCACGTGCAGCCATTAGCGAGCTGTTCCTCTACCAGCTGCACTCGCCTTTCACGAGTCACCTGTTTTCGAATCGATCTCCTCGACGACGGATTTTTGCTCCATCGTTTCCGACTGCGCGTGAGTATTTGCATCTGTGTGGGAATTCCCATTTCATTTCAGACTGACCCCTCTCAAGCTTAATCGAAGCTTCTGTGCAAGATTTTTCAAGAGTTGGGGTTTCCAATAGAGATTACAAATGCCAAGACTGTATGAAATTGGAATATTTCTAATTTTATCGAATTTTCTTGTGCAAAGTAATTAACTGGATAAAACGTCAAATATATTCAATAATCCGGAAGTGTAAAAGTTTGACCTCTTTACCTATGGGTCGTCTTTTGCGAAGTTCCTCTAAAATCAGAGTGAGTCGTGGATCTGTATTCAAGAAAGCAGAGCCTTGTGCGCACTCTGAGAGTACTGACAAACTTCTCCAGTCTACCCCTAACAGCCATAAGAAAGTTCTCTGAAGTAGCTTGCCATCTAGCCCATTGCACTGCACAAAAGAGTTGCTTAATATTAAAACAGATATTAGAATCTTGAGCTATTCCAATGTTCAGAATGAAACTTTAATAATAATCAGCTTGCTCCATCAAAAAAATGGCATTTTAGCAATAAAGATTCAGGTACCAACACTAATTGTATTCACGTATCGTAAAATTTCCTTTCGGTTAGCAAGGTTGTGTGGGGAACCTCATTTTAATGAATTGCTTTACAAACGCTATGAACATATAAAATGCTACACCAAGGGCTGGATTGTTTCACTTCTGAACTGCATTTTTTTGTCACGCAATAGGCTAAATGACCAGGTCACAAAGACCCCAAGGGTTAAGAGATGAGTAGTGGAGGGGAAGTACTGGACAGCTAGATGTTAGGAGACAGATGGAAGTTATCTATCAAGTCCATCCAAGCGTGTTCTTTAACGTATAATATAATACTTATATACGTATATATAAGTAGGGTATGGCTCTCCTGCAAACGGAGCCATAGCGCTACTTGTCATCCGACGAAGGCGACCTTTCCAAGCGCAATAGGTAATGATTGCAATTTTCACCGATGAGAAGATAAATCTCAATGCTGATACAGGTGGGACTCGACTCTTGATACTACAGATTATCAGTCTGGTGCGCTACCAACTGAGACAACCCCAGCCTCAAATATTACTCTGAAACAATGACTTACATCAAAATTATACCGACCCCTCGATTTACACGGTACTCAGTTTATACGGTTTCGGTTTTACATTGCCAAATGGTTTCGGTTTATCTGGATAAAACGGTTTTAGTTTTACATAATATTGATTAATCAATTTGAAAGCATGGTCAAAATAATACAAGCAATTTCGACTTACACGGTTATAGACTCCGTTTCACACCATACGGATTGAGTTTTTTTTTTTGTTTATATAGTTATGATCCATATTAAGAAGTTGTTGTTGGGTTGTTTTACCTCTGAGCGGCACTTTTTTGCACACCAAGGGCTAAATGGCCAGGTCACATGAACCCCGAAGGCTCAGAGAAGGTTGGGGGAGGGGACCCACTGGAACAGCTGTTGGGAGACAAATGGTAGCCTCCCGTCAAGGCCATCCAGCGTGTTCTTTAACGTGCACAGGGTATGGCTCTCCCGCACACGGGGCCACGGCTTAACGTCCCATCCGACGGACGGCGGCCTTTCCAAACCCATATTAAGAAGTAGCAATGACATAGCGTCAAGGGAGATTATTAGACAGTCATCCCAAAGTTTAAAACAACTAAATGGTTTTAATTGATACCATTTATATATCTTAATAATATATAATAGAAGGAATAATATAATAGTAAATTCCTATATTAATGAAAGTGTCATCTAAGTTATATTTATATTCTTTCGCTAAAATTATATTCTTGCTATTGTAATGCAATCTGTTCCGCTATTAATGAAATGAAGCTTATTTCTAATCGAGATCTAACTTTTCTAGATTGAATTTTTCGGACTATTGAAAACCATATTTTATCACTTTTTAACAACACGTTTAACTTTGCAAACTCTTATATAGGCTACATAATGCTGATTCGTAAAATGTGATATAAATAGTAATTTTACAAAATAAAGCATTAAGTGTTGTTACAAATGCTTAATTTCTAATTAATATTCAGTTCACAAATATCCTTCTTTCACATTTCGTTTTCAATTTCGATAGTGTACGTCTACATTATTAATGAATATTTTTCGTGACCAAAACGAAATATATGAGAAATTAATCTAAGCTTATCCAAATTAGTGCAAACAAAGTACAAAATAATGCTACATTCATCTTTACTATTAATGCTGAACTGAAATTTGAGACTTGCAATGTACGTTTTATTCAAAACAAGATTTTTTTTCGGAATTTCTCCCCCTTTTTATCCATAAGGTGTTGGTTTTGATTTACACGGTGATTCTTAAGGCGAATCTTTAGGGAGGTGTAATTGCTTATGAAACGTTGTGTTCAAAGGAAACAAATCTTCTGAAGAGAACGAACTCTGCTTGGAGGAAGTCCTGTTTTAAGAGTATTTTATTAAGGAAGAAACTTTTCCTACACAAAGGACGCAAATAACCTAGAAGCTATATTAGGTTTGTCCTGGTTTCTCATACAACATACAAAATTACACAAGGACATAGCCGCTGCTGTAATAGTCATATTTAATATATAGACATCGGAAACAAGTAGCAGAAAGTTCCAAGGTTGACGACGACATCATTTCGAAACAAATCTATCCGTTTTAAAGATTTTGAGATTTTTTCAACAAGTAGCAGCAAAACACTGTTTGAATTCAGAACATAAGCGCAAACTTTTTTTGCTTTAAACCTTCGGCATTTCACATCAGAATCATTTACATCTTATCTGTAAGCATTTAGTTCCGCTCTGACTGCATTGCTGATTATTTCTTCCATTTTCACTGCAAAGCTCATCGAGAGCATTAAGCTGCTCCTCTCGTCTCTAAGGACACAATGCATTTAGAGAGTGGTCCCTTCAAATCAGGGCTTCTGCTTTTATAGGGCGGAGAGATTTCTCCGATTTCAATTGGATTTCTTTCAATTGTGTGAAGATCGAAGGTTTCACATTACCTGATTCGACGTCATATCGATTGAAATAATATGCTTTTCATTCCCAACAGCAGAAAACGTTTGTGCAGCAAAAGTGGACTTAACGATATATCCTCAATTTCAACTTTCAAGTTAAAAAAGATAGTTTCACTTTGGATTCGCGAAGCGATGTCCACAAAAGAGATAGTAATCGATCATTTTGTGATACGTATACAGTTATATTATCGCCTAGCTTTTTTAGGCAAATTTTGCTTCTTTTTAACGCAAATGGTGCCAATAGATTAACCGAGAAGTAACTGCAGTTTGTGTTCTATAGCACGAAAAACGAAATCATTGATTTAACAGAGAAAAACGACGAATTGCACAAGCTCTTCTGCATGTGCACTTTGTTCACGCCACTTAACTCTGTTTCGTCATTGCCTTTATCTACCTATAACTGATTACCACAGCCGACCTAAAGCAGATCAAGATGGAGAGGGATTACTGCGATGGGAAAGGTCACTGAGGGCATTACACCGTTAATGCCTCTTGGAGCATCGACCTGTGGAAATAGTAAAACGAAGCGTGAAGCAAAACATTACTTCTCTCGCAGGTAACGCAACACATTATCAGCCTTCGGTGAACGTCGCACCTATTTCTCGTCATCATTTCGGTTTAGTGCAGCGATTACCTACGATGTGAATAAAAAGATTGAAAGCAATCAACTATATTTAAAAATATCTAGTAAAAGATTGTAAAAGTAGATGCGGTATGGATATCGGTGGATAAGGAATGAGACCAGTTGGGAGAAAACAATAAGCGTGATCCTTCTCCCTGAAGTACCTGTTACATCCTTTCTATATATTTATCCTTTTTATCTCTATCGCCGTCACTAGTAGAGCAGGGCCGGATCTAGGAGGGGGGAAAAGGGCAAAGGGGCCATATTTCCCCTTTCAGGATGCGAATAAAGGTAAAAGAGGCAAGAAAATAATTAAACTTATTTATATTTCACGCATTTTTCAAGAAATTTTTTAAAACCCGTAAAACTCAGGGGGGAATGATATATTGCAGTTGAAATCAAGTGTCTTCCTCCCTCTTTTATATGTTTTCAGCTCGATTGAGTTTCTTAACCCCCCCCCCCCCCTCCGTCTATTTTTTTTCTAGATCCGGGCCTATAGTAGAGTAATGAAATTCTACGCCATGTGTTAATTTTCACTGTTTTGTTACGAAAACGAAAGAGTACCGCTAATGGGATAGTATTAAGTTCAGATTTAAAATTCGCAATATTTGTGCTAAAAAGGCAGCAAGATGGTCAGAAACACACAAAATTAATATATATACGCATGCATTATTTCTTCCCTTCATTTCAAAATAAAGTGTAAAGTACGATACGTCTATTTCATGATTTTCGAGTTTTCACCTTCACAACTTACTTTTCTATTAATTAGGACACAGTTTTAAATATTTTTAAAATTCCGCAGAAAGTCCCTTTAGCCCTACTACTATGCCCTTTTTCACTCTGGAGATGCCAAAGTTGTTGACATAAGAAAGGACGTTGAGATAATCAGCGCCTCTGTAAATAAATAAAAATAAAAAGTCCCTCAAGCAGCTGCTTGCCACAGAGGTCTGACAAGAGCCTATCAGTTTATACGCCATAGTAGAAGATCTGTGAGGAAGACGAGACCTCAGCAGAAAGACAACAGACAACCAGGAGTCGAACCCAGGTCCCTTTGATCAATAGCCAAGTAGCTAACAATTGATGCCGGGTTGTTGGGTTGTTTTACCTCTGAGCGGCACTTTTTTGCACACCATGGGCTAAATGGCCAGGTCATATGGACCCCGAAGGCTCAGAGAAGGTTGGGGGAGGGGACCCACTGGAACAGCTGTTGGGAGACAGATGGTAGCCTCCCGTCAAGGCGATCCAGCGTGTTCTTTAACGTGCACAGGGTATGTCTCTCCCGCACACGGGGCCACGGCTTAACG
Organism: Ryuthela nishihirai; assembly: GCA_038380435.1. NCBI lineage: Eukaryota > Metazoa > Arthropoda > Arachnida > Araneae > Heptathelidae > Ryuthela > Ryuthela nishihirai. Next base: position 45,878,919 of record JAWZYU010000005.1, read on the forward strand.
TCCCATCCGACGGACGGCGGCCTTTCCAAGCCCATCGGTGTCCCCTACTGACCGTGGGCAGGGCGGGGTATTTTTGCGGAGATAAATCTCAACGCTGACCCAGCTGGGACTCGAACCTGGGAAGTACAGATTACGAGCCTGGCGCGCTACCGACTGAGCCACCCCCGCCCCATTGCTGCCGGGACTTTTAAGAATCTATGGAGAGTGTGAAAAATAGGTATATGCACCTAAAGACTACAAATTAGACTGTATAATAGTTTGGTTCTTTCTAGGGTTAGTTATGGTAGTGAAACTTGAACCCTTTGTAAGCTAGATAACACGAAACCAGATGCTTTTGATTCTAGATCATTAGGTGGTTCAACTTTGTAAGTAATGAAGAGGTTATGCAAAGGAGTCGGCAACCTCCTTTTAGTAGCATATTGTGCAGAGAGAGACTCTGTTACAATTATTAAATTTGAAACCGTCTCAAATGGTTTCACCGCAGAATCATTAGGATATGTGAATTTTAATTATGTGCACCCTTATATTTATGTGCAAACCATGCAGAGCCCTTTTTTACAACTAAAAAATGTTAGAGTAAAGCTTAAAATTGTTTAACGATTTAAAAAATATATCTTTGGAATTTATAATTGGTCTTTGTTGTGCCTTAGGATGTAATCTAGAGTGAAAAAAATAAAATGACATCTGAGTACCATACACTTCAACACTTTTGGCTAAAGTACCATAATTGTAAAAAATATTTTTCTTTGCTTTTGAACACTTAGTTGTGGTATTAATTTTTAATCTGAATAAATATTATAATTTAAACTTTTGTCTGAGAGTGGGTTAGTACTGTCTCAAAATAGTTAACAACAAATATTTATTATTAATTAATTAGTGAAAGGAAAACAAATGAATTTTAAAATCGTTACATTTTATTTAAATATAAAATGTCAGGAAAGCAACACTAATTATTGCTGTGTACAACTCTGTATATACACTGCTGGCCATTAAAAGTGCATCATCAGGAAAGACAAGAAATATCAAAGCCACATTTAGTGAATACATAGCTTATGCTACAAGGATCAAATGATTACAAATACAACTCGGTTAAACTTGTGGAATACAAAGAAATCAGTATTTTGTGTAGCCACCATGAGCGGCAATAACTGCTGCTACACGGTCTTGGCAATGAGAGGATGAGACGTCGGATGCGAGTTTGAGGAATGTCAGTCCATGCAGTTTCGATACGTAGCCAAAGTTCATCTGTTGTAGTAGCTGCTGGTGTCTAGTGTGCTAGTCATCGAGAGATCATGGACCAGACATGTTCAATTGAGGACAGATCCGGTGAATGCACAGGCCAAGGCAGAAGTGTCACATGGCGTCTATCCAAGAATTGTTGGACGATCCATGCCACATGTGGTCGGGCATTGTCCTGTTGGTAAATGGCACCAGAGAGCCCCTGAAGATAAGGTACGACCACAGCTCCAACACCTCAGTGATGTAACGCTGGCTGTTCAAAGTACCAGTAATGCGTACGGGGCACGTGCATGAGTGGAGTCCAATGGCCCCCCATACCATAACACCAGCGGCTGGACCTGTATGGCGCTGCATCATGCATGTCTCATTGAGCCTGTCGCCTCGGTACCACCAGATACGGATTCGTCCCTCACGGTGCTGCATACTGAAGTGGGATTCGTCTGAAAAGATGATGCGATGCCCTTCGCCCATCCATGCGCAATGTTTTTGGCGCCATTGCAGTCACATACGCCTGTGTTGTAGAGTCAATGATAATCGAAGCAATGGTCACCTAGCAAAGATGTCCCAATGCTGCATATGACATTGAACCATACGTGCGGACACTAGTTGATGTGCAACACACCCTAACTGTTGAGTTAAGATGTTTGATGTGGCTGTACGATCATTCATAGCCATGCACACGAGATGTCTGTCCTCTCGTTCGTTTGTGTGACAGGGCCGTTGAGATCCCTCACGTCCGTGAGTTCGTTCCTCCTCTACCCACTGACGCCATATTATCATCACTGTGGCAGCATTCCGTCCAACATGAGCACCAATGTCCCGGTACGATAATCCGCCTTCCCGTAATCCCACAATTCTCCCTTGATCAAAGTCGGAAACCTGGTCGTGTGGATGCCGTGTTCTTCGACTGGGCATACTTAATCCTTTAGTGTGCAAGATCTGCGAGCAAACACAATTCCAGTGCTTTACACCGGCTCTTTGTAATCTCCTCTCATACCACTTCCAGGGGGCGTTACTGTCACACATGATGTGCGGATGTGCTGCGCTTTGAATCATTTACATGTTCTTCCATGGGCTACCCATCTTGCATATTTCGGGACAACGATATATACGACAATGATAAGGTTCTTCCTGGTGTTGCACTATTAATGGCCAGTAGTGTATATATATATATAAATACTATTGGAATGATTCTTCTAGTAAATATTTCAATTTCTTAAAATCTATTGCAACCCCCCCCCCCCGAAAAATAAATCACAAAAAAAAAATTGAAAAATAATCAAATTTGGAAGCACTGTATAATTAGGAATATGTAATAAACAGTAAAAGTTTCACGAACATAATAAAACTTCTTGACGTGGATGCTTCGCGAATTGTTGGTAACTTCTGAATTGCCAATATGTTACGTAAATGCTTCTAAAGAAGGCATTTATGGAGAAATTCTGAATTTGTCGTAAGTGTAGATGTCGTCACAGCAAACTGAAACTCCCTAGAAAGAGAAAACGTTCGCGACCTATAATAGCTGTTTGTTTGTAGCAAAATGCTCTACGATCTTATTCTTCAATTTTACTCTTTTTCAAATGACCTTTGTGACTTCTATCAAATAATACGTACTTAGAGCTCGCGAAAAACATTCCGGTCACCTTGATATCGCATAAGAGCTATTAATCAATTGAGTTGGATAGCAGCTATCATTTGAAGAAAATTATTTCTGGACTTTTGATGCATACTGTAAAACAGTTCGAAAGATGGATAATCGGAAAAAAGAAAAAAAAAAACTGATATCGACGTAAAAAACTTTATCTCCATTTTTTTATGAAAATTTCGAAATTAAACAACTCTAGTTGCTGTGATTTCACAAAGGATGATGATTATACTGAAGGAAAAATGATTTTCAGAGTTGTCTAGACTAAAGCCATGTGAGGAACATATTTTTGCTTTTGTTAGTAGTCTGGAGCACGCTGCTATGAAATAAGAATTCGAGACGACTTCGTGACGAAGGAAAAACTGCAAAATTAATGATCTGTTGTAAAAATAACTTCTCATATAAATTGTTGATAATAGCGTTGGTCGCTTTAGAAATCTAGGTGGATAGACTCCTATGGAAATCCTTGATTAGTTATTTTGTCTTTTCTTAACTTTTATCTTTGCTTTATTTTCTGAGCTTTGTTCTTAAGCTATGGCTCCAAATAATCTTGATTGATTTGAAAGTAAGAATTTGGGATTCATATGGGAAGGAATTTAACCAGATAGCTTTCGGAACATTGTAGACGGGGATAAGTTAAGAGCATTTAGTTGATCTAAGTGCTTCCAAGGATGATATTCGTTTCTCATGAATAGATGTTGCAGAAAATGTGGGAGGTGTCCACATTGAGGGTTCTCGAAACGAAATGGATAGCATTATTTAATGTAATGTCATTCTTCTTCTCTCCTGCGGATAATCAGATACTTTGCGGATTATTTGTTTAAATTATTAGGTAACCAATATGAATATAAATAAATAATAATAATAATTGCAGATCTAGAGGAAGCTGTAATTGAGATCATTAACAATGTGGAGAGTCTTTTCCCATAACTGAAGTAGATGATGAGAAAAGTTGCTGAGCGAAAACGGAAGTGGTGTACTTAAGGGTGCAAGGATTGTGAGTTAACTACCCTCACTTGAGGGTTTCAGTATTATATTTTCTAAGGCAGTCTTCGAAAAGCAGACTCAAGTACGTCAAATAACCCTCCCTCCATTGGATATTCTGGGTACTCTATTGGAGAGGGAAAGATTATGATAAGGCTAAATCTAAGACAGCTGTTATTTGGCGATTATATTAATCGTTTTTCTAACTGTTAGAGTCAGTAATGTAATGGGAGGAACAAATGAAAGGGCAATGGGGAGACTGATACTGCGCAGTTGACGCTTCTGCAATCCTCTTAGATCATTGGTCAATTGATAAGTGATTGACAGGTCATTGATCTCTGATCTTTGAGAATTGTCGACTTCTCCTCTCCATTGTTTGTCAGTGGTCAATGGCTATGGTGATGGTTCTCAACCCACAGTCGAAACAGAATTAGGACAGGGAATGGCAGTGGGCAACTCTATTGGGAGCTCCACATCAAAGCATTTGGAATTTTTTTAACATTCTTTATACGTAGAGGTGATTGTCCACTTCCATTGGGCTGTCGTCTTTCCTCTGCCAGAGATAAATGATGTGAGAACCATGCCATTAAAACGGTTCATAGCCTATTAATATTCGATGGTTATTAAACACTAATAAATATCTACACGCGACGATTTATCCTAAGAAAAGGTAGCAAAAATCATTGAGATTTCCAAGCAAAAAGTTTGGAACAGAGAGCATTTAAAAAGGAAAGAACTTTCTTCTGAGGAAATCGTCAAAAGAAAAATAAAGATCTTGATGTCCTCAATCTTCCTGCAACAGAGAATGCAGCCAGTTACTCCTCAGTATCTGATTCATAAATCTACTTATCCACCAAATAGCAGGAATTACCTTAGCAGACGACGGTTGCCTTCTTAGATCGTTTGAGAGGTGAAGAGGGCGTAAATGAATTACGAAATGTTAGAAAATTCGACTTAAAAGGATTATCTGGCGTAACGTTAATCTTGTTACTGCATCTCGGATGGTGCAATCTGTGAAAGAGGACACCTGGTATCGAAAGACTCCAATAGTGAAGGCTTCTTACCCGATATCTTGCATCGGTAAAAGCTCGTGATATTAAGGTTACTTTTATATTGAAGAGTGAAGGCTGATGTATCGCAATTTAAGCTGATGTATCGCAATTTAATGTTTTAATGTTGTTATTATCTCTTCTGAACAACACCTCACGTTTCTTTGCGAACAAAATTTAGGAACTTTTGAAAACTTTGAAGGGTGTCTTTAGAACAAGATTCTAAATCTTAATGATGAAATAAATGTAAAAGATAAATAAGACATCAATATTTTTATTTATTTCTGCTTACATTAAGTGCAAAAGAAATCTATATGATTTTTGCAGCTGAAACATGTTTGCTCATAAGAACCACGACACAATCATAAAATATATCTACGGTGATCATTGTTTTTCAAAAAAAATGTAAGACACTTATTGAAAAATACATTTTCCGCCAATTTTTGTCATTAATACTATATATATATATTTTTTTAAGTGTATAAATATTATAGCTGTGTGTTATTAATTGCTTAATCATAAAAAATAAATAAAAATAAATATCCCCTCAAGCAGCTGCTTGCCACAGAGGTCTGACAGGAGCCTGTCAGTTTATATGCCACAGTAGAAGATCTGAGAGGATGGCAGGATCTCAGCAGAAAACAACACGAACATCCATGCCTTACCCGGGGCTCGAACCCAGTTCCCGTATATCAGTAGCCAAGCGAGCTAACCACTCGGCCACGGGACGACTGCTTAATCATATCAACAATAATTAAGAAAAATTAACCAAAATCAGAGGCAAAAAACAGATCGATTTTTATTTGGTATCAAAAAGATAGGACATTTAAAGGACAGAATAAAAAAAAATGTAGCGAAAAAGGTTTAAAGGACAGAATAAAAAATGTAGGAAAAAAGGTGTTTTTGAATTTTTTATAAATATGTGCGACAACGCCTTAAACTATAAGAATGTCCTATAAAATATAGGAAGAATGATTAGCGTAATGTATACCACATCATAAATACAGAAAAGGCACTCTAGATTAGTAAAATTCTTCAATTTCTAACATAATTCCTAGATATGTCCTTGAATTAAAAATTCTCAATTTTACCAAGTGGACAATATAGTTAATTGCTCCATAATAGATGACTTAACCGTTAACATTGCACCCTGGCATAATGTGAATCGCTTAATTTTGCAAATTACTCAATGACTTGTTTTGATTCTACTACATTTGCAATTTAAAACTGAACATTTATATTGAAATTCTCCCCCTGCGATCTATGTACAATTACTTGTATTCCTTGTAGGCAGTCACTCAAAGCCAGAGGTGAAAAGAGAACATTTTTTGGTGGAAGTTGTGAGTTGGGGGGGGGACAGGTTTTTTTTTAACATGCGACGAAATAATAATACATTTTTACTTATTTACTTTAAAAAATTATAAATCAAAAAATTAATTTAATTCCATTAACGAGCAGTGCACTTAACACCCCTGATCAAAGCCGTGTGTGTGTATATATATATATGTATATATATATATAAACATAAAAAAATATATATATATGCATATAAACAAATAATGGCAAAAAATTATAAAAGAAACTCCATATCTCACCATGATTTAAATCCGGAACCCAGGGATTTCAGTGCTGTAGCGTATGAATGCGATAAACACTGTAGCATCGAGGTGCCGAAAGGGAAGTTTTCATCCTATTAATCCCCTAACTATTCCTTTCCTTTCACCAAATGTTATTAATATTCCCTTCTGTAAATAATTTTAAATCTACTGCGGTTGATAAGCACAACTGATGCAAAATAATTCGACTTTTTCCTTTATCTGCGTATGTATTGAATATAAACCCACTGGACTGGACAGATATATGGCTCTGAGCTTGATTATGGATCCTGATTTTGCTGCACTGGTGGGCTTCTGTGGAGAGAAAATCTTCCGCTGTGTTTTCTGTTTGTTTGTGGGTTGACAGCCTCAAGTGAATAGATTCACAGGATATGTTTATCAGCTAGAGGATAATCCTGAGCAGAGGTCATCGCAGGCACCTGAACTCTTTGTTTCTATTGGCATCGTCAAATTCTACATTGGAGGAAGTCTTCCAGTGTAGATGGCTTCAGCCTTTAGTGGTAGGGGAACGGGTCTTTCCAAAATGTCTGCGATTAGGGAGCTGTTGGATGTTGTCGGCATTCCCTCTCTCAATAAACATAGTATCTTTAAACATCCCACTAACCATTTTCTCTCCATAGGTAGTTAAAATGTGAGGACTCTGCACAGAGCTTTTTCTCTTGATGTCCTCACACAAGAATTCTACCATTATAATTTAGATATTCTCGGCTTGCAAGAGACCAGATGGACAGATAAAGGTCAGATTCTTAAAAATAATCTTAAATTTCTCTTTTCAGGGAGGGACGACAATACGCATCACCAAGGCGTGGGTCTGCTTCTCAGCAGACAAGCTAGTGATGCTCTTCTAGGATATGAGTGCATAAATGAAAGGTTTCTTACAGCACAACTTCAGGATGTATTGAATTCTCTCAAGAAAGGAGATATTACCCTTGTTCTAGGTAACTTCAATGCCAAAGTTGGTACGGACTCTGACCTTTGGGATGAGTGATAGGCCCATTTGGTATTGGTAGCTGCAACGTCTCCTACAGATAAGTAAACTCAATGGTTTCAGAATAACTAACACTTATTACAAACACCGCGACATACATAAGTACACATGGGTTTCACCTGATGGGCTGCATAAGAATATGATTGATTATATCGCACCCCGGCAAGAAAAGTGACATAACTCAAAAAAATGCGTATTTTGAGGTTATGTCAGTGATAAATAGGTATTGTGTTCCTCTACGTGAACGAAAAACGTCACATCTCTAACTCGCAAATTAACCGCCAGGGAGCAGTTGTGTCAGTTTTACTTTTAGGCTACTTCACAGTTTTATTGATTTCTTTAATTTGTTATTTCTCAAATACTGCATTTTTGAGTTATGTCACTTTTCTTGCCGGGGTGCGATATATTAATTAGCAGCAAATGGGCTAGTTCTATTAGGAATACCAGGTCATATAGGGGAGCTGAAATTGGATCTGACACCTTGTTAAAACTGTCTTGCAACTTAAACTTAAAAAGTGTTGTGCTAGGGTTAAAAAATTTACCTTTAATACTGAAGCTCTGAAAGACCCAGTTATAGATAGCTAAAGCTTACCATGACAGGTTACTTAGTCATTATGACAGTCATGGTTTGCTTACCACTGAAGTTGTGGAAGAATGGGACCATTTTAAACAGGCTTTTTCGGAAACTAACAGTACTCTTTTAGGAAAAACGGAGCAGAGGAGACAGAATTATTTCAGTGCTCAGGCACTTGAGCTTATTTCAGAAAGAAAGAACGGCAGGAATGTCCTTATTCAATAACCTACTAGTCCTAACATAAAGCATTACAGAGAGCTTAATAAACATGTAAAGGATCAGTTAGCTGCTGATAAGAATCTTTGGCATGATGGCTTGGCTGACAAAGCCGAGGAAGCAGTTAGACAGCACAACAGCAGAGAGCTGTACCAGATAGTTAATGTTTTGTGTGGTAGAAAACGAACAGGTATACAGGAATTGAAGGATAAACAAGGTAACGTTATAAAAGGTGAGGATTCTGTCATGGCTAGGTGGGCTGAGCATTTCAGTGATGTTCTAAACAATGTGGTTAGTTCTACTCCCATTGTTTGCAATGGTGATAGATGCATTGGTGGCTTTAATGTTAGCCCTATGACACAAGCTGAAGTTATTTTGGCTGTTTCTAAACTTAAACTTCATAAATCCCCAGGTGTAGATGAAATTACTACGGAAATGCTTAGAGCTGGGAATGTTTCAGTACTACTTGGATGACTAAAATTCTGAATATCTTTTATGATAAAGGCATGGTTCCTAAATATTTTACCAGAGCTATTGTTATCCCTATTTTCAAAAAAGGTGATCGCAGTTCTTGTGATAACTATAGGGGTATCAGCCTACTCTCTGTTCCAGGTACAGTTCTTTCCATGATTGTGCTTAATAGAATTAACAATCTGATTGACAGTCAATTGCGTGATGAGCAATGTGGATTCAGAAGTGGTAGGGGATGTGTGGATCAGACATTTTCACTTAGGGAGATTCTTGAGAAACGTTTAGAGTTTAAGAAACCTTTGGTTGCTAGCTTTGTTGATTTCAAAAAGGCTTTCGACTCTGCTGATCGTCATAAGTTGTGATTGATAGTGAGATGATATGGTATGCCAGACATTAGTTAATATAATGAAAGCTCTCTATAATAAGACTGAGTCGTGTGTGAGAGTTGGTAAAGGTTATAGCAGTTGGTTTAGAATAACTTCTGTATTCGACAAGGGGGCATTTTGTCTCCTTTTCTCATTAGTTTGGTTATTAATTATGTTAAGCGAAATTCACTTCAAGGGAAAGATTTTGACCTTAAATGAGCTGGTGATACGAAAATTTCTGATTTAGATTTTGCTGATGATTTAGCCCTTTTGGCAAATAATGTTGATGAGATGATTTCTTTCATTCGAGCTGTTGATGAAACTGGTAGTAGAGTAGGTTTGGTTATAAACAGAGAGAAAACTAAAGTGATGAAAATTGGTCAGGCAGGCTGTGATTCAGTTAATCTGAATGGTTGCAGTCTTGAACAGGTGTCACAGTTTAATTATCTTGGGAAATATGTAACAGATAATGGTGATGTGCGGCATGAGATTAACAGATGAATAGGGATTGCTACCGGGACTTTTAAGAATCTATGGGGAGTGTGGAGAAATAGGCGTATACACCTAAAGACTAAAATTAGACTGTATAATAGTTTGGTTCTTTCTGGGGCTGGTTATGGTAGTGAAACTTGGACACTTGTAAACAAGATAACAGGAAACTAGATGCTTTTGATTCCAGATGCTTACACAGTAACTTGGACATTAGGTGGTTCAACTTTGTAACTAATGATGAGGTTAGGCAAAGGAGTTTGCCACCTCCTTTAAGCATCATATTTTGCAGAGAGAGACACCGTTGGTTTGGCCATGTTGCCCGTATGAATAATTATACATTGGCGAATAAGGTTATGAACAGTGTGCCTAAAGGCCTCAGAAAGAGGGGGAGACCTAGGATGCGGTAGGCAGACAGTGTCAAACAAGATCTTGTTAATTCTAATTGTATAAAAATGGTCCCCTTGCTGGGTTCCAATTGGTGTGCAGTGGCCAGATGCAGTATATGTAGCTCAGGACAGACTTGCTTGGAGAACTAAATTGCACGGTGTGGTTGGACCTTCGTAGCCCATGGCTGCTTGAGGATGATGATGATTAAATATATTCAGACAATCAAATCTATGAATATTCAGGAGGAATTTTATATTTTGTTTAATTAGTTTCATACAAGAAATCGAAAGAAAATGAGTTTTAATTAGCGTATAAAAAACTTTTAAAAATCAAAATTGCTTATTTGTTAATAGACCCAAAAGAATTCGATCCTTTGAAAGAAGTACTGCTGAGCTGATCAGATTAATACAAACGTGAACTCAAAAGTCTCAGACATTAAGTACACACCTTATTTGACATCGTTTAAACAGGCAAAGATCTTTTCGAATGGTTTAATGACACATAAAACAGTTTTCATATTAAGGGACAAGCTTTTATAGTAAAGGCAGGTGCTATGTGCTAATAATTTAAACTTCTGTTGCCCCTAAGGCAGTGTGATATTTGTTCGGAAGTGAATTATAATTTCAAGCCTTCAGTGAATTGCAACGTAGCATAATGCCGGTAAGTGCAACAACTGGGAGTTATATTTCCGAAATCCCTTTCAGTTGCGTGATCTTTATTTTTGCAGTTCCCAGAATGCCCCCTAACTTAATTATCCTGCCTCGTGAGAGTAATGCTCATTTGGTGGAATGCTGCAACTGCGATTCTTTGCTGAGTTAATTTCTATTTTCAAAGGAATCGGTGACGAATAAAAAGAACCGAAATATTTCAGTGTTCCTACCTTTATAAGTGCTTTTCATAAGACTTCAAAAACACCATTTAGAAATGTTGCAAAAACACAAGGGAATGAAAAAAATGTCTTTTCAATTGCTTAAACTGGCAAATGCTCATTGCTTCTGTTTCGAAAGGTTTAATGACTTGGAAGGCAGTTGTTACAGTAAGAGTTAACTTTAAATTGCAACGTTTTCGAAAGAAGAAAGGGAAGCCTTATTTAATTGAACAGTAAAGCGAAGCTCAAAGGAGCTTGAATGAAGAAATTGTGCTCCTTAAATGTTTGTTACGGGAAAACAATACATTGAGTGAGATTGAATTTTGGGGAAAAGAGTAAAGAAGACAAATTAGTATGAGAGGAGTAGGGGGAAATATGGAACCTAATGGGAAAAGGAATAAAATGTTTAATAGTAAATAAATAAAAGAATTAAAAGAAATCTGCTTCGAAATCAAAGAATTGTTATGAATTTTTATAGAAAAATTGACCGTGAGTTTAAAAAAATTGTTTACCGACAAAAATTATAAATGAACTAATTTAATTACGTAGGCAACCAGATCACAAGCGAACAACAATATAATCTAAACACAAATTTGTGTACTATCAGCACGAATCATCAAGAGAAAACTTCACAAATCTTGACTACATTTAAAATAGTTGTATTAAAATTCTTACAAATTGTATTCAAATCATAAAGAGAATCTTTATACAATATTCATCAAGCTACACAATTATTTTTGTGAATAAATTTACAAGTTACCAAGTTTCACCTTACCAATTCTTTGCATACATTAGATCACCATACATTAGACGATGAACTGTTCCTTATGAAGAAATTAAAGCCAGCCAGCCACTTACTCGACTAAACATATTGCTTCTCTGGTTTGATCGCCAAGTTTCTTGAACAACCTTCACTAAGATTAACACAAATGATGCACTTTCGGCTACAACCGAAAACTTTTCGAATCTAAACACCGTTATTATTTCAAGTCTCTGTCTGTTCTAATAGCTAGTGACGCAATTCTCACATTGAGGCACACGCGAGCGTCAAATGACACATCAATCATGGTTCCACTGTTGCTCGTTCACCTGTCATTACAGAAAGTCAAGACGTTTCAGAGTTGTAAATATCGTAGGACAATATGAGCATTGCACACTTTCAGTTGGTGCTTCTAAAAAATTAATTTTGTTTCACCAATTCTGAGCACACTATTCTACGAGAATATCGTCGTCAGAAAGCCGATACACAATATACACAATGCTTGACTCTGAGAATCCACTGACACTATCCAAAATTAATGATTCAGGTAAATTTTGCTAAACTTTATTTAATTTTCGTTAAACTAAGATTAGAACATTCTGGAGAAATATTAATCACGTTTGTTTTGTTCGATTTAAAATGATAAAAATAAAATTACCTTCTAGAAATAATAAATGTTATTTCTGTGTTCAAATACCTTTTATTTGCATTGTTACTGCTAGAAAAGTAGAGGTAACTATTAAATACTGCTGCTTGGGTTTCAAAGCGATTGAATTCAAAGGGACCAAATTCATAGGCAAAACCTTTTCTTTCAAAAGCATACTCGAATGATGCATCGCGCTTCTGATTATGAATTTTGCTCCGTCTTTTCCGACTTGTCATCGTTATAGTGAAAATAATTAATGGCCAGAAATGGTTCCTGTCGGTGACGTGAGCCTGTACATGGTGAGGGAAAACTCACCATGTACAGAACTAGGTGATGTACTAGAAACTAGCGAAATCTTTCCTGGAAAACTATCCAGGAAAGGTTTCGCTAGTAAGGTCACCTTCGCTGACTCTTAATTCTCGCTTGCGTGTTTGCTGTGGAAAGGAAAAAAACTTTTCGTCCCTGGAAAGGAGGACACTATTAGTTGCTTGGGATTTCTCTTTTTTTTTTCGAAAAACAATCACTTCTACCTGAATCCAAATTAAAAAAATAACATCATACAAAACAAATGTATAAAAATTGCACTGTCTCCTTATTTTCACACCCACCATTTCTATTATTGCTGAAACATCTATCCCACATTTCCATATCAGACAAAAAATATTATTACTCAAATATTACCTCAGATTACATTACAAACTACCTACACACCCTTTCTACCTACATTTCATAAGTAGCCCTTATTTCAAAATACTTATGACACATCCTGATCTTTTTAAACTCTTTAAATATCATATTAATCATTCTACGAGAGGGGACACCCCAACCATAATTGCTGATTGGAGCTTCCAAAGCCCCAACACTTTCACCAACATACCCTCTCTACTCTCCAAACATGACCTTCCACATGATGGCATCAAAAAACTTACAGAGTCCTACCTACATGAGCAATTCTCCAAGTACACAAAAATTTATACTGATGGCTCTGTTTTACCTGACTGAGGCTCTGCAGGGGCCGCCATCCACATCCCTCAATATAACACATCCCTTTCTTTTAAACTACCCCCACACACACACATCCATATTACATGCTGAAATTTTTGCCATCATTGAGGCTCTCAAATGGTCACTCCAAAACCTAAACAACCAAAATATTGTTATACTTGTTGACTCTAAAGGAGCCATCCAAACCCTAACCCATGAATTCTTATATTCCACCTACAACTATTACATCCATAATACCTTAACACTGACCACCTACAACCAACAAATCAACAACAACACCATTACTTTACAATGGATTCCTAGCCATGTGGGTATCTCTGAAAATGACAATGTTGACTTGCCCGCTAAAATGGCACACACCTTACATATGACTTACAACACCTTTAATTTTTACATAAACACCAAACATGACATCAACAAACTTGAACTGCAGCTTACCAATAAATACTTTCTCTTACATCCCTCTATAAGAAATAACTTTAGATTCATGCTTGCACAACACACTTCCCACATAGAAAACTATCCCTTCCCCAGAAAACACTTAAAAAACCTTTACCGCCTCAGAACAAACTCTACTAAACTCTTCCCTGTATAAATTAAAATTGACTTCTACCCCAAACTGCTGCAAATGCAATACACCTGAAACTGTTAATCACAAACTCCTAAATTGTGACAGATTTACACCACAAAGAGAAATCTTATTAAATTCCCTTTCAGAGCTGAACATTCAGGAGCTACACATCAAAATACTTTTAGACCCTCCAGAGAACTTTCCTAAAATTAAAATCTATGGCCTCCTGTTTAACTTTCTCATCTCCACACCTATTTAGAACCGCCTCTAGCTCCTTACTGTTCTTCGTCTGTTACACTTTCCTTTCTTCCCCTTAACCAACTCTTCTCCACACAACACATTAACACTTCTCTTCCATGGAATCCTGCCATTAATCACAGGGGGAAAAAATAAAATAAATAAGTAAATAAATAAATAAATAAATAAATAAATAAATAAATAAATAAAGGAGGAAAAACAGTTTAAAAATGGGAATTCTAACATCTCTCACACCCATTCACTCGAATTAAAAAAAAAAAAATTACACACCCATAAACTCACTTGAACCCAGTCCCTCTTGGTCCAAACATTAAAATCACACTCTTCACCCTCACTGTGCATATGGCTTTTTTTTAAGGGGGGAAAAAAGAAAAGTTAAATAAACAAAAAAATTTATGATAATAAACAAAATCAAACCAAAAATAAAATGATATATAAAAAAAGGTATAACTTAAAAAAATTATTAAAACAAAAATATAGAAAAATATGAAAAGATATTAATGAAAATACCTGAAAAAAATAATAATAATTAAAATACTCTAAAAAATCAATAAAATACTTATAACAACATGAGAAAAAAATATGAAAAGACATAATTGAAAATACTTCAAAAAATATATATATAAATAAAAACACAAACAAATATAAAATACTTTACAAAAAATATAAATAACTATAATAAAAATAAATAAAAATAAAATAAAACAACACTCTCTAGTCCGAGAGGAAACATATATATAAAAAAATAAAAAAAAAACATATATATATAAAAATAGAAAAACTTTCAACACTAAAATCTGTGTTATTAAACTAGCAAATCAAACATTTAAACTCAAACTTAAATGCAGAGACTCACGGAAAAATATGTATAACAAAACAGGAATAACCATCTTACCTTATTTTTCCTCTCAATCCTCAAAATACTTATACCACTTATAACACCTCACTCTAGACAGCCATCACATAATAATCAATAACTCCCCAACACCATTATATACACTCAAAACACACATGGGCGAACATTAATCCAAAATAATTAAAAAAAAACAATCTGGATGAACTTATTCAACCTTTTCGAACTAATATAATGTTCACATCAAAATTTTGTATTGAGAAAGCCTGAAGAACGAAATCTCATTGGAACGTAAAGTGTAACAAACAAACAATGCCTGCTTCGCTGTTGGAGAGACTGTTAGTCATGGGGCTGTGAAGACGTAAGGAGAACAGTCTTCAATAATCCCTGCTTTGGCCACGACTTCAGGTAATGGGAAGTTCTGCAGTAAGCGAAAGGTTCACCAAACTTCATAACAACGGGTTCGCCTGCTGAGGTGAACTGTGCAGGTGAGTTCTTTGCCTTAGACGAGGGTTGTCTTTTAACTCCGTTCTTAGCACAAGACTAGCGCTCCATGTCTGTATAGGTATAGCACCCATGACACTCCTGGAGTCTAATTGTACATCCCCTTGCTGGGTTCCATGATTTCAGTCTTTTCCAAGAACATTCAATCTTTTCATTGCGAATATTTCAAATCAAATTTCTCAAGCTGGTCAGCTAAGAAACTACGTCACGATGATTCGTCTTCCACGTTATCATCTTCATCGTCTCTTTCTCCGATTACTGTACATCCATTATAAGGTGACCTAATGATAAGTTCATGCCCCTCCTTTTCATGGAAAAAGGTGGAAGATCTTGCGGGATTCATTGAAATCTGTCAAGTACCGAAGATTTGGCGATTTTCTCGTTTAGGCTGAGTGTTCCAGACACTGAGAACTACTCCTCAAGTTTAGCAATTGCAGAAATTGCCGTCACGGTTGTTTCTTTAAATGAAACTTGATTAGAAATTGCCGTCACGGTTGTTCCTTTAAATGGAACTTAATTAGAAATTGCCGTCACGGTTGTTTCTTTAAATGGAACTTGATTAGAAATTGCCGTCACGGTTGTTTCTTTAAATGGAACTTGATTAGAAATTGCCGTCACGGTTGTTCCTTTAAATGGAACTTAATTAGAAATTGCCGTCACGGTTGTTTCTTTAAATGGAACTTGATTAGAAATTGCTGTCACAGTTGTTTCTTTAAATGGAACTTGATTAGAAATTGCCGTCACGGTTGTTCCTTTAAATGGAACTTGATTAGAAATTGCCGTCACGGTTGTTTCTTTAAATGGAACTTGATTAGAAATTGCCGTCACGGTTGTTTCTTTAAATGGAACTTGATTAGAAATTGCCGTCACGGTTGTTCCTTTAAATGGAACTTGATTAGAAATTGCCGTCACGGTTGTTCCTTTAAATGGAACTTAATTAGAAATTGCCGTCACGGTTGTTTCTTTAAATGGAACTTAATTAGAAATTGCCGTCACGGTTGTTTCTTTAAATGGAACTTGATTAGAAATTGCCGTCACGGTTGTTCCTTTAAATGGAACTTAATTAGAAATTGCCGTCACGGTTGTTCCTTTAAATGGAACTTGATTAGAAATTGCCGTCACGGTTGTTTCTTTAAATGGAACTTGATTAGAAATTGCCGTCACGGTTGTTCCTTTAAATGGAACTTGATTAGAAATTGCCGTCACGGTTGTTCCTTTAAATGGAACTTAATTAGAAATAGCCGTCACGGTTGTTTCTTTAAATGGAACTTGATTAGAAATTGCCGTCACGGTTGTTCCTTTAAATGGAACTTGATTAGAAATTGCCGTCACGGTTGTTCCTTTAAATGGAACTTAATTAGAAATTGCCGTCACGGTTGTTCCTTTAAATGGAACTTAATTAGAAATTGCCGTCACGGTTGTTTCTTTAAATGGAACTTGATTAGAAATTGCCGTCACGGTTGTTCCTTTAAATGGAACTTGATTAGAAATTGCCGTCACGGTTGTTCCTTTAAATGGAACTTAATTAGAAATTGCCGTCACGGTTGTTCCTTTAAATGGAACTTAATTAGAAATTGCCGTCACGGTTGTTCCTTTAAATGGAACTTGATTAGAAATTGCCGTCACGGTTGTTCCTTTAAATGGAACTTGATTAGAAATTGCCGTCACGGTTGTTCCTTTAAATGGAACTTGATTAGAAATTGCCGTCACGGTTGTTCCTTTAAATGGAACTTAATTAGAAATTGCCGTCACGGTTGTTTCTTTAAATGGAACTTGATTAGAAATTGCCGTCACGGTTGTTCCTTTAAATGGAACTTGATTAGAAATTGCCGTCACGGTTGTTCCTTTAAATGGAACTTAATTAGAAATTGCCGTCACGGTTGTTCCTTTAAATGGAACTTGATTAGAAATTGCCGTCACGGTTGTTTCTTTAAATGGAACTTGATTAGAAATTGCCGTCACGGTTGTTTCTTTAAATGGAACTTGATTAGAAATTGCCGTCACGGTTGTTCCTTTAAATGGAACTTGATTAGAAATTGCGTCAAGGTTGTTCCTTTAAATGGAACTTGATTAGAAATTGCCGTCACGGTTGTTCCTTTAAATGGAACTTGATTATAAATTGCCGTCACGGTTGTTTCTTTAAATGGAACTTGATTAGAAATTGCCGTCACGTTTGCTTTTTAAATGGTACACCCTGTAAAATGCTCATACGTTTTCATGTACATATATAATCTTTAAATAGCCATAGGCATGTGATACGGGTGTCGCCAACAAAGGCAGAATTCCTCTAGAAGTGGGTTCTTTGAGTGAGGCCTTCTCAAAGTTTCTAATGAGGAGATCCTTTCAGCTTCATCCACCCAAGTAGTCATCGCAGTCCACCAGGATTCCTAACTTCACGATGGTAACTTAGTACTCAGCTGGATGTTAATTTTAACTTTCAACACATCGTACCTGTAATCAAGGCAGGACACTTACAGTGCAAGCTGCTTGAACTGTAGTAGCAATGATCCAGTGTTATCCCCCCCAACTGTCCTAAGAACCTGCTCCCTAGGCTGGTGATGAAAGTCCTGACCTGTAATGGAGAATGGTGGGCTCACGAGAATGATGCTACTCCTGTGATCCAGTTCATCTTGATCCCAAGGTAATAGGAGAAAGAGGTAGAGAGATTTTAGATCATGCATCACATCAGCTATCCCAAAGCGAGAAAGATTGCTGCGCAGTTGACCACACATGGAAAGTTTCTTACGGGGATGAGTCCGGCTCAGTCATCATTTTCATATTTCTAATTCTTCTTTAATTGTGAAAAAATGAGCAAAAATAAATTAAATAATTTCTCTTAATTAAAGACTGATTAAAAGATTGAAATTATAATATTTAAAAATAAGCATCATTCAGCTTTTAGTTTTATGCAGCCACAGTTATCTAGCTCAGAAATGGTTCCCTTTTTCGCGCAGTTTAATTTGTCTGGTCTTCAAATAACTACATATTTTAAAGTTTGTAATAGCATGTGATAAGGATATGTCAAAAAATGGTTTAGCATAGGGGTTCTCAACGTGAGGTACGCCGTGAGAGCTCAAAAGTCGCTAGATCTAGTAACAAGTCCATTTCACTGATCACCCAGTAAAATGTTTATAATTTTATAAGATTTGTTAAATTGTTTATGTCATTTTTTGTGTTTATCGATATATATAATTTATGAATACAAAATTTAATATATATATATATGTTTTATTTTATTGCCATTGTTATACTATAACTGTAGTTTTATCTATCTATACAAGGGGTACGCCAGTTACATACACATTTCCAAGGGGTACGTACATTTACAAGGGGTTTGTTAATCATACAAACATAAAAGGTTGAGAATCACTGCTCTACGTGTTTGATGGAGGATCCCTGACTGCCCAGACCTTCACCTTATGTTCGTCTATTTGCAGGTATGGTGGTCTCGGTTGATCAATATCTTGAAACTAAGGGTACTAGACATAAGGAGTGGCCTGGGAGATCGACCGATCTTAGTCCTTTTGATCTTTCCTGGGATGCCTTAGAGAAACAGATTTTCAGTCTCAGTCCTCCTCTCAGAATTCTCCATGATCTTAGGATCATCCTATTGCACCAATGGTTTTTTACCTCTTTCAGAATTGATTAAAGACATCGTTGATTGTGTGAAGAGACGGTCTGAGTTCTGAATTGCTGGGAGATCTTATTAACGTGAATTTTCACTCGCCTTTTTGGACTACCAGTTCCTGTACACATGATAATTAATCATACAACCATTTATCACACAATCTTTATTCTTTCGCAGAATTGTAATCATACTGTAGCTTACCCATACGTCAAATGTTCTTATTTATAGAGATCTGTTTGAGCAATCGACCTTTTGGTGTTTGTAACATAACGTTTTAATTTGAATGGCGAAATCTGTGAAATATAGGGTGTGCCATTTAAAATACAACCCAATGCTCTGTATCATATACATCATTTTCAAAGTTACCGCTTATGTAAATATATTAAGCCAGTTTCAATACAGTAACAACAATGCTGAAAATGCCACCACTTTCTTGAAAACAAGCATCCATCCTTTTTTTCCACAGTTTTTCTTGCAACTTTTCAAAGAGTTTGTTTGTCAATGCCTGCAATAGTCTGTTCAATATTGTGTTAAAGTTCCTCCAGATTTCGTGGATTATTGCGATAGACTCTTTCTTTAAGATACCTCCACAGAAATAAGCCAGATGTGTGAGCTATGGGGATTGCGGTGGACAAAGATCACTCCCTACCGCCAAATAAGTCCTGCAAGAACGCTGTTGTTGGGTTTGCAGTATGGGCTGTCACCCCGCGTTATGCTGAAACCCAGTATTGTTAACTAGATTTCCCCTAAAAAACATAGTGTTTCATTATTTGAACAATTCTGCTCGTTGGATTGCTTTTTAAATGGTACACCTTGTAAAATGCTCATACGTTTTCAAGTACATATATAATCTTTATATAGCCTAGGCCTCGGAAGTTTAATCATCAGTTTATAACATTTAATAAATTATAACATATTCAGAATTTCTTGTTTTCTTATTTTAATCTATTTTAATCATTAATGCATAAAATAGACTGAATGAAAAATTATTTTTTTCTGTTTAACATGACATACAATAGGATAAATTCAATTTATATTTGTCATCAGAAAACGAAAAAGAAAACTATTATAGAGATAAGATTTAACGTTACGCAAAATCATCTCCGAACATCTTCCTCTCCCGCTGTGTAAAGTGACGTAAGAATTCCACTGAAACTTTTCCCCCCTAGAGATTTACGTAACTTGCGGACGACTTCATATCACTGAGTTACCAATATGGCAGAAAGAAAAGAAATCCAGCTATTTCGTCGAATAGCTTTTAAACATGTGCATTACTATTCTCAGTACAACAACACGGAGAAACAAGTTTCAATATTTTTAAAAAGTTGGGGTATTGCTGCGAACAAACTGTTGTACAGATAATGGAGAGATGATGATATGCAACATGGTGCTCTATGAAGAGAAAAGTCGCTTGAAGCCACAGCAGAAAATGGCTGAGAAGTTCCTTCAAGATAAATAGAAATGTCACACACTTTTGATGCTACGATACCAAAGTGGTGTTTGTTATTTTTAAACTAAAATGTTTTGTCATCTTAGGTATTTCTATTAAATTCTCGAAGGCATGACATGTTCGTTGTAAATCTGCAGGTATGCTTACGTTATGTATACCTACAGATAAGTGTGCTCCGTAAGAAATAATCTTTTTTATTGTTATTGCTCGTTCCCAATTTGCATACTTATTTCCGTTTCTGCAACGAGGGGAGAACGAAAGACGAAGAATGCGCTTCCTGCAGAGGGTGGAGAGGAAGAAAGAAGGAATCGGATGTCGTTAGTTCTTTCAGTCTATCTCTGCGAAGAAAATAATCTTTAGTTGACGAAGAGGTAGAAAAGAGACTCGATGAGGGAAAAATTGAAGTCGCACTGCTGCAATAAGGAAGCGTCATTAGACGAGAGCTTGGGGAGGGATTCGTCTTGAGGGAGGGAGAGCACGAGGAAGAAGAAGCTTGGTGACAGCGACGGCTGCAAGATGTCTAGCAATTAAGAGAAGAAAGGATTTGCGGTGAGAGAAAAGAAATCCGAAGTGGGAGGAAAATGGGAAAAATCGTTTCCGGAGACGATGCGGCATTTCTTGATTTCACTTCGCGGTCTCGAGCAGAGAGGAAGGATCATCAACGAAAACACGAAACGCGCTTACGGCTAAAGCACAGGGGCCGAAATGTATTGTACGCATTTGCGTTGGTGAAGACCTTGGCTCCTTCCGATTCCCATTCTGTTCAGCTCTACGCAGCACAAAGCAAAATAAATTAAGTACAATTTGGAACACTTAGGAACAGGATGTGGGAGGAGTGAAATCAGAGTCATCTTCTCTTAGATAGTTTCAACAACCGTAATAAAGGGGGGATGAGATGTAAACATATATGTATTGCCCCTATTTTGAAAGAATATATTCAGAATAAATAAAAAAAAAACTATCTTCTATATACGCCGTAAAAAAGAGGAAAATAAACCTAAAATATATCGATGATGCCATCAGTCACTGAATTCGTATTCACTTCAAAGGAAAAGAGATCTCATTGAGTACACAAATCGGCGCCTTGTCTTCCTTTGAAGCGAATACGAATTCAGAGACTGATTGCACCATCGATATGTTTTATGACTCATAAACATCGACCACATTTTTACTTCCCCTTTTTTTGGAGTCGTGTTTGAGGTAGCCCGTGATACTGGTGATGTCACAAACTTTAATTTGATATATAACTCGCTAAGTTCGACACTCGAGAAATTTCCATCCCTTTTAGGGAGAGGGAGAAAGATGGAGGGTATAATTTATGGTCCTCATACGATGGTCCTCATATGAGCTTTCGTTTGACACCTGGGGGCGGGGGTGGCTCAGTCGGTAGCGCGCCAGGCTCGTAATCTGTAGTTCCCAGGTTCGAGTCCCAGCTGGGTCAGCGTTGAGATTTATCTCCGCAAAAATTCCCCGCCCTGCCCACGGTCAGTAGGGGACACCGATGGGCTTGGAAAGGCCGCCGTCCGTCGGATGGGACGTTAAGCCCTGGCCCCGTGTGCGGGAGAGCCATAGCCTGTGCACGTTAAAGAACACGCTGGATGGCCTTGACGGGAGGCTACCATCTGTCTCCCAACAGCTGTTCCAGTGGGTCCCCTTCCCCAACCTTCTCTGAGCCTTCGGGGTCCATGTGACCTGGCCATTTAGCTCATGGTGTGCAAAAAAGTGCCGCTCAGAAGTAAAACAACCCAACCCAACATTTGACACCTAACTTGTAAATGTAGGCCCTCGCATTCTGAAGATATAGTAAAAGAACGAGTTTCTAATTTCCTCTTTTGTAAAAAGGGGTATATTTGTGTTGCTCACAAGGTTTCCCACGTCCACAAGCTTTCATTTGACACACACCTTACTACATTCGGCCCTTGCTTTCGAAAAATATAGTAGAACAATTCTTCGCATATTTTCACTTTTTTTGGAGCTTTCATTTGACGCATAGCTTTCATAAGCATTCATAAGCTTTCATTTGACGCATAGCCCATTTCTTTAGGTCCTCGCGTTCTGAA
Source organism: Ryuthela nishihirai (assembly GCA_038380435.1). NCBI lineage: Eukaryota > Metazoa > Arthropoda > Arachnida > Araneae > Heptathelidae > Ryuthela > Ryuthela nishihirai. The sequence continues at coordinate 45,901,548 of JAWZYU010000005.1, forward strand.
GATATAGCAGAACAATTTTCATATTTTCCTTTTTAAATTCGGGGGGAGGGGGTTATAGAATATGACTCCCCGCTTCACAAGCTTTCATTTGACACATAAATCATTAAGTGTGTCAGTTGCGTTCGAAAGATATGGTGGAAAAACTGATTCGACAAATCAACAAACTGACAAACTAAAAAACCGACGAACTGAAAAACCAACTTCGACAGGCTTCTTCCCTATCTGTCTGAGCTGGGTTGTTTTCTACTGACAGTGTGTGAGAGTGTCTGCAGAAGGGTACCTATCCCTATCTTGTCAGGAGGTTGATCTACCTAGGTAGCCGATGAACACAAATTCAGATGTCTTCTCATATATACATTCATTTAAAGAATTTTACATTTTATAATATATACGAATAGTGACTGCCCACCCTGTACAGTCACTCGCTAAACACAGCACAATCTACAAGGAGCCTCAGCGGTCCCACTGCTAGATGAAAAACAAAAAGGCTTAATGGAGCCACAGACAATCCGTCTGAAATGCGGAAGGTCTCGTTGTCAGCACGCAAGTTCCTTATTCTCCCAAACATAACCGCCCCCCGGTTCGAAAGAACCGCCCGATGAGATCATGTGATGTTTCTTCGGGGAACGTTAGGGTGCCTCGGCCAATGCGACACGGACACGGTCGCTATGCCACATCGACTCTTGTCGCCTTTCTTCGCCAAGCTCCCCAAACTGGATCCGCTGCCAGCGCTCTCTTGCTAGCAGAAAGGGCCCTGCCGGCAAAATGGCGATTCTAGCTCTCTCCCTTTCCGCACAAGCTGACCGAGTCCATCACTGACAAACTGACAATTGAGGAGTGAAAAGCAATAGGAAGATGGGGAAAAAAGAGATTGAGATGGAAAAGGATGCACACATATGGATTAGAATGACTCCTGACTGAGATGTTAAAGATCGTGTAAAGAACTTTTCACTTTCTACTTTCAAAGTGTTCTGCAAGCAAAAGAAGAATTGAAATCATGATGCTCTCTCAATATTCCCTCTCTGTGCTGATCAATCTAGGAAGATATCGCCAGAAAGAGCTGAAAGGTAAATAAACATAGATAAGGAATAAGCCATGGCTGCATCTGAAGGAAAATGATCTGTACGATTGAAAAAAAAACCCCATCTGATTCTTCGGAGCACTACAGTCTTATTTCACTAGTGCATCATGAAACCCCAAACAACCAATGAACTAACGCATCTTACTCCTACCATCTCTTTTCGAGAGCATCCGTGTTTCAACTCTTCTTTTGCTTGCAGAACACTTTGAAAGTAAAAAGTGAAAAGTTCTTTACACGATCTTTAACATCTCAGTCAGGAGTCATTCTAATCCCTATGTGTGCATCCTCTTCCTGTGGGTCTCCTTTCTGCTCGGAGTCTTCGAATCTTTGCGATTTAACCAATTAACTCGCTACGCTGCAAAAACTTGCATCTCAGTACTCCGTAATTTTGAATTCCTGATTAACTGAAGAAGACAACCTGTCAATAGCACTCCACAGCTACACTTGATGGTATTTTCTGCACCGCTTTAGAATGATGCGAGACTGGAAAAATATTTTACACTATGGCGACCAGACCTGCCTGACATTGCTTTTATTTTTCTGCAACCTGACTCTCTAGTCCGTCCCCCAATTCCATGAGGAGAAGCAAAAAAGAGATTCCGCATCCTTCACTCCATCGCGTGTTTTTAACTTCCATTTATTTACTCCTCAGATTTCCTAATGGAAGCGCTTGGCCAGATTGAAGGCACATAGAGAGTCAAGATTGAGAGAGCATCGGGAGTTCAACGATGTTTGTGCTTGCAGAGTAGCTTCAAAGTTTCTACGCCGAGACGAATGATGTCCTTTGGGAGCTTTGGAAGATGCCTGTGGGGTCGATGCGGTGAGCCGAAAGTTATCGAAAAAAGAGCGAAGTTGCTCTTTGAACAGGTAAAGAGAAAAAAAAATAGTTGGCGGCATGAGTTTTATTTTTAAAGAAGATGAAGTACGTGAGGGCTTCGTAGAATTGTTGAAATTTAAAAATCTATTATTTGATGATAAATCAAATAAAATTTTAATCGATTTCGTAACTTTGGTAAAAGTAAAAAATAAAATTTAAAAACGATTACAGCTATTCGAATTTTTTCTCTGTATGCAGAGTGGCGGAAATCTCTCTCTCTGTGTGAAAAGAAAGAGAATGAAAAGGAAAATGATTATGGAAAAAAGATATATGGATAGCAAAGAGAGAGAGAAGAAAGCACGAAAACAAAATTTCAATAACAAAATATACTATAAATTAAAAGAATAACTAAAAACTTGATACATAAGAATGGATAACGCTTTTTTGCCGGTTAGATTTATTTACACAAGTGTTGCAATGTGCTATTTACATGGGGGCCGAGAGCTTTCGACTCTACTCAGCAGTCATCATCAGGCATCAGTTCCTTGTATAGGCGGATTGTTGTGTAGGATAGTTCTTGTATAGGCGGATTGTTGTGTAGGATAGTTCTTTTATAGGCGGATTGTTGTGTAGGATAGTCCTTGTATAGGCGGATTGTTGTGTAGGATAGTCCTTGTATAGGCGTATTGTTGTGTAGGATAGTCCTTGTATAGGCGTATTGTTGTGTAGGATAGTCCTTGTATAGGCGTATTGTTGTGTAGGATAGTCCTTGTATAGGCGGATTGTTGTGTAGGATAGTTCTTGTATAGGCGGATTGTTGTGTAGGATAGTTCTTTTATAGGCGGATTGTTGTGTAGGATAGTCCTTGTATAGGCGGATTGTTGTGTAGGATAGTCCTTGTATAGGCGGATTGTTGTGTAGGATAGTCCTTGTATAGGCGTATTGTTGTGTAGGATAGTCCTTCTATAGGCGTATTGTTGTGTAGGATAGTCCTTGTATAGGCGGATTGTTGTGTAGGATTGTCCTTGTATAGGCAGATTGTTGTGTAGGATTGTCCTTGTATAGGCAGATTGTTGTGTAGGATAGCCCTTGTATAGGCGGATTATTGGTGACAAGTTAGGTTAAGCAAAAATAATACCTTTTTTCTTGCAGACATTTTCTCTGACGAGAGGAAGTTTCAGCAGGCTAGTGGAGTGAAAGTCACTAGGTAGCAGCAGTTGGGTGCTTTGCTGGTATCGCTATCACTTAGACGTAATCCCTTCTCAGTAGCGAAAGTGCAGAGCAGTGAGCCGTTTCCCACGTGCTAGTCACAAGCTTCAGAGGAGCAGGATGAACAGAAATCATCTGTTTTTCTGCTGAATTTAGCGACTGGTATTAAATTTTTACCTTTTATTTCGAAAACAGACCCTGTTTTTCGCAATTCAGTCAGCTTCTTATCATCTACAGAAATGTTGGTTTCGACCTCGTTTCGTCGTTTTTTTTTTTGAGACGAAGGATCTTCTGTCGTAACACATCTTTTCCTCTCGACTGCTTCAATTTACTTCAGACGGATAGTTTTCGCTGGCTGAGTAACATTTTGTTTAACTCCAAGGCTTTGAATTCGAAGAACCCGGATGCCCGCAGTCCATATCCAGGTTGTAAACAAAATTTGGTAGCTCGCGACGGAAATTCCCAATAAAAGGAACGTTCTGTTTCTGCAAAAGCAATTTGAAGGATAAATAAACAAATCCAAAACCTAAACAAACTAAATACATTGGCGTTAAATTAATAAAAAAGTAAAATCTCTGTAATTCCTCAAATAAGTTTTATATAGAAAAAATGTGACTGAATAAAAATTAAAGTTCTCCCTCCAACCTATCTAAATCTCAATTTTGGAGCAATAATCATTCGATATTTAAAAATAGGTGAAAGCTGGAATATTTAATAGCAGTAATGATTGTCGTTAAGAACGTGTGCAAGATTCATGAACATTGTGAAAGAATTATTTAAACAAAAGCGTAAAATATAGAATTATTAAATGATTTGAAGTATTACTTGTTTTTAAGTTTTATTTACCTTCTGAGGTTATATTCTTATTGCTGTTAATGAATATTGAAACTTTCACAAATCCTTAATGCTGAATGAATAAGAGCAGGAATTGTCTCAGCGCTCCAGGCTCACAATCTTTCAATTGTGCTGACGTGAGAATTTTCTGCACTAACTCCTCTTCTCCCTCGGCGAGAAAGGGGGACAATGATTGGCTTGAAAAGGGCGCCTCCGTCGGAAGGAAAGTTTGTGTAGGATAGCCGTGTTTTGTGAATGCTAAAGAACATTTAAGATGGCTTTGACGGGAGGCTTCAATCTGTCTCCAGACAGTTGTCCAGATGAACCCTTTTCCTTAGCTACCTCTGAGACTTTGGGATCTTTATGACCTGGTCATTTAACTCATTGTGTGCACAAAAGTGTAACTCAGAAGTAAAACAACGCAAATCCCTTTGGTACAATCGCATTAAAGTTTAGCCATTGTTTGCCCATCATTGGATCTCATCTGCTAAGATACCGTAGAAATGGAAGTATTCTGCACAGCATCTGATGGTAACCACACTTGGACCCGAATAAATGACGCTTAAAATACTCGGCACTTTGCCTCTTTGTGCCGACTCTACTGTTGATTGTATTGTTTAGGCAGGTTGAGCTGGACACACCATCTATGACGCGCGAGACGAGCCTTACAACCCCCCCCCCCACCCCAGAATTCTGCAAAAAGAGACCATAGCTTAATATTCTACAGGAGAGGAGACATCCTCTGAGAATGCATCGACAGATTCGGCAGCAACTTTGCCGCTGAGTCGACAAAATTAAGATCTCGGTCGGCGATCGAAAGAGTGAAGTGATCAGACTCTGCGACCGCTTCGTCACCGCAATGGAGAGATAAAACGCTCACTAGTGCTCTGCGTTAAAAACGTGATCATTGCAACACCAAATAGAGTTTATTGTGGGGCAAGTGGCATCGAAATATTGAAGGTATCACTGCCTGTTGGTTAATAGAGCACGTGAAATGATACGATCAAAGTTATTTAATTCCGCGAAGAAATTGGAACCTCCTGTGACACGTTTCGTTCATTTCTCGTGGAATGGTTTGATTAATCAGAGGCGACATTTTTCGATCCCTCGTGGAGTTGTTTCAGCGAATTTAGAGGATTTCGTTTCAGCAATATCAAAAATGTCGTTGAAGCTATAAGAATATGAATTATTTGAAATTTCGATTTTTTTAAATTAGATTCTTCTAATATGATTCATTTCTTTTTCAGATATGCAGGAGCTGAAAATTTCGTACGAAGATTAACAAAGCGCTTTTTTTCTTATTCTTATGCTGTAAAAACACATACGTTGGGTTTTTCGTTATAACAAATTCTCAAATTCTGATATTAAAAAAATATATTCGGCAGAGTTTAGTGGAGTAAGGTTCATGGTTTTTCAAAGTATGGACCGTTAAGTACTTTTAAAGGACTGCAACACTTAAAATATCAGATTTGAATTTTTATACTGGAAATATAAAAAAAATTTTACGTTTTGAAAACTATTCGTGTCTAAAGGCAACAAAAGCAATTTTTTAATTCCTGTAAGTTGTGAGGCTCTTTTTTTTTAATCAAAAATATATATACAGTATATAACTTGAAAGAACTAACAGAAAAGGAACACACTTATTAAGTATCAGAATAATTAAATACTTCGTAATTCCCAGCCACGTCTACCAAAATATTAGGGGCAGGGTTGCTCAGTAGGTGGCACTCCAGTCTCGTAATCTGCAGTTTCGAGTCCCGCCTGAGATTTATTTCCTCTAAACCTCACCTTTCCCTCGGTCAGAGGGGACACCAATGGGCTTGGAAAGGCCGCCGTCCGTCGGATGGAACGTTAAGCCCTGGCCCCGTGTGCGGGAGAGCCATAATCTTTGCACTTTAAAGAACACGCTGGATGGCCATGATCTAACAGCTGTCCAATGGCTCTCATCCCTCAGGGTTATTGTGACCTGGCTTCTCTGTGCCCTTGGGGTTCTCGTGACCTGGCCATTTAGCCCATTGTGGACAAAAAGTGCTGCTCAGAGGTAAAACAACCTAACTGAAACATTAATGCTATTTTTTTTCTTAATGTTTTATTACAATTTCAACTCGATTTAATGCAATATAAAAGGAACCAAGATTTTCTATGCCAATGTCATTTTGATTTCATGGACCTCTTCACTAATTCATGTGAATACCTCGCTGAAATTAAATCGAATGTTATTTAGTAACAAATAGGATAAAAATGAAATATATGATTTTTAAAATTTTGTTTTCATATTTTGTGTATTTACGTTGTAATTTTGAATTATTTTAGAGTCTCAGAAAATGCTATTCCTTTTTTTGGGTGGGAACGTCAAGAAAAAGTTTTTAAAAAACTCTGCTCTATATCATTTTCAAAAAACAAAATATTTAAACTGTTCTAAACACAGATTTTAATACGTTATAACTATTCACATATTATAATTTGAAACTTTACTTATTATTTTTAAATGATTGACTGTGATGTTAGTCCCAAGATCCATTAACTTGATTTGAGAAACGCTTCAGTTTCTTTTGTTACAAAAGCATACGTAAAGCATATTGATAACTCTTTCTACTCTTTAATAGAGTTATATATCGTCCACTCTTGGGGCGGAGGTGGCTCAGTCGGTAGCGCGCCAGGCTCGTAATCTGTAGTTCCCAGTTCGAGTCCCAGTTGAGATTTATCTCCGCAAAATTTCCCGCCCTGCCCACGGTCAGTAGGGGACACCGATGGGCTTGGATAAGGCCGTTGTCCGTCGGATGGGACGTTAAGCCGTGGTCCCGTGTGCGGGAGAGAGCCATACCCTGTGCACGTTACAGAACACGCTGGATGGCCTTGACAGGTGGTTACCATCTTGTCTCCCAACAGCTGTTCCAGTGGGTCCCCTCTCCCAACCTTCTCTGAGCCTTCGGGGTCCTTGTGACCTGGCCATTTAGCCCATGGTGTGCAAAAAAGTGCCGCTCAGAGGTAAAATAACCCAACCCAACCGTCCACTCTTACAGCTCCTCGGTTACAGACGTCCTCATATTTTTAGCGAGAAAGAGTGGATAGAGAAAGAAGCAAAATGAAAGAATAGATTTCGTTTGGATATAAGAGGAGGGGAGATATTCGGTCAATAATGAATGTTTATACAGAGGATGATGCAAATTTATCCAATAAGACACGAAACAAGTCAATGTACTGTCGCTCAAAAAAGTATCCGAACACTACGGGTGATTACAAAATTCAGAAAAAAAATCTGGCAACGATTTTTTTAGAAATTAGTGATCTGGCAACCTTCGTGTCACGTGATTACAGAATTCAGGAAAAATATCTAGAGCGTGTACAGCAACTGTACACGCTCCAGTTACCGTTCACAGCAAACTGGAGCGTGTGCAGTAACTGCACACGCTCCAGTTTGCTGTGAACGGTAACTGCACACGCTCAATATTTCCGTGAGTGAGCCCACACGATCCAGGTCTTTGTGAGCTCACACGATCCAATGTGCTGTGAACATTAACCGCAACCGCTCCAGTTTGCTGTGAACGGTAACTGCACACGCTCAATATTTCCGTGAGTGAGCCCACACGATCCAGGTCTTTGTGAGCTCACACGATCCAATGTGCTGTGAACATTAACCGCAACCGCTCCAGTTTGCTGTGAACGGTAACTGCACACGCTCAATATTTCCGTGAGTGAGCCCACACGATCCTGGTCTTTGTGAGCTCACACAATCCAATGTGCTGTGAACATTAACCGCAACCGCTCCAGTTTGCTGTGAACGGTAACTGCACACGCTCAATATTTCCGTGAGTGAGCCCACACGATCTAGTATCAAAATAATATGACCACCTGACACGAAGGTTGCCAGATCACTAATTTCTAAAAAAATCGTTGCCAGATATTTTTTCTGAATTCTGCACTCAACCGTAGCGTTCGGATACTTTTTTGAGCGACAGTACTATACTGTATAAATAACAGCAACACTGAAATTTCGGTGAATTTTTTTCTCGTTTTCCGATTATGAGACATACTAGAATTTTTCATTCCATTTGGAGAATTTGTCGTGTGGGCAGATGTAAGTTTAGAGAGCCTTTTTTTCGACAGATGCAACATCTATGCAACAGACTGGACCGCCACCGAACCGGAAGGATTCGTCGCTTCGTGCAGGTTCACATTTAGATGACACGTGTGTCCCCATTGTCACTGCACACATGCAAATGGCTCCATGATCGCATTCAACGATCAGCGTTGGTCGTGAAGTAAGACCAATGACTCTATCCATTATACCTCTGCGATCTGCTTATGCTACTCTGGTATCATGTTTGCTTTTGCGTGCGGAACTGATGTCTCCATCCGAGGAAAGCGTCTTCATAAGGACAGTGAATCCATCATCATCATGATTAGAAGACTGACCTTGCCACAGAAACAAAGACAAATGGCAAGAGGTTGGATACAGCGTTGTAGGGATTCGATAGCAATTCAGCTAAACATATTTCACCTGCATTCTGTCTACGCTAAAGACATCCATCGCATAAAAGCGAAGTTTGAAAGTCGAGGGCTAAAACAAGCCTGCTAAAACTGTCAATGAATATTGTTACAGGTTTTTTAGTTGTATTTGAATATTTGAGAAACGAGCGTGAATTCGTAATAAATAAACACACTGTGGTATACATGATAATAATAAATAACTAAACTAACTGATAAACCAATAATAACATTCGAAAACCGATTAACAAATCAAAGGTAGAACGTTTGCCAGACCCCATTACCACCAGTTATACTGATATAAATGCACAGTTATTTTGCTACCGATCAAAACTATTTACCACCATAAATCGGCAATGTTTTCATCGTCTCACACTCACCGCTGCACACTCACCAATGGAAGCCTTTATTTTACACGTTATTGCCTACTTTCTCTGTATTCTCCTGCTTTCAAAATGAATCGTGTTCCAATCCATTTATGACATAATTTACATATGTGTGACATCTCCTGTGTCTCTTAGTAAGCGATCACGTTTTCATTGTTGCACGTTCATAGCCGCTTCAATACAATGATGCTGTTTGTGCTTGGGGCGGGGGTGGCTCAGTCGGTAGCGCGCCAGGCTCGTAATCTGTAGTTCCCAGGTTCGAGTCCCAGCTGGGCCTGCGTTGATATTTATCTCCGCAAAACTCCTCGCCCTGCCCACGGTCAGTAGGGACACCAATGGGCTTGGAAAGGCCGCCGTCCGTCGGATGGGACATTAAGCCGTGGCTCCGTGTACAGGAGAGCCATACCCCTGTGCACGTTAAACACCACGCTGGATGGCCTTGATGGGAGGCTACTATCTGTCTCCCAACAGCTGTTCCAGTGGGTCCCCTCCCCCAACCTTCTCTGAGCCTTTGGGGTCCATGTGACCTGGCCATTTAGCCCATGGTGTGCAAAAAAGCAGGAGTGCAGGAGAACCATACCCCTGTGCACGTTAAACACCACGCTGGATGGCCTTGATGGGAGGCTACCATCTGTCTCCCAACAGCTGTTCCAGTGGGTTCCCTCCCCCAACCTTCTCTGAGCCTTTGGGGTCCATGTGACCTGGCCATTTAGCCCATGGTGTGCAAAAAAGTGCCGCTCAGAGGTGAAACAACCCAACCCTGTTTGTGCTCAGGAAATAGTTCTGTGGAGTTCAGAAATATCTGCCTGGCGAGACACACTGATCCTCACTGATATCATCAGACAATCCCTTGATCGCATATTTCTTGCAATCTTATATGTTCATCGTATATTAGTAAGCATCTTCTTATCATAATCCTTAAGTGCAAATTCTAATCGTAAGATGTTTGACTATAAAGCACAGGTCCGGATCTTAAAAAAGATGGTTTGGGTGGAGGCTTGTTTAACCTCTGAGAGGTGCTTTTTTGTACACAATGGGCTAAATGAATAAGTGACAAGGACCCCCAAGAGTTCATAGAAGGTTGGGGAAGGGGATCAACTGAACAGATATTAGGAGAGTGATGGTAACCTCCCGTCCGTCCTCCCAGCGTGTTCTTTAGCGTGCGCAGCGTATGGTCCATCATCATTTACGTCCCATCAGATCGACCACAGCCTTTCCAAGCCCATAGTTGTCTCATTTCTGACCAAGGGCAAGGCGGAAGTTTAGCAGGGATAAATCACAACACTGGCCCAGGTGGGACTCGAACCTGCGAACTGCAGATTACGAGGAATCGAATTGGAACACAATTCCGGTATAAATCTTTCCCCCACCGTTTCAGCGGTCTTTAACAAACTTCCTGAGAAAAAAAGAGAATATATGCAGATGTTCCATATTTGTTTCACCTTGGTTCGATTACTTATCTCAAGGGGAGAGGAACACGGCCCTTTTGCACCCCCCTCCCCAGTAGATTCGACGCTGATAAAGCATTTATTTTTAATATTACAGATGACTTGAAGGTTCAAAATCAATACACTGATTTCGGACATGGCAAAGTACGTTAAAATTTGAAGCATTTTTAGAAAAGGTGATAAATCTTTCCAATCTGAAAGAGAAAACATCAGTATTTGGAGAAATAACCTTTTCAGCGCGTGAGTGCATAGGGTGCTTCATACTCCTCCAGCAACACACACATAGAAATGACATTTTTTCTAGAAAAAGGTAGATCAATCGTAAGAGGATGACTAGTGTTCTTCCGTTGACTTTGGTCTGACATTGGAATATTTATGCTATTATGAGTTATTCAGTGAATGAGTTTATTATAACTTTTGAAGTCGAACTACTTTCACTCCAAAGAACGTAATGAAAGTTTTTCAAAACTTAGCTCGTATAGCATATTAAGAAACAAGAGGTCTCTTTGTAAACCATATCTGGGTACATTCAAGGTTTTTGATGTTAATTGAGGTTAAATGAACTGCGCTTAAAAAAAAAAATCTCAATCTGTTATTCGGTTATTCTCAGCTGCTTGCAGCACAGGATATTCTTTCAAATTTCAAGTTTTAGTTTTTATTTATTTATAGTATTTATATGTTGTCAAAGTGGTTATTACTTTCAGTTATACAATTGCATCACCCGTTTGCTTTTTCCTTCAGTTTTAAATTTAGAGACGTAATGTTTGTATATTTCTCCTCTTCTGCGCTATTAACCATATTGTAAATATTTCGCTGTTTTTCTAATATATCTTGAGCAGTGTTAGCGTATATTTTTGTACCTTCCTCTAAACAAAAGAAATAAATATATGCACTTTCAGTTTGCCCTCCGAAAGATGTCTGATGGTGGTGGAGTTATTTCTTCTGAAGTGCGATATTATTTCTATAAATAAAGATGATGAAGGCAAACTTACTTGAAGCTATTGGAAAACATTAGTGTTTATATGTGACTAGCTGAATTGCCCGGTGTTGCTCGGGATTTAAAGTGTAGTAAACGACTCAAAGTAGTAATCTTCCATATGTGCTCTGAACGGGTGCACGGACACCCGTATCTGGTGACGTCACTGGTGATGGTGAGTTTTCGTCCCCCAGTGATTCGACAGATACTTGACCGACCGGTCCCGAATTTTGTGTGATCGTCACAGTAGCGTCTCTCTGCGTATGGTTTATTGATCGGTTCCCTAGCTGCGGCTGGTCGGAATTAAACCCATGGGGTCTTTTGGGGTACATACTAGTACATTACCGATTTGGAAAGTTATCAATAGGTAAAGTTTTGCAGCCACCTTTTTGGGGAGAGCCTGATTTTATGGGGTCGAAACCCTCATAGTGTACTAAGTTACGATGAGACCAAGCTGTAAACGAAATTTGGCTCTCACCATTCAGTTTCTTTGTTTTTTAATTGTAATAGATCTGAGTACCACAAATATCTGAAACTGAGTTTTTATATTGAGGCATCATTACATTAATTTTATATATATATCGTGTGAATACAACATTTTATTTCCTACATTTTTTACTTCAAAATTATTTTTTGATAAATCAACGCATTTTTTTCTGTCATTGAAATTTTAAACTGCAATAAAAAAACGAAAAAATTTCTGGAAGCCGATTTAATATAAATGCAGCAAAAACTGGAAATGCGATCATAAGTAATCGTGATCATAAGTAATCGCGATTCATAAGTAATCGTGATAAACCAGATCCATCATCAAGGTGACTTCAAGATGCATGACTGCTCTCAGTTTCCAGAGCTTTAAATGCGTCTCTTTCTCTCTTGCTTAAGAATCCTGCGGCTTCTGTGGGGGCTTCTATTCTTCTATCAGGGCTTGACCACCCCTAATACGACTATATACCTGTATCTTATACGTTTAACCGACTACCAGGTGAAATCTTGAAATTCAACAAATTTAAAAGAATTTAAGACGAAAAAACTCTTCTAGATGCTAAAAATCAATATAAAGAATTGAATTATTACAACGGAACTTTAACCAAAATTTCACCAAATTGTGAATAATCGATGACATTGCTTTAAACTTTTTTTATTTATTTATTTGAAATCTGATTAATATTTTTCCATGCAGATAGTCATGTGATTTGTGGGTTTTATGTTTGAAAGGTTGTATTGGTGGCTGAATGATTAACGTGTTCAGGCACGTACCCATCATTTAGTTCCGCGGGGAGGGGAATTTAGTCTCGGGGGAAAGATTTGAGAATAAGACACTTGAGTAGGTGTCCCAATTACCATGTTCCACCGAATAGGAAAGTTTCGGTGGAATATTTTAGTTCAAGGATTCAAGATATTCTATCTGGAATAAGATTTTAAAGCTTTTTTTAATCTATTTTTAGTGTAGGGTATAAAATACGGGGCCAAAAGAAAATTATACGAACACAACTTTTTTGGATTTCAAAGCAAGTATACAAGTTTGAGATTTCGTATAAGACGAACTGATTTTCAGGGGGGGGGCGTAATCCCCTGTTCCCCTCCCCGGGCACTCTAATGGCATAGGGACGAGGGTTGGCTCAATCTGTAGCGCGACAGGTTCATATTCGGCAGTCCCCAGATTCGAGTCCCAATTATGATATCATTGAAATCTATCTCCTTTAAACGGTATCCTGCTCTTGATAAGAAAACGGACATCGATGTGCTTGGAAGGTACCCTATGCAGTTAAAGAACACGCTGGATGGCCTCGATGGGAGACTTCCATCTGTCTCCTAACAGCTGTCCAGTGGATCCACTTCCCCCAACCTTCTCTCAGCCCTTGGGGCCCTTGTGACCTGCCACTTTATACAATTGTGTGCACAAAGAGTGCCGCTCAGAGGTAAAGCAATCCAAATCTATGACATACACTGCTAGACATTGAAAGTGCCCCATCCAGAAGGACATGTCGTACAAACATGCAAATAGAAGGGTGAGTGTGCGAAGTTCAGATATGCAAATGATGAGTTGTGCTGTTCGACAGACGTCAGCACGGCTTGAGAGGCGCGTTGTTCGACATGCTCGTTCCTCACCACTGCAGGCGATATTCGACGGGTTGTGTCAACAGCCATGGACGTACCCAAACAGTAAATCCAATGTTGCATGAGGCACACCTGCGCTCTAGGCAACCGTTACGTCGACTGCCATTGACTGCAAACCATCGCAGCACTCGTCTGGCTTGGTGCCGAAGTCGTGCGAACTGGGGTCACGAATGGAACACTGTGGTGTTTAGTGATGAATCCCGTTTCTGTCTGGGTGCTGACGATCGACGGGTCTGTGTATGGCGACAACCTAGCGAGAGGACAGATCCAGCGTTCGTTCACGACTGGCACACCACCGTCAGCCAGGCATAATGGTATGGGGTGCTATTGGATATGACAGCAGGTCACCTCTTGTCTGCATCACGGGAACACTGATAGCTGCATGATACGTTAGCGCAATTCTGCAGCCCGTTTTGTTACCGTTCCTGAGAGGCATGCAGTAGCCCATTTTCCAGCATGACAACGTCCTGTAGGATTCGCTCAGAGGTAAAGCAATCAAAATCTATGACATACACTGCCTGACATTGAAAGTGCCCCATCCATCCATTGTCCTATCATAGATTTGATTGATTTACCTCTGAGCGTACAACTTTTCCAGCATGACAACGCCCGTGTACACACTGCTAGGGTCTCCAGACAATGTTTGCAACATGTTCAAGTATCGCCATGGCCAACACGATCTTCACATTTATCCCCAATAGAAAATATGTCGGACCACATTGGACAACGTCTGCAATCCTCTCACCGGCCGGTGGGCGGGGGTGGCTCAGTCGGTAGCGCGCCAGGCTCGTAATCTGTAGTTCCCAGGTTCGAGTCCCAGCTGGGTCAGCGTTGAGATTTATCTCCGCAAAATTCCCCTCCCTGCCCACGGTCAGTAGGGGACACCGATGGGCTTGGAAAGGCCGCCGTCCGTCGGATGGGACGTTAAGCCGTGGCTCCGTGTGCGGGAGAGCCATACCCTGTGCACGTTAAAGAACACGCTGGATGGCCTTGACGGGAGGCTACCATCTGTCTCCCAACAGCTGTTCCAGTGGGTCCCCTCCCCCAACCTTCTCTGAGCCTTCGGGGTCCATGTGACCTGGCCATTTAGCCCGTGGTGTGCAAAAAAGTGCCGCTCAGAGGTAAAACAACCCAACAACTCACCGGCCGGCGCCGAATCTCAATGAATTATGGGAGCAAGTCAGCGCTGCTTGGTGTGCAATTCCTCAGAACTGTATCCGTCGCCTGTGTGACTCCATGCCACGCCGTATTGCTGCCTGTATTGCCGTTCACGGCGATGCAACCACCTACTGAGGCAGTCACATTGGGCTGCATTATCTCATCTTCTAACGGCTCTAACTGGCTGCAAATTAAATCATGATATACAAATATGTGTTGCAATGTGTATGCTACATTTCACCGCTATCTCCTCATTCCTTCCGGGTGAGGGGCAATTTCAATGTCGTGCAGTATATTATGCTAATAGTCTCCTGTCAGACCTGTGCGGCAAGCAGCTGTTTGAGGGGTAATTTATGTTTGACATGTATTCTTGTGTAACTGAAGAATAAGAAAGAGTAAGGATTTTTATTATTATTCAATTTAAGAAAGGATTTGAACTTTTCATCATCAATATCCTAATGTTTGGCATGTTAGCAGCATTTACAAAATGCTCCCAATAACTTTTTCCTCTTCCAATGACGATTCCAGCCACGGTCAGTAGGGGACACCGATGGGCTTGGAAAGGCCGCCGTCCGTCGGATGGGACGTTAAGCCGTGGCTCAGTGTGCGGGAGAGCCACCATAGCAAAAATAAATCCTTTTCATCTGACATCATCATTTGAACCAAGAATCTTTCCCACCCGTGTGTGTGTTTGGCTATGCAGCTGATTGCATTGCAAGCAATTGTGTGGTGTGCGAAACGCCTTATGCTTTTCCACATTGCATTCCATTTACATTTAGAGGATTTCTGCTCTATGTGATTGAAAGTTATTTCTTTTCACGATTTTTCCGCTATGGCCTATTTCAGTATTGGGACCAGTTCCAATAACGCTTCTTCTCTTTTGCCAAATTTTTAAAAATAGAAATAGAAATTTTTTAGTTAGCAATTCGAATTTTTTAACCATTTTTTTTTGTTCAAAAATCTGAATTCCGATTAATAACGTAATATTTTGCAATATGCTCATTATATCAATGTTTCCCAAAAGTAACTGAAATTCGACGATCATCTCTCCAAGTAGATTTCCGGTCTTCCTGAGGAAATGGAATAGCAGAAGACGAAACTTACCCTTCGACTGAGAAATCCAGCTCTTTAATTCCCGAAAGCACTGAAAGATGCCCTTTCACCTCTGACCTGCAGCCGAAGGTGTTTGCTCATCAGCCGAACCCGTGCTCTTTCCTCCTCTCCATCGTTCATCCCGACTGACAGTTGCCCGCGCACGGTCGGGACTTCATTCCTTCCTCATTCCCTCTACTCTCACGCATCTGCCGCGCCTTACGTTTCATCTTCGAACCGCCGCTGCGAGCGCGCGTCGTTGTCATAGTGACCGAAAGCTCCCTCGGAGCCCAACTTCTCCCGCAAATCGAGTTTAACAAATCTCTCGCAGCATAGTTTCCAGAGGAGGGATGAGCCGATGCTGGCGTTGCGACCTTCTTTAAATTGTTTGCTTAACTTTCGTGTGATGCTCTAATGACTTGATCCAGGGAAGATTTGGTCGCAGAGCAACAGATAGAGGTCGGGGATCGCCGCCTTGCATTGGTTCGCGTTAACGAAAACAAAGAGAACAAGAATAATAAGAACGAAATTGGATCGCTTCAGTGACAAAATGAATTTCTTTCCCGTCTGTCAACTTCGTTAGGTCGTTTTTATGCAAAACACAAAAGTTTTCAAAGTGACATTCCCTTGCGATATTATTTCTATTTAAACAAGCCGTCCCGTGGCCGAGTGGTTAGCGCGCTTGGCTACTGATCTAAGGGACCTGGGTTCGAGCCGCGGATAAGGCATGGACGTGTGTGTTGTTTTTCTGCTGAGGTCCTGCCATCCTCACAGACCTTCTACTATGGCATATAAACTGACAGACTCCTGTCAGACCTCTGTGGCAAGCAGCTGCTTGGTGGGGGAGGTGGGGGGGGGGGGTTATTTAAACATTATTAAACAAGGAAAATAGTTTCAGCCTTTCGTGTCCACAATGATTACTATTGATAATATTTGCAGTATTACATTTTTGAAACTTAATCTCGGAATTGATTACTTTTTTTACTTTCAGGAAAAGTGTACTCAGCTCACACGAACAAAAGCGAGATACATTTTTATATCCAGATACATATTTAAGAGGTATTTTTTTTTCGAAAAGTCTTTCATCATTTTTGCGTTCTTGTAATATTAATCGCAAATGCCTTAAAGTTTAAGAGAGGAGGACTCATTCTGTGGCTGAGAGTTTAAAGGTAAGGAGAACTTGCTTTCCTGCAATGAATCCTCGACGGATGAAGTCTTCCTCCTGCCGAGGATTCAATGAACTTCCTCACCATTAAGTGACAGCAGAATCTGACTAGTCTGGACTAAATGTAAAATGGCTGTTTCGATCTTTTTTAATTTAATTTAGAACTGAAATCATGCTTAAATTTCCGAGTTCTGTGATTGAATCACGTGTGGCTGAAATTTCTTTTTGCGACTATTCTGTTTAAACGGGGATTTTTCCGAAATAATTCTCTAAACTCGATGTAATATGACATATTGAAGAACCTCTACATTAAAAATTAGCAGAATAATTTCTTGGTAGAAAAGTGAGATTGGAAGGCAGTGTTTTTGAACATAGCGTGGAAACTGACTATACACCCTACATTTGTAACTGGTTTGTGCAATTGATGCACATTATACATCATTACTTATCGATGTTTTATAAACTCCTAAACAATAAGGGGCGGGGATGGCTCAGTCGGTAGCGCGCCAGGCTCGTAATCTGTAGTTCGCAGGTTCGAGTCCCAGCTGGGTCAGCGTTGAGATTTATCTCCGCAAATTCCCCGCCCTGCCCACGGTCAGTAGGAGACACCGATGGGCTTGGAAAGGCCGCCGTCCGTCGGATGGGACGTTAAGCCGTGGCTCCGTGTGCGGGAGAGCCATACCCTGTGCACGTTAAAGAACACGCTGGATAGCCTTGACGGGAGGCTACCATCTGTCTCCCAACAGCTGTTCCAGTGGGTCCCCTCCCCCAACCTTCTCTGAGCCTTCGGGGTCCATGTGACCTGGCCATTTAGCCCATTGTGTGGAAAAAAGTGCCGCTCAGAGGTAAAACAACCCAACTCAACCCTAAACAATAAAGAAAAATAAGTTAACTGGACATTTTTACGAATTTAAGATTTCTAAGATAACAACTGATCAGCTCAAGTTTGGTCACGTGATGTGATGCAAAAGACTGAATGTACTCTGTTACCGAATATCTTTGTTGCGTAGATAACGATGCTGATGACGACAATAGAAATACGAACTAGTCGCCTCAGTGACGCTTTGATTCGGGATGACACTGCAACTACTGGGGTTCTTGTTGGAGTTCCGGGATGGCATGGTCGTTTGTTCTGTCGTAACCTGTAGATAAGATAGTTGCTTTTTGGTTTTTGGGTCTGGTCACGAACAGAAATAAGAAACATTTCGTGCGAATAATGATACTGGATGAAGAGTAAAACGAAAGGCGAAAGTGATTTAATCATTTGGTCGTAAGTCCTAGAGAAATAGTTCGTACAGGGCTCAATAAATTAAAGTTGAACGTATCACGATTTTTGTGGCGAGAAAGAACTGGTTGCTAGAAAGAATGTCAATATTCAGACAGAATTCAAGAATTTGATATATTTGAAAGAAAGGAAGAAAATTGACAACTCTGGATAGTAAATCATTAATTATTATGGATTAAATCTTAATAATTCTTAACAAGAGGGAAGAGAGAACAAAGGAACAAAGGAATAAGGGAACAAAGGAACTTCTGAAAAGTTAATTTGCCTTTCTTGCGTCATACACTTTCTACAACAGGGGAAAAATCCTGTTTACATGATATATTTTTCTAATAAAATCTGCGTATAGGAATTTCATTTCCATATGAATTTAAATGGTTTATTTCCAAATAGGTACTTAAAAATATATCAATAGCCAAATATTTTGTTTAGAGTTTTTTTTTCCAGAAGATTCAGTTTCGGCGTCTTTAAAAAACTAAAAACTAAAGAGAGAGCCGACTCTTGTTTTCCCCCCTGCCTCATTTGGCGCGAAAGAGAATTGTTCTCTCGCATCTGATGGAATAGTGAAGATAAGAAGACAGGAAAGAAGATCCGCAGCCTCTTTATTCGCCTTCGCTCCCATTTACATGCTCCTATCCGTGTGGATGCTGAATAAATAACAAAGAACTACACGATGCAGACTTAGTGGCGATCTTCCGCAGGGAACTATCATCTGCGTTGATGTATCCCTCGGGACTTTTATTTCCCTTTTCTGCAGGATTGATTGCACCAATACGTTCATCTAAAGAAGATATATCTAAAAGATACGTTCATCTTAAGAAGAAAAAATGCCCTCTCTTAATCCCATACCAAATAAAGCAAAATTCTCTTTTATAGCAAGCAAAAGTATGATACACATCAAACGTAGTAGGATATTTAAATCGCAAAGATAATAAAGAAAGGGAAGCGAATTTTTATTAACCTTGTCGGTGACATTATTCCTTTTGTTGAAAGTGGAAGCAATATCTCAGCCATTCCATGAGTTCATTTCCACTCTCCTTTTACTTGATGGCCAATATCCTATAAGCAAGGCTAGAGCGATCTAGAGCAGCAATTTCTCCACCCTTCAGTACAGCAGAGAGCAATTTCGAAATGGCACACGAATAAGGCAAAAAGTTCATATACTGACCATTTCTAGAAATTTTGAATTTGAATTCATATAATACAGTGCCCGCCGCATTATCTAGCTTTATTTAAAACACCCTTGCCCTCTAAAAATGTCAAACTATTTTTTCGCCACATGACTTTAACTAAAACTGCATGCAGAATTGAGGCGGGGCGCCAGGGTCGTAATCTGCATTTCCCAGATTCGAGTACCACTTGCGCCGGCGTTGAGATTTTTTTCTGCAAAATTCCCTGCCCTGCCATTGGTCAAGAGGGAGCACCCAATTGACAGAGTGCACGGCGGCAACCGTCTATCAGATAGGACATTAAACCGTGGTCTCATATGCGAGACAACGAAACCCTGTACATGCTAAAGAACACGCTAGATGGCCTTGAGGGAAGTTACATCTGTTTCCAATTATCTATCTAGTGGGACTGTCAACCTTCTCTGAGCCCTTGGAGTCTTGGATCTGGCCATTTAGCCCATTACGTGCAAAAAAAGTGCCGCTCAGACGCAAAACACACCAACTTGAAGAAGGTTTGCAATAATCTATCATGAATTTTTAATGAATAATGTATCTTAAATTTCTCTTTTCAGGGAGAGAAGACATTCAACATCACAAAGGCGTGGATCTGCTTCTCAGCAGACATGCTAGTGATGCTCTTCTACGATATGAGTACATTAATGAAAGGTTTCTTACAGCAAAATTTCAGACAAGCGTTAAAGACTTGAATGTTATCTGCTGTTATGCCCCACTGTGGATGCCGATAAAAATGAGAACGATAGGTTTTAAACTTCAGAATATTTTGAATTCTGTCAAGAAAGGAGATATTACTCTTGTTCTAGGTGACTTCAATGCCAAAGTTGGTACTGACTCTGACCTTTGGAGAGGAGTGATAGGCCCTTTTGGTATTGGTAGCTGCAATGGCAATGGGCAATGTCTCCAACAGGTAAGTAAACTCAATGGATTCAGAATAACTAACACATATTACAAACACCACGACATACATAAGTACACATGGGTTTCTCCTGATGGGCTGCATAAGAATATGATTGATTTTATATTAATTAACAGCAAATGGGCTGCTTCTGTTAGGAATACCAGGGCATACAGGGGAGCTGAAATTGGATCTAACCATTACCTTGTTAAAAGTGTGTTGCAACTTAAACTTAAAAAGTGTTGTGCTAGGGTTAAAAAATTTACCTTTAATACTGAAGCTGTGAACGACCCAGTTATAGATAGCTAAAGCTTACCATGATAGGTTACTTAGTCATTATGACAGTCATGGTTTGCTTACCACTGAAGTTGTAGAAGAATGGGACCATTTTAAACATGCTTTTTCGGAAAATAACAGTACTCTTTTAGGAAAAAAGGAGCAGAGGAGACAGAATTATTTAAGTGATAAGGCACTTGAGCTTATTACAGAAAGAAGGAACCTCAGGAATGTCCTTAATCAGTACCTTACTAGTCCTAATAGAAAGGATTACAGAGAGCTTAATAAACGTGTAAAGGATCAGCTAGCTACTGATAAGAATCTTTGGCTTTGATGGCTTGGCTAACAAAGCTGAGGAAGCAGTTAGGCAGCACAACAGCAGATAGCTGTACCAGATAGTTAATGTTTTATGTGGTAGAAAACGGACAGGTATACAGGGATTGAAGGATAAATAAGGTAAGGTTATAGAAGGGGAGTATTCTGTCATGGCTAGGTGGGCTGAGCATTTCAGTGATGTTCTAAACAATGTGGGTAGTTCTACTCCCATTGTTTGCAATGATGATAGATACATTGGTGGCTTTAATGTTGGCCCTGTAACACCATCTGAAGTTATTTTGGCTGTTTCTAAACTTAAACTTCATAAATCCCCAGGGGTAGATGAAATTACTACTGAAATGCATAGAGCTGGGAATGTTTCGGTTACCACTTGGATGACTGAAATTTTGAATATCTTTTATGATAAAGGCTAAGGATTTTACCAGACCTATTATTATTCCTATTTTCAAAAAAGGTGATTGCAGTTCTTGTTATAACTATAGGGGTATCAGCCTACTCTCTGTTCCAGGTAAAGTTCTTTCCATGATTGTGCTTAATAGAATTAAGAATCTGGTTGACAGTCAATTGCATGATGAGCAATGTGGATTCAGAAGTGGTAGGGGTTGTGTAGATCAGATATTTTCACAGGCAGATTCTTGAGGAATGTTTAGAGTTTCAGAAACCTTTGGTTGCTAGCTTTGTTGATTTCAAAAAGGCTTTCGACTCTGTTGATCGTCATAAGTTGTGATTGATAATGAGATGATATGGTATGCCAGACAAGTTAGTTAACATAATGAAAGCTCTCTATAATAACACTGAGTCTTGTGTGAGAGTTGGAAGTCTTGTAGCAGTTGGTTTAGCATTACTTCTGGTGTTCAGCAAGGATGCATTTTGTCCCCTTTTCTCTTTAATTTGGTTATTGATTATGTTATGCGAAATTCACTTCAAGGGAAAGATTTTGGCCTTAAATGGGCTAGAGATACGAAACTTTCTGACTTAGATTATGCTGATGATTTAGCCCTTTTGGCAAATGATGTTGATGAGATGAACTCTTTCATTAGGGCTGTTGATGAAACTGGGAGTAAAGTAAGTTTAGTTATAAACAGAGAGAAAACTAAAGTGATGAAAAATGGTAAGGCAGGCTGTGATTCAGTTAATCTGAATGGTTGCAGTTTTGAGCAGGTGTCACAGTATAATTATCTTGGGAAATATGTAACAGATAATGGTGATGTGCGGCATGAGATTAACAGACGAATAGGGATTGCTGCCGGGACTTTTATGAATCTATGGAGAGTGTGGAGAAATAGGCGTATACACCTAAAGAGTAAAATTAGACTGTATAATAGTTTGATTCTTTCTATGGTTAGTTATGGTAGTGAAACTTGGACACTTTTTAAACAGGAAACTAGATGCTTTTGATTCTAGATGCTTACGCAGTATCTTGGGCATTGGGTGGTTGAACTTTGTAACTAATGATGAGGTTAGGCAAAGGAGTTTGCAAACGTCCTTTAAGCAGCATATTGTGCAGTGAGAGACTCCGTGGGTTTGGCCATGTTGCCCGTATGAATAATTATAGATTGGCGAATAGGGTTATGAACAGTGTGCCTAAAGGCCTCAGAAAAAGGAGGAGACCTAGGTTGCGGTGGGCAGACAATGTCAAACAGGACCTTGTTAGAATTGGTGTGCAGTGACGGAATGCAGCAGATGTAGCTCAGGACAGATATGCTTGGAGAATTAAACTGCATGGTCTGGTTGGTCCTCCGTAGCCAATGGCTTCTTGAGGATGATGATTATGATGTATTTTTTAACTCTAAAAATGTCGCCATTTTTTTTCCAGAATATTCCTCAATATGTCACCAATTGTTGCTCAGCAGAAAAATGACCTTTAATATGTCTCTTACCAAGAATTTGTCATCTGTCTAATGAAGTATGCTTATACCAAAAGGAAACAGACACTAGGGATAATTTTGTAAAGGATTCGTTCCGTTTTTATGATATAGAACAAAAGTAATAATCTCAAAACATCTCTCCTTGAAAATGCACGGCTTAGTCATTAATAGGCCACTTAATATCGCTGATATTGAAATAGAATTAACTGGAGAAGAGTTCAGTGAAGTGATTATAAAACGTGCGATAAGCAGAGATGCAATGAGCTATCTTGAGAAGACACCAAGGTAAGGGAAGCTGAGATTTGTATTCAACTGAAACCATCAGGAAGGGAGAAATTTAAGCCAAAGCGATCGAAAGAGTGAAAGATGGCGAATATGAAAGAAAAGTGGCCACGTGTGAAACATCCTTTCAATAAAGCCATAGCACACATAATATTCCTTGGCAAAAGAGATGAAAAAACTAGAATGAATCCCTAACCTCTGGCGAGTATAGGAATCTCGTTTCGAAGAGAATGAAGTTTTTCATTTACCGACATTTGCACTCTTTGAATGCTTTAATTCGAAGTAATGGATAATTGGGAAAATTCAAGAGCAATATTAGTACTACTTATACAAATTAAAATGTATTTATTTCCTTTTTTTTCATTCCTTAAAATAAAGAAGTTGCTTTTCTCACACATCTGTTAGAAAAGGGCGCAGATTGCTTCTATGGGTGGAATATCTTTTGACGTCCTGCCTCCGATATTTCAAATCTTACCATAAACAGATGACATGTAATATTACTTAAAGGTTTCTCATCTTCCATATTTAATGCCCTCTCACGATGTCGATTAAACTACCTAAGACTTTGGAAAATGCGAATTATAATATTTTATTAGTATTAATCCAACTCGAAATGAATTTTGAAGTTATCTCTTAAAACAAAAAAAATTGCGTCGATATTCTTCATCTCTATGGGAGGAGGGTTTTTAAAACACATATATCCGTAACAAGTATCCACGAAATTTTTTCATCCTTACATGCAAATAATGTTTTTCCCTTTCATCGTGGAGTCTTTTTTATCTTGCTTTACTGCAACAGAAACATCAACATGAGTTGGCAGTTTTCTTACAAACATTTGAAAACAATTATCGCTGCCACGGCGGGAATCGAACCCGCGTTTGTAATAATTATTGAAATCGATTTCTTACAGGGGACCTGGGTTCGAGCGCCGGGTAAGGCATGGTTGTGTGTGTTGTTTTTCTGCTGAGCTCCTGCCATCCTCACAGACCTTCTACTATGGCATATAAACTGACAGGCTCCTGTCAGACCTCTGTGGCAAGCAGCTGCTTGAGGGGGTATTTATTTATTTATTTATTTATTAATCTGTGTATTTATTATGGATGCAGTTTTCGTGTTGCAAGGATCATCAGACGTAAAAGGTTACCACTAGTATGATGATACCAACGTCTGTTCTCTATTTCTTTCAAAGATTAAAAATCTTCACAGATTATTGCTTACAATATTTATTTTTTATACACAACTTTTTTAAATTATGTTTTTAATGGAATTCAAACCAAAAGTACATTTTGTTTTTTTGTCCGCACGTATGTCCCATGTGCCGTTTACAGTCCCGAAGGTCATGTTGAACAACAGTGGTGTAAGGTTTCACCATTTACCTCAACGACTAAATGGATTCAGTTACCTTCCGTGTATAGCAGAGACTGCCAAAGCATCAGAGAAATGCCAAGGAAGCTATTTACAATGATTTATCAATATCCAGTATTTTCTGCATTGGAAGTGTTACATGGGTATGGAATATTTCCTGCCCTTTGTTGTTTTAGTGTTTACACTTTGTATTGTTTATTGTATTGTCGTGAGCTTTTAACTTTGGTTGTGGGTTTACAAGAATTTTAAATCTTTATTTTTCTCCTTTACTCCTGTTTGGCGCATCATGGCCTTCGTTGCCCTTGCGCCATAAATTCCCACTCAACCAACGAAACGTACGGAATAAAAATTCGTTTTCAGTTCAAGCTGCTGTTAATGCGTTAATATAACTGCAACTTGAACTGAATTAATAATTATGTTATGCAATGACAATGACGTAACCCAGCGTTGGCGTTTACGTCACTGCAAACGAATCTCCATCCTTTGAATCGGTTTCAAAGAATGACCTCGCAATTCCTAAGATTTCATTCCTTTGTAGACCAGATGCTGGTTAACTTTTGTTTCCACTTTTATCCTTTCCGTAGAGATTATGACAGGTTGGTTGATTGGTTGGTTTACCTCTGAGCGGCACTTTTTTTACACACTATGAGCTAAATGGCCAGGTCACATGGACCCCGAAGGGTCAGAGAAGGTTGGGGGAGGGGACCCACTGGAACAGCTGTTGGGAGACAGATGGTAGCCTCCCGTCAAGGCCATCCAGCGTGTTCTTTAACGTGCACAGGCTATGGCTCTCCCGCACACGGGGACACGGCTTAACGTCCCATCCGACGGACGGCGGCCTTTCCAAGCCCATCGGTGTCCCCTACTGACCGTGGGCAGGACGGGGAATTTTGCGGAGATAAATCTCAACGCTGACCCAGCTGGGACTCCAACCTGGGAACTACAGATTACGAGCCTGGCGCGCTACCGACTGAGCCACCCCCGCCCCCCATTATGACAGGCAATCGCCTAAAGATCGCAAAGGGGAAATATTAAAATCCTTTTACAGACATTCGAACCAGTTAGAGTAGAATTTCTCTATTGTGAAAACGACACTTCAATATCCCTTTGAAGCTGACCACTGCAACAGAGTAATTAAAATGCATGACCCCCGACGCAGCAGTTTTGCGAGAGCGTCTCGTGCCGCGCTCAGCGAGAGAAAAGGCAAATTCAGCAGGAAGGAAGTCGTGTCGTAGCTTGCTTCCCGAATATTTCACTTGGCGGGATCAGTCTGCAAGTAAATCTCTGACACAGATCCGCTGGGAAATAGATAACCTCTTTCCGCTGTTGACTGGTGGAGAAGTTCTGGCGGACGCGACGCGACACAGAGGTTTATTTCTCGGTGAGCTGATGCACGTGACGCGCTCGGAACTCGGCTGGACTTGCAAATCCCCGTAATCTGTCGTGCCACCTCCTTACCGGAAACGGATCTGACAACTGCGTTGACATGGTTTCGTGGCAGGGCAGCATTCCAAATACTCCTGACGTATCAATCAAGCGATGAGCCAGCGCAGCGGAGACGCATCGCTTAACAAAAGCGTCGAGCTATGGTGCTTTGCTATATCTTCGGGTTTCTTCAGTATGAAGGAGAAGTACTCGTGCCGAAACCGACATTTTCCTTTGCGTGCGAACTCAATTTATACCTGTTCGTCACACCCAGCGCTCGAAGTGAGCAATAGCTTAGCTCCTAGGTACTTGTCAGTGCTAAATTCCTTCCTGGAACAGCAATGCTTAAACTGCACGTTTAGAAAATGAAATGAAAAGTCTGTTTGGTATTGACCGAGTCGTTGAAACTCTTGCATAGCACTCCGAAAGTTGGGTTAACATTTAACAAGGATGGATTTTAAAAGTTTCGGTTTTAGCTTCTCAAAATAAGGCACGAGCAGGAATGGGAAAAGAAAACAAATCAAGAGAATTTCAACAGTTAGTATAAGAGTGAATGATATGACAATGCTAGTATTTATAAATGAACACTTAAGGGCTAAGAATAGAAATTTTTTGGGTTGGGTTGTCTTATCTCTGAGTGGCCTTTTTTTTGCGCGCAATGGGCTAAATGTTCAGGTCACAAGGACCCTGAAGACTCAGAACGGTTGGAGGAGGAGACCCACTGGACAGCTGTTGGGAGGTAGAGGTGGCCTCCTGTCAAGGCCATATAGCGTGTTCTTTAACGTGACAGGGTATTTCTCTCCCGCATACGGAACCACGGCCTTAACGTCCCTCCAACGGACTGCGGCCTTTCCAAGCCCATCGGTGTTCCCTATTGACCTGGGCAGGTCGGGGAGTTTTACGGAGATAAATCTCAACGCTAGCCCAACTGGGACTCGAACCTGGGAACTGAAGATTATGAACCTGGCGCGCTACAGACTAAGTTATCCTCGCCCCCACTTTTGGGAAGCACATACATTAGCTGACATAGCAATAAAAATGTGTGCGATATAAAAAAAAAATCTAGATGCCTTTATGTACATCCGAAGGAAATAAAGTTGCAGATGTTGATATGGTTTTGTGACGAGAGAAAAAGTATAGATATTCCAACATACACTACATAGCCAAAAAATTATTATTAAAAATTATAACTCAATGTGGGTGTAGGACTCCCATATGCTTCCAAAACAGCTTGATTTCAAAGTGGCATAGATTTGATGAGGGCTTGTAAGGTGTCTGATGTAACGCGAAGTGGTTCCTATTGCCGTACAGGATGTAGTTCATTCAGAGCAATGGAATGTTTTCCGGCATGCCATGTTTCACTGCATCCCACAAATTTCCAATGGGGTTCAGATCTGGTAAGGTAGCCGGGAAAGTTGACTGAATTCTCGATCATATTTCTCAAGCCACTCCCAGACAGTTCTGCATTATCGTCTTGAAAGAGTCCGTCTCCATCAGGGAAGAAATGGAGGATGTAAGTGATCGGATTTGTTGTTTAAATGAACTGCAGACGTATTAGTAAACCCAATCCTTGTCATATGAACATTCCTCACATGATGACTCCCCTTCCAATAGCTTCCAAAACCAATCTCTGCCCTTGCAAAAGAGCATATATCGTTATTCATCTCCCCCACATAACCTTCTTCAGCTCTCTGTCATTCATTGACGCTCTTCCGCTGCTACCAAAGACTCACTTTCCGATTTTTGGCCTACACTAAACGCATCCAAATTGTGTACTGCTGACTTCCGAACCCGCAGATATCTCAGTTACCTTTTCAAAATGATATAGATTGATCGCTTATTATTGAAAGCAGTGGCCATTTGGTACAAATTTCAATAATAAATTCTCTGTAACACAGTATGCCCCCCTTTTCTATAGTATTGGATATCTGCTGCAGCTACGTAGCAAATTCCAAAAGTTTCCGGCTCGAGCATGTTAGAACAAGAATTGACAGGTCTAACTCCGTCAACCCCCCACTCTCTGTTTTGTTGCACTGCAGTTAAAATTTTGCAGCTCTAGCATCAGATAGCACTCCAGCTAGCGTCGCAGATTGAACTGCTGTTGCCCAATATTTTAAAATGTTTAAACTTGAGTATCGCGCGGTCATTAAATTTTTGACGAAAGAAGGCGAAAGCCCGGCAAAAATTAAATGACGTTTAGATTTTTTTAATTTTAAATTTTAAAAATGTTTTATAATTTTTAATATTTTTATTATTTTTTAAATTTTTATTACTTTTAAAAATTTTTAATTTTTTTTAATTTAAATTTTTTTAAACAGGGAATTATGCTAGTCGATTTTAAGGAACGAAATACTACAGTTACTAGTGAATATTATGCGTCATTAATGTACAAATTGAAGGATATTATCAAAGCGAAACGCTGAGGAAAGCTGTCCCGGGGAGAGAGGTTTATTGCACGACAATGCGCCAGTGCACACTTCAGTTGCTGTGAAAGCTGCTATTCAGCAATATGGTTTCCAGGAATTAAATCTCCCACCGTACACCCCGACCTAGTCCCTAGCGACTATTTTTTGTTTTCAAAATTGAAGTTGGATCTGCGTGGGAAAAAATTTACAAGTGATGAAGAAGTCATTTCTGCAGCTTTAGACCATTTTAAGGATAAAAATTCAGATTATTTTTTTCAGTGGTATAGAAAAGCTAATTAGCCGTTCTAAACAATGTATTGAAATAAAGGTTGATTATTTTGAAAAATAAAAATTATTGTTTGATTCTATTACCTCTTTAATATCCTTGGGCCGGAAACTTTTGGACCTTACTGCGTACTTCTACCAGATATTGAAACTCTATCAGCTAACCATCTTGTGTGCACTTCAGAGATGGTAGTCTTGGACAATACCCCTGTGATTTTCATAGTTTTGACCGCACTAGCCCATTGAGCACCAACGAAACGTTTTTGGAAGTCGGTTATATCACTCGACCCCAAAAAAATTGGAAATCTTGTGGTCGAGTGTTGGTAATGTTGATTGCATTTAAGGCAGCTCAAGGATCACGTTATCGTGATATGTGACCTAGCAGTTCTCGTAAATAGCTGACGGCTTATAATTTTTTGCCGAGATAGTATATACATATTTAATTATTTTAATAAATTTAAGGTTTAAAACACGTAATCTGTTTATCTGCGGGTGTTTAAATTGCAATAGCAATAATAAACTATGTGTTGGTAATAACTTCGAAATGCAAAACCTACTACTCTCAAAAAATAATTAAATTTGAATAATGCATCTGAGAATTTACACGTAAAATATATCGGAATATATAGATTGACCGCTTATTATTGAAAGCTACCGTTAGAATTTACACGTTAATATCAGAAGACAAAATATATCGGAATTTTTCAGTACTTACGTTCGAGATAAAATTCTCAAGAATACATAAGCTGTGGAAGTCCAGCTATAAATTGTACAATTTGATACTCTAAATACGTTTATCTTGTGTTCTTGACCACCTGCTATTACATTGAGAACTCAAGCCAATTTTAATGATGACGATAATGTTGTTTGTTCCTCCCCAACACTCACGGTCCGCCACTTTTCCTTACATCTGAGGAACACAAATTATAACTATGTATATTCAGATTCCAATACTGCATGTGGGTAACATTGTCAAACCAACTCAGTTTCTCCCATCACACACCGATGGGTTTGGCAAGGCCGCCGTCAATCAGATGGGACCTAAAGCAGTGGCTCTGTGTATGGGAAAGCCTGTGCACATTAAAGAACACGCTGGATGGCCTTGACTTGAAGCTACCATCTGTCTCCCAAAAGCTGTCCAATGGGTAATCTTCCTCCAACCTTCTACGATCCCTTGGGGTCCTTGTGACCGTTTAGCCCAATGTGTACAAAAAGTGCCGCTCAGAGTTCAAACAACCCAATACAATCTCTTTTCACAAGATGATGTTTAAAGATGGTTGATAACTTTTTCATCTGATCTAGTCTGTATTTATAAAATAAAGCCTTCTAGTAACTATAATGATGCATAAACATCATGAATTAAAAGTGTAAAGTTTTTTGCTTGCTTACAAAGAAGCAAGTTCCGCTATCATAATAAAACTCGGAGAAGACCGAACGGTCAAAGTGTAGCAGTGACGGGCACATGAGGTCCTAGGGATCGCATGAGCACGTTCATCCACGGAAATAATTGGGAAAATTATTTCAATAATAATACATAGTTACTTTCAACCAATTGAAATTTTTCATTTTTCGCTTTATTGCCTACTTATTTGATTACTTGTATGCCACGAAAGAGGTGAAGAACATTTCCTCCACGCCGAAGAGCAGATACAGAAAAGAAACTCCCAACTTTTCATTGGGTTGGGTTGTTTTACCTCTGAGCGGCACTTTTTTGCACACCATGGGCTAAATGGCCAGGTCACATGGACCCCGAAGGCTCAGAGAAGGTTGGGGGAGGGGACCCACTGGAACAGCTGTTGGGAGACAGATGGTAGCCTCCCGTCAAGGCCATCCAGCGTGTTCTTTAACGTGCACTTTTCATTGCATTTCATGCTAATGTTACGTTCAATGAGACGTGCCCTGCATTTATCATGCTTAATTGCAAAATGCTGTTGAGATTTTATGACTGTATACATAATTTCATTAAGAAATTCTTTAATTATTCTAATATTTTATTATTTTATTGCTTTTTTTATTAATATTTACTCAGTAAATAAAATGCACTTTTACATCTAATTAGTGTTTTAAGTAATTAGCAGTAGAGTAAAAAAAATTACCCCTCATTCAGCTGCTTGCCACAGATTCCTAACAGAAGCTTATCAGCTGTTTAATACGCCATAGAGACGATCTGTGAGGAAGGCGAGACCTCATAAGAAATACTTATAGCCGTTGATATACTGCGTTATCAACGGTTAAAATCCCTTTGATCGGTAGCCAACTATGCTGCCACTGAGCCGTCTGAACGTCAATTAGTAATAACATCTTTACCATTTATTAGCCCCTTACATTAGAGGCAATATTTCATTTCTTCTACTATCTTCTTCGGTCTGGCTTGTGCACCCCCAGAGTAAAATTCACGAGTCGCCCCTAAAGTTGAGTCTTTAGATGCATCCCCCTATTTACCTAAAGATTCTTAAAAGTGCCAGAAGCAATTCCCATTATCCTGTTTACCTCATGTCTCGCATTGCAGGTATCTATTACATAACTTCCGAAGTCATTAGATTGAGAGACTTGATCAAAGGCACTCTCATTCTGAAGAACTGAAGCATCATGCCATTGATCGATTTTCGTCACTTTGATTTACTCGTTGCTGATCACCAAGTCTAACCAATTAATCTAAATCAGGGGCAATGACGGAGGAGTCCGAAGCCTCGCCTAGATCAAAGGTTTTAGCTAGTCTAGGTAAAGCAAACATCGACAATGGTGCTTAACTCTTATATGGTCCAAGGTAAGGGGAGGGGGTTAGCGTGCAACTCTGAAGTGAAGATGGGTATATTGCAGTGGGATCTAGTCACAGCAGATCATAGCTGAGCTCATAAAATCCTCAGGCTTCGAACCATCTCTGGAGACAGACAAGAAGTGTAAGTGTGCAAATCGGAGGATGGCAAAGAATTGCTGGTAGATGCAGTCAGGCATTAAAGCCTTCTCCGTCTTGCAAAGGGAAAATTTCGCGAATGGGAAAAAGCGACTGGGCGCGATATCGAGCCAAATGCCAATGTCCGAGTTAGCTTCGGACACGCAAACCGAAAACACAAATGACAGTTTGGCGATTAGTTTAAAGCAATTCCAACTAAGGATGAAAAACACTGAAGGGCAGACCCCAAATGCAGAAAAAAGGGAGGGCGAAGAGATATGATTTCCATTACAGTATAACATTTCCTCCTCCTTTTAGAGCTCTTTAAAAATTCTCTTGAAAAACGCACGATATATACATAAGTTAAACAATTCTTCCCTCTACTGCCCTTACTAGCATTCTCAAAACGGAAGGGTTGGGTTGTTTTACTTCTGAGCGGCACTTTTTTGCACACCATGGGCTAAATGGCCAGGTCACATGGACCCCGAAGGCTCAGAGAAGGTTGGGAGAGGGGACCCACTGGAACAGCTGTTGGGAGACAGATGGTAGCCTCCCGTCAAGGCCATCCAGCGTGTTCTTTAACGTGCACAGGGTATGGCTCTCCCGCACACGGGGCCACGGCTTAACGTCCCATCCGACGGACGGCGGCCTTTCCAAGCCCATCGGTGTCCCCTACTGACCGTGGGCAGGGCGGGGAATTTTGCGGAGATAAATCTCAACGCTGACCCAGCTGGGACTCGAACCTGG
This sequence comes from Ryuthela nishihirai, assembly GCA_038380435.1. Taxonomy (NCBI): domain Eukaryota; kingdom Metazoa; phylum Arthropoda; class Arachnida; order Araneae; family Heptathelidae; genus Ryuthela; species Ryuthela nishihirai. Next base: position 45,933,569 of record JAWZYU010000005.1, read on the forward strand.
GAACTACAGATTACGAGCCTGGCGCGCTACCGACTGAGCCACCCCCGGTCCCAAAACGGAAGGGAAAGTAATTATGGTTGGAATATTCTGCTAAATTACTTATAAAAGCAGGCTTTGGTCCGTTTAAGTTAGGCTTAACGTGGCTAACACAAAACGAAATCAAGAACATTCAAAATCCTCATAACTATTATGGTAACAGCATTTAACATAACCAAATTACAAATGATAAAAACATTTACACGATTTAATTTTTAAAAAAAGCACCTACCATTTATTTAGCAACCAAAATTAAAGATTCACCTCAACAAGTGCGTTTAAAAGACATTTCTAGGTACTGATCCAATCTACACTTGTTGCAGTAAAGTATTTTAAAAAGTAAAAGTTTGGCAGTGAAAGACATGACTGTATCACAGAGATCTATATATAAAACTATGTTGACTATACATGGACCAGATGATAAAGGGGCCAAGGTCCCTTTTACAAAATGGTCCAGTTTTTAAAGAAGGATGTTAGACTCTAACTATACAGGACCTCTAGTTCAGATTAGGGGTTCTCAACGTGGGATACGCGGTAAAATTTTATGGGGTACACCGTGAGAGCTCAAAAGTCTCTAGATCTAGTAACAAAATCGCTAAGTTGTCAACACTGCTACTGGTTTATCACCTTTAACTGCTTTAAAGATAATTAATAAATTTTAACTGCTTTAACTGCTTAAAAAATAAATATAGGAACAGGCTGGATGTTGAAGATGACTTGAGACTCTACCTTAGCAAGATAACCCCAACTATTGATGAACTGTGCAAGCGTAAACAAGCGCAACCATTTCACTGATTACCCAGGAAAATGTTTATAATTTTTATAAGTTTTGTTAAATGTTTATGTCATTTTTTGTGTTTATCGATTTATGCAATTTATGAATACAAAATTTGATGTGTATATATATATATACGTTTTATTTTATTCCCATTGTTATACTATAACTATAGTTTTCTCTATCTATACAAGGGGTACGCCAATTACATACACATTTCCAGGGGGTACGTGAAGCATAAAAGGTTGAGAACCACTGATTTAGATAACTACTAGTCTGCCTCTGTAAAGTTTATTTTAAAAATGTATAAGGGACAAGATATTTGTGGAATTAACATCAGTTTTTTCAAAATATATTCTAGGGCAGGGTTCAGCAACCTTTTAGTAGTGTTGTGCCAAAGTAATGTTGCAAGTCACTCAGCGTGCCAACCTAAGTCCACTATATTTTTATATACAACAACCGTTGAAACAAATTAATTTGATCTGGTATTAACATGTTTCCGATACATTAAATAACTATTCTATTCTTTGTAGATTATTCAATACTTTAATATAAATAAGAACAAATACAAATATTATGTTTTGCAAAATTTAAGTTCTGAACATATTATTTTGGAATTTTATTATAAAATTTCCATATGTATATTTTGTTAAGACAGAAAGTCCAATAGTTTGAAGAACAAAACAATTAAATAATTCAAACATAAAACACGTTATTAAAATTTTAATATGAGTAATCATATTAAAAAAATTAATCAATTAATGGGACCCTTGTCCTTGGTTAATTGTTCAATATCAGGTGTGTATTTGGTCACTTTTAGCTTCACACAGGCTTCTGAATGCACAGATGTTAGGCGACTTCTCTGTGGACTTAAAACTTTTCATGTGTGAGAAAATTTGTTCACATGTAAAAGTTGACCCGAAAGCAGAGCAAATGCAACTTTCTTCAAACAGTTGAAAGTTTCAGGCAGGGATGTCCAGTAGTTGCAGATGGCAGCTGACTTTTGCAAACAGTTTCCTTCAAAAGTTTTCCGCATTTCTACAAATTGTATCGTCCATAACTCTGATGACTTGAATTCGATGTGTTGAATTTCAAAATTGTCAACATCCATCCACTCGAAAAGAGATAGGTCAAATGGGATGGTAGTAAGATCAATTAAATCGGGCTTGATGAGGAAAGAAAATGTGGCCCGTGAATTTGGAAGTCTTGACCTCGTTTAGCAAACTCTCCTTTGGAGTAATCGACTTCTTAAAAAAGTTTACCACTTCTTAATCATCAAGTTTACCACTTCTTAATCAGTAAAAAAGTGTAGTTTTTGACAGTAAATCGATTTGAATGAGGCTTTGCGTTTCGAAACTACTTGTATGTGTTAGTGGTAATATCACTGCAAAATATGTCTAATTTTGACCCAAATCCTATCTAGTGCTCTAAAAGATCGAGTACTGTTTGGTCCTGCCCTTGTAAACGCAAGTTTAATTCATTCAGATGTGTAGTTATGTCAGCCAGAAACATCAGCTTGCATAGCCAGTCCTCGTCATTCAATTACGGGAAATGTTCTTTTTCATCACCTTGATTGCTTCTAGACATGATACAAATCTGTTCAAAACATTGTCTCGACTAAGACAAGAACATTACTGTACAGCTGGAGGTCCGCATATGTGCTCCCCGTTTCTTGTAGAAGAGACTTGAATTGCATGTGGGTCAAAGGAGAGCGAGAAACTATGAAAACTTGACAACAGTTTCCATTACAGAGTTCAAGCACAGTGACGAAATCTCCGCACACAAACTCTCCTGATGTATAATGCAATTGAAGCTGAATACTTGACGTCCAATACGATCCTTAAGAAGTTTAACAAAAATACTTTGTTCTTTCCGATCATTGCAGAGGAGGCATCAGTAGTAACACAGAATATTTTATTCATGTTAATGTTTTGAGTTTCGAAATAGCTTACAAATGCAGTTATAATGTCCTCTCCCTTGGCTGTACCATCAAGGGGTATCAAGCAGCACAGTTCTTCATAAATACCGTCGTTGTCACAATATCGCGCAACTATAGCTAGGCACGCCACATCACTCACATCGACACTTTCGTCAAGAGCGACACTAAATACAACAGCATATATAATATTATAATATACAGGGTGATTCAAAACTTATCGTTCAAATTTCGTGGGGAGGTAGGGAATACGTCAGGAAACTGATTTCACATAGGAAAGTATGTCCGCAAATGTACGCATGCGTATGTAGAGGGCGCTGTGTGTACCCAACCAGTGTACAGCTCGCACGACATTATGGGGAAGCAGCTACACTAACAACAGAGGAAACACAATTGAAACTTTTATACAACACTTCAATTTGGCCATACACAATGATGGTTCACCCACCTTCACCAAACCCCCTTACGAGTCAGTTCTAGACCTCACCCTTTCAACACCGGACATTTCACCCATTATAAACTGGCAAGTACACCATTCAACATGGGCTAGTGACCACTTCCCTATCTTCCTCACCTTACAAGGCATTAAACCCACAGCCTACACAACAAAAACACACATCAACTGGCACAATTTCTCCACACACTGTGAAACCAGCATCAACACAATAATACCCAACAACCTTAACACTTTCTACACATGTATCAACCAGAGCATACAACATAATAAATTCACCACCAAACACATGACTGGTTTCACCAAAAATCACCCAGAAATCACCAACCAACTTCAAATAAGGAGAAAAACAGAAGACACAGCCAGAAAACACCCCACTGTACTTGCTATCACCACTTTCAACAAAGAAAATGCTAAACTCAGAAGAATCCGAATACAGACTAAACGAAAAGAATGGAAACACTTCTGCAACAATATAAACCCAAGAACTGACTCTTCCCTCATTTGGTCTATCATTAGAAATCTTAAGACCCAGGCTCAACCCCTTGCCCCCTGGCACACGATACTTTGGACAAACAACCTTTCTGCCAAACAAGGGGCTGACCTCTTTGCCACTCACCTTTTAACCATCAATCCCTTGGCTAATACACTTACATACCAACAACATTGCCAACACATGACCCAGAAATTAACACAGGACTACCCTTGCACATTACCCGCTATCAACCATTCATTCCAACACTATGAACTACATATGGCAATACATCAGGCAAATAAAAAAAGCTCGCCTGGACCTGATGACATTACATACAGTACTCTTAAACACCTAGGACCACAGGCACTTGACACTCTGCTACAATTATATAATGATTGTTGGCAAAATCACACCTTCCCCACACAATGGGAAGATATACACATCATTCCCCTACTTAAGCCTTCCAAGCCTCCCTCACAAGTAAGCTCTTACAGACCAATTGCTCTCACATCATGTATACTTAAAATACTAGAAAGAATGGTGCTCTCAAGACTTAAATATTTCCTAGCAGTCAAAAAAACATTCCCCATTTGCCAAACTGGCTTTAGAGAGCACATGTCTACCACAGATAATTTCTTTGACCTTATCACCTCAGCTGAAATGGCCATACAAAACAAAGAAATTCTTTGCTGTGTCTTTCTAGACCTTACCTCTGCTTTTGATACTGCCTCACACACCAGTATACTCTTCAAAATACAACAACTTGGTCTAACGGGAAACATTTTCCACTTCACTAAAAATTTCCTCACACAGAGAAAGGTTAAAGTCAAACTGGGGACTACCCTCTCTGACCCCCACATATTAACTAGAGGATTATCACAGGGCAGTGTGGTATCTCCCACATTATTTAACATCCTACTACACGACCTCCCTACAACATTACAAAATGACACAAATTGCTCCATCTTTGCTGATGACATAGTACTCTGGACCAAAGGAAAGGATATTCCCACCATACAAACCTCCCTACAATCAGCAGTCAACCAGGTCCTTGACTTTACCAACAAATGGGGATTAGCCATCTCTGCACCTAAATCTGCGGTTTTACCAATTTCACACACACCTCTACCTGTTAACCTTCTGAACATAAACATAAATAACCAACCTATACCCACTATCAAACATTACAAATACTTAGGGCTAACTATAGACCGACAGCTAACATGGAAACAACACATCAAAAATACTCAACACACATGTAATGGAGCACTAAACATTCTCAGATCCATCACCAGAGCTAGCTGGGGAGCAAGTGATCAATCAATGATCACACTCATTAAAGCTTTCATCAACAGCAGACTTGAATATGGCCTGCTAGCTCTAAACTCTGCCTCACTCACAAACTTCAAGACTTTAGAGACAATCCAAACACGTGCCATCAGACTAGCCCTGGGTCTTAAAACTGGCTGCCCTAACTTGGCCACATGGGCTGAAGCAAACATGCCCCCTCTCGAACACACCCGATACAAACTCACATGCAAGCATTATGTAAAACTCAAACACTTACACCCCACTCACCCCTCCATAAACAGAATAGAGTCTCATAGCAACATATCTCCCACTGCTCAGGTCATAAAACTACACCCTCTTTACCACATTTGGAAAAATATCAAACCATTTAAACCAAGATACACACTCCCCTACTGGTCAATCAAAAAACCCACTATTTCTCTCACACTACCACACATAACACATAAACACAAACACCTCCAACAGGAACTGAAATTTGCTGCGGAACAACTCTTAGACTCCCTCCCTAACACAGCCCTCACAATTTTTACTGATGGTTCTCACCTTCCCAACACAACAAACGGCTCTGCTGCCTTCCACTCCCCACACCTCAACTTCTCCCACATAATTAAGATGAATCACGCAACAAACAGCACAGACACTGAGCTTGCAGCTATCCACATGGCCCTTGAATGGTCAATCACACAAACCTTACACAACATCCATATTATCACAGACTCCAAATCTGCACTCCTCAGCATCAACAAACATAAATATAACCTTACACAAAACTATTCACTTTTTCACATACACAGACTTGCACACAATATAATTGCCACTAACAAAACACTCACATTTCATTGGATCCCCTCACACTGTGCCATCACACACAATGACACTGCTGACCTCCTAGCTAAACAAGGGCACAACTTACCAATCCCAAATTATCACACACCTGTGACCTACAACTTTCATGCAAATGAACTGGATAATTCATTTCGCTCCATTTGGTTACAACACTGGACACAACAAACAACACTTAAAAACACATTCCGTGCCACCATTGCTGCCACTCCACACACACTATACCTTAATTATCTACCACGAAGGGCCCAAACAGCCATCCACCAATTGCGCACTGGCAGGACATGTCTTAATAAAGACCTGTTCATGATTAATGTTATCCCCTCTGCTCTCTGCTCCACCTGCCAGGTTATAGAGGATATACCCCATTTTCTCCTACACTGTCCAAAATACACTGCACATAGACTCACCCTTTTCCAAACACTCACAACACTTGGAACTACATATTTCACTACACAAACTCTCCTCAATCCCACATACAAAAACAGCAAGGCCCATTTTAGGGCCTTGGCCAAATTCCTTCACTGCTCTGGGAGGTTTCCTTAATTGCTCCTCCTCTCCTTCTGTGCCCTATCTATACCCTTCCCTCCCTTTGGTTCTCCCTTTTTGTTCCTGGAGACTTTAGTATTAAAAGATCCAGGTGCCACCAAAAGATCCAATAGGACAACTAAAAGAAGCACTTTGGACATTTTTCAGGATCAATAATAGTAACATTATCAAAAATAATATATTAAAAAAAAAAAAAATTTTTTTTTTCTAACACCTTCCAAAAAAAAAAAATGAATAAAAAATAACTATTATTGTACTTCATTTATACTTTTTTACTACAACAAAAATAATATAATAACAATTGGGATATACCCTTTTCTTCTGTATTTTCAGTCTCAAAAAAAAAAACTTATTTTATTTATTTTCATCCCCCTCTTTATTCTTAAAACAAATACAAACATTTTGACTATTTGTCTCACTCCGAATATTAATTTAATGTGCACATTAAACTTAAATATCCCCTCCTCTTCCACATTTCATATCTCAAAAAAAAAGAAATAAAATTTTTTTTATTTTTTTTTTAGTTCTTATTGTTTCACACATTTTATCACATTTTCTCTCTCTATCCTATTAATGGATTACTTCAATGACTCACAAAAAAAAACATCTCACCCTTATGATATAATTTCCTTTATCATACTTACAACATATCCCCTCATTTCTTAATAAAAAAATTAATCACAAAACTTACTCACACTTCAACCTCACCTGTTCCCCTCCCCCCCTGCATCTTCCTTTCAACCACTGGGCGGCCTGCGGCCAATTGCCCTCTGCCACTATGTAAGGTTGCTGGCCTTTCACTATGCCAGCCCAATTTTTTCTGTTGTTCTACTGCACCCACAGCCAACTTAGCACATGGACCTGATGATAAGAGGGCTGAGGTCCACTTTACAAAGAGGTCCAGGGAAAGATGAGTTTTGTTTGAAGAAGAAGAAGACCACTCCTGCTGTCATCAGTGTATCCCCATATGCGAGATGCATATCCGCTAGCGCTTGATGCGTAAAACGATTCATCTTACCACTAGTAAGTCAGCTCGTACACTGATGACAGCGGGAGTGGTCGGGCGAGCTGTACACTGGTTGGGTACACACAGCGCCCTCTACATACGCATGCGTACATTTGCGGACATACTTTCCTATGTGAAATCGGTTTCCTGACGTATTCCCTACCTCCCCACGAAATTTGAACGATAAGTTTTGAATCACCCTGTATATAATTGTTGTAACCCGGTTGTTTGTTTTACCGTTACATTTTCAGCCATATCATTTATGCGCCTCTCAATTGATTTCGCAGAAGCCGGTTTTTCTCGAATCCGATAGAGTATTGTTTCTTTATTTGGTAAATCACTAAACAAAATTTCAGCACTGCTCAAAAAAAGTTTCCTTGATGCATTCTCCATCTGTGAAAGGTTTGCCATTTGAAGCCACACACTGAACAATTTTGTAACTACATTCGGTAGCTTTATTTTTGGTTCCAATTACTTGACTAAAACTTGTTTTTTATAGCCAGAAACTACTTTGTTTTTTGTAGCCAGAAACAGCCCTTTTTATGGCTTCACTTTTCTCAGAGTTTCTAAACATGGACTGATGTTTGTTTTGATAGTGTCTTTGTACCCTTGACGGACGGCACACGACACTTTCACAGCATAAAGCAGAAACAGCACGATCCTTTTGTTGTATGAATCCATATTCGTTTGTCCAAAAGTCTTGAATCGAGCGTATATCAAGTTTTTGCCTTTTTTGAGTCATTTTAACGGCACCGTATTACTTAATAACGATACCAACTTTTGTGCTACGGCCAACGGACTGCATTGGCATGAGTATGCGACAGCCGAGAGAACTAGAGGTGGTGGTGGGGGTGGTCGGGAGAAAGGCGAAGGATAGGACGGAAATAGAACTTAATCCACTCACTCAGTTAGTTTGCATCAGATCGCACATTCTTACCTCCAATGCCTAACAACTTTCGTTTTGAAAGGATGTAAAAACAGGAATAGCTTTAAAAGAATTATATGCTTCTATTTAATTAAAAATTAAATTTTTTATAAGATCATATACTGCATTTCAATTTACTCAGCGTGTCATTGAAAATCGTTCCACGTGCCACGCTTGGAACGCGTGCCGTAGGTTGCCGATGCCTGTTCTAGGGTATGTAAAGAATGCCCCGCCGAAAATGTCAAAATAAGGCAGACAACTTCTGTTACATTTGCGGAGAGTTCACCTTTGCAAGACACAAGAAAAAATGTCACCTAAAATAAAGTGAGCATACGAACATTATTTTGGATGTAAAATAGGAGATCATAATAAGCAGTGGGCCCCTCACATATGTTGTGCAACTTGGTATGTGAAATTAATAAACTGCTGGAAGGTTAAAGGTAGCGCCATGTTATTTGATGTACCCATAATATGGAGGGAACCAAAAGACCATTCCACAGATTGCTGCTTTTGTATGACTAGTATCCAGGGCTTTACCAGCAGAAAATCGAAGAGACATATCGATTATCCCAACTTCTCTTCTGCAATAGGACCAGTACCACATTCTCGAACTTTGACAGTTCCACTAACTCCAAGGCAGGAAACAGAAGATGAAGAAAGTACTGGTGAAGAGAGTGAGGCACGTGAATCACCTCCTGAAAGAAGTGATCCTTCCTACCAGGCTACCATGGATTCAACTCCACGTTTTTAACGCAGGCAGATCTGAACGATTTTGTTCGTGATCTAGGGCTAAGTAAACAAAATACTGAACTGCTGGGCTCTAGGTTGCAAGAATGGAATCTTCTCCAACCTAGTACAAGTATAACTTTATATAGAAATAGAGAACGAAATTTTATTGCATTCTTCTCACATGATGGCTGATTGACTTTCTGTAATGATATTGCCGGTTTGATGACAGATTTAGGCTTTATTCATGACCCACAAAATTGGAGGCTCTTTATAGATCCATCCAAAACTAATTTGAAGGCAGTTTTACTGTATAATGGTAATTTAATGCCTTCTGTTCCAGTTGCCTATGCTAGTATGGCAAAAGAATCATATTGGATTCTAGATATAATACTCAAATCCATTAAATATACGGATTTCAATTGGGAAATACGTGGTTTTCTTCGGTAACTTAAAATCAAACGTATTTTAAAAAATTGCATTAATTGGTATATCTCATATGAATAGGAAAGTTTGCAACATAAGAACCCAGGGGTGGTCCCAGGGAGTGGGAGTGTGGTAGGGCCCACCAGACCACAAAAACTAAGAGAAAGAGTCAGAAAAAAAAGGATTGAGCAGTCCCATTCAGTTCCGTTTTTAAGAGTTTCTCAATGTCCTTCAACCACCCAAAGTTGTTCCCAGCACCACAGTGGCCAACTTCTGCTACTGCATAAGGTGAATCGCGCACATGAGAGCAGTTCACATGACGAAACTGCACAGTCGACTCATCGATGGTTTTCATTGGTCATTGGTTGAATGATAAGCGATTGACAGCTACTCCATCTTTAACATTAATCAACTGGAGAGTGCTGAACAGGGGATAAAACTATTATTTACATATTAAGAGCTTTTTGCCTGACTCGTGTCATAAGTTGTACAACTTTAATACTGCTAATTTTAAAACATTTGCCCTTGTTTCAAAACTTATTCAAGAGCTTAAAAATCTACATGAAAATATTAAAAACTTGACTGAATTTCCTAATCACTGTATATTATAGACCAGTGGTTCTCATCCTTTTATGCTTCACGTACCCCCTGGAAATATGTATGTAACTGGCGTACCCCTTGTATAGATAGCTAAAACTATAGTTATAGTATAACAACGGGAATAAAATAAAACACTGACTTTTTTACTAGATCTAGCGACTTTTGAGCTAGATCTAGCTATTAGTTAAATGTGAATGCAGGCTGAACACTGAGATTCGGTACAGAAAGCCTGTAGAATCAATTGTGCAAGCACACTGTCTGCCTGTGTTATCAATTTCAGTACACTTTCTTAGTCCCTGACTTACACGAATTCTACTAATATAATTTTGGTTTAACATTATTTTTAAAGTAGGGCTGGTTCCCGACTAAATGGTGGTTTGTTTTAACATGCTTACAGGGGCGTAGCGAAGGACTATGGTTGGGGGGGGGAGAAGTCCAAATTTTCCAACTCGAGCAAAATTTTGGCAAAATTTGCCAACTGAGCAAACTTCGTAGATTTTCGTTCCGTGGTGGTGGGGGGGAAGACAATTTTCACGTCTCTCTTACATTTTGTCATTTGACTTCCAATTCTGACAACTTCCCGTAATTTGCCATTTGACTTCCAATTTTTCCAACTAACCATAATTTCTCAGAAATACTTCCAATATTCCAATATTTACATCTCGTCTGAACGTCTCAATTGTAGCAATTCAGTGTGAATTTTTGCCTTGATTTCGTCAAATCTCCTTAATTTCACGAAACTAATCCCAATATTCACATCTCTCCTAAATTTACCAAATCACTTCAAACTTTCAAACTCCCCAATGTTTTTCTTTTTTGGAAAATTAAGGGGAGTTGTCAAAATCGGGGCAACTTGGCAAATATAAGGCAGTTTGGAAAATGTAGAGACGGCAAAATTTAGAGCAGTTGGCAAAATTCGAAGCCACTTATTAAAAACAGGTGAGTTGGCAAAATCTTAGGGAGTTGGCAAAATTCGGAGTGAGTTGGCAAAATCTTAGGGAGTTGGCAAAATTCGGAGTGACTTGGTAAAATCTTGGGGAATTGGCAAAATTCGGAGTGACTTTGCAAAATTCAGGTGAGATGTGAAAATTAGGATTTTTTTCTGTAAAATTATGGCGAGTTGACAAAATCTAGGGACAGTTGGCAAAATTCCGAGTGACTTGGCAAAATCGTAGGGAGTTGGCAAAATTCAGGTGAGATGTGAAAATTTGAATTTTTTTTCTGTAAAATTGTGGCGAGTTGGCAAAAACTAGGTGCAGTTGCCAAAATTCGGAGTGACTTGGCAAAATCGTGGAGAGTTGACAAAATTCAAGTGAAATGTAAAAATTGCAATCTTTTTTCTGTAAAATTATGGCGTGTTGGCAAAATCGAGACAGCTTCGCAATATCTAGGAGAGTTGGAAAATCTAGGGGAGTTGGCAAAATTCAGAGTGGCTTTATAAAAAACAGGTGTGATGTAAAATTGGGATTTTTTCTGTAAAAATGTAGTGAGATGGCAAAATCTAGTACAGTTGGCAAAATTCGAATCCACTTGGTAAAATACGGGCGATTTGTGAAAATTGGGATTGTTTTTGTGAAATTAAGGAGAGTTTATAAAATCGAGAAAACTTTGCAAATCTAGGGAATTTGGCAAAACTGGAAACCACTTGGTAAAGTACAGGTGAGTTGTAAAAATTGGAATTGGTTTTATTAAATTAAGGAGAGTTGGAAAAACCAAGAACTCTTGGCAAAATCTAGGGGAGTTGGCAAAATTGGAAGCCACTTGGTAAAATACAGGGGAGTTGTGAAAATTGTGCCTTTCTTGTGCAATTAAGGAGAGTTGATAAAATTCGAAGTGGCTTGCCAAATTCAGAGAAGATGCAAAAAGTGCGATTTTTTCTGTAAAATTACGGCGAGTTGGCAAAATCTAGAGTAGTTGGCAAAATTCGAATGTACTTGGTAAAATATAGGCGAGTTGTGAAAATTGAGATTTGTTTTGTGAAATGAAGGAGTGTTGTATAAACTGAGGAAACTTAACAGAATGTAGGGCAGTTGGCAAAATTCGAATCCACTTGGAAAATACGGGCGAGTTGTGATAATTGGGATTGGGTTTATTAAATTCAGGATAGCTGACTAAAATCACTTCAAACTTTCAAACTCCCCAAGATTTTTCCACGTTTACTCGATTTCAGTCATTTATCCTGGATTTCACAAAAACAATCCCAATTTTCACAAATTGCCTGTATTTTACCAAGTGGATTCGAATTTTGTCAACTGCCCTAGATTTTGCCATCTCGCCACAATTTTACAGAAAAAATCCAAATTTTACATCACACCTGTTTTTTGTAAAGCCACTCTGAATTTTGCCAACTCCCCCAAGATTTTCCAACTCTCCTAGATATTGCGAAGCTGCCTCGATTTTGCCAACAAGCCATAATTTTACAGAATAAAAGATTGCAATTTTTACATCTCACCTGAATTTGTCAACTCTCCACGATTTTGCCAAGTCACTCCGAATTTTGCCAACTGCCCCTAGTTTTTGCCAACTCCCTAAGTTTTGTCAACTGTCCTAGATTTTGCCAACTCGCCATAATTTTACAGAAAAAAAATCCTAATTTTCACATCTCACCTGAATTTTGCCAACTCCCTACGATTTTGCCAAGTCACTCCGAATTTTGTCAACTCCCCAAGATTTTGTCAAGTCACCCCATATTTTGCCAACTCCCCAAGATTTTGCTAGGTTGTCCCGATTTCGCCAACTCCCTAAGATTTTGCCAACTCACCTGTTTTTACTAAATGGCTTCGAATTTTGCCAACTACTCTAAATTTTGCTGTCTCTCCATTTTCCAAACTGCCTTAGATTTGCCAAGTTGCCTCGATTTTGACAACTCCCCTTAATTTTCCAAAAAAAAATACAAATTTCTGCAACTCATCTAGATTTTACAAAGTCGCTTCGAATTTTGCCAACTCCGAGTTACTTTGGGAGGGGGAGCCTCCCCCATCCTCCCATGGCTACGCCCCTGCATGCTTTCTGCATTACTTCTCTACAGTTGTTTATGTTATTATATTTACCATATAAGAAGACACCTTGGATGCTTTTCCTTGTCTCAGGTACCTGTTCTTTGTTCATAATTTCAGTACTTCCAAAACGTTTTTAACATTTACTATAGAAACTAAAGTATTTAAACAGCTATAACAAGCAATTTATTTGTAAACAATAACGAACATTTTAATTATCACTGAATAATGAAAATGTCGCATATACCAATTCACCCTGATTGGCTGAAGATTGTAACTTGTCACGTGTAGAGTAGAAACACTTGTAAACGTATAGTTAATCATCATCATTAATAATAAATTTTTCATAAAATCATCATCGATAATAAATTTTACAACAACCAATTTCCCATCTTCAATCTTCATTACTCGACAATGAGGGCAACCAAGTTGATAAGAAGGAATTCACCTTACTACATTATAATTGCTACAAAATGACTATCCCTGTAATGAATTTCCTTCCTTCCTATCAAATTAGTTGCCGGCCTACAGCATTTCCACCAGAGCATCGATGCTGTGGTCTGAATAACGAAATATATTACTATTTAATATGTGGTTATAACAAGCCTGGCTCATGTCTCTATAAATAGCGCATGGGGTCCCTGACACTTAGAAGCACATGGTATAGCTTCATAGCACTACCATGATAACCTTCCTTAAGGAGGTGTGAATTTTCCTTGCATTAGTTCAACTGGTAGGCAACTGCATCCTAATCAGGAGACTCGCTTCCAGTCAGGAAGGTAGATAGATGTATCTTTTCACACTAATTACGATAAAAATGATTTCTTTGTTTTGGTGCAAAGAGTTCACCTATTTAATTTTTTTTCACTAATACAAATTCGTTATTTATACGTTTGTGTGGAGCACCATCATGCACAAACAGTGCCAGAGAACACAAACGTTCATCATCATCATCATCCTCAAGCACCCATGGGTTATGGAAGTCTAACCAGATTATGCAATTTAGTTCTCCAAACACGTCTGTCCTGAGCTACATCTGCTGCACCTAGCCACTAAAGCCAAATTCTAACAAGGTCCTGTTTGACACTGCCTGCCGACAGCATCCTAGGTCTCCTCCTCTTTATAAATCCTTTGAGCCCAATGTTCATAACCCTATTCGCTAATCTATAGTTATGCAAACATGCAACATGGACAAACCAAGGCAATATCTCTTTGCACAAAATGTTACTCAAAGGAGGTTGATTGACTCCTTCTTCTAACTTCATCCTTACTTACAAAATGAAACCACCTAATGTCGAAGATACTGTCCAAGCATCTGGAATCAAAGGCATCAAGTTTCTTCTTATCCTGCTTACAAAGGGTCCATGTTTCGCTACCATAACTAACATTAGAAAGAATTAACGTATATTTGTTATGTGACTAAAAGACCAAAGACTAAAATTAGTCATTGGGTGTATATATAATCTAGAAAAAATCTCCTTTATTGCAAACAGTTCCATTTGTTTTATTGTCATACCTCATTTTGGTTCTCTCGCTTGCCAAGTTGATGTTATGTCTGATGGAGTGGCCGATTTCTTCTTGTCGTTGTTGCAGTTCTTGTACATATTGTGGGGTGGATACAGGCATTGCATCAGGTCGACCATATAAAAGGGCACAGAGAAAACGCAATTCTCTTCCAAACAGCATCATGGATGATGTCTATCCAGTTGTTTAGTACACTGCTATCGTGTATGCCAACAAAAACAGTGGTATATGGCAATCCAAATCATGTTGATGATCATCGGCAAGCAATGCTAGATGTTGTACAATTGTCCTGTTGAATCTCTCAAACATACCATCCGACTGAGGGTGTAGCGGAGACGTTCTGTTTTTCTGAATGCCTAGTAGTTGACATATGCCTTTAACTACATTGGATTCAAAATTTCATCATTGGTCTAAAATCGTGGCAAATTTGGTAATCTTGGTAAAATCTTTGGGAGTTCAGAGAATTCGAAGTGACTTGATAAAATTCAGGTGATATGTAAAAATATGGATTTTTTTTTCTTCTAAAATAATGCGAGGTGGTAAAATCGAGGCAACTTCAGAAAATCTTGGGGAGTTGGCGCCACTTGGTAAAATAGAGGTGAGTTGTGTGAAAAAAAGGTGTTTTTGTGAAATTAAAGAGAGTTGGTAAAATAGAGATAGTTTGGCAAAATCTTGGGGAGTTGGCAAAATTCGAAGTCACTTAGTGAAATTCAGGTGAGATCTAACATATTTGGATTTTGTTTTTTGTAAAATTATGGCGAGATGGCAAAATCGTGGTAAATTGGCATAATCTAGGGAAGTTTGGCAAAATCGAGGTAAATTGGGAAAACCTTGGGGAGTTGGCCAAAATTTGTACCCGCTTGGTAAAATAAAGGTGAGTTGTGAATATTGGGATTGTTTTTATGAAATTTAAGATATTTGGCAAAATCGAACAATTTGGAAAAATCAAGATAGCTTAGTAAAATTTGAAATGACTTAGTAAAATTCGAGTGAGATGTAAAAATTTTTTGGATTTTTTTTGAGTAAAATTATGGCAAGATGGCAAAATCGAGGCTAATTGGCATAATCTAGGGGAGTTGGCAAAATTCGAAGCCACTTTGTAAAATACAGGTTGGTTGTGAAATCAAGGAGATTTGGTAAAATCGAGGCAACTTGGCAAAATTTTAGGTTCTGTCCCCTCATTCCCCCCACTACTAAATCCTAGGTACGTCCTTGACAGAGATACAATGAAATTTATGTAAAATTGGCAAAATTTGATATCCAAGTTGGAAAATTATCGTTCTCTCCCCCTCACAATCATAGTCTCTTTGCCACACCGCTGACTGGCAGAAAGAGAAAGCAGATTGCACTCATGCATGACAGACTGAATTTGTTTTCATGGAAGATAAGAGTATTGACTCTATTTGTTTGGTTATTAAAAATCACTTTCTGTGATTTTTAGCACATTTAATAATATATGGTTAATGACAATTCTATCCTTTGAACTAGACATTTGTGTACTAAACTAAAATCATTTTTGTCAATTTTGGACAAAGCATGTTTTGGGAATGAGCTATTCAATTGCTTCTGAACCATCTATTTGACGAGAAAGACTGAAAAGGGACTGTCACTAAACATTCAGTGGGAGTTAAATTATTAGCACCCAATAAATACTGTGAGGATTTCCACAGATTTGACTAACTGCCTCAAAAGGATATGGCATTGTGCTACTACAATACCAATGTGCTACAACATCAAGTAGAAGTTTTTTAGGGGCGAAAAATATGGCAATAAATAAAGGACCATATTTAATCATTAATAGCAAAGAGCAGACCGAGAATTGGAAGCAGATGCCAAAGTTCACTCCAGGTAGCAAAATAGCTAACACCAGATCTGTTCTGCCAAGTTATGATATATCTCTTGAGATCTATTCAGCCAATATGGCTGTACAGTTGCATAATAGTAACCCCTGGTGTATCAGCTCATCATTTTCCTGCTGATTCTAGATAGGGTTGAGATCTGGTGATCTGGTGAGTCTGCGATGAGAGTGTAGTTGTCAGAAAGTTCTGCAAATCATTTATGTCGAATACAAGCCTGATGACATGATAATTATCTTACTGGATGATGCAATCACTATTGGAGTACAACATTAACATTTAGAGTATATTTAATCTGCAAAAATATTCAAATAGTCCACATTCTTCATGTATTGTCGCGGTTGTATAAGAATATCCAATGAATCCCAATGGAACATCCCACAGACCATGAGAACACCAACAATGCACATGGGACCAATGGCATACCCAAGGGGGAAGGGTTATAACTCACTTTTGAGAGCTAAAATAACATATGTTTTCTAAGGGAAGCCCAGAAAATCGGAGACATCAGCATCTTAGATTCATCATTTTTCCATTAGCAGTTTCGCTGTGTGAGATCTATTACCTTATCTTATTTCCCCATTTGTACAGCCATCCATCCATCTGCATGGTGCAAAGAGGGAATATGTGATTTGTCAGATCAGCACAGTTTTTTCAATTGTCTATAGTCCGAGCTTCCTCCTCCCATCCCATGGAAGTTCCAATTTTCAATGCTGAAAAGTTAGAAATGGACGTCGTCTGGACCCATCTCTGATATCTCAAATGATACACACTGTCTTATTGAATATCTGTTGTGATTGTCCAGTTATATTTGCAAATAAGTATCTTCAGTGCTGCCTGCAGAAGTATTTGGGCCTATCTCACACCATGTAGACTTACTCTGTATTTCCCATTACAATTCTTTTGCTTATTGGTTTTTTTTCTCTTTCCAGTTCTAATGCATTTTACAACAGCTGCTCTAGAATAAGGTGACCAGATTTAAAGAAGAAAATCTGGGGGCATTTGAAATTGAACATTCGAATTTTACATATTATTGCACATAAAAATAATCTTAATATTTAGTGGCACAAAATTTAATTTCAATAACTTGTTAATTAACAAAAATCACTGTTAATGTTAATATTAATATGAATGTTTTGTTTAAATATTTTCGTTTTCGACACGTTTTCCACTAAAGATTTTGCAAGAGGCATGAAATTTTGTTTTGTTTTTTACAATGAAGCCTTCAGAGTGTCCAGTTTTATGTGATTTGGCATCTATTGATATTGAATTTATGTTTGAGAAAATTTCTTTCAGTTGGATGGAAATGGAAATTCTCTTCTAGCAGTTTCCTTCACTGGTTTCTCAATTCAGATTCTGGGAAAGACAGTACAGAGTGATCCAGATTCCACATCATTTCCAGATTTCCCCCATTCGCGAAGCCGTTCGAAATTCTAAACCCCATCCCATTATAGGTTGGCACTCAATTTTTTAACATAACACAAGGTTATATAGGGGGAACTCGTTCCAAATTTGAGATTTGTCAGTTAAGTGTCTTGGTAACTACAGGGAGTCAAAATCAGTTGAAACAGAGATACTTGCATAAAAATTAAGCAATTGGAAACTGTAAGGTACGTGATGGTATCAGCAAGTGAAAAAAAGCCATGAATTCTCTAATGTTGTCTGAATGGATATCATTATCATTATTAGCCTCAACTTTTCAGTCAGTTTTGTAGCAAACAAGTGTTTTATAACAGCGTTGCCACCACTATTCTCTTAGTAAAGATTTGCTCAAGCTCACTTAATTCAGTACATATTTAAAAAATATCTAAAACCGAAATCCGAGGAAACTAACGGAAACATATTTTCGCCGGGACAGATCCTTTAACCCACGGATTCTCCCGTGAAACGGGGACGTATGGTCAACCTAGTAATTAGTAAACATTTTTATAACCGTGATCCTACTTTGACACCAAAATGGCTGTTGTTCAATTAGTACTAGCGTTCGTATGATCTGCTGATAGGGAGAGACTACGTCATTCTCTGCGTTTATCATCTTTGATACTGACATCGCCAGAGGTTTCCATCTTCCACATTTCACTTCCACCACATGTGCTGAGCTCCATGCTGTCCATGAAGCTGTACGTTTCATCCACAACCTTGGGAGTGCCAAATTTGTCTTTGCGACTCAAGTCTGCCTTTCAAGCTCTCTAGCAGCGAGATAGCAAGAGCTGTAACCCCTTCCTTATTTAGATGATCATGGAGACTTCTCTGAGCTCACTTCTGCCTGTATTACGTTCCATTTTCAGTGGATCCCCTCGCATGTAGAGATACCTGGCAATGAGCTTGCTGATCGGACTGCGAAAGAGGCGCTTGAGAGTCAGAAGTATGTTGCTAATTTCCCTCTCTCTCTCTCGGCGACTGCATGACTTTTGTCTCACAGCTGATGAACCAATATCGTCCTGTGCTGTGGCAGAGGGACCTGGTAGACCCTATTCTTACTGCTCCAAACCTCAGAGAGCTCCGCCGATCTGAGGACAGTCTCCTCCATCATCTCCGAGTTGGTGTCTTCTATTGCAACTCTACACTTCACACTCTTGGTAGAGCCAAAGTCTTAACTGTGCTACCTGCAGCACACCTGAGACTGTATTTCACGTAATTTTGAACTGCTCCGCTACAATGCTGAAAGAGAAGACTGGTTTTGGGAGCTTCATGCTATCGTTATTTTTACTATTTCAAGTTTTCAAGTTTTCATGCCATCATTTTTTAGAAAATATATTTTGACAAAAAAATATCCTATATATCCGTTCTCGGTACCCACCAGAACATGAAACAGCAGCGAACGCGTATGTGGCTGCTTATTTCAGAACATTGCATTGGCTCTTCTGCAAGGTCTAATGTCTCTTTATTTTTGATTTTCTTCTTCTGTGTCGGCGAGATTGATATAATAATAGATTTGTGAAATAGCTGAGAGGCAATATCTTCTGTCTCTACTTTCTCGTCCTCTTGTTGTGACTGGTGTAAGGAGCTCCTCATTGGAGGCTAATTTTACCATGATCTTATAACACCTTGAAACTTGATTTTCCACATTTTATTTTAATATCGTTGATAAAGTTAAGTTTTACATTTTTCATCAAACGTCCCTGATATTACAACCATGGTAAAAGCCTCTTCTTCTATGATTTATTCCAATAGAGCTGTGAAAGAATAATACTCGTTATATTTTGGTCTGTAAAATCGCTTTTTCTTACTGATAGCCGATTTTTATTTAGTTATGCACTAATAGGATAAAATGTACGGTATAGAAGAAATAAACATAAAAAGGGTTATTGGAGTCTATATTTATAAATAAATAAATACCTCCTCAAACAACTGCTTGTTTAACATACTTAAATCATTTCACACTGAATTTCGTTTCCAGAGCATTTTGAAAATAATGCCAATATATTTTCTAAACGATGCAAACCTTTTATTTGCTATCTTTTCCAGTTAGCACTAAGCAGCCATATCAAAATTACGTATCAAAGCTTTTGACAAATACCATTATTCGGGCAAAATTCAAATAAAAAAGGAATAAAAAAATCGTTAAAAATAAAATAAAACACAATTTTATTTCAGAATTATCTGCCATCAGATATATTTCATTTACATTTCATTTTGATAACATTAAACTAATTTAATAAGTAAGAATTGCTTACCAGAATGAGTTTCCTACCACCAAAATGGCCCTCCCTAGCAAGTCTTTTATTTTATTGAGTTTCTTGCATATTTAGCGAACTTAACCAACACGTACATGCAATATCATAACGTTATTTTTTTAACCTAAGTATTGTGGAGAAATAGGCATATACACCTAAAGACTGAAATTAGACTGTATAATAGTTTGGTTGTTTCTAGGGTTAGTTATGGTAGTGAAATTTGGATATTTTGTAAACAAGATAACAGGAAACTAGATGCTTTTGATTCTAGATGTTTACGCAGTATCTTGGGCATTAGGTGGTTCAACTTTGTAACTAATGATGAGGTTAGGCAAAGGAGTCAGCAACCTCCTTTAAGCATCATATTGTGCAGAGAGATTTGGCAGATATTGTGCAAGTTTGGCCATGTTGCCGTGTGGATAATTATAGATTGGCGAATAGGGTTATGAACAGTGTGCCTAAAGGCTTCAGAAAGAGGGGGAGACCAAGGATGCGGTGGGCAGACAATGTCAAACAGCACCTTATTAGAATCGGTGTGCAGTGGCAGGATGCAGCAGATGTAGCTCAGGACAGACTTGCTTGGAGAACTAAATTGCACGGTCTGGTTGGACCTCCGTAGCCCATGGCTGCTTGAGGATGATGATAATGATGATGTATTTGCCTTCCTTGCTTATCTTCTTCCTGGCTTATTAAACAGTCAGGCTCATGTCAGGTTTCTGTGGCAAGCAGCCTCTTGAGGAAATCCTCTGAAATAGATTTGTTTTATTTATTTATTTTTATATCTGCCACTAATTGAATAAACCCCCAACAATTGCGAGGACTTCGGTGTAAATATATGTACCCTTTTCAAATGATAATATTGCTTTTGCGTGGATTGACCAATGCTATATATGTGCTTGATCGTGCTTTGTAGATGGTGTTTGGAAACCGTATTGAGTGTGCTAAACAGCAGATGAGATGTGTTTTGTCAAATAGTACAATTGAAAATGCTCTGTGACGTCATTCCCTAGTAAACCTGACACACTTTAATGTCCGACTTTTACTAGTATGCTATTTTTAGAATATACATTTTAATAATTGCCTGAGTATGAACATAAGATAATGTAGATCATTTTGCATTTTTTATATTGTTTACCACTCGTGCTATTTTAAGAGTGCTGTTAACAATTTCTTTTACTAGGATTCCAGTACCTGAATGACGTGTATCATACAGAAGTTGGAATAGAAAGCCATTTGGGATTGAGCTTTTTGTCTTGTATTTTCTGGTTATTCCTTGTCAGTTTACTATAAACATATTGAGGATATTCTATGGAGTATTTGTTAACGTAGTGACCCAGAGTGTCAATGCAGCAAACCGAAGACTTGGGAACAGCCAGTTTAGGCTTTATGTTCTAGCCTGTAAATATTGTCAGGTAAGATGGTAACAGCTGGTGTAAGATGTTTCATGTTCATTCTGTGTTAATATTTAATTTAGAAATTACATGTAACATTTATACGAAAGGATTTCAGCTGTAAAAGTCATAATTGTTATAGTATGTATTTGGATTGTATATAGAATGGACAACCATAAATTTTGATTAGCATATCTTTTTAATAGTACAGCATACTTGTTTACCTAAGAAAGAAATATAATTCATCTGAATATGATCATTTGATCTAATACTGATATGTTTCAATGAGTAAGTGCCACTAAAATGCTTTAGGATTTGGTAGTGTTAAAAAAAAAAGGATCAAGTATTATCCCTTATTGAAAGCGCTTATAATCAAAAAATTACCAAAAACCTGAAGGGTAAGAGACGAAAACTGGAGAATGTGTTGAGTTCTAAAGTTATTTATATGTGAAAAATTGCAACATTCAAACATTTTTATAAACAATAATTATAGTTTAGTATTCTATAAGAATCACAAATTGGCTTAAAAACACATGGGCCTAATGAAATCAATAGTAGATATTCACTAAATTATTTAGAAGCATTTAACTTCTTAAAATTTAAATTTTACTTAAATCTACATAGTACAGTACTATATTACTGTGGGCTAAAAAGAAAATTGTTCTAAAAAAAAGCAACAACTTTAATTTGTTATAGTAATGATATCATAAAAAAATGCATTGGTTAGTAGGATGCAGTCTTTATGCATATAATTTGAACCCATATTTGTTTCCTTATAGACAGTTGTAAGCTAAATATGCAGAATGTATTTTTGGGGTTTTTCTTTTCAAACTTTAAACCATATCAGCATTGGCAACAAATTAGGTTTACCAAAATTGGGTTTGGAAGGTTAAAGGGAAGGAATAGTGGGTGAACTTCAAACATTATGTTTGAAGTTCATCCACTATTCCTTCCCTTTAGAAAGTGCTTTATGCCAATGGGAAACTCTAGCCGGTTTCATGCATTTTTCACCACATGCTTGTTGTATCGTGTGAAAAGTTTTGTAATATCTTCTATCAAGTAAACATAAAACCAGATTGCACGTGACTTTTCCATAGTTGATTCCATTTGTATTTGCATAGGTGCATTTCAGTCTGTCTGTAGTTCACTGACTGACATAATGGGCAGTACCAGTAATGGCCAATGCTGTATATTGTAAAAAGCTGTGTGAAGTGGTATAACTACATTAGTGATTGACAGCAGGGCTATATTCACAGTAGTAGTGGTCATGTGGGAAATTCTTCAAATGAATCCTGTGTTTAAAAATATTCTTACACTATAGTTAATTAATTTATGTAACTTACTGTTCATCATCCTTTTATTGTAGTAGAAGTCCTCTTGCAACCAAGAAATCTACATTTCTTCCAATAGTACTTTGCCATGTTGCTAACATTTCAAACATGTGGTTCCAAAACTGGTGGTCTTCAGCTTTGCATGGTTTTGCACATGACCACAGAGAAACACATATAAGATCACAGGGGTGGCTCAGTCAGTAATGTGCCAGGCTTGTAACCTGCAGTTCCTAAGTTAGATTTCCAGCTGGGCCAGCATAACATCCCATTCAACAGATAGCGACCTTTCCAAGCCCATTAGTGCCCCCTACTGACCATGAGCAGAACGAGACACCGATGGGCCTGGAAAGGTCACTGTCCTTTGGTTGGGATGTTAAGCTATGGCCATGTGTGCAGGAGAGCCATACCCTGTGCACATTAAAGAACACACTGGATGGCCTTGATGGGAGGCTGCCATCTGTCTGTCTTTCAACAGCAATCCAGTGGATACCCTTCCCCCAACCTTCTTTGAGACTTTTGGACCCTTGTGATCTGGACATTTATCTATTGTGTGCAAAAAAAGTGCCACTGAGGTAAAACAACCCAATCACATTACCTTAACCATTTACATTTGATATTGCTATTGTAGGTCGCTCGACTCTTGTCATTGGTCACATTTCACTTACCCATTTCTCAGCCCTGATGGGATAGTCCAATACTGTCAGTGCACATTATTTGCTACATTGCTGTTTCTCTCCTCTAAAATGGGCAGGGGTGGCTCAGTCGGTAGCATACCAGGCTCGTAATCTGCAGTTGCCAGGTTCGAGTCCGGGTCAGCTTTGAGATTTATCTCCACAAAACTCCCCACCTTGCCCATGGTCATTAGAGGACACCAATGGGCTTGGAAAGCCTGCTGTCTGTCAGATTGGATGTTAAGCCGTGGACCCATATGCGGGAAAGCCATACCCTGTGCGTATTAAAGAATACATGATGGCCTTGACGGGAGGCTACCATCTGTCTTCTAACAGCTGTTCCAGTGGGTTCCCTCTCTCAACCTTCTCTGACCCTTGGGGTTCTTGTGATCTGGCCATTTAGCCCATGGTGTGCAAAAAAAGTGCTACTCAGAGGCCTACCTCCTATCTGCAGATTGGGCAATTTTGGGCTGGACTAAGAGTGAAAAGTTTAAAGACATGCAATATTCTGGAATGTTTTTGATGTAAGCATATGTAAAATTCTTCACTCTTTCAAATGGTGTTATTTACTTTACAATTAGGACTTTACTGCTTTTGTAAAATATAAATGAATTAAAGGTGTTAGTTACTGACATATTTTTTATTGCCATTGAATTAGGGATAGCAATCTAGTAATATGCTGAACCCCCTCTGGTCCTGATAATGGCCACCACACGACGAGGTAAAGACTCCATAAGCTTGCATAAATGTTCCACAGGTATGGCAACTCGTGCGTCCTCAAGAGCTGTCCACAATTCTCTCAAGTTCATCACTGATAGGACACTGCTCGACAGGCCCGAACACTCTGCTCGATGCTATCCCAAAGATTATACACTAAGCTGTCAATATTATATAATAATTTAGCAGGAGATAAATGCCATATAGATGAAAAGTATAAAAAAATAAATAAATACCCCCTCAAGCAGCTACTTGCCACAGAGGTCTGGCAGGAGCCTGTCAGTTTATATGCCATAGTAGAAGGTCTGTGAGGATGGCAGTACCTCAGCAGAAGAACAACACAAATGTCCATGCCTTAATCCGGGGCTCGAACCCAGGTCACTTAGATCAGTAGCCAAGTGCGCTAACCACTCGACCATGGGACAGCATACTTTCCATGTATAAGGCATTTATCTGCCGCTTTTGGCTAGATTGCCCGAACAGCTCCTACATATGACATAATGAAATATTTGCTGTAGGTAGAAATGTTCATATCGTCAATTAGAGGAGATGTTGATTGGTGGCCGGTAGCTCAATGGTCCAGAGCACCTGACATGTTATCAGGAGGTCTTGGGTTTGTATTCCACCTGGCTCAAGACAATTTTTCTTCTAAAAATTTGAATCGACTTAATAGTGGTAATTACTTAGTGTATACCAAAAAAGTCTAGTTTATTCAATATTTAATCAACTGTATACTTGTAAGATATGCTTTCCATCTATATGGCATTTATCTGCCGCTTATAGCTAGATTACCCGAACAGTGCCTACATGTGACATAATGGAATATTTACTTAGGTAGAAATGTTCATATCATCAATTAGAGGTGATCTTGATTGGCAGCCAGTAGCTCAGTGGTCCAGAGCACCTGACATGTTATCAGGAGGTGAGTTCATATCCCACTGGCTCAAGACCAATTTTCCTCTAAAAATTTGAATCAACTTAAAAGTGGTAATTACTTAGTGTATACCAAAAAAGTAGAGTTTATTCAATATTTAACCCCAAAGATTTTTGATAGGATTTAAATCTGGGCTCCTAAGTGGCCAATTCATTATTTCAAAGTCAGCAGAATGCTCCTGCAACCATGCAGTAGCCAACCTGGACCTGTGAGATGAACAGTTGTCTTGCTGGTAGATGCCATCTCCATTGGAATGCATGATGGCCATAAATAGGTGTAAGTGGTCAGCCATGAATTTTACGTACCAGGATGCATTGAGAGTTGTCGGTACACATACCAAAAGTCCCACAAATGTCCAAGAAAAGACACCCCAGGCCATCACTGAGCCATCACCAGCTCGTATTGTTCCAACCTGACATGCAGAATTCATGGCTTCATGGGGTTGGTGCTACACCCTCAGTCTCCCATCGGCATGATGAAGCTTCAATTAGGATTCATCACTCCAGGCCATCTGTTAGCAATTTTCAATGGTCCAGTTTTGATGTTCTTTAATCCATGCAAGGCATTGAGCCCAGTGTTATGCCGTTAGAAGTGAATCTCTCATAGGTCAGCAGCTCCTGAAGCCGAGACGAAGCTTCGGACGCTGGGAAGTCAGTGCATGGACTGTGAAAGTGAGCATTGCACAGCCCATGCACTGACTTCCCAGCTGGAACTCATGTTCCGATGGGAGGTGATTTCAGATAATGTCTTTCCCCTATCAATTGCGGTACTGAATTTGGATAACGTCTCCTATCTCTAATTCAATGGCACTTCAGTGTATACAATCTACCTTATTTAAGAAATAAATTTTTAACTTTCCAACAGTACTTGCCAATTGCATCACATGGAAGCAATCGTCTGTATTCAGGGAGGAGGGCAAGGGGTTCTTGCCCCAAGAAAAGAGTGGGAGGGGCTTTTGCTACTAATACTTCAGACTACCAGAAACCAGTGTTCCAAAAAGAGGACAAAAAAGTTCGAAATGGAGTCAAAGGAGGATATTTTCAATTTGTAAAATAAAATAGAAAATATTTTTATTAAGTTTATTTCTAACAGTTCAACTCTGACCAACTATAACAGTTCAGTCAGAGAAAGATTCAGTATGCTTTAAAATATATGATGTGGTGAGTTTTATTCATGCTTCATAAACAATCAAGATTTATTTGGCCTTAATTAGTATAGTGGTTTGGGAGCTGGTTACTATTTCAGTAGGTAAGTTTTGTGTTAGCTCTAACTGAGGTATTGGTCAGCAGTGACTTTGGTTCCTTTTATGAGAAAGCCTGTATAAACTAGAAGTAGTTTCCAAGATTTTATCATTTCTGTTGCTATCAGCTTTTACAGCACCATTTATCCATGGGGAGTGACAAAATTTCATGTGATTTTCTAAAGTGCACGTTTCTTTGATCTGGCATGTCAATTGCTGATATATTGAGTACTACAGAAAATAGTAAATTTTACGACATTAACAGAATGACTTTATCATGTAGGATTTGCATTGGCAGCAATTATTTCACAGTTGACAGTAAATTTTATGACAGCCATGGGTACAAGGCATTTAAAATTAAAAATGCATACTTTAATTTTACTTTAAAACATATTCTTATGTTTATATGAAAGGAATGGCATTTTATTTTTTTCCAAAAATGCTGGGGGACAAATTTTGAGATAAAAAGGAGAACACATACTCTTTTTAGAGGTTGTATTGTAATTGTACTAATACTTGGCATTATCTAATAAATAATGAACAAAATTTATGTGTTCGTGTGTCTGCATATGCATTGGCCCCAAAAGAGCTAGAGGTACCAAACTTTGCATGAACTTTCCCTTCACCCAGGGAAAAGATATAGGCTGTGTGTGAGCTCGCTGGGGTCAACCAAAACTGGGTGGACCACCTTGAGTTTCCCAAAATTCCCATTGACTTAACATTCGTGATTGTTGAAAATAAACTTTCAATATTAATTGTTGCATTTGAAAGTGGAAATAATTCAGTTAAATTCTATCTGTTCCATATGGGAAGGCCATTGTTTCTGAAATGATTAAGCAGCATGAGTGTGGTATGAGCATTTGAATTCACAAGAGCAGAAGGAATTTTTTTTGTGTGATTCTAAAAATAAGAAAGAAGATGAATATGTAATGGGAGTGATACAATACCTGATTACTTTTCATTGCTTATTAATTTTACAGTTGTTTAATTTCTAATTAATATTTCAAATTTGTGTATCAAGCTCAGATTTTATCAAGTTCATATATAACTGAAACAGTGAGTCTTTGTAAATTCTAATACTTTTTTAAATATACACCGAAGAACCAAAATATTATGACCAGCTTATCTTTATGCAAATTGAAGCAACTGCAGGTAAAGAATGGCACATGTGAAGGTTATGAAATGGTATAAATAACACTTGACACTGAGCTCTGTTAATCAATTCTGTTCTTGTTCTTCAGACGGGAAAGGCAGTGGGCTTCAGTGAGTTTGACAAAGGCCAAATTGTAATGGCCAGATGACTAGGTCAGAGCATTTCTCAGATGGCAAGGCTTGTGGATTGCTTATGGTCAGCCGTGGTTAGTACCTTCAAAAAGTGGTCCAAGGAGGGAAAACAACTGAACACATTTCCAAACGTAATCAAAAACATACATAGCATAAACAAGTAAATTAACTTGCCAGAGTTAACAGCACACTCCCACACCATGTATATACCAGCTGCAGGAATCCTATAAATTGACTCTGTTAATGGTAGTTTGAAGGATTGCAAAAGTTTACTTTCTGACACATCAAGTTGATGAAAAATTTGAAAAGATTAGCATTATTTACAAGCTCTTAAATATCTATTTTTAATATATGTATGTAGAAATCAAGAGGCACTGACTGATTTCTTGTTTACATATAAATATAAAAATTTGTTCAAAATTTAATATTTTTAAAAACTTTAAATTTCTTTTGGCATACTAATTGCCTTCTACTTGGCCATATATGCACTTTTATGACTGCATTCTCTGAGTTGTGGCAGCATGATATTTAATCAGGATTAAATATATTTATTTGAATTTTTGGAGGTACAGAAAAGTAAATATGTTGGTTAAATTGAAAATAGGGAATTTTTAGCTTTGTGTCTGATATGAAAACATTTAAAATTATTCAAGCAGGTTTTTGTGTCTTTGAAATAGTCCTGAAATATGAAACTTTTAATGTAATATACACTAGTGAAAATTGGAAAAGGAACTCCCAGAAGGAATTCCTTTAGGAACGTCATAATATGTTAATAGTTAAGGGCATCAGATTTCATGTGATCCAAGATTGAAAGTCATTGGATGAAATAATGATGTCGCTGAGGACGACAGTGCATATTTGAGGACTAGGGTATGGAGAAAGAAGTTATTTCGTCTTGTGTCATGTTCAGTGCTCTTTGAAGAAGCTACCATGACTGGATGATACAGGCATGCAACATTTGTTCAGTTAGCAGAGTTTGAGTGAGGTTGTATAGTGGGTCTTCAGGAAGTAGGTTGGTCTTTTCATCAAATTGCCCACTGCATTGGATGACACAGTGAGGTGATCACCCTGTGAAGATTTTGCTGGCTTGGATACCTTCACAGGGTCCTGAATGCTCACCCACATGTTTGCCATGCACAGGGACCTGTGTCCTGGGAAAGGAGGATCCTTATAGTTGCTCGGCGTCCCTATCTTCTCTCCTCAGCTCATGACTGGTAGGGTCCCCTTTTGCCGCCTTGCCATTGGGGAGCCCGTTTCTTGCAGGGCTGGGCAGCAGATTCCGAGGTCTCTTTTACACACTATATTGGCCTCTGCTTCCGGTAAATAGGAGCTCTTGGTAAAATTTGCTCCCCCAGGAGCAATTGGCTGGTGGGCAGGACCTGCTAGAGTCAACCAAGCAGAGTGGTGAGTAACCTAGCCCACATCCGGGTACAGGTTTGCGAGTTTCCTTACAACTTTTTCCTTTTGTAGTTAAAATTTCTTTGTGAGGCCAGTTTGGCATTTCACAATTTTGTTATATTTGCTTAGTTCTTTTTGTGTAGAAAGTTTATTTCTACACATTTCTCTTTTCATTTTCGTTTTATTTATTTGTGAGGTCTTGGCTCACTGTCTGTGTGGGTATAGTGCCTGCGTAGCCCTGGTGCCTAACTGGGCATCCCCTTGTTGGGCTCCATGGTGGGTGGGGACAGCAGGCACTGAACCACACAAAAACAAATTTGAGAGTTGAAGATGAAATTGATTCAATCAATGCCACTAAAAGGGCTCAACATGAGCCCACATCTTCATTGTCTTTGTCATTTATGCTGTCATCTTCTTTGTCTGTGTCTTCATTCCTGAGATTCCTGATCATCCACTCCACAGGTAATCAGGCACTTGGGGACAAGTCCTCATTTTTTGTCAACAAAGGTTAGAAAGGTCTTGTGGGAAAGCCGAAATCTGTCAAGTGCCTAAAATCTGGCGACTTGCAGGTTGAGACCACTTGTTCCAAACATTCGGAACTGTTCCTGAAAGTCAGAGATTGGTGGGGTGGTTGTCGAAGTCACTTCCCACAAAACTTTGAATTCCTCTTGGGGAGTGATAACTGAGTGGGGCCTTCTCAAAGTCACTGAGGAGAAGATCCTTTCAGAGTTCACTCCCCAAAGAGTAACAGTGGTCCACCGGGTTTCAACACGCCATGATGGTAAATTGGTACCCACCTGGGTACTGATTATAACCTTCAACACGCCATGCCTGCCTCCTTTCATTAAGGCAGGTTATTTACATTGTAAGCTATGGCCGTATATACTGAACCCTTTGCGCTGTTTTCTGTGTCAGATATATGGTCATGCCTGCTCAGCTTGCCGGGGCAAGCCCACCTATGCTCGCTGTGGCAGCAAGGATCATCTGGATCATGACTGCACAGCAGAAAAGGCAAGCTGTGTGAACTGTAGTGGTGAACATCTTGCATACTCCCACGGCTGTCCGAAGTAGGAGTAAAAGGAGGAGGTTCAACTCTTGAAAGTAATGAACAACATCTCCTACTCTGAGGCAAGAAAGCTTGCTGCACTTCCTTCCCCACCTGGCAAGGTATCCTATGCCAGTGCAGTCATTGGAAAGCCCATTATTCCAATGACTTCAATGGTGGTGCAGACTGATACCTATCAGTGTACTACCTGCTGAATCTTTACCTTCTAATGCAGAGAGAGAGAGCAGGTGAAACTGAGGGTGGTGTCGATTTCAACATCAGCCCCGGTTTCCATTCCTGCAACTCATCCTTCCACCTCCACCAGAGGGCCTCCTCCTTCCTGTCCTCAGACAGCCAGAGAACCAAAGATGCCCCCACTGGGACCAAAAAAGAAAATAATAACTCCTCCACAAAGCAGCCACTGATCCATGTCCCTCGGATGATTCTGAGGACATGGATGTGCTTTACACTAATCACCTAACTGCCATATGTCCTTTTGGTTTGCATCTCTTAGGTTATCTGAGGAACATTAACAGTCTCAATAGCATCACACAGTCAGCAGCTGAGTCACTTCTGCCGTCGCTTATTGTTTCCCCTTCCTGTGATTTTTTCCCTTGCAGTGGGGCCTTTAGACCTGACTATGTACCAGCAACTCTGTCAGCCACGTGTTAAGCACCCGGACTTCTTGCTTGTCTTCACAGATTGTTCGAAGTCTGGCACATCAGTCAGTGGGATCGACCATGGTCTGCTGTGACACTATCATTAAAGACCAGATCACTGTTAAAGTTGCATGCTATCAGCCTTGCTTTGGACCACATAGCAGCTAAGCATCATCATCAGTGTGTGTGTGTGTGCTTTACACTGGTTCACTTACCTTGCTATACACTTTGATCTCAATGATGCCTGGGCCTCACCCTGTTCTTTTCAAAATCCACCAACAACTACATCGTCTGGCAACCACAGTGACCACCCTCTTCTGTTGTGTCCCTGGTCATGCCAGTCAGGGCAGTGACTTGGCAGATGCTGCTGCCAAGTCAGCCATGCTTTTATTCAGCTCTCCACTACTGGTTCCATACATGAACTTCCAGCAGCATTTTTCCATCGAGCTCTGGGCACAGTGGCATAGATCTTGGTCAGAATAGATTGCTAAAAATTTTTTGAGATCAAGAGTTTATCAAACCTTAGCAGTCATCTTTTTGAAGGAATTGCAGTGAGGAAGTTGTACTTGTTCAGCTTCACTAGGTCATTCTTTTATCACACATTCATTTCTTTAACAGGCAGACACTGACCTAAGTGTGAGTTTTGTGGCATCATTTTAATTATTAAATATATTTTAATAGAATGCATCACTTTTAATTTTGAACTCTTGTCTAAATGTTAATTTTCGTGATTTTATGTCCAAGCCACTTACACTTGAACATATTTTACCTCCTGTTTTTGCTTTTTTTAAAATCTTATATGGGTTATTTTACTCATCTTTATTGCTATATCTTTGTTGTTTTATACTGTATCTTTTACCTGGGTCCTTGCCACCTGGGTTGTTTTTATTTTCCTATAGGTTTAATTTTGTTTAGGTTTTTTTTATATATATATTTTACCATTGTTGATTTAGACCTTTGTGGCTTTTGTAGTTTGATTTTAACTTTTGGTTGTGGGTTCCATGCCTTTTAGCCTTTTTAATATTTTGTTTGCTACATTATACTCTTAGTTGTTAATGTGCCATAAAACCATAAACAACCCACCAATTAAAACCTTTCAATGGAAAAAAATATTGTCTTGAGTCAGGTGGGATACAAACCCACAATACCTGATGTGTTATCAGGTGTTTTTACTTCTGAGCTACTAGCCACTGATAAATATTCTGTCTACTAATGATAGGAGCTTTCTACCAGCATTGTCAGATCACCTGACATATTATCAAGAAGCCATGGGTTCATATCCCATATGATTCAAGACAATTTTTCTTCTAAACTTCGAATTTGTTGTTCAAGAAAGTAATTCTTTGACTTTCAACATAATATATTTACTTACCTAATCATAGTACATTAATAAGAAAGTTTTCTTAAATATAATTATTTAAAATCACATGAATATGAAGAATATAATTTTAGGATCCTAAAATTTTCAGTGTCCCTTTTTCAGGACATTGGCAGAAAGTAATTGTTTCCCTCCTTTGGATTACAACATGTGACTGGTGTTTTTGTTCTATCAAGCAGCAGGTAAAGCAGATAAGTTTTATGAAATGAAGCTTTATTTCAGAATTTTGCAAACTCATTTTCTGATGAATATGTTTTACAAGTGCATTTGACTGTGGATGAGATGATGATTAGGTGCTGTGGGAAGCATCCAACTAAGATTAAACAGTCATTCAAATGAAAAGTGGATAACCCCTATATATGAATGGTAGGTTTAGTGATTTTTGTGCCTGGGATACAGCACAAGAAAACATAGTCAACTCTTGTTAATTTGAAGCTCAAAGGAAATAAAAAAAACTTCGAGATTGAAAATTTGAGTTATGATGAAATCTGTGCTAAAAATACACATAAGCAGTTTAAAAACTAGTTTCAGAATCCACAATAGATTCCCACCTACTGCAATGTTTTTGTCCCTACATTGAGTAAATCATTTTAGTAACTTTACTGGTGCTAAATTCTCCTTTTTTTTCTTCTGTCACAGTCTAGCTGTTTCAGTACCATAACTTTGTTCTTTAAAATGGTTGACAGAGTACTGCTAGGAATTCTGAATTTTTTTGCAATATTTTTTTTTCTGCTACTTCAACAACTGTGATCACTTTTGCTTTATCATTTAATGACAAAGCATTCAACTTACGTTTTGCTGCCATTTTAGTACAGTTAAATCTGCACTAAGGGAAACTAGCACTAGTGTCTTATGTGAAGAATAGAAGGAATACTTTGCAATCTGTTTGCTATGAGGGGGAACCAGTGCATAGCAATAAGAATCACCGTCCATCTGCAAGCAGTGGGGATTATGCATATCCAGTGAGAATTTCAAGAATTTCAGTAACTTACCATCATCAATAACAAAACAAAATTTCATTGGGGAAAATTTGTCAAAAAGGGATTTAAAAAAAAATATTCTTCATGAAATTTTAAGGTATCATCTTGACAATGAAACTATAGTTTTAGCTCAAGACAGAGAAAATATAATAAATGTTGTAAGATTCAGTCGGGAATTTAAAAAAATTTGAGATATTGAGGTTCGAATTAGGAAGAGTACTGTACATAGAAGGAACTCGTAACTCATCAACATCAAAGTCAATCATAAGTATTGACTTATACATGACAAATGTGTGGATTCCAGACAAACCCCACTTGAAAGCATCTGAACATTTACACACATTAGGAAAATGTGTGGTATACTGATATTTGAATTTGATTATCTAAGAATACTGGTTAATAACGCTACAGCACAAAAGCACTCTGTCCCCAACGAGTGAGAAGCAGCTACACTGAACCTGTGAAAACACCGACTGCCATGAGGAACAATACACACTCTGGACTTTTTCTCCTTGTACAACTGAAAAGGCTGTCTCAAGAAGAATGCAGTAATGAAGCCAATGCAGGTGCACCACACTGATATACAACTATCAGTTACTTCATTGGTTGTCAATGAGTTGATTATTGTTCCTGATACCACATGACTAGTATGGCACCAATATGTTTATAGATTAATTTTAATCTTAATTCTGCACACTGTTTATATTTTCAATTTTAAGTAATGATCCACTATAAAAATAAATTATCCCTCAAACAGCTGCTTGTTACAGTGATCTTGCATGTACCTATCAGTTTAATTGCCATGGGAAAAGTCTTTGTGAAAGGTGAGACCTCAGCATAAAGGCAACACAGGAAAAGATATAGCCACTCATTTTCCGGATCCTTTTGATTCTAGCTAATCATGCCAAATCTGGCCGGTACAAACATTTTAAAGGGCTGCCTAGAGAACTGAAATGAAGTGGCAGGCTGCTAAAAATATATATATAATCAATAATGTATGTATAACCAATGGGGGAAAAATTCTAAATCGAAAAATAGTTTTATTAAAAATCATATTGTTTTTTTCGATTATTATTGTTTATGTTTTGATTATATATTGCTTATGTTCAAATTATTTTAAGGAGACCATTGAAGCTGGACTTTTTGCCTCTATATGTTCTTTATCTCTTTTTTAAATTTAATTTATTTCTCATCAGTAGCTCATTGGCTGCACAAAATGGGAGATTAAAAAATAACGCTAGGGAGATTTTTGACAATAATTTGGCATGTATCAATTAAAAAAAATTGCTTGGCAGAGTTTTGGAATTTCATGGGTTAAAGATAAACTAACTCTCTTACATACAATATGATTATTTAGTTTAATATATGTACATGCCTAATCCAAATTTAAATAAAGAGGGAACCCAGAAGAAAGAGAATGAAATTGGATATAAAATGCATTAGAATTCTTCATTTGATATGAAAATATCCAAAGAGATACAACAAAAAAAAGTACTTAAGAAAAGAAAGTGATTATTTACCTCAATATGTATGAACTCTGGTAATAATTCAGCTTGTTCCATGCCACCTATTAGATAAATTATTGTTTATAGTAAAAATGCATAATCTGTAGTCTGTAAAATATTAACTCTTATTTGCACTGTTTTGTGTTTTTGATTTCTAAAAGAGTTTTTTTTGGGGGGGTTTCCAGGTTCCATATCATTACAATGGCAGAAGTTGAAAGTGAAATTGTTCCACCTTCTGGATCTTTCCGAAGTGACCTGGATTTTACAGTTCATGATTGGAACAAAAAATTTGATTGCAAAACCTTAAATTCTAATGACTTTAAAGTATTTTGGGCAAGGAATGTACCTGTAATATACAGTCCTACTCCAGGTTGTGACTGCCTTAACCTTACATACAATGAAGAAGCTGCAGAACGAATATTATATACACCTTTAGAATGGTTTATTTGTGGTAGTAAAGAGTCTGAAAAAGCATTTGAGCACTTGAAAAATAGTGATGATCCCCGTACACTCTGTGGAAAAGTCTTCAAAACAGGAGAACCAACATATTCATGTCGAGACTGTGGGCTGGACCCTACTTGTGTTCTCTGCGTTGACTGCTTCAGAAACAGGTAAGTCTTTTTATAGGAACACACTGTAAATGCAGGTATGATTATAAATGCAGTATATCACTTTGTTTCACATGTCTTTCATTAAAGTATTTCTTCCTTTTGGAAAATTATGTTAAATTGCTTTGAACAATGTAGACATAAGAAAAATAATGAAAAGTTTATTAAGAATATTAATGAATTTCAAGATGTCAGGTTTTACTGTGAGAAAATACAGTTCAACTTTTAAAATACTTTGTTTTCAAATAAACACCCTGCTGAACCAAATGTTCTGCTGCTAAAATATTTGTCTTAAAAGATTTAACTTTCCAGTATTCTAAATGGTGAAATGGGTGTTAAGAAAGCATCTCTAATTTATCCAAAATGATTTTAAAGTGTACTTTTTTTGTCATAATATTTGACTCTGACTATTTAAAAGGGTTTCTTAAATAGTTGCATGGTAAAGTGTTTTAAATGCATATATGAAGAATTGACAAAGCCTTTCTAGATTACCAAACACCTCATAAGAAATTCCTTTTACTAGTCTTACTACATTTTGCTTGTTAGTTCCTCAGCTGGTTTGTGGGTTTGCCAAAAATTTAAAATAATAGCAATGTCTTCAATATAATCATTACTATGTGAACAATTGAAACACTTTCAGTGCTAATATCGGTGAAAAAAAGTGTATTAATTTACCATTGTAAAATAATCCTTTGTGTTTCAAAGGTTATTATAATTTTTTTCTGATTTGTTTATCTTGAAGGTATCATTACTATATAAACAATTAAAACAATTGTGCTAATATCAGTGAACAAAGTATATATTTATGTACTTTTGATATTGGACAGTGAGCTATGATATTTATCTGATGATAAAGTTTCAGGATTAAATGGAAAATATTATTGTAAATGTATTAATTATGTTTTAGTAATTCACTTCCAAATTATAATCCTGTGAGTTTATACATGCTTATATACACTGAAGAGCCAGAACATGACCACCTGCCTAATAAGATGTTGGTCCTCCACATGCTGCCAAACCAACACTTACCTGACGAGGCATGGATGCTACAAGATTTCTAAAGGTGTCTTGTGGTATCTGGTACCAGCACGTTACCAGCAGATCCTTTAACTCTTCTAAGTTACATGGTTGAGCTGCCGCATATTGGATATGCTGTTCCAACACAAACCACAGATGCTCAATTGGATGATGGGGAATTTGGAAGCCAGGGCAATACCTTAAAGTCTTCCTCATGTTCCGCGAACCATTCTTGAACAATCCGGGCAGTATGGCATGGTGCATTATCCTGATGAAAGAAGACACTACTAGAGGGGTATACCATTGCCATGAAAGGATGTATCTGGTCTGCAATGATGTTTAGGTAAGTGATAGATGTTATAGTTTCCTGCACATGAATGACTGGATCCAGGGTTTCCCAGCAGAACATTACCCAAAGTATTACACTTCCTTCACCGACTTGTTTTCATCCCAAGGTGCAGCATGGTGCCAACACTTCCCCAGGTAAGCAACATGCATGTACCTGGCCATCCACATGGTGCAACAGGAAATGAGATTCGTCAGACCAATTGCTTGCATGCCCATTGTAGGCACTTTCTACGGGGAACTGAGGTTAGTATGAGCACTCAGAGTGGTGTGCGGCTATGCAGCCCATTTTCAGCAGGATTTAACATGCTGTGTGTTGAGACACATTACTCCGGTCTTCAGCATTCAAATTACTGGCGAGTTGTGCTACAGTATCCTTTCTGTTGGCTCATACCATATGGAATAGACCGGGTGGGGGTGGCTCAGTCGGTAGCGCGCCAGGCTCGTAATCTGTAGTTCCCATGTTCGAGTCCCAGCTGGGTCAGCGTTGAGATTTATCTCCGCAAAATTCCCCGCCCTGCCCACGGTCAGTAGGGGACACCGATGGGCTTGGAAAGGCCGCCGTCCATCGGATGGGACGTTAAGCCTTGGCCCCATGTGCGGGAGAGCCATACCCTGTGCATGTTAAAGAACACGCTGGATGGCCTTGACGGGAGGCTACCATCTGTCTCCCAACAGCTGTTCCAGTGGGTCCCCTCCCCCAACCTTCCCTGAGCCTTCGGGGTCCATGTGACCTGGCCACTTAGCCCATGGTGTGCAAAAAAGTGCCGCTCAGAGGTAAAAC
This sequence comes from Ryuthela nishihirai, assembly GCA_038380435.1. Classification (NCBI taxonomy): domain Eukaryota; kingdom Metazoa; phylum Arthropoda; class Arachnida; order Araneae; family Heptathelidae; genus Ryuthela; species Ryuthela nishihirai. The sequence continues at coordinate 45,970,971 of JAWZYU010000005.1, forward strand.
AACCCAACAACGGAATAGCCTTCTCTCATCTCCAGCATCAATGAACTATTGTCGATCCACACCTTTCCAGCAGTTCATGGTTTTCCCCTCCTTGGACCACTTTTTGGAGATAATAACCACAGCTGACTGTGAGCACCCCACGAGCTTGCCATTTAGGAAATGCTCTGACCCAGTTGTCTGGCCATTGTCAAACTCACTTAAATCTTCTGCCTTTCACATCTGAAGAACAAGAATAACACTGATTAACATAGCTCAGTATCGAGTGTTATTTATACCATTTCATGACCTTCACACACGTCATCGTTTACCTGCATTTGCTTCGATTTGCATAAAGATGCATTGGTCATAATGTTTTAGCTCTTCAGTGTATATATGAATATCACTGCCATATTTCATAATATCCTTGGTAGTCATTCTCTGAAAAACCATTTATGCCATGAATCAGTGTTCTGGATTTCTCCTATTGATGCAAAATTATTTCTTTTACTAATGCAAAATGACTTTTTTTCCATGAAGTTTTCATTTTGGCAAGCAAGAAAAAATCGGGAGAATAGGGAGGATGTTCCAGTTTAATAATTTGGGTAAGAATTGCTTCACAGAGTAAGCTGTATGTGATTGAACATTGTCATGATCGGGAATTCACTCGCTTGATGTGAACTCATATCTGACATGCAGAACACACTGAAACATTCCATAACTTCCAGATAAAATGCTTGGTTCAGGGTCATCCCTTAAGGAGAAAATGTGTCTTGTGGAGAAAACCTGTGATATAAATAAACTAGAAGGATGCATATCGCCTCTGGCGCATGTGAGAATCTCATTTTCAAAGAGGAAGTTTTTCCTTTACCTACTATTTGATTCCTTAAGTTTTAATTTGAGCAAGCGGATGATGGGAAAAATGCAAATAGTATTTCATTAGTAATTATGTTGTACACCCCCCTCTAGTATTAGGGCGGTCCAAAACTTTTTGACCGTGATTCGTCTACTCTGCCAAGGCTAAGGCAGCTCCTTAACCCAAGATTCAAATCAACTGACATTCAACAAATGAAAAAAATGGAAATAATCCGTATTTAGCAATTAAAACTCAACATTTATTACAAAATTACTATTCTTAACATTTTACTCATACAATTCCTCCCATCTTTGGGGTAGTTTCCAAATAAGCAGCCCTTTTCAATCAAGGGTAACCTTTGTAGTGGTGTAGACTAAAATGTTCATCAGGGTCCATAATAAAAACGCGAGCCACTAGCTCTAAAAGTCTTTACAGTCTATGGCCCCCATTCGGGGCAACGTGGCGGCGGCCAGTAGAAGCGCATTAATGTGGAACAGAACTCAGATTTAATTGTGAAAATGACCCCTACCTTCTTTCATGCTGGAGCATCATCCTTAGGCCGCTTGGCCAGTGATTGAGGTATTGTAGAGCTTGTACACTATCTGCAGAAGTTGACTATCACCTGTGAGAGTTCAGACAAGAAGGAGGAGTACGACAAGTCCTCCCCAAGACTGTTCACTCTTTCCAACTATGCTTATTGCCACGACCTCTGGCGGAGGTCAGCGCGTAAGCTGACGCGGCTGTCGTTCATTGGTCAGGGCGGCCGAGGCAGGGATGATGCATTTTCCCCGTGGCCTTTGATGCTGACCGCAACTCTCAAGTCGCGAAATTTCTATGCCGGAAGCGAAAACTCGTCCTCTGCTGAAACCGCCGTCAGGGAATTTCGCAGAACTGGATGGCAAAACAAAAGTCTTTGTTCCCAGCATGAAGAATGAATGTTTGTGAACCTTTCAGCCCACAGTCATGTCCACAGGATAAGATCTCTGTGGTATTATTTGTAAAACTCGATAAGAGCTCTGCTGTTTCATCATTTCAGTGATCTGTAAAGATATATATATTAAAACTACTAATAAATAAAAAATAAATACCCCCTCAAGCAGCTGCTTGCCACAGAGGTCTGACAGGAGCCTGTCAGTTTATATGCCACAGTAGGAGATCTGAGAGGATGGCAGGACCTCAGCAGAAAAACGACACACACATCCATGCCTAATTCCGGGGCTCGAACCCAGGTCCCTTAGATCAGTAGCCAAGCGTGCTAACCACTCGGCCATGGGAGCATTTGAAAAATGCTAATTATAATATTTCATTTGTACCAATCAAATTAAAAAAAGAGTTTTTTAATTATTTTCACTGTTTCCAATGGAAACTTTGTCAGTAGTACAAATCCCAGTCCTTGGCCGCCATTTTTTTTTTGACACAATGTAACAAAACTGTCCTTTTTGTTGATACCCACAACCCCAGACCATAACACAAACAGGAGTTCCTACAAAAAAATCGTTATTTTCGTTACCATGGTAATGGTAATTCCAGTTTGTCAAACGCAACGTAACAAAAAAATGTGATTCCACTAAAAAACATCCCTCACAACCACGAATTACTAAAAAATTAAAATTATATAAACAATGAATAAAGTACGACACATTTGCCTTCCCATATAGTACAAATTCCTGAAATATACCCTCCCCCTCTTTTCCCAAGAGTTAAAACACTCCACAATTATATTTCCACAAACTAAACTAATAAATCCAGTCACACATACAATAATTAACCTAAATAAATCAACAGAATTAATGAAATTGAACACCAATATCAAAACCGAGAACATCATCAACAATGAATCGCTGACTAGCATTATAAAAAAGCCCCCAAAACTAAATAATCTCATGGTGATACACATACCAAAAAGCATAAAAATCGGAAACAGAGCACTGCCGACAGAATTAAGATAAGCCCCGAAACTAAATAATATCCTTGCAGACAGCACAAACCAAAAAACTTGAAAATCGAAAACAGTGCACCACTGACCGAATTGTTAAAAAGCCCCCCAAACTAAATAATCTCATCAGAGACAGCAACAACAAAAAAAACCTTCCCCTAAATTATTGATGAATTTTTCTGACTCCATCGAAAACTGCCATTTTTTCCACTCCAGACAATTCTACAATACCCATAATTTCTACATCAAAAAGCTGCCAAACGCTTCCACATATTAACAATAAATCACATAAGTAACTTTAAAAGACTTCTAAATATATAACAAAATTAATAAATCATTATAATACACTAATAATTACCATACTACACATAATTACTAAAAATCGCTCAGTTCATCCCAAACTACTATAACGAAACACACTTGTTCATTAGTACCGCCACATTCAGTCCCACATGAAAAAACTTCCATCATTCTTTCCCTAAAGCTTGCTCCCCCCCCCCCCCCCACTTCATTAGAATCCTCTGAAAACTCACTTTGTACATTTCTCCTAAAACCCTAACTCCCCATAAAAACTCATTTTTAAAACTTAATTACCCCACATTATAAACTTTTGCCAATTCCTTCCACTCACAACAAAACACATACTACTACACCATACTAAACACAAAAAAGATTAAAAACATTCTATCTGGTTAACCACTCTTAACCACCCTTCAAATGCCTCTCACTCCAAACAACTTACAAAAACATTCCCCCTAATAACTACCGAACTCCCACTTCTCAAAAACGTGTCCATAACTTTACAAAACAGTTCACTAACACTATCAACAACCCTCCTAATATTAAATAATTTCAATCCCAAAATATCTTTAATAACTTATTATTTACCATATCTTAACGAATTTTCGAAAAAACCACAGGAACATATTAATTATTCATATTCTAGCTATCACTAAAAATCCCTCATTAAATATATGATACATGTGCACTTACTGCTAACTGTATAGGCATGTTACCCAAAGGAACTATAAAACAAAAATGGCAAAAAGAAATCGAACATAAGTTCGTCAAATCGCACACATAACACGTGACTCCACATTTCCCACCCTAAAGAAACCCAGCCGTAGGCCACCAACAGTTATGTTTCTATGTCATACTTTGCACTTCGACATCATACTTTACACTTTGATGTCATACGCCACTTGAGGAATGCCATCTGTTGGCTGAGGACCGAATAAACTATGCTAACCGAAACTTCATGGCATTCAATTCCATCACCAAAATTTCTTATTTCTATCATTAATACATCATTGCAATATTAATTTGAAATTTTGGAGTTTTCAAAAATTTTCACTGTTAGAGGGCATAATTATAGTGTTCAAAAGATTCGGAAAGGGTGAATCTTAATATTTTATCAATTCCTACTAACTGTAAAAAGATTTTTTCATTTATCTCTAAATACAAACAATTATCTGCTAACAAAAAATTGTCTCCCCCCCACCTTGGGTCTAATAAGTCAATTCATTGTTGTCAATAGAAACATTATGGCCTTCACATTTCACCACCAAAATTTAAAATTTCTAGCTTAAATATGTATTTTGCAATATTTGTTTCAAATTTTGGAATTTGCAAATTTTTCCACCATTAGAGGGTACAGTTATAGTTTTCAGAAGATTTAAAAAGTGTGACTCATAATATTTTACTGAACCATTTTCTCTCCATAGGTAGTTGGAATGTGAGGACTCTGCACAGAGCTTTTTCTCTTGATGTCCTCACACAAGAATTCCACCATTATAATTTAGATATTCTCGGCTTGTAAGAGACCAGATGGACAGATAAAGGTCAGATTCTTAAAAATAATCTCAAATTTCTCTTTTCAGGGAGAGATGACAATAAGCATCACCAAGGCGTGGGTCTGCTTCTCAGCAGACACGATAGTGATGCTCTTCTAGGATATGAGTGCATTAATGAAAGGTTTCTTACAGCAAAATTTCAGACAAGCGTTAAATACTTGAATGTTATCTGCTGTTATGCCCCCACTGAGGATGCCGATGAGGATGAGAAGGATAGGTTTTATGGACAACTTCAGGATATTTTGAATTCTGTCAAGAAAGGAGATATTACCCTTGTTCTTGGTGACTTCAATGCCAAAGTTGGTACCGACTCTGACCTTTGGGGAGGAGTAATAGGCCCTTTTGGTATTGGTAGCTGCAATGGGCAATGTCTCCTACAGGTAAGTAAACTCAATGGATTCAGAATAACTAACACACATTACAAACACCGCGACATACATAAGTACACATGGGTTTGACGCGATGGGCTTGCAGCTTAAACTTCAAAGTGTTGTGCTCGGGTTAAAAAATTTGCTTTTAATACTGAAACTCTGAAAGACCCAGTTATAGCCAAAGCTTACCATGATACGTTACTTAGTCATTATGACAGTCATGATATGCATACTACTGAAGTTGAGGAAGAATGGGATCATTTTTATCAGGCTTTTTTAGACACTAACAGTACTCTTTTAGGAAAAAAGGAGCAGAGGAGGCAGAATTATCTGAGTGATAAGGCACTTGAGCTTATTTCAGAAAGAAAGAATTCTTGTTAATGTCCTTAATCAATACCTTAATCCTTGTCTTAATCAATACCCTACTAGTCCTAATGGAAAGCATTACAGAGAACTTAATAAACATGTAAAGGATCAGTTAGCTGCTCATAAGAATTTTTGGCTTGATGGCTTGGCTGACAAAGCCGAGGAAGCAGTTAGACAGCACAACAGCAGAGAGCTGTACCAGATAGTTAATGTTTTGTGTGGTAGAAAACGGACAGGTATACAGGGATTGAAGGATAAATAAGGTAAGGTTATAGAAGGGGAGGATTCTGTCATGGCTAGGTGGGCTGAGCATTTCAGTGATGTTCTAAACAATGTGGTTAGTTCTACTCCCATTGTTTGCAATGATGATAGATGCATTGGTGGCTTTAATGTTGGCCCTATAACACAATCTGAAGTTATTTTTGCTATTTCTGAACTTAAACTTCATAAATCCCCAGGGGTAGATGAAATTACTACTGAAATGCTTAGAGCTGGGAATGTTTCGGTTACCACTTGGATGACTGAAATTTTGAATATCTTTTATGATAAATGCATGGATTCCTAAGGATTTTACCAGAGCTATGGCCGAGTGGTTAGCACTCTTGGCTACTGATCTACAGGACCTGGGTTCGAGCCCTGGATTAGGCATGGATGTGTGTGTCGTTTTTCTGCTGAGGTCCTGCCATTCTCTCAGATCTCCTACTATGGCATATAAACTGACAGGCTCCTGTCAGACCTCTGTGGCAAGCAGCTGCTTGAGGGGGTATTTATTTATTTATTATTATTCCCATTTTCAAAAAAGGTGATTGCAGTTCTTGTTACGACTATAGGGATATCAGTCTACTCTCTGTTCCAGGTAAAGTTCTTTCCATGATTGTGCTTAATAGAATTAAGAATCTGGTTGACAGTCAATTGCATGATGAGCAATGTGGATTCAGAAGTGGTAAGGGATGTGTGGATCAGATATTTTCACTTAGGCAGATTCTTGAGAAATGTTTAGAGTTTCAGAAACCTTTGGTTGCTAGTTTTGTTGATTTCAAAAAGGCTTTCGACTCTGCTGTCGAATCTATGTAGAGTGTGGAGAAATAGGCGTATACACCTAAAGACTAAAATTAGACTGTATAATAGTTTGGTTCTTTCTAGGGTTAATTATGGTAGTGAAACTTTGTAAACATAACGGGAAACTAGATGCTTACACAGTATCTTGGGCATTAGGTGGTTCAACTTTGTAACTAATGATGAGGTTAGGCAAAGGAGTTTGCAACCTCCTTTAAGCAGCATATTGTGCAGAGAGAGACTCTGTTGGTTTGGCCATGTTGCCCGTATGAATAATTATAGATTGGCGAGTAGGGTTATGAACAGTGTGCCTAAAGGCCTCAGAAAGAGGGGTAGACCTAGGATGCGGTGGGCAGACAACATCAAACAGGACCTATTAGAATTGGTACGCAGTGGCCAGATGCTGTAGATGTAGCTCAGGACAAACTTGCTTGGAGAACTAAATTGCTAGGTCTGGTGGTCTCTGTAGCCCATGGCTGCTTGAGGATGATGATGATATCTAACACAAAAAGAATTTTTCATTTATCTCTAAAAACAAACAATTATCTGCTAAAACTAAAAAGTTGGGTTTTCCCACCTCCTCTGGGTCTAAGAGGTCAACTCATTGTTGGGAGTGGAAACTTTGTGACTTTCACATTCCATCACCAAAATTTCAAATTTCTAGCACAAATACATTGTTTGCAATGTTCATTTGAAATTTTGGAATTTTCAACTTTTTTCCACCAGTAGGTGGCATAATTATAGCTTTACAGAAATCTGGAAAGTGCATGTCATAATATTTTATCAATACATACCTAACACAAGAAAAGTTTTTAATTTATCTCTATAAACAAAAAAGTGTGATATCTACAGATGGACAGACACAACAAAGCTCAACTATTATCTCATTTTCTTTGACAATGAGATGAAAATTGGTACTGTTTCCACTTTGAACTTGAACATGCAACCTTTTCAATCATGGGAATGAAGAATTTTCTATTGTTGACTCTTGTTTCATTTTTAAGTCATACTAGTAGGCCTGATCTCACCTTACACATTATTTCGGTCAATAGGTTGCAGCCTTGTGAAGCTCAAAGTTAGTTCTGACAGGACAGGCCAGAGCAAGTTGGAGCCTCTTCTATTTAGTCATCATTCCGATTCTTTGGGACCATCCCTTTGGTGCACACATTTCTTATTTATAGTGTTTTGGTTAAAATCAGGTAAACTGTTTCTTTGTTTAAGTTCAGTGTGTCCACCATCATTTTAGCTGTTAAGCTTCACTCAGATAGAAATAATATTCTCATCCTTTTGACATTTTTGTTGTGACAGTTGTTGGGCAGTCATCATCCATGTCCATTCTCCCTTTTGCAAACCTCTTGACTGACTCAAACACTTGTGATCTTGACATTGAATCACCTCTGTAGATATTCTTCAGCATGATGTGTTCTATAAATTTATTATCCATCTACAAAACAGATTTCAAACATTCCAATGTGGCAATAAAACACAACTGCTCAATACAACAGATGGCATAGTACTGATGGGAAGTCTTGTAATCTGCAGTTCCCAGTTATAGTTCCAGCTGGACCAGCATTGAGATTTATTCTGCAAAACTCCCTGCCCTGCTTCTGGCCAGTAGGGGACACTGATGGCTTGGAAAGGTTGCCATCCATCAAATTGGACATAAAGTCATGACGTTATGTGTGGGAGAACCATACCCTGTCACGTTAAAGAACATGCTGGATGGCCTTGATTGGAGACCACTATCTGTCTACTAACAGCTGTCCAGTGGGTCCCCTTCCCCCAACCTTTTCTGAGCCCTCAAGGTCTTTGTGAATTGGCCATTTGCCCACTGTGTGCAAAAAAGGTACCACAGAGGTAAAACAACCCAACTGATGGGATGGTTAGGGAACATTACTAATTTGTAAACACCATGCCGTACTACCACCTTTTCAAAAAATCACTCAGTCATAGAATTTTTTCAGGCCTCATATGTAGCAGTATATAGTTAATATTTTTGTCTTTGCTAAATTACATTTTGTTATCTAAAATAAGTTTTTATTTTAGTGCTCACAAAAATCATAGATATAAAATGAGTACAAGTGGTGGTGGTGGCTACTGTGATTGTGGTGATGAAGAAGCTTGGAAAACTCATCCATTCTGTGATATTCATCATAAAGGGAAATCTCAGGTAAGAAAACAGTAAACAATTTTAGATCACTGATGAGAAACACATTATCCATGTATTGCATCTGACTTGCAGCTGCTTGTTTGCCCTACAGGTTCATCTGTTATTGTTATATATATATATCTGAACTATTTTTATTTATGTGTATATTATCTATCCTTATCTTTCCCAAATGTTAGCCTTGATATTTTTATTCTAGGCATTAAGAATGGAAAATATTATAAACTTTTACAGTACAGCATTGTAAAGCAATTAAAATAGCATTGTGATTGTAGGAACAAAGTTTTTCCCTCCATTTATTTTGTCTTATGTGGCTGCAGAGATGTAATATTGTAATGTGAGCCTTGTAAAAAAAAATGGTTTGCTTACAACTTTTATAGATTATCCTAATTATATTAATAGTGGAAGAGGTTTTGTTAATAGCAGGTGGTAAAAGCCACCGATTCTTGAGAACAACATTGTTCCCTTTAATTTTTTGTAGTAAATGAAACTTTGGCATGTTATCAGTGGGGAAAAATCCAGGAAAAAAAATTTAAATAAGAACAAACAATTTATTTCCATTTTCAGCTTTAAGGTTTTATCATCAATGGCAAGTTTTGTTGTAAAATAGTTTTTACCCAAAAACAGAAGTCATGAATAAAACAGAATGTGACTCATCATTTTATTATAATACAAAGTGCAGTTAACTAAACCTTAATCACTAAATAATTATTAATATGAAATATTTTGTGAGTAAAAACGTTTATGGTTTATACTTTGAATGTTTTAACTATTTAAAAATTATCATCATGCAAAATAAAAAGAGAAAGGACAGTACTTAAAAAAGTAGAGAACAAAATAAACCTTTTGGAGGTAGTCTCATTACCCCTTTCCATACTATAGCCTGAGCAACAATTTTTGTCTTTTTAATTCTGGTACTGGAAGGAGAGCTGTGTACCAATCCCTAGTGATGATGCACAGAACCGGCCAGGTCTAGCACCTAATGTCCGACTCCGCCTTCTCGTGGTGCAGGCTGTTAGTACCTTTCAAAAGAGATATTCTCTTTTGGAAGGGAACAGAAGGGGAGGGCTGCCAGTTCAGTATGGCCTACTGATCTGGTCATCTATAGCCACTTTTTTTCTTTTTTTTCAACCCTGCTGAGGAGTGGTCAATATCACAGGGTCCTGGTGCTGACCATTTATACCTACTAGACTGGACTTGTTTATGGATTTGAGCTTGATTATTGATTCTGGACTTGCCTAAAAAGTGTTGTGCTAGGGTTAAAAAATTTACCTTTAATACTAAAGCTCTGAAAGACCCAGCTATAGCTAAAGCTTATCATGATAGGTTACTTAGTCATTACGACAGTCATGGTTTGCTTACCACTGAAGTTGAAGAAGAATGGGACCGTTTTAAACAGGCTTTTTCAGAAACTAACAGTACTCTTTTAGGAAAAAAGGAGCAGAGGAGGTAGAATTATTTGAGTGATAAGACACTTGAGCTTATTTCAGAAAGATAGAACTGCAGGAATGTCATTAATCAATACCCTCCTAGTTCTAGTAGAAAGCATTACAGAGTGCTTAATAAACGTGTAAAGGATCAGTTAGCTGCTGATAAGAATCTTTGGCTTGGCGGACAAAGCCGATGAAACAGACAGCAAAACAGCAGAGATATGTACCAGATAGTTAATGATTTGGGTGGTAGAAAACGGACAAGTATACAGGGATTGAAGAGTAAACAAGGTAAGGTTATAGACAGGATTCTGTCATGGCTAGGTGGCTGAGCATTTCAGTGATGTTCTAAACAATGTGGTTAGTTCTACTCCCATTGTTTGTAGTGATGATAAATGTATTGGTGGCTTTAACGTTGGTCCTATAACACAATCTGCAGTTATTTTGGCTATGTCTAAACTTAAACTTCATAAATCTCCAGGGGTAGATGAAATTACTACAGAAATGCTCAGAGCTGGGAATTTTCGGTTACCACTTGGATGACTGAAATTTTGAATATCTTTTATGATAAAGGCATGGTTCCTAAAGATTTTACCAGAGCTTTTATTATCCCTATTTTCAAAAAAAGGTGATCGCAGTTCTTCTGATAACTATAGGGGTATCAGCCTACTCTCTGTTCCAGGGAAAGTTCTTTGCATGATTCTGCTTAATAGAATTAAGAATCTGGTTGACAGGCAATTGCATGATGAGAAATGTGGATTCAGAAGTGGTAGGGGATGTGTAGATCATATATTTTCACTTAGGCAGATTCTTGAGAAATGTTTAGAGTTTCAGAAACCTTTGGTTGCTAGCTTTGTTGATTTCAAAAAGGCTTTCGACTCTGTTGATTGTCATAATTTGTGGTTGATTGTTAGATCATATGGTATAGCTGACAAGTTAGTTAACATAATGAATGCTCTCTATAATAACACTGAGTCGTGTGTGAGAGTTGGTAAGGCTTGTAGCAATTGGTTTAGCATTACTTCTGGTGTTCGACAAGGGTGCATTTTGTCTCCTTTTCTCTTTAGTTTGGTTATTGATTATGTTATGCGAAATTCATTTCTAGGGAAAGATTTTGGCCTTAAATGGTCTGGAGATACTAAAATTTCTGATTTAGATTATGCTGATGATTTAGCCCTTTTGGCAAATGATGTTGATGAGATGCACTCTTTCATTCGAGCTGTTGATGAGACTGATAGTAGAGTAGATTTGGTTATAAACAGAGAGAAAACTAAAGTGATGAAAATTGGTAAGGCAGTTTGTGATTCAGTTCATCTGAATGGTTGCAGTCTTGAGCAGGTGGGGCGGGGGTGGCTCAGTCGGTAGCGCGCCAGGCTCGTAATCTGTAGTTCCCAGGTTCGAGTCCCAGCTGGGTCAGCGTTGAGATTTATCTCCGCAAAATTCCCCGCCCTGCCCACGGTCAGTAGGGGACACCGATGGGCTTGGAAAGGCCGCCGTCCGTCGGATGGGACGTTAAGCTGTGGCCCCGTGTGCGGGAGAGCCATACCCTGTGCATGTTAAAGAACATGCTGGATGGCCTTGACGGGAAGCTACCATCTGTCTCCCAACAGCTGTTCCAGTGGGTCCCCTCCCCCAACCTTCTCTGAGCCTTCGGGGTCCATGTGACCTGGCCATTTAGCCCATGGTGTGCAAAAAAGTGCTGCTCAGAGGTAAAACAACCCAACCCAACCCTTGAGCAGGTGTCATAGTTTAATAACCTTGGGAGCTATTTAACAGATACTGGAGATGTGCGGCATGAGATTAACAGACAAATAGGGTTTGCATCTGGGGCTTTTAAGAATCTATGGAGATTGTGGAGAAATAGGCATATACACCTAAAGACTAAAATTAGACTGTATAATAGTTTGGTTCTTTCTAGGGTTAGTTATGGTAGTGAAACTTGGACGCTGTGTAAACAAGATAACAGGAAACTAGATGCTTTTGATTCCAGATGCTTATGCAGTATCTTGGGCGTTAGGTGGTTCAACTTTGTAACTAATGATGAGGTTAGGCAAAGGAGTCTGCAACCTCTTTTAAGCAGCATATTGTGCAGATAGAGACTCTGCTGGTTTGGCCATTTTGCCCGTGTGGATAATTATATTTTGGCGAATAGGGTTATGAACAGTGTGCCTAGATGCCTCAGAAGGAAGGGGAGACCTAGGATGTGGTGGGCAGACAATGTCAAACAGGACATTGTTAGAATTGGTGTGCAGTGGCTGGATGCAGCAGATGTAGCTCAGGACAGATATGCTTGGAGAATTAAACTGCACAGTCTGGTTGGACCTCCGTAGCCCTTGGCTGCTTGAGGATGATGATGATGATCTGGAAAGGAAATATTGTTTCTGCAATACAAGTTGTAAATTTTTTTCCCCTGTGAATTGTAATCAGCAGTTTTTTTCAATTGCTTCTAATTAAATATTAAAAATGACATTTAAATCTTTTATATGCATATTTTTTACCTGTTGATTCCACTTGAAAAAATTATAAAGTTGGAAAATAATCATTTGTACCTGTGTAGTATTGCATCCTGTTTCAGTCACTGTAAATAGCATCAAGTAGCGATACATTAGTTTATGCTTTTCATCTGATAGATTATCAATTGTTTTCGATTTCAATGGGCTTATTTTTCTCTGTGGCAAAGTTGTAATGCTTTGTAAACTTTTAATGCAAGATATCAATTTTTATTACTACTAAAATTTACATCATCAAAGAACTAGCATATTGTTATCAGTATTTCAGAATACATTTGAGTTTTTAAATGGTTGTTTTACTATGCTGCTTGTAGAATTTTTTTTTTTTATTTTTTCTCAAATAAGCTCACTGGGCAAAAAATTAGTCACCTCTAATATTTTACCTAATATTGCATAACACCTTCCTTCGCATGAATTGCAGCAGCAATCCTGTTAGATATGGGTTCCTCCAATTGTCAGATGCAGTTTACATCGATTCTAATCCACTACTCCAATAATAGCACTTGTAGTTCAGCTAGATTACATGGATGGCTATTTCAGTGCTTCACCTTCTGTTCCAGATAGTCCCAGAGGCTTTCAATGGAATTTACATCTGGTGACTTTGCAGGCCAATCAAGGTGTTTCAATTTTACCTCATGCTAATCGTGTCACAAACAGTTTTGACCATGTGCACTCTACATTTGTTATCCTGGAATACTGGAGTGTCTATGTTGTGTTTGTCCTTCACATGCAGCCTCAAAATGCTGCTGTCTCTGTTCATTTACTTTCTGGCCTCAAAATGCAGCTGTCTCGAAAAGGCAACACCTGTTCATCCAGAATCTATATATAACCTTCCTGATTTAAATGCCTGATAGCTCAACTAATGGGCCAACCTCATGGTAGGATGGTAGGTAAAGCATCCCCAGAACATCACAGATTCATCTCCAACTGGAATAACACCTTGGACACAGTCTGAATGGAAGGTTTCATTACTCCTCCAATGCAATCTCTGCCTTGCATCATTGGAATACAGACAGAAACATGACTGGACAGACTGTCATCTGACCCATGATTCACAGCAGGAACAACATGTAACTGGCACTCTACCGGGATTGACAACACCACAGAGCACATGGAAGATATATAGAAGATATATATATACCTCTATATAGTGCTGCATTACTGTGAGCATTACTGCATTACTGTGAGTGTTTGCTGCATTACTGTGACGTCTACAGGTGTTATCAAGTCAATGCTACTGTCCTACAGTGGGAGCGCCAAATTTTTTGGCCAGTGTGCTTATATCATCACCATCATCATCAAGCAGATGTAGTCTACAGTGATCCAACCAGATGGTGCAATTAAGTTCTCTAAGCACATCTATCCTGAGCTACAGCTGCTGCATTTGGCCACTGTAAACTAATTCTAATGCCCTTCTGTTTGACATTATCTGTCTCCTACATCCTAGGTCTCCCCCTATTTCTGAGGCCTTTAGACACACTGTTCATAACCCTATTTACTAATCTATAGTTATGCATATGGGCAACATGGCCAAACCAAGTCTCTCTCTGCATAATATACTGCTCAAAGTAGATTGTCCACTCCTTTGTCTAATCTCATTACTTACAAATTTGAATCACCTAATGCCCAAGATACTGTGTAAACGTTTAGAATCAAAGGCTTCAAGTTTCCTGCTTTCTTGCTTATAAAGGATCCAGGTTTCACTACCATAACTAATCATAGAAAGAACCAAACTATTATACAACCTAATTTTAGTCTTTAGGTGTATACACCTATTTCTCCACACACTCCATAGATTTTTTAAAAGTCTTGGCAACAATCCCTGTTCTTCTGTTTATCTCATGCCACACACCACCAATATCTGTTACATAGCTCTCAAGATCTGAGACATGTGTTCAAGGGTGCAACCATTCAGATTAACCAAACCACAACCTGCCTAACCACTTTTCATCACTTCAGTTTTCTTTTTATCACCAAACCTACTCTACTAGCAGTCTCATCAACAGCTCTAATGAAAGAGTTCATCTCATCAACATCATTTGCCAAAAGCAAATCAGCAGCATAATCTAAATCAGAAATTCTCATATCTCTAGACCATTTAAGCACAAAAATCACCCTCGTTGAACACCAGCTGCAGTGCCAAATGAATTGCTACAAGCTTTACCAACTCTCACACATGACTGTGTTATTATACACTGGTTTCCATAAATTAAGGAAAATCCCTATGTTAAGTCAATAGGAAGCTAACATCAAAGATCTATAACTTCTAAAACAAGTTTTATTGTTTTGAAAAATGTGATTGCAGATAAAAATCTCAATCAAATAAATCAATATCTCGATTTTCAACAATATTCATTCAGTATTTAATGAGTTATAGAAGTTCGAATATTTAACAACAGCAATGCCTGTCTTAAGAAACTTAACAAAACTGAAGAGTAGTGAAAGAATGCTTTTAACAAAGTTCTAAAATAAACTTATTTTATTAAACACTTTGATAACAGTACTTATTACTAAGTTTTATTAACATCTGAAGCCAATTTTTGTGGCTGGCATTGTTATCGTTAAATATTCTAACTTCCATAACTCATTAAATACTGAACGAATATTGTTGAAAAATCGAGATATTGATTTATTTGATTGAGATCTCTATCTGCAATCATATTTTTCAAAAACAGAAAAACTTTAGAAGTTACAGAGCTTTGACGTTAGCTTTCCATTGACTTAAAATAAGGATTTTCCTTAATTTTTGGAAACCAGTGTAGAAAGCTTTCATTATGTTAACTAACTTTTCTAATATGCCATAAGATCTCAGGATCAACCATGAATTATGACAGTCAACAGAGTCAAAACTCTTTTTGAAATCAACAAAGCTAGTAAGCACAGGTTTCTGAAACTCAAAACATTTCTCAAGAATCTGCCTAAGTGAAAAAAAATGTGATCTACATATCCCCTACCACTTCTGAATCCACACTGCTCATCACACAATTCTCCATCAAGCTGCTGCTTAATTATGTTGAGCACAATAATGCAAAGAAACCTGGAACAGAAAGTAGACTAATACCCCTAGAGTTCTACAAGAACTGCAATCACCTTTTTTAAAAATAGGGATAATAATAGCTCTGGTAAAATCCTTAGGAACAATGTGTTTTTCATAAAAGATATTCAGAATTTCCCTGATGACAAAAACATTCCCAGCTCTTAAGATGGAAATATGTGGAACATAAGGCATTTCAGTAAGAATTTCATCTATCCCTGGAGATTTATGTAGTTTAAGTTTAGAAATAGCTATAATAACTTTAGACTGTGATATAGGGCCAACATTAATCCAGTAATGCATCTATCATCATTACAAATAATGGGAACAGAACTAACCACATTGTTAAGAACATCACTGAAATGCTCAGGCCATTTACCATGCAGAATCGTCCTTGTACACCTGCCCATTTCTTTCCACACAAAACATTAACTGTGTGGTATAGTTCTGTTGTTATGCTGCCTTGCTGCTTCCTCTGTTTTATCAGGCAAGCAATTCAGCCAAATATTCTTATCAGCTGTTAGCTGATCTTTTACATGTTTATTAAGCTCTTTGTAACAATTTATGTTTGGACCAGGGGTGTTGATTAAGGATATTCCTACAGTTCTTTCTTCAAAAATAGGCTCCAGTATCTTATCACTCAAATAATTTTGCATCTTCTGTTCCTTTTTACAAGAAAGCCTGTTTAAAATGGTCAGACTTTTCCTCAACTTCAGTAGTAAGCAAACCTGACTGTCATAATGACTAAATAAACTTCATGGTAAGCTTTGGCTATAAGTGGGTTTTTCAGAACTTCATCAGTGTTAAAGGTAATTTTTTTTAATCTTAGTACAACATTTCTTAAGTTTGAAAGACACTTCAAACAAGGTAATGGTCAAATCCAATTTCAACTCCCCTATATGACCTGGTATTCCTAACCGAACTAGCCCATTTGCTGTTAATTAATATATCATCAATCATATTCTTATATAACCCATCTAGTGAAGCCCACGTGTACTTATGTAAGTCACGGTGTTTGTAATAAGTGTTTCTCAAACCATTAATTTTACTTCCCTGTAGGAGACATTGCCTTTTCAGCTACCAAACGAAAGGGACCTATCACTCCTCTTAAAGGTCAGAATCAGTACCAACTTTAATATTCAAGAGTCACCTAGAACAAGGGTAATATCACCTTTCTTGGCATGGGGTGGCTCAGTCGGTAGCGTGCCAGGCTTGTAATATGCAGTTCCTAGGTTTGAGTCCCAGCTGGGTCAGCATTTAGATTTTTCTTCGTAAAACTCACCGCCTTGCCCACAGTCAGTAGGGGACACTGATGGCCTTAGAAAAGGCTGCCGACTGTTGGACATTAAGCCGTGGCCCCATGTCCAGGAGAGCCATACCCTGTGCATGTTGAAGAATACACTGGATGAACTTGACGGAAGGCTACCATCTGTCTCCCAACAGTTGTTCCATTGGGTCCCCTCCCCCAGCCTTCAGGGTCCTTGTGACATGGCCATTTAGCCCATGGTGTGCAAAAAAGTGCCCCTCAGAGCTAAAACAACCCAACCTTGGCACAATCCAAATATCATGAAGTTGTTTGTAAAAATCTATCTTTCTCATCCTCATCAGTGTCCTTAGTACTGGCATAACAGCAGATAATTCAAGTCTTTAATACTTGTTTTAAAATTAACTGTAAGGAACCTTTCATTGATGCACTCATATCTTAGAAGAGCATCACTAGCATGTCTGCTGAGAAGTAAACCTATACCTTGAAGATGCTTTCCATCTTCTCTCCCTGAGAAGAGAAATTTGAGATTAATTTTAAGTAACATCTTTATCTGTCCATCCAGTCTCTTACAAGCCGAGAATATCTAGGTTATAACAGTGGAATTCTTGTGTCAGGACATCAAGAGAATAATCTCTGTGCAGAGTCCTTACATTCCAAGAACCTGTGGAGAGAAAATGGTTAATGGGATGTTTTAAAGAAACTATGTTTATTGATTCAGAGAGGAAGTGTCAACAATATCTAACAGCCCCCTAATCAGAGGCATGGGGCAAAGACCCCCCCTTCTAAAGGCTGATGCTATCTACATTGGTAAGACTTCCTCCAATATAGGTTTGACAATGCCTATAGAAGCAAGCCTCTGATCACAATTATCCACTGGTAAAACATGTCCTGTGAATCTATTCACTTGTGGTTGTCAACCCACAATCAGAAAACACAGCAGAAGATTTTCCCTCAACAGAAGCCACCAGTGCAGGAAATTCAGTATCTGTAACCAAGCTCAGAGCCATTATTCCATTCAGGTTGATATATATGGTCAACATGAGGATCCTGTGTGGTTGACCACTCCTCAGTAGGGTAGAAAAAAAAAGAAAAAAGAAGCCACAGTAGGCCACACTGATCTGGCAGCCCTCCCCTTTCCCTTCCACAAGAGAGTATCTCTTTTGAAAAGTACTAATAGTCTGCACCACAAGATGGCAGGGTTGGACTTATCATTAATTTTAATCATAGTATATAACTATTTTGAAACTACTGGAAATGAGGGGCGGGGTGGCTCAGTCGGTAGCGCGTCAGACTCGTAATCTGTAGTTCACAGGTTCGAGTCCCAGCTGGGTCAGCGTTGAGATTTATCTCCGCAAAATTTCCCGCCCTGCCCACGGTCAGTAGGGGACACCGATGGGCTTGGAAAGACCGCCGTCCGTCGGATGGGACGTTAAGCCGTGGCCCCGTGTGCGGGAGAGCCATACCCTGTGCACGTTAAAGAACACGCTGGATGGCCTTGACGGGAGGCTACCATCTGTCTCCCAACAGCTGTTCCAGTGGGTCCCCTCCCCCAACCTTCTCTGAGCCTTCGGGGTCCATGTGACCTGGCCATTTAGCCCAAGGTGTGCAAAAAAGTGCCGCTCAGAGGTAAAACAACCCAACTACTGGAAATGAAATTATAAATATTATGCATCAGAAATTACCGGCCTGAAAATGCAGCTTTCTCGAATTACATCAGATTATGTATTATGAGGGCAAACTCGTTTTTTTAAAGGTAGTGTTATTTCTAATTACATTTTCATTAAATGTAATTTTTCTAATGTTAATTTTGTAATTAACATAAAAAATTGCAATTTTTAATTGAAATTTTTTCTGCTATTTTAAAATTAAACTTTTTTATAGTAAATGTAGCTTTATCCCAAAATAAATCATCCTCAATTTAATGCTTCAGTTAAACTTCAAATGCTTGGAAATATTTTTTATTATTAAAAACTAAATTGCACAGTCTGGTTGGACTTTCATAGCTACTTGAGTATTATATATTTAATGAAGTAGTCACTATTACAATCTGCAACTTTTTCTGACTACAATTCTGTAAAAACTGTATGGGAAGAAATATTGATCTCTGGAAATGACAAACTTCTTCAAAAACCTTTTCAATATTTGCTTGTATTTTGAACTTTATATTCTGTATGTGATTATCCAGAGAGAGGGAAAAGTTGTTGTCAGAAAGGGAAAAGTTAGGAGAATGTAGTGGATGTAGCAAAATTCCTAACCAAGAGTGTTGCTCATATTTTTTTTAGTGTATGCAAATATGCAATATTTTACAAGAACATGAAACCGTTGCAGTTTTATCAATAACTATTGCTTGTGAACTATTCTTGAAGCCATGGAAGTTGCATTGAGTGGATATTTGCCGTGATCATTTGATTAGAGTTTAACAGCTCATCGTGTTCGATACTGGCTGTTGGCCACCATACATAAAACAAAATATTTCATTGGTGAAGGTTTTGTTTTGATTTATGTGTGTGTAGTCATTAGGCAATCATTTAGTATTACTGTACATAACCTATTTTTCATTACATTTTCATCCAGAAATCTCTTATTATAAAGAAAAATCAATAATCAGATCTGTAAACTACTCTGTTGACTGTAATGATTTACTTGGCTTGCTCATTTACTGAGCTTGCCAACTTCCCATTATTATGCAGGTGCAGTATTACTCTTTCTTCATGGACACTAAATTTCTCAAGTTGTTGAAAGATTGTCTTGGATCAGATTATCAAGACTTGCCATCATTAATGATGGATCTTCTTTCTGATTGTGGTTTGCCTTTGAGTGTTCCTAAGCAGAAGAAAAGTTTTTGAATTTTGAGCTATATGCTCAGTAAACAGCCTCTGCTACATTTTAATTCCTGAAACATGCTCAAATAACTTATGGAGTGAATAGTATGGTTTTACTAATGTCACTTCTAAATTGGGAGACCTGTTATATATACAGGGTGATTCAAAACTTATCGTTCAAATTTCGTGGGGAGGTAGGGAATACGTCAGGAAACTGATTTCACATAGGAAAGTATGTCCGCAAATGTACGCATGCGTATGTAGAGGGCGCTGTGTGTACCCAACCAGTGTACAACTCGCCCGACCACTCCCACTGTCATCAGTGTACAAGCTGACTTACTAGTGATAAGATGAATCGTTTTACGCATCAAGAGCTAGCGGATATGCATCTCGCATATGGGGCAGCTGGCAAAAGCGGCCACCGAGCTAGGCAAGTTTACGAAGACCGATACCCCAACAGAAAAGGGTGCAGTTACTGCATCCTGACGATTATCCAAAGCGTGTGGAATTTGCACAATGGTTCATGCAGAAAGGTGCCGTGGACCCCAGTTTTCCAGCTTCTGTCCTTTTTACAGATGAAGCTTCATTCACTCATGAAGGTGTGTTCAATACACACAATTCACATGTGTGGGCTTACGACAACCCGCATGGTACGAGAAGTCATGCTGCGCAACATCGTTTTGCCATAAATGTGTGGGCTGGAATCATTGGTGACTGTTTGTTGGGACCTTACTTGCTACCGCCCCGATTGGATGGCCGGAAATACCTAATATTTCTCGAGACAGTGTTACCGACTTTTCTGGGCGCTGTTCCTGCGCATATCTGCCGAGATATGTGGTATCAACATGACGGGGCTCCAGCCCATAGCACAATTGTTGCACGTGATTACCTGAACCGAACATTCGGAGCTCGATGGATCGGTAGAGGTGGACCGATCGCTTGGCCACCCAGGTCACCTGATTTATCGCCCATGGATTTCTTTTTGTGGGGGGCCATGAAAGACCATGTGTACGAGACCCCCGTCGACAGTGAAATGGACCTTGTTGCACGAATTGTTGCCGCCGCAGGCATTGTCCATGATATGCCAGGCGTTTTTGAAAATGTTCGGCGGTCAATGCAACGGCGCTGTGAATCCTGTGTCCGTGTAAATGGTCACAATTTTGAGCACCTACTGTGAACCTGTACTTTACCTTGTTGGAATAAAAGTCGCATTCGTTACCACTTAACTGTACTGTTTCCTTGTGTTCCCTTTACTTGTCCATTTTGTTCATGCAGATGACGTTTGCGGACATACTTTCCTATGTGAAATCAGTTTCCTGATGTATTCCCTACCTTCCCACGAAATTTGAACGATAAGTTTTGAATCACCCTGTATATCAACTAAATAATATTGCAAACACTGAGTGAGATTAGTGGGTGTTAAAAAGTGAAATGTTTTGGTGACAGATGAATGCTAATTTGTTGTTTGCCCCTCCACTTCTAAATTATGCCGAATTCTGAGCACAAAATGAAACATGATTTGTTTACCGATTCCTGATTGGTGTGTTTGGACAGAGTGAAGTCACCCAAATTTTAATCCAGGATAATGTACGAGTGTTGTCTTTCTGGCGGAAATTTTTTTCCAAAGAAGAGTAATCATATTGCAAAATCGTAAATGTTTGTATTTTAGGCTCCCACAAAATTAATCAGAACATTGGCTTCCATAAATTTCAAAGTAATGTTGATTTTCTGATAATCATTTGTGTCAAAGGTGGCAAGAAGATCATTGTATGAAAGGCATGATCTAATGTGCAGTTATTAAATTTTCTTAGACCTGTTAGGGCTTTTATGGCAAGGGGGCAGGGGTGGCTAAGTCGGTAGTGCACCAGGCTCATAATCTGCAGTTCCCAGGTTTGAGCCCCAGCTGGGTCAGCATTGAGATTTATCTCTGCAAAATTTCCCACCCTGCCTACAGTCCGTGGGAGGCACCGATGGGCTTGGAAAGGCCACTGTCCATCGGATGGAAAGTTAAGCTGTTAGCCCATTGTGGGAGAGCCATACCCTGTGCACGTTAAAGAACACACTGGATTGCCTTGATGGGAAACTACCATTTGTCTCCCACAGCTGGTCCAGTGGGTCCCCTCCCCCAACCTTCTCTTAGCCTTCTGGGTCCTTGTGACCTGGCTATTTAGCCCATTGTGTGCAAAAAAGTGCCACTCAGAGGTAAAACAACCCAAAAGCTTTTATTGCATACAATTATTTTCAAACAGAATCATAGTTGAAAATGGTTTCTGAAAAAAGGAATTTCAGGAATAATCTGAATCAATGCCCTACTAGTCCTAACACATAGCATTTCAAGGAGCTTAATATACTGTAAAGGAACAACTGATAATAATCTTTGGATTGATAGCTTGGCTGATTTAGCAGAGGAAGCAGCTAGACATTACAAAAAAAAAAAAGAGAGTTGTACCAGATAGTTAATCTTTTGGACACACAGGATTGAGGGATAAACATGGCAAGGTTATGTGATGAGGATTTTGTCATTGCTTCTAATGAGAACAGATGCATTACTGGCTTCATTGATGGACCTATATCAGAGTCTGAAGTTGCTTTGGCTATATCTAAATTGAAACTATATAAATCCCCGAGTAGATGAAATTACTATTGAAATGTCTTAGAAGTGGGAATGTTTCTGTTGTGACATGACTGGCTGAAATTTTGAATATTTGTTATGATAAAGGAGTTGTTCCTAAGGATTTTGCCAGAGCCATTATTATCCCTATTTTTCAGAAAGATGATCGTAATTCTTGTAATAATTATAGAGGAATTAGTCTACTTTCTGTTCCAGGTAAAGTTCTTTGCATTATTGTGCTTTATAGAGTTAAGAATTTTGTTGATTGACAACTGGGGGTTGAACTGTGTGGATTCAGAATTGTAGATGATGTATTGATCAAATACATTCACTTAGGAAGATTCTTGAGAAATATTTAGAATTTTGGAAAGCTATGTGTACTGGCTTTTTTGATTTCAAAAAGGCTTTTAACTTTTCAATTGTCATAATTTGTGGTTGATTATTATATGGAATACTGTATTTGTTGACATAATGAAAACTCTTGAATAACTCTGAGTCTTGTGTGAGAGTAGGTAAGACTTGTAGCAATTGTTTTAGCATTGTAAAGTTAGACAAGTGTGCATTTTATCTATTTTCTTTTTAGTTTGGTTGTTAATTTTGTTATGAGGAGTTCACTGAAAGGAAAAGATTTAGGTGTTAAATAACCTAGAGGTTCGAAAATTTCTGATTTAGATTATGCTTATGATTTGGTCCTTTTAGCAAATGATGTTGATGAGATGAACTATTTCATTAAAGCTGTTGATAAGACTGGTAATAAAGTAGGTTTGCTGACAAAGAGAAGACTAAAGTGATAAAAATTTGTCAGGCAGGTTGTGGTTCACTTATTTTGAATGGTGGGACCCTTGAACAAGTGTCTCCATTTAATTATCTTAGTAGCTATGTAACAGATAGTGATGTGTGGGCATGAGATAAACAGAAGAATAGTGATTGCTGGTGGGACTTTTAAGTATCTCTGGAGAGTGTGGAAAAACAGGGGATTACACTTAAAAACTAAATTAGGTTATATAATAGTTTGGTTCTTTCTAAGGTTAGTTATGGTAGCAAAACATGGACGTTATAAGCAATATAACAAGAAACTTCATGCCTTTGATTCCAGATGTTTATGCAATAGCTTTGACATTTGATTGTTTGACTTTGTAAGTAATTATGAGGTTAAGTGAAGGAGTCTACAGCCACATCTAAGTAGCATATTGTGCAGAGCAAAACTGCATTAATTTGGCCGTGTTGGCTGTATGTATAACTACAGATTAGTGAATAGGGTTATAAAAGTGTGCCCAAAGACCATAGAAAAAAGGTAGATTGAGTATAGATGGCACTGTCTCAGCCACGTCTCAGTGAATAAGATTTATAAGGTCTTATTCTGAAAATTTTCATTGTCCGATGCATGGTACAATGGTAGCTTGCTCTGGCATGAATCTGGAGAGATGCAGGTTCGATTCCCGCTATTTGGTGATGAATTTTTTTCAGAATCCATTAATTAATGGGAGGTTATTCATGGTTATATATTCATGGTTATATTAATGGGAGGTTATTCATGGAGATATCAGTGGCAGACAATGTCAAACAGGGTCTTGTTAGAATTGCCCTTCTGTGGCGATAACAGCAGCTATAGTTCTGGACAGATATCTGGAGGACTAATTACACATTGGTTGGACTTCTGAGCCCATGGCTGCTTGAGGACTTGGTGGGGGAGTGCATTCATTGTTTGTTCAGTAGTCTGTTCGAGTCACCGAATTTCTTACCATTCTCTTGTACAAAAGTTTGAATTTAGTTGAAACACAGTATTCTTATTTGTTTTTATGGAATCTTTACCACAAATCATACTCTACAGATTGTCAGTATCAAAGTGTCTGGAAACAATTAGCATACTGTAATCATTGCCAGGCCCAGATCTAGCAAAGAAAAAGAGATAGAGAGGGAGGGATTTTGTCCCCTTTTTAGTAGTCATTAACAAATTTATTGAGAAATATGGGTAATATGTGTTTTATATTTATTTTGTTCTGTTCCAGTTACAAGTATTCTTATAGTGGGGGTAGGGGGAGTATGGTTCCATCCAGCTGTGACCATTGCAGAACTAACAGTAAATCACAAAATAGGTTATGTAAGAAATTGGAAGAGCCACATTACATACCAAAAATATATAGAGTAATATTCCAGTAACATTGTACCCAACAACATTGATTCACTGTAATATCATTGATACCTTATAACATACTCTGCTGTATTGTTCATTTGGCAACAATGCAATTCTTAGATATCTGCTAACAACAATCCGTACTGGTGCCAAACATGTTGTATATTGTCCACCTATATGAATGCTTACTGTATGTGTATAAATATTGGTTATCTATATATATAATTTGTTGATTCATATGTCACACATCAGCTATATAGCTCTATTGTCCATACAGACAGGAAAGACTTTTTGAAGTGACCACTCCAAGCAGCTAATTTAAATCACCCTAAAGAGCCCTTAAAAATCTCTCTAAGAGTGATGGAATTCACCACATTAGTTCAGTGACCATCCACATAAACAGAAGTTCAAGTTCTTGAAAGGAGATTTAGTTTCATGCTTAAAATGTTTTAATACATTTTTATTTCCAAAATTTTTTAATCGTATGTTTTAAATGTTCTGGATTAAAAAAATTTTATATTTAATTTTTATTATCATAACAAAGGTTATTTTGCATACACTGAAGTGCCATTGAATTAGGGATAGGAGACGTTATCCAAATTCAGTACTACAAGTCCTGCATTTGCACGCATGTGTGACTGAAACTTTGGTCATATATAGCTGTCAGCTTTGGCTTCCCCAAGCATTCGTCATGAGAAGTGTAATGGTAAAGGTGTGAGATTTAGATGCATTTGACAGAGGGCAGATCGTAGGTGCCCGACAGATGGAACACTCTATCTCCGAAATTGTC
Organism: Ryuthela nishihirai; assembly: GCA_038380435.1. Lineage (NCBI taxonomy): Eukaryota > Metazoa > Arthropoda > Arachnida > Araneae > Heptathelidae > Ryuthela > Ryuthela nishihirai. Next base: position 45,996,150 of record JAWZYU010000005.1, read on the forward strand.
AACAAACTTGGATTTTCTCATACGACAGTTTCAAGAGTGTTCTGGAAATATGAAAATTCCGACAAAAAAAAAACACCTGGACAAACTGCAAAGGACAACCAGCCTTGAATGATCGTTGGCTTTACCATTTGACCTGCATTGTACAGACTGATAGGGGCCAGACATTATCTGAAATCGCCTCCCATTTGAACGCGGGTTCCAGCAGGGAAGTCAGTGCATGGACCGTGCTATGCTCACTTCATTGTCTTGGCTGACCTATGAGAGTCCCATTTCTAATGGCACGACACTGGGCTCAACACCTTGTCTGGGCTAAAGAACATCAAAACTAGACCATCGAAAATTGGCAGCGAATAGCCTGGAGTGATGAATCCTGGTTTAAACTTTATCATGCAGATGGGAGACTGAGGGTATGGCACCCAACCCCATGAAGACATGGATCCTGCATGTCAGGTCGGAACAGTACAAGCTGGTGGTGACTCAGTGATGGCCTGGGGTGTCTTCAGTTGGACATCTGTGGGACCTTTGGTACGTGTACCGATGACTCAGTGCATCCCAGTATATAGAACTCATGGCTGACCATTTGCTACATTTATGGCCATCAAGCATCCCAATGGAGATGGTATCTACCAGCAAGGCAACTGTTCATCTCACAGGTCCAGGTTGGGTATTGCATGATTGCAGAAAACATTCTGCTGACTTTGAAATAATTAATTGGCCACCTAGAAGCCCAGATTTAAATCCCATCGAAAATCTTTGGGATACCATCCAGCAGTGTGTTCAGGCCCATGCTCCATCAGTGACGACCTTGGGAGAATTGTGGACATCTCTGGAGGATGCATGGGTTTCCATACCTGTGGGACATTTACGCAAGCTTGTGGAGTCCTTGCCTCGTCGTATGGTGGCTGTTATCAGGGCCATAGGGGGTCCAACACATTACTAGGTTGCTATCCCTAATTTAATGGCACTTCAGTGTATGTATAGCTACAAATTCTCTCTAAAGACTTTTAAGCTTTTATGGTTCAAATTTTGCCAACCTGGGAACCTAGCTCCCATTTATAATCTTGATCAGTAGCTGTTAGATGTATGTATGATATCCTGTGAATCAGAGCACCTGGTATGTCATCAGGAGGTCATGGATTCAGGTCCCATCTGGCTCAAAACAGGTTTTCCTCTACACCATTGTCATCACAATATTTGAAACTGTGTAATAGGGATTAAATGCTTGGTAAATAAATGATATGTGTGTAACGCTAAAAAATGTATGTTTAAAACTTGTCAGATAGTTCAGGCACCAGCAATTTATCTTGCCAATATATTAAAGGTTATTTTCCTTTTATCAATGGCATTACTGAAGAAAAGAACTTATATTTAAAGATTGTCAACATTAATTTTAAACTTAATCAATAAATCAAACTCTCTGCTCAAGAGAAAAAAAATAAGGAAGTCAAATCTATTTCATAAAACAAAATAACTTTTATTTCAAAAATCTAGACTCACCAAAAATCCATTGCAAAAAAAAGCAACTCTTTACAAAAATTAACTTGCTCCTTACTGAGAAACTTCTACTTCACATCACAACTGTCTCTAATGCAACTCTATACATCTCAATTGTAACTTTGCACTAACACACAACTGTTTCTGTGACCTAATGTTACTTGCTATACATGTCTGGTGTGTGCAAACTGACACATGCATGGCACACTGGTTGAAGTCACATTTGCATAAAAGAATGATTGCACACTTGCCATAGCTATGATGCAAGAAGGGGCATGTTCTTCTGTGCACATTAGTGGCTGTCAATCAAAAAGCAGAGTTGCACATTTGCAATGAACCGAGAGATGTGAATATTGGATCAAATTAAACATAAAGCCCCAAAGTGATAATTATAATGTAAATAAAATAAAATTAGCTAAGGAAAAGTAAAGTGAATGAATGAACCATCACAGTGGTGAATTACATTACAAGAGGCATATAAAGTATTTTCTTGAAACCAATTAATGATGTTAAGTGGGAATTTTACGAATCTTGTTATGTAAAAGTTATTACATAATAATTATGACTGTACATATATACAGGGTGATTCAAAACTTATCGTTCAAATTTCGTGGGGAGGTAGGGAATACGTCAGGAAACCGATTTCACATAGGAAAGTATGTCCGCAAACGTCATCTACATGAACAAAATGGACAAGTAAAGTGAACACAGAGAAACGGTACAGTTAAGTGGTAACGAATGTGACTTTTATTCCAACAAGGTAAAGTACAGGTTCACAGTAGGTGCTCAAAATTGTGACCATTTACACGGACACAGGATTCACAGCGCCTTTGCATTGACCGCCGAACATTTTCAAAAATGCCTGGCATATCACGGACAATGCCTGCGGCGGCCACTATTCGTGCAACCAGGTCCATTTCACTGTCGACGGGGGTCTCTACACATGGTATTTCATGGCCCCCCACAAAAAGAAATCCATGGGCGATAAATCAGGTCGGGAGTGGTCGGGCGAGCTGTACACTGGTTGGGTACACACAGCGCCCTCTACATACGCATACGTACATTTGCGGACATACTTTCCTATGTGAAATCGGTTTCCTGACGTATTCCCTACCTCCCCACGAAATTTGAACGATAAGTTTTGAATCACCCTGTATATAATTCTAATGTATATAAGAATCATAAAAAAAAATATGAAAGAATCCAAGGTTTGCCCAGCCTTGCTCTAGGAACTTAAATATTTCAGATAATATGGGATGCCTGGGAGATTCCTGTAAGCAAAATTTGGGAGTGATTGGCCAAGTAGTTACAAAAATATGAAGTGTTCAAAACTGGAAAATTTAAAATTGGAAATGAAAGAAAATAAATCAAAAAGTGAAAGTGGTATTAAACTTGAGCCCAGGTTCTATTATAGGTAGGAACATTTTTTAGCTTTGTTTCCCATGTTTTGCTATCTTTATTGAGTATGGCCAGTTCTTTTAAATTATTTTGAGCACTGATTAAAAATTCACTAGTGATTATAACATGTAAATTAATCCCTGTCATGTTAAGTGGTGCTTAGATACTCAAATGAATTTCGAATTTTCAGGTATCATTGTAATAGAGAGGTTTGAAGTTTTTTCTTATTTATAGGATTCTGAAACTTCAAGTTCATTGGATAAACTTCCTCCAGATGTAGTAGAGAGATTGAAATTGGTTATGCAGGTTGTACTTCAGTATTGTTACCAAATGCTGACATGGGAGCATGCCATTAACTTACCTCGAGATCTTCAGTCTCCAAGCCATTTAGAAAGTGAGGTAGTTGATGCTCATGCCACAGTTTTGTTCAATGATGAAATACATACGTATGAGGAAGTAAGTGTTTGCTGGTTTCTGTATTGATTCAAGTCTTTGTTTATTTAAAAAAATGCATTATACTATATATAGTATATGAGGTTAGTACACTGGTTTCCATAAATTAAGAAAAACCCTTAAATTAATGGAAAGCTAACATCAAAGCTCTATAACTTCTAAAATAAGTTTTTCTGTTATGAAAAATGTGATTGCAGATAAAGATCTCAATCAAATAAATCAATATCTCGATTTTCAACAACATTCGTTCATTTTTAATGAGTTATGGAAGTTTGAATATTTAGCGATAACAATGCCAACCACAAAAATTAGCTTCAGAAGCTAATTAAAATGTAAGCATTTTACCTACATTGATAACATAACATTTTACATACTATATTATATGTATTGTTATCAAAATATTTAATAAAATAAGTTTGTATTTTAGAACTTTATTTAAAGAATTCTTTCACTATTCTTCAGTTTTGCTTAAGTTTCTTAAGACTGGCATTGCTGTTGTTAAATATTCAAACTTCCATAACTCATTAAATGCTGAAAGAATATTGTTGAAAATCGATATGATTTATTTGATTGAGATCTTTATCTGCAATCACATTTTTCAAAACAAAAAACTTATTTTAGAAGTTATAGAGCTTTGATGTTAGCTTTCCCTTGACTTAACATAGGGATTTTCCTTAATTTAAGGAAACCAGTGTATAATATTAAGTTCATATTTATGCACGGTAAATTTAAATTGTCCTAATTGTAATCTATCATTGTTAACATTCCCAGGTAATATTACTCATTGACATGGCAGTGTAGAAGTTGCATGGGTATGCTAGAGCATTTTAACAGAAAATACATTAGTAAGAATCCATGTTAAAACAGGCAGGGGTGGCTCAGTCGGTAGCACACCAGGCTCGTAATCTGTAGTTCCCAGGTTCGAATCCCAGCTGGTTCAGCATTGAGATTTATCTCCACAAAATTCCCTGCCCTGCCCATGGTCAGTAGGTGACACCAATGGGCTTGGAAATGTCGGCCAATGGGCTTGGAAATGTCGGTTAAGCCATGGCCCCATGTGTGGAAAGAGCCATACCCTGTGCACGTTAAAGTACATGCTGGATGGCCTTGATGGGAGGCTACCATCTGTCTCCCAACAGCTGTTCCAGTGGGTCCCCTCCCTCAACCTTCTCTGAGCCTTCGGGGTCCATGTGACCTGGCCATTTAGTCCATGGTGTGCAAAAAAGTGCTGTTTAGAGGTAAAACAACCCATGTTAAAACCGTTCAATACACCATTTACCAGAATTTTGTTTTAATAAAAATCTGGAAGCAGTAAATAAATTTCACTAAATATTCTTGTAAAAATTTATCCTGGATATTTATCCTATTTACTTCAGTTGGGCAAATATTTGACAGTTGAATTAATCAAAAATCCAAAAGGTATTTTGGATTTTTGATGTAATATGTTATGTTATGAAAGAATATCATTTTACTTAACTCTTTAAAGTGTCCAAAGTCAGTTAATAATTTTTTTAAAATTAGACTTAAGTAGTTTTCATTATAATTTGAATTTCTCTTATTATTCAGAATGAAATGCTCTTTCATTTGGTATGCAACAATCACTGCTTGATAAAGTATTAAAAAGTGCAGTTGTTGTTTGGCTGAAAATAATTTCTTTGCCACAATTACATTCATTATGAAAACCCTGACATTTTAAGGGCAAGTATTAAAAAACTGAATTTAATCTCCTAGTACTAGCACCAGTATGAAAAGTGACATAAATGACACACAACATGGCATGATTTATAGATCTCAGTACTCATTTCAAATACAATTCATACAACATGTGAGCAACAGAATGAAATAATGAAGAGACATGGAATACAGTTTGTAGCCACATAGGTTTTTCTGAGCTGAGGAAAGCTGTGTGCAAGTAACAGTGATAAAGTAGAAACAGTAGTTAGATGGTAGTTAAAGAGAAGAATTCTTCAATACTAAAGTAGATCACAATAACTATGAAAGATGTTATAAGCAGTGATAGTATAACATTGGTTCTTCATGATTTTAAGTGGGTGCAGGGTTGGGCTCAGCCATTAGCATACCAGACTTGTAATGTGAAGTTCCCAGGTTCAACTAACTCCCACCCTTCCCTTGGTGAAAAAGACACATCAGTGGATTTAAAAAGGCTGCTGTTCGAATCAGATGGGACATTAAATCAAGCCTCATATACAAGAGAACTATACCCTGTACATGTTAAAGAACACACTGGATTGCTTTGATGGGAGGCTTCCATCTATCAGCTGTCCAATGATTCCCCTTCTCTCATTGAAATACCACTTCTTTGAGCCACTGGAATCATTGTGATCTGACTATCTAGGTCATTTTGTGAAAAGTGCTGCTCAGAGGTAAAACACCCAACAAGCAACCTCCATAATTTAAGTCTTGCAGGTAGTTGTTGCTATCATCAAAATTTGTCTGTTCAAATCCACCTGTTTATAAAGAGAAGTTTATTATGAACTTCTCTTTATAAACAGGTGGATTTGAAATTCTGTAAGTGTGACAACTTTCACAAAGACTTCACATGAAAGGTTAAAATCTTTAAAATCTAATGGAATGCACTTGGAGCAAATTTAACAACTACCATACCTGGTTTCAAGCCGATAGTTATATTTATCCAGATTAAAGGGGTCTTAATAAATTCCCCACTGTCTGGGCTAATGGCTGATGTGTTGTGCCATGTTGAGGATTATGTCTGTGCCAACATTAATTGAAAATCTTCCTGTCCTAGTGTTATATGGATAATGTAGTCCTGGTATGGTAATTCTCTCAGGAAGAATTGATGAATTTATTATTTGAATTTTATAATGTTTTTCCATCAATAAAATTCACTTATGGAGAGGAAATCTCATGTTACTTTACTGTTTTTAGATATATTAACCCAATGACACTCTTAACATTTCAAAAACACCTCTTTTTAAGAAACCATTCTACTTTGCACTATCAAAATAATAGAGAATTTTCATATGTCAATAGAAATCTAACTTCAGAGCTCTAAAACTTCTAAAAATGTGACTGAGGGCTTAACGATTGTAATCAAATCTATTTTAATCTCAATTTTCAACAATATTCATTTAGTATTTAAAGAGTTATTGGAAGCTATAATATTTCACATCAGTAAATGCATCATTAGAATTTCCCTCAGAAATCAATTAAAACTTAAAAGTACTGTTTTCAAACCATTTAATAAAAGAAATATGAATTTTAAAAGTTTGCATAATGATTATTTCAATGTTAAAAACAATTATCAATGATTTTCAGATTTGATTATAATTTTTAATATATGTTCAGTCAAATTTTTCCATTACATGCACATTTTAGAAGTTATAGAACTTTGAAGTTAGATTTCCATGACATAACATGGAAATATTCCAATATTTTGGTAGGGCAGTGTATAATATTATCCTTAACATTTAAAGTATGCCAAGCTCATAACCTACAGTTCTCTGGTTCAAGTCCAACCTTACCAGTGTTCAGATTTATCTCTGCTAACCCCCATCCTGCCCACAGTAAGAAATGGAACATTGATGGGCTTAGAAAGAATGCTCTCTGTCACAGGGAACATTAAGCCATGATCCTGTGAAAGCCATACCCTGTGTGCAGGAATGCCATACCCTGTGCATGTTAAAGAACATGCTAGATGTTCTTGATGGGAAGCTTCCTCAGTCTCCTAACAGCTATCCAGTGGATTCCCTTCCCTTAACCTTGTTTGAGCCCTTGGGGCCTTGTGATTTGGCCACTTTTCATTGCGCACAAAAAAGTGTTACTCAAAGGTTAAACAATCCAACTTAACACTTCAAAACACCAGATGATTATGCCTTCCACTTTATATGCTTATTGTAAAAGGACATGGACATTCCTGCATTCTTTATTATTAAAACTTGGAATAGAATTCATTTATAAAATAGCTAAAGAAACCAGATGTTCAATCCATTATATTAAAAGATCCATAATAAATCTAAATACAAACACTTTAATCAAACTTAACCACCTCTTCTTAAGTGTAAAAATTTATTGTATCATTTCTCTATATATTTATGCTACCTTTCCCTTAAAGCAGATATTAAGTATATATAACTTTTTTGTCTCCACAGCTATGACTAACACTACAAAGCTATTTAAGATAATTTGAAGTTTTCTGTCATTGAACAATAAAATTAGTTAGTTTATCCTTCAAACTATTTGCATATTACAAGTTTTTAGTAGCAAACTCAGAAGCTTTTCAGAGCTAGGAGAGTAATCGGTTTTCAGTGAAGTGACATTATGGTGATGTTAGGGCTGTTAAGAACTTTCCACATCTCTTGTTGAAGAGTGATTCCATTGTCTCTGTTGCAGGTGGAGGCGGGTGAGGCCATTATTTTCATAGCCTCCAGGATGATGGTTTCGTAGTAAGTGAATGCATGTGCTAGCAGTGTGGTATACTACCAGTCTATGATAGCATCATCATCCTCAAGCAGTCGTGGGCTACAGAGGTCCATCCAGACCATGCAAATTTAGTTCTCCAAGCATATCTGTTCTGAGCTACATCTGCTGCATTTGGCCACTGCACACCAATTCTAACAAGGTCCTGTTTGATATTGTCTACCAACTGCATCCTAGTTCTTCCCTCTTTCTGAGGCCTTTAGGCACACTGTTCATAACCCTATTCACCAATCTATAATTATCCTTACAGGCAACATGGCCCAACCAACAGAGTCTCTCTCTGCATAATATGCTGCTTAAAGGAGGTTGCAGACTCCTTTGCCTAACCTCATCATTTGTTACAAAGTTGAACCACCTAATTCCGAGATACTGCGTAAGCATCTAGAATCAAAAGCATCTAGTTTCTTGTTATCTTGTTTACAAAGCATCCAAGTTTCACTACCATAACTAACCCTAGAAAGAACCAAATTATTATACAGTCTAATTTTAGTCTTTAGGTGTATACACCTATTTCTCCACACTCTACATAGATTCTTAAAAGTCCCGGCAGTAATCCCTATTCCTCTGTTAATCTCATGCCGCACATCACCAGTATCTGTTACATAGCTCCCAAGAATATTAAACTGTGACATCTGCTCAAGACTGCAACCATTCAGATTAGCTGAATCACAGCCTGTCTGACCAATTTTCATCACTTTAGTTTTCTCTCTGTTTATAACCAAACCTACTCTACTACCAGTCTCACCAACAGCTCAAATGAAAGAGTTCATCTCATCAACATCATTTGCCAAAAGGGCTAAATCATCAGCATAATCTAAATCAGAAATTTTCGTATCTCCAGTTAATTTAAGGCCAAAATCATTCCCTTGAAGTGAATTTTGCATAACACAATCAATAACCAAGCTAAAGAGAAAAGGAGACAAAATGCACCCTTGTCGAACACCAGAAGTAATGCTAAACCAATTGCTACAAACCTTACCAACTCTCACACAGGACTCAGTGTTATTATAGAGAGCTTTCATTATGTTAACTATATGATATTTTCGTATGTTAACTGTCTGGTGTACCATATGATCTCACAATCAACCACAAATTATGACAATCAACAGAGTCGAAGGCTTTTTGAAATCAACAAAGCTAGCAACCAAAGGTTTCTGAAACTATAAACATTTCTCTTGAATCTGCCTGAGTGAGAATATCTGATCCACACATTCCCTACCACTTCTGAATCCACATTTCTCATCATGCAATTGCCTGTCAACCAGATTCTTAATTCTATTAAGTACAATCATGCAAAGAACTTTACCTGGAACAGAGAGTAGGGTGATACTCCAGTAGTTTTCACAAGAACTGCGATCACCTTTTTTGAAAATAGGGATAATAAATGCTCTGGTAAAATCCTTAGGAACCATGCCTTCATCATAAAAGGTATCCAAAATTTCAGTCATCCAAGTGGTAACAGAAACATTCCCAGCTCTAAGCATTTCCATAGTAATTTCATCTACCCCTGGGGATTTATGAAGTTTAAGTTTAGAAATAGCCAAAATAACTTCAGATTGTGTTATAGGGCCAACATTAAAGCCACCAAAGCATCTATCACCATTACAAACAATGGCAGTAGAACTAACTGCATTGTTTAGAACATCACTGAAATGCTCAGCCCACTTAGCCATGACAGAATCCTCACCTTCTATAACCTTGTTTATCCTTCAATCCTTGTATACCTGTCTGTTTTCTACCACACAAAACATTAACTATCTGGTATAGCTCTCTGCTGTTGTGCTGTCTAACTGCTTCCTCAGCTTTGTCAGCCAAGCCATCAAGCCAAAGATTCTTATCAACGTCTAACTGATCCTTTACCCATTTGTTAAACTTTGCGTAAACTAGAAGGAGAGCTGTGTACCAATCCCTAGTGATGATGCACAGAACCGGCCAGGTCTAGCACCTGATGTCTGACCCCGCCTTCTCGTGGTGCAGGCCGTTAGTACCTTTCGAAAGAGATATTCTCTTTTGGAAGGGAACCGAAGGGCTGCCAGTTCAGTATGCCCAACTGATCTGGTCATCCATGGCCAATTTTTTCTTTTTTTTTCAACCCTGCTGAGGAGTGGTCAACTTCACAGGGTCCTGGTACTGACCATTTATATCTACTAGACTGGACTTGTTTATGGATTTGAGCTTGATTATGGATCCTGGACTTGCTGCACTGGTGGGCCTCTGTTGAGGGAGAATCTGCCACTGTGTTTTCTGTTTGCTTCTGGGTTGCCAGCCCTAAGTGAACAGAGGCATGGAATACCTTATATCAGCTGGTGGATAATCCTAATCAGAGGCCATCACAGGTACTGAACCTTACTTAGTTAGTTGGGCATCATCAAGCCTAAACTGGAGTAATGTGTCACAGGCAGGCCACATGGCTCTTGAAAAAGTCCACTTGACAAGGTGGTGCCTGAAGTTCCTACCAGCATCGCTGACTTCAGCCTTTAGCGGAGGAGGAACAGGTCTTTGCCCCATGCCTGCGATCAGGCGGCTGTTTGATATTGTTGGCCCTACCTATCTCAATAAACCTAGTTTCTTTAAAAATCCTACTAATCAGTTTCTCTCTGCAGGAACGTGGAACGTGAGGACATTACATAGAGATTATTCTCTTGATGTCCTCACGCAGGAATTCCAGCACTATAACCTAGATATTCTAGGCTTGCAAGAGACCAGATGGACAGGTAAAGGTGAGATACTGAAAAATAACTTTAAATTTCTCTTTACAGGGAGGGAGGATGGAAAGCATCACCAAGGTTTAGGTCTGCTGCTCAGCACACATGCTAGTGATGCTCTTCTAGGATATGAGTGCATTAATGAAAGGTTTCTTACAGCAAAATTTCAGACAAGCATTAAAAGTCTTGAATGTTATCTGCTGTTATGCTCCCACTGAGGATGCTGATGAGGATGAGAAGGATAGGTTTTAAACTTCAGGATAATTTGAATTCTGTCAAGAAAGGAGATATTACCCTTGTTCTAGGTGACTTCAATGCCAAATTTGGTACTGACTCTGACCTTTGGGGAGAGGTGATAGGCTCTTTTGGTATTGGTAGCTGCAATGGCAATGGGCAATGTCTCTTATAGTTAAGTAAACTCAATGGTTTCAGAAACACTGCGACATACATAAGTACACATGGGTTTCACCTATGTGCAGCATAAGAATATGATTGATTATATATTAATTAACAGCAAATGAGCTAGTTCTGTTAGGAATACCAGGTCATACAGGGGAGCTGATATTGCATCTGACCATTATCTTGTTAAGTGTCTTGCAACTTAAACTTAAAAAGTGTTGTGCTAGGGTTAAAAAATTTACCTTTAATACTAAAGCTCTGAAAGACCCAGCTATAGCTAAAGCTTATCATGATAGGTTACTTAGTCATTACGACAGTCATGGTTTGCTTACCACTAAAGTTGAAGAAGAATGGGACCGTTTTAAACAGGCTTTTTCAGAAACTAACAGTACTCTTTTAGGAAAAAAGGAGCAGAGGAGGTAGAATTATTTGAGTGATAAGACACTTGAGCTTATTTCAGAAAGATAGAACTGCAGGAATGTCATTAATCAATACCCTCCTAGTTCTAGTAGAAAGCATTACAGAGTGCTTAATAAATGTGTAAAGGATCAGTTAGCTGCTGATAAGAATCTTTGGCTTGATGGCTTGGCGGACAAAGCCGATGAAACAGACAGCAAAACAGCAGAGATATGTACCAGATAGTTAATGATTTGGGTGGTAGAAAACGGACAAGTATACAGGGATTGAAGAGTAAACAAGGTAAGGTTATAGACTGAGGATTCTGTCATGGCTAGGTGGCTGAGCATTTCAGTGATGTTCTAAACAATGTGGTTAGTTCTACTCCCATTGTTTGTAGTGATGATAAATGTATTGGTGGCTTTAATGTTGGTCCTATAACACAATCTGCAGTTATTTTGGCTATGTCTAAACTTAAACTTCATAAATCTCCAGGGGTAGATGAAATTACTACAGAAATGCTCAGAGCTGGGAATTTTCGGTTACCACTTGGATGACTGAAATTTTGAATATCTTTTATGATAAAGGCATGGTTCCTAAAGATTTTACCAGAGCTTTTATTATCCCTATTTTCAAAAAAAGGTGATCGCAGTTCTTCTGATAACTATAGGGGTATCAGCCTACTCTCTGTTCCAGGGAAAGTTCTTTGCATGATTCTGCTTAATAGAATTAAGAATCTGGTTGACAGGCAATTGCATGATGAGAAATGTGGATTCAGAAGTGGTAGGGGATGTGTAGATCATATATTTTCACTTAGGCAGATTCTTGAGAAATGTTTAGAGTTTCAGAAACCTTTGGTTGCTAGCTTTGTTGATTTCAAAAAGGCTTTCGACTCTGTTGATTGTCATAATTTGTGGTTGATTGTTAGATCATATGGTATAGCTGACAAGTTAGTTAACATAATGAATGCTCTCTATAATAACACTGAGTCCTGTGTGAGAGTTGGTAAGGTTTGTAGCAATTGGTTTAGCATTACTTCTGGTGTTCGACAAGGGAGCGTTTTATCTCCTTTTCTCTTTAGTTTTGTTATTGATTATGTAATGCGAAATTCACTTCAAGGGAAAGATTTTGGCCTTAAATTTGCTGGAGATACGAAAATTTCTGACTTAGATTATGCTGATAATTTAGCCCTTTTGGCAAATGATACTGATGAGATGAACTCTTTCATTCGAGCTGTTGATGAAACTGATAGTAGAGTAGGTTTGGTTATAAAAGAGAGAAAACTAAAGTGTTGAAAATTGGTCAGGCAGGCTGTGATTCAGTTAATATAATTGGTTGTGGTCTTGAGCAGGTGTCACAATTTAATTGCCTTGGGAGCTATGTAACAGATACTGGTGATTAACGGCAAGAGATTAATAGACGAATACTGATTGTTGCCGGGACTTTTAAGAATCCATGGAGAGTGTGGAGAAATAGACTGTATAATATGTTGGTTCTTTCTGGGGTTAGTTATGGTAGTGAAACTTGGATACTTTGTAAACAAGATAACAGGAAACTAGATGCTTTTGATTCTATTTGCTTATACAGTACCTTGGGCATTAGGTGGTTCAATTTTGTAACAAATGATGAGGTTAGGCAAAGGAGTCACCAACCTCCTTTGAGCAGCATATTGTGTAGAGAGAGACTCTGCTGGTTTGGTCATGGTGCCTATATGGATAATTATAGATTGGTGAATAGGGTTATGAAGAATGTGTCTAAGGGCCTCAGAAAGAGGGGGAGACCTAGGATGTGGTGGGCAGACAATGTCAAACACGACCTTGTTAGAATTGGTGTGCAGTGGCCAGATGCAGTAGATGTAGCTCAGGACAGACTTGCTTGGAGAACTAAATTGCACGGTCTGGTTTGGTCCTCCGTAGCTCATGACTGCTTGAGGAGGATGATGATGAGGTGTTTCAGTGACAAAAAAAATATAAATAAATTAAAACAAAATTGAAAAATATCTATTTTTCTATATTGTCTCTAAGAAGTAGGAAATAAACCTGAATCCTATTGATGGTGCAATCAGTCGCTGAGTTTGTATTCACATCAAAGATAAGGCACTGATTTACCTACTTAACAAGATTGCCGATGCCATATCTTCCTTTGAAGTGAATACGAACTCAGTCATTGATTGCACCATTATTATGCTTTAGGTTTATTTTCTACTTTTTAGAGCCCATATAGTAAGAGGGTATTTTTTAATTTTTTTTTTTAAATTTATTAGTTATGTAGTTTTCATTTGTTATTTAAATTGTATTTTTAATTTTTTTTTGTGGTGCAATTTCACTAACTAGTAGTAGTTTTCTGATAACAAAAGATCCAAGCATATGCATTGTTTACATAAATGGCTAAAAATTTAGAAAAAAAATGAAACAAATTAAAGATTTAAGTAATAATATGAATGATTTGTATTCAAATAATAAAATGCTTTAGAGGAAAAAAATTGCGTTTTTTTTTTAATTTACCAAAGTAAAAAATGGAAAAAATACAGTTGAGCTGTGAAATGAAAAGAAAAGCTTATAAAATTTCATCTACCTTTCTTTGAATTTTTGTTATTTTATTAATCACAGTTAAAAGCTCTTTCTTTTGGTATATAACATGACCTATTTCTATTGATTAGTTATTTGGGAAAAAAAAATTGTAAAGTTCACTTTTTTTTGACTGAACATAGTTGACTAAAAGTTGAATCCTTGAAATATTTCACTGAGGAAAATTTTTTTTAGAAAAGAGTAATTTTCCTGTTTCAAGTAAAAATATATTTTCTTGTTATTCAGAAAGAAATTTCCTTTCATGCCATATATGTAATACTTTTTTTGGTTCATTTCAGATTTTTTTAATTAATTTTTATTTGCCTTGCCAAATCCTTTTCTTTTTCTATATTACTATGGAAAAATCCTGTTAAATTTAATATACTTAGTCCCATGGCCGAGTGGTTAGTGTGCTTGGCTACTGATCTAAGGAACCTGGGTTCGAGCCCCAGGTAAGGCATGGATGTATGTGTTGTTTTTCTGCTCAGGTGCTGCCATCATCTCAGACCTACTACTATGACATATAAACTGACAGGCTTCTGTCAGACCTCTGTGGCAAGCAGCTGCTTGAGGGGGTATTTTTTTTAACATTTTTGTAAAATGCTTTATTTTCATAAAAGTCGGAATTAAACACTGTTTAATTTGGCATATAGCATATCCTATTTCCTTTCATTTAGTTATTTGGCTAAAAAGTTTTAATGTTAATTTTTTGTTGAATACAGTGAAAAAAGAAGCTGGCCTATGGATGTTATTCAGTTTTTCAGGCTGGATCCTGAAAAGTTAAGAATATGTGTATAATGTGGAAATATTGATATATACACCAAAGGCACAAAACTACCAATTTGGCCCCCTGTAAAGTTTGCTGTAATAGTCAAACTTGAGCCCTTTGTAAGAAAGATAATAGGAAACTGATGCTTCTGATTCTAGATGCATAAGTAATAACTTGGGTATTTCTGGTTTCACTATATAAGTAACAATGAAGTTAAATGAAGGAGTCGGCAGCCACTTTTGAGCAGCATTTTAAGGAAAGAGATTTGCTGCATTGGTTTGGCTATTTTACCTACATGTATAACTGAAAGTGGTTGGCAAACAGCACTAAGAAAAATGTGCCTAAAGACCACAGGAATAGGGGAAACCTATATGGACTGGGTGGACAACTTCAAATGGGATGTTACAGTTGGCCTTTGGGTTTAAAATCAATAGTAGCTTAGGATAGATTAGGTAGCAGCAGAAGGCTCTGCTTTACCAAACCACACAAGGTCATTCTAGTGCCTCTTAGATGAAATGAAGAAGTCATCAGCCACTTTTGAGAGATATTCATGATGTTATGACATCCATGATGTCACAACATCCTGTTATGACATCCATCCTGTTATGACATCCATGATGTCACAACAGGGATAGCTGAGCCCCAAAGAATTTACATATTTGTCCATTCATTCATGCCTTTCTTTGTTCTTCTCTTGGTGAATAATTATGTGAAATCTTTTGGGTAATTTTTATTTTTTGATCATGCCCAATGGGGCAGTAACGAAATGCATGAAGTATACTTCAAAGAATAAGAAAAGCAATGTTTCATATTAATTCCTATTATAAAAATTAATAAGAAGTGAATGATACAATGTTGGCATTAACATAAATTCAATGTGCAGCATGCTAGGATATGTAATAAGCATTTTTGAGATTCCTGTTATGATTGTGGCATATGAAGCAAACTCTCTGTTAGACATAAACTTAAAGGATAATGCCATTCCGGATAAAAGCTTACCACATGAAAATTCAGTATTGGTTATGATGACCAATTCTACTTGGACCAAATGATTTTGTCTCAGGGAAAAATGAGTGTTGGAAAAATAAATCCATGACCCTGAAAAATATGAAATGAGTCCGATAAAAATAGTAGCATTATTGCAGGCAATTAATAATTTAAATACTTCAGCTTATAGTGCACTGATTCAAGAGAATAAAAACTTATGATCAGTGTGCCAAAGTCAGAGTCTGTGGTGCATTAAACAATTACAGCAGCAGTCGAAAATTGCTGTTAAGAAACCAAGTAAAGCAGCAGGGAAAATCTCTGCAAACAAGATAGAGAGCAAAGCAAAAACCTGTGGAATTTTCTTAAATATAATTTGATATGGCAGAAAAATAGCTTCAGAATTTGAGTGAAAAGAAGAAAACAAATTCCAGAGAAAATGTTTGTAGTAAATTAAAAATTGTGTTTACTCCAGATGAGATTAAATGTCTTTTGGTAGAGAAAAAAATTTGAAATATACTCCAGGTGACAAAAATTTTCTTCCGATTTTTGTTATGATTATTAACGTAGTTGGAAATAAGTTATAGTAAATTAATATATGGTGTTTTAATTCTATCAAATTTAATTTAAGAGCAAGATTAAAATTGTTACTCAGAATCATTGAATACAAATTCTATAGTGAATCAATATGTAGTACATATGATATAGTCATGAAATCTGTAATATCAAAATGCACTCTAAGGACCACTTGATTGAGTGGTTCAATGTTATGTCAATAATGACTCATATACAGAACTCAATAACTTCATAAATAAGTTTTACAAAAAAATGTAACTGAAGATAATTTAAAGATCTCAAATCTATTTAAACCTCGATTTACAATGCTATCCTTTCAGTATTTTAAGAGTTATGGAAGCTGAAATATTTAGGAAGTTAGCTCGTTCTGCAAACAATTCAAAATTGGCAAAAATTAACATAATTGTTATGCAAACTTTCCTTAACTTTCTAAATAGTGAGCAAATATTGTTAAAAATCGAGATTAAAATGGTTTTGATTGAGATCTTAAAATTTTTTTGGTCATATTTTTTCATAGAAAGCTTATTTAAGAAGTAACTGAGCTGTATGCCAGTTACCATTGACATAACACAGAACTGTACCTAATAAAGTGGTCACTGAGTGCAAGTCCATAACAGTAATACTTTCATGATAGTTACAGAGACCTCAAATAAGTAATGATTTATTCCCATTGTATAGACAAGTTATACAATTTAAGTATTTTTACATGAGTTATTTTCCAAAAATATACGTTCAACTTTAGGAATACTGGAAGCATTCATAAGTGTTAAAAAAAATCGCTTGTGGGTTTATACAATTTGATAAAAAAAATTTATAAAAGGCAACAAATTTAATGCAAAAAATATAGATGTGATGTCATTTTTTTGTTCATATATTAGCATAACATTCCATTTTCAAAGTAAAGTAAATAATGAAAGATAAAAATTCAAACAAAACAAGAAGTACCACTGCTGTTATAATGACTATTAACATTTTTTTTTAATTTTCATATTATTAATTTCAGAGATCCAGATTTTCAATTTCTATTTAAAATAGTGAAAGTTTGTTTCATCTTTGAGATATCCTGGTAAAATATTAAATGTTTTTGGTGCTAAATACAGTGTTTTTGTGCAATGTTTTTTTTTAGGAAGCGGTAAAACAAAATTTATATGTTTAGCAATTCTAACATACATATTTATATATCTAATATCCTTTCAATCCATTTTTTAAGATACAAAATGATACTATACATGTATAATTTTCTTAAAGATAATATATGCAATTCATTATAAAAATGTCTAATATTACATTATCTGCATCTAATTATTCTTTTTGGGTTCTAATTAATAAATATTATAATAAACTCCACCCCAAGCAATTAATCCATACGTCAAATAAGATTTAACCCAGGCAGTATAATCAGTTTTAAAAGTGTAATACTTTTAAAATTTCTGATATAAAATAATTGTGGTATTATTGTACCAAGTTTGTTTATTAAGGAATCAATATGTTTATTCCAAGTTAGTTTACTATCAATATATACTTCTAAGTATTTATAGTATTCAACACTCTTTAGTGACGTGCATGAACAACCATTCATTACCATTGCATTTTGTGTATGATAAAATAATTTGTTACATAGTCTACATAATCTCTAAGCGTTGTAAAATAAAGAATACAGAAGACAGCAGTTACTACTTCTTAGAGCCTTAGTATGAAACAATAGGTTGTGCTATATATGTAGGAACAAACAACACTTATGTGAATGAATGGGTGATATTCTATAACATCTCTTGAGCAATTCATCTTGTCTAAAGAGCTGCATAATAAAATAGCAGTTTTTGTTCTTTTTTTTTTCTAACTGGTAAGCTTCAATAAAGTTTGAAAACTTATTTAAAACTGTGTGTTTATATCCCACCTGGCTAAAGACAATTTTTCCTCTAAAATTTAAATTGACTTCAAAGTGGTAATTTATATGATAAACCTTATTACCTGACACAGAAACATGTGACTTACCCATTTTATTCTCTAGACATTCATGAAAAGATTTGATAAAATTCAAGTAATACTCTACACAATCCAAAGAATAGTGAACAAAAAATTAACAATGATTCAAAATGATACACCCATCTGCTATTAGCACTGTTGACATCCAAATATTTAAATAAAATTGTAATTTTTCACTTTTTCTGTCAACCGAAATCTATATTACATATTCTTCTTCTAAGATCATGATGTAACCATCATTCTCCCCACTGTGACTCAAAACACTTAGCCAATAATCATCAAGAAATGCTCTCTCACAGAGTGGCACCACCCTACCTTAATTCTACTAACAAATTACCACTTTGAAGTCGATTCAAAAATTTAGAGGAAAAATTGTCTTGAGCCAGGTGGGGTATGAACCCACAACTTGAGGGGCGGGGGTGGCTCAGTCGGTAGCGCGCCAGGCTCGTAATCTGTAGTTCCCAGGTTCGAGTCCCAGCTGGGTCAGTGTTGAGATTTATCTCCGCAAAATTCCCCGCCCTGCCCACGGTCAGTAGGGGACACCGCTGGGCTTGGAAAGGCCGCCGTCCGTCGGATGAGACGTTAAGCTGTGGCCCCGTGTGCGGGAGAGCCATACCCTGTGCACGTTAAAGAACACGCTGGATGGCCTTGACGGGAGGCTACCATCTGTCTCCCAACAGCTGTTCCAGTGGGTCCCCTCCCCCAACCTTCTCTGAGCCTTTGGGGTCCATGTGACCTGGCCATTTAGCCCATGGTGTGCAAAAAAGTGCCGCTCAGAGGTACAACAACCCAACAACCCAACCCACAACTTCCTGATAACATGTCAGGTGCTCTGGACCACTGAGCTACTGGTGCCGATCAAGATCTCCTCTAACGCTATAAACATTCTGTTATGTTGCATATAAGTGTTATTCAGGCAATCTAGCCATTTGCCTTATAGATGGAAAGTATGTCTTAAAAGTATACTGATGATAAATAATGAAAGAAACTCGACTTATTTGGTATCTACTAATAAATTGCCACTTTAAAGTCTGTTCACATTTTTAGAGGAAAATTTGTCTTTAGCTGGGTGGGATACAAACCCACGACCTCCTGATAACATGTCAGGTGCTCTGGGCCACTGAGCTACCAACCACCAATCAAGATCTCCTCTATCTCGGGACCAAGATCTCTCTTGGCGGCCAGTAGCTCATGACTGTTAGTCATTAGCCATAGATATTTGTAACCCATGACTGTTACAGAAGAGGAGATTGGGGATATAAACACCTCTTTCCTTAAGAATTTTTTATGATCATTATTTCATCTGACAACATAGAAAAGATTACCAAAAATATTTGTAAGTGGTAGTGGCAGGGGGATGGATTGAGATTGTTTTACCCTTTTGTTAATTTTAATCAATAAATTAAAGATTTTTTTTAAAGAATTTCTATAAGGTGAGATGGTTAAACCTCTAATTCTCCCACATCAGTGGCAAAGCCACTTCTATGGCCTCATTGCGTCCTCATGGACGCAATGAGGCCATAGAAGGTTGCCAGAGGCACACGTGCTCATTTGGACTCCAGCAGAGTACGGAGGTTCCGGAGATGATGTGGTTGTTGTTGCCACTGATGTTGGAGCCATGATGTGGGAGATTGTTCTACTAGTTATACACAGTCGTATCAGAATAATATGACCACCTACCTAATAATGGGAATAACCACCCTTGGCTCGGATGACAGCGGCGAGATGGCATGGACACAATGAGGCCCTAGAAGGTTGCCAGAGGCACACGTGCCCATTTGGACTCCAGCAGAGTATGGAGATTCCGGAGATGATGTGGTTGTGGGTCCGCACACTGAACCTGTCAATCCAAATGGTTCCACAAATACTCTATGGGATTGAGGTCTGGCTGTTTCGTCAGCCAAGGGAGAACAGAGACATTGCTGTCGTGTTCCTGGAACCAGTCACACACCACCTTAGTGACATGACAGGTGCATTGTCCTGTTGGTAGACACCATCACCACCAGGGTTAATGTCCAACATGAATATGGATGCATGTGGTCAGCGAGGATGGACAGATAGCCATTGCTGTTCAGGGACCCATCCAGTGGTACCAGCGGTCCCAGGTTATACCAGGAAAACATCCCTCAGACATGCACACTGCCATCGCTGGCTTGTACTTGACTGACAAGTGTGTCTGGGTGTTGGTTCTCATGTGTCTGATGCCGTATCTGCCACAGCCTGTCACTTCTGTGGAGTAGAAACCTCGATTCGTCGGAGAAGGCAACCTTTTTCCACTCTTCCACTGTCCAATGACGTTGGTCCCGTGTGAACTGCAGGCGTCATTGCCGATGGACCTCAGTTAACATGGGCACCTTTACACAGCATCGACTCTGGAGACCCATGCATAACAGGGTTCACTCTACTGTTTACGGGGAGACATACCTGGGTGTTCCAGCATTCACTTCAGTGGTCAGTTGCTGCACTATTACGCGTCAATTGCTCTTGTTGACAGAGGCGACATTCTCCTCTGGGGTCGATGGCCTTTGGGGCTCCACTGTTATGACGTCTGGAGGTACTCAGTGTGCCAGTGGTCCATTCTTGGTATACCCTTACTTATGAGGATGAGCGTTACTACAGCACCTTGCGAACAGCCCATGAAGTCTGTTGTTTCCAAGATGTTTCCACCTTTGATGGGGTAGCCGATGATCATTCCTTTTTGAACATCTGTCAAATCAATACCTCTGCCCATTGTGCTCATGTTACACACTCTGGCTCATCTGTCCTGGCTGGCCGCTTATATCTCCATGTGGTTGACCTTGTCATGTGCACTCTGTGACTTGCCTGGGCAGGTACACTGTGATTCTGTGGGTGGTCATATTATTTCTGATATGATTGTGTAATGTATATTTATTCATCTAAAAGATTGCTAATATTAGTTTAATTGACTTCAGCCACAATGCAATCATGTAGTTCAGACACAAATGAAGAAAAAAATATATAAGTGAAAGCTTTTTGAAAATTGTATATAGCAAAATAATTATAATAGTAAAAAGAATAAAATATAAAATGGTTAATACTACTGAATGTAAATTCTAAGGTCGTATGCTTAAGAATAATATTTTTTTTTTATATGTAACATAATGGATTTGTTTACATTAACTGTAATAATGTAAGGTGCTAAAGTTGAATTAGAAAACTTGAGTTTCCCAATGGAGTAGTTTATTAATTAAGTTTAAGAGTTAAACATTTTAGTAAGTTGTATTTTATATATGTTGAAATTTATTTTCAGGTAATAGAAACATTAGGAAAAGCTATTAGCTGCACTAAAAAAGAAGCAATTGATTATGCTACTACAATAGACAGAGAAGGACGAAGCATTGTCAAGTGTTCAACTTTTGCATCATGCAATCAAGTACGTAACATCATTGAGAGAATAACATCACGGCAAGGAAGACGACCTCTAAAAGTTGTAGTTATGCGCACTGAAGTTATTGCTCATCAGACTTTTGCAATGAGATTATTATCATGGTTACAGAAAATTTTGGCCTGTAATGAAGGTTGGTGATATATTTTATAATTTTTTAATAGAATTATAGTAACTTTTTTTGATTCACTTGATAAACATTTCATATTTCATTAATTGCACTGATGCTCAAAAGTTAAACAACAAACATGAAAGCACTAATTGCAAACACGTCATTCGATGAATTTCAATGAAATGTTTAGATGAAGTCCGTGATCATATATTCCATTAATACCCGTAAAGCAACAAATTCCAAGGAATATTTAATGAGATATTCACATCAGAAAATCATTACCTCAAAATGTTATGTAAAAGTTCAATGATGACATACCTTTAATATGGTGTGTGATCACCTCAGACAGGTTTAAACAATAACTTGTCATGCTACAAATCTGTGTGAATGAAGGCTTGAGGGAGTAATCGTCATTCATGCACAAGGGCAAATTGTCCTGGGAGGTGAATTTCAACTGGTAATGTGTTGTCCTAGAGCATCCCAAACATGTTCTATTGGATTTAGGTTAGGTGATTGGGAAGATAAATGCATACAGCTTATGGTTTCATTTTCAGAGTATTGGTTGACCAAATGAGCTGTGTGAGGATGAGCATTATTATCCATTAACACAGAATTCAGACCCATTGGTGTGAGAAATGGTCAAACATAAGGTTTGAGGAACTCATTGTGAGAAGAGAACTCATTGTCAAAGAGTCCCTGGGAAGACATGAAGGTCTGTTGTAATGCTCCAAAGATTTATTAACTTTTCAAGTTTGACCTTTTGTCTGATGCAAATTTATTTAAAATTCTGGATAGCTTTGTTGGGTGCCAAGCAATATTAACTTGCCAATTAAAGTTGAAATAGGGTTCGTTAGGTATTTCTCTAGTGTTACTTATCGAGTAAGAATTTAAAAAAAGATTGTCAAGTTTAATTAAAGTTTAAATCTAATCAAAAAATCAATGTTACTCAAGAAAAAAATAGCAAAAATTTCAAAAGTTTCTAAAACAAAGTTTATTTCCAAAAAATTAGAATAACAACTCTCCAAATTCAATACAAAAGTTGGAGTACTATAGCAACTCACATCTGTCTGAAGTAACATCATCTCAACTTCCACTAACAGCACTCTCCCCACTGTCAATTCTGACTCCTACATCTCTACTAACTATACTGTCATTTCTACCTCTGACTATGCTCTCTCCACTAACTCTGTGACCTCACATTGCTTAGTATACATGCTGTATACAAATCTGGCATGTGACTGTTGCACGCTGGGAAAATATCTGCATAATCTGACGATTGCGCTAGCTATGATGCAAGAGGGGTCATGTCCTAAATGCGCGCATTAACGGTTGACAATCAAAAGGTCCAAGTTGCGCATGCACAACTCCTATGCTTGGAAATGAGAATTGCGATGTCCAAAAAAATAATAATCCCCAAAATGATAAATATAATGTAAATGAAGCAAAACTGGTTAAGGAAAAGTAAAAGTGAATGGGTGGACCATCACAACTCTCCATCCCAAAAGGAGTCAAAATTTGACCTAACAGATTTTGATGAGCAAATTTAGAATAATAGGACACTTCTCGCATCATTTACACATCGTTGAACATAAAATAAAGTAAAAGTATGCTTGTGCAAATTTTGGTAAGACGATCTACTCTCATTTCGACAAAATTTTCCATCACAACCAAAGGTACCTCCTCCCATTCCACCTATCAAGAGTGTAAAACTACCTAGTGTAAATATATACCAATGGCTGTGGCAGTTAACTGCATACTAGCATTATAGGACTATCTAGTATCACATTCTGATACAAACTTCAAAAGTTGCATACAATAACCTGTACAAAAAGCTGTTAATATTACTCCTGTCCTGCTTAACTTCTAAAAAGATTAAAGAAAAAAAATTCAATTTACATCAAATTCTGCTCTTTCACAGAATGTAATTACAAATGTATCAAGCAGTGTACAGAACTTCTGCTTATCCCCTAACCTCAGTGTGTGAAATCTAAATCTTCTACCATACATAAAAAATGGGTATTGGAACACCATTAAATCCTCCTAACTACATAAAACACGCAAATCTAAGAAATTCTAAATTTTACAAATAAGCAAGAGTGTAACCATCTGCTAATTCTTCACCTAAACACAATAATCGCGAGCTAGCTGAAATGAAAAATATGCGTTAGTTACCTCCCCTTTTCGAGCTTTACTTTCGCCTCCTAAAGGAGTTACACTGGTGATTGTCTTGGTCACCAGACTAAGTCGTTGGGGACAGTTCTAAATAGGTACCAAAAAAAAAAAACTTCAAGACATCATGGTCAACTCATATATATGCAAACCAATGGCGCCAATGTCATCCCGATAATTACGCATCAATATCACTGATGACACTGAACAGATTTAAACACATATACATACATCGTATCTAAGAATAAATAAAAAGTTGTATCAATAATTTATAATATATGATGCTAACATTTCATCTAATACAATTCAATCCACTTTTACATAAAAACACACTTTGCACATAAAAAAATTCACTTCAAAATACAAAAATACAGTTCAAAATATTTAATCACCGTACTAAATTCTCTTTCATTCTCATCATTCATATCCATAAACATTTTACAATTTCTAAATTCTAACAATGTTAATTTACAGTTAAACTTTCAGACAGCTGAAGTGAAAAAATCTACAAAAATACACTTTAAATCATGTTAATACAATACAACAAATAGAACTTCAGATGAACAAGAATACATAAAAAAATTCTATTCACATCACATTATAAACTCAAACTATAAATCTTGAACAGTAAATTCGATTTTCAAAAAATCATTATCGAAATTCCAAAGTTTCAACAAGAAATTAAACTTTTCAAAATCTCTAAGTATATAAATCACAATAAATATTGGTTCTCTCTTCTCCATCTTCATCTATTCCAGAGAAAAGAAATAAAACATTATAAATCATTAGTGTCACAGTGGAAGAATAATAATATACTTAAATTTTTATTATTGGCACTCTGTTGCGATAAATCATCATCCAGTCGTTTCCCAGTGATATTCTTCCCGTGTCGATCGATAAGCTTGGTGTAATCACTTCTGAAGATCTCGTTGGTGACGTCATCTATTCTATGTTGACTACTTCATTGCCGGTTGTCGTTCTGCAGGCTGTGGTTGTTTCGTTGACATCTCGTCGCTACACGCTTGTCTTTGAAGAGCCTGGCTTTGTGTTTTCCAGGTTTATTGCTGTCTGTTTCTAAATATTGCTTCAAAGTTGAAAACTTCTAAACTTGTTAGATTCATCAGGATTATTTGCACTTAAAACAATTTCTGGGATGCTATTCTCATTAACTAATAGTTCTTCAGTAACGTCATTTTCCTTTAAAACCTCTAATTTAAAATTTTGCTCATCAACAATTTCAGCACTATTTTCGTTTAAAACTTCTACTTGAAAAACATTTTCATCAACAATTTTTACTATTTTCCTCTAAAACTATATCAACACATTTCTCATTATCAATTTGCTTTGCATCATCAACTTGTTTCTCTAAATCTACATTAATTACACTAATAGGGATTTTTACAGGTTCTTGAACATTCTGCTTTGGATTACAAGGTAACTCAGAAAGTCCACTGGATCATGGCTGCAATTTCAATTGACAATTGTCATAAATATCATCTGAAACCTGCACATTTGAACATGAAAGATCAGCTTCTGTATCGTTGCAATCGATCTATTAATTGTTCCTTCATGACAAGGTTTAACAAAAGGTAAAACAACAGTGGGGAAAACTTAACTCATGAGAGGGCTTTTCTTGATGAACTTTAGCCTCTCGCTTCAAAGATCCTAAATGTAAGTTTCCTGAATTGTCATCCTTTCTATAGCAGTATTGTTCTGTGTGCCCTAGTCGACCACAAAAATTGCATCTCAAAGTTTCTCTTTTATTGTTAGCAAAAGTTTTTGGTCTAGTGTCATTGTAGGGAGCTTGATGCTGAATGTAATCTCTGCTTCATTCATTCTGTATCGTAGGTGTGTTCGGCGCAAATTGTCAGGACCACGTAACTTTCGGTCTTGCCCGAGTCATTTTGTGAGACTCAACCTGATAGCGTTGCTTTGGCGAGGATTGCATCAGTTGTTGATTTAATACAGTTTCTGCAGATTCTCTTCTTACAGTATATTGCCAAGCCAATTTGACTAAAATTGAATTTACATTTCATACTTCTAAGAATTCCCTAATGGGCAAAAGTAATTGAGACATGATGCAGTTTAAAATGTCAATTTTGGTGGCATCAGCATTGTACAACTGGTGTAACTCTACTGTACCCCAGATGAATTTTTCGATATCATCTCCTTCCCTTTTCTTCATGAAAACAATTCTGTAGCTAACTGTGTAAAGTCATTATAAGGAGTATATATTTCCAAAAGTTCACTTTTAAAATCTTCCCAAAACTCTGTTCCATGACGACATTCTACGTTATTCCACCATTGCTTAGCACATCCAATTAGACAAGATACTGCTAAAACCACCTTTTTGTTGCCAGGCACTTCATGTAAATGGAAATGCTCTTCCATGGATTTGACAAATGTCCACAATGATGAATGTTTTGAACCATCAAACCTTATCTCAGGTAAAGGCCAATTAACATAAGGACTGGAGTTAATAATTGGATTGGCAGCTTGTCATTGCGGCAGTTAATAATACTCTGTTCTATCACTTGCTTCTGATGAAACAAAAAAAGGAACCTTACGTTCAAAGTTTATTGATTCATGAACTGACATAGCATTGTCAGCAAATTTAGGGGTTATTGTCATTCCCCTTTTCTCCCGAATTGTCATCTCCCTTTTCTCGGCTCTTTAAGCAGATTCATTAATGCTTCTGCTTCTTTCATCACATCCTGCAACCTATCTTTTAGTTTTTCTAAGTCGTGGGTCATTACGGCAAAATCGACCATATTGCTGGCAGATATGTTTAGCGGTCTGCAAAAATTTTGAATTTTGGAAATCTTGAAACTTTTTGTCTTCAGCAGAGCTCAAAGGTACTGCTATACAACAATACTAAAGCTATACTAAGCTTGCAAATAAATTTGCTTTTAAAAAAATATATCTGTTGTGTGTCGAGACACTTTTAATCTTTACATACATTCAATAAAGATTTTAACTATCAACAATAACTGCGTTGAAACTTCAGTACCTTTGACTAATTCACAAAAGTTAAGCTTCTTGCTCAACAAAAATTTTGGCTTAAACTGCCATTAAATTTATGAATAGTACATATAATAATGAGCTCAGAAATTTATTTTGACAATTACGTTAAATAATCTACAATTTATACACATATATACAGTCCCTGTGTTCAGTGCGCCACTTGCTTTTTGCTCTGTGTAACGCTCCAAAGATTATTAACTTTTCAAGTTGGGCCTTTTGTCTGATCAAAATTTATTCAAAATTCTGGATAGCTTTGTTGGGTGCCAGGCAATATTAACTTGCCAATTAAAGTTGAAATAGGGTTCGTTAGCATTACGTATCAAGTAAGAATGTGTTGCATGTCGGGAAAACATCTGCATAATCTGACAATCGCACTATGACGCAAGAGGGGTTGTGTCCTACATGGGTGCATTAATGGTTGACAATCAAAAGGTCTGAGTTGCGCATGTGCAACTCCTATGCTCGGAAACGAGAATTGCGATGTCTAAAAAAATAATCCCCAAAATAATAAATATAATGTGAATAAAGCAAAACTGGTTAAGTAAAAGTGAATGGGTGGACCATCACACTGTGCCACTATTGAGAGTGATGCCTACCAACACGCTACCAGCTCCAAAATTATCTCTTTCTTTGATGTTAATGGGATGATATCTACTAGATAAGTGGACCAATAGTCATCAGAGAATGGTTTGCAGATTAAATCAGGATTCATCAGTGGACAGAACATTGCTTCATTAATGTTGAGTCCAGTTGCCATGGGGTCAGCAGTGGCTCAGTCGGTAGTGTGTCAGGCTCATAATCTATAGTTCCCAGCTGGGCCAGCAGTGAGATTTATCTCCGCAATACTCTCCACCCTACCCACGGTCAATAGGGGGCACCAATTGGCTTGGAATGGCTACCATTTGTCAGATGGGACATTAAGCCGTGGCCCATGTGTGGGAGAGCCATACCCTGTGCATATTAAATAACATGCTGGATGGCCTTGACGGAAGGCTACCATCTGTCTCCCAACAGTTGTTCCAGTGGGTCCCCTCAGACTTCACTGAGCCATCGGGGTCCTTGTGACCTGGCCATTTAGCCCATTGTGTGCAAAAAGTGCCACTTGGAGATAAAACAAACCAACGTATTTTGGAAAGAAAGAATTGCAGGAATATCCTTACTCAGTACCCTACTACTAATAGAAAGCATTACATGGAGCTTAATAAACATGTAAAAGATCAGTTAGCTGATGATAAGAATCTTTGGCTTGACTGACAAGGCAGAGGAAGCTGTTAGATAGCACAACAGCAGAGAACTGTACCAGATAGTTAATGTTTTGTGTGGTAGAAAATGGACAAGTATGCAGGGGAGGATTGAAGGATAACCAAAGTAAGGTGAGGATTCTGTCATGGCTAGGTGGGCTGAGTATTTCAGAGATATTCTAAACAATGTGGTTAGTACTACTCCCATTGTTTGTAAGATGATAGATGCATTACTGACTTTAATGTTGACCATATAACACAGTCTGAAGTTATTTTGGCTATTTCTAAACTTAAACTACATAAATCCCCAGGGGTAGATGAAATTACTACTGAAATGCTTAGAGCTGAGAATCTCATCAAGAGAGAGTCTGTCAGATGGAATGTTAAGCTGTGTCCCCATGTCTGGGGAGCCATACCTGTGCATGTTAAATAACATGCTGGATGACCTTGATATGAGAGACTACCTCTGTCTCCTAACAGCTGCCCAGTGGGTCCCCTCCCCAACCTTCTCTGAGCTTTTGGGGTCCTTGTGGCCTGTCCATTTAGCCACTGTGTGCAAAAAAGTGCTACTCAGAGTTAAAACAACCCAATCCAGATGCGATGTTCAGACCAATTCAATTGGGTTCTGTACTAGCTGGACATCAAAGAGATGACACACAACAACTGGTTGTCTTGCATGGAGACTTCTGGACACTGTTTGTTGGGATACAGCTCGTCCTATGGATGCAGCGAGATCAAAAACGAGCTGGCATGCTGTATGGATTTTATGGTGCCTTGCATGTAGGAGCAGGTAACCATCATCTTTAGTTAATGTGACCCTTGGATGTCCAGGAACAGGTCTAGCAATTGTTTGACTTGTTTGGAATCAATTCCAAAGTAGGCTGGCTATGATTCACATTTATCCATTTGTCTACCTCAGACTGACAAAGTCCGGCCTCGAGCCTCCCAATTGCTCGCCACCCCATTTCTTCATGCGAAAGATTTCTTCCAGCCATTATTTAATGTTTGACTATCTCGGATTAGTACATTATAACTGGGACATGAACTGGCATGCAGTACACAAATGAGGTGCTTTTCATACTGACCTGTTTTACATGCACAACTGTGTTTAATGCAAATTCTGTGTGCAGATTTGAACACAGCATCACTTTTTATGTAAAAAAAAACTTACAAAAGATGTACTGATTTTTGCTTTTGTTGCTTAACTTTTGAGCACCAGTGTATTTAAATTTTCTGGACTTCACATTTTTTAATGTTCATTCCTTTGATGTTAACTCTTTGCACTCCATAGGCACCTCTACGATGACATACTAATACTATTTAACAACTTATATTAAAAAAAATCTGGTGTGCAAAGGTTTAATATAACACACCTAGTACAGAAAAATTATTAGTAGCAACACAGAATCTGAAATAATTTTTTAGCTCTTGGAATTAATGAACCAATGGGAAATGTATGTTGTAAAGCAGAGATGTCAAATCTTTTTGGTACTAAATGCTAAAATGCATGAATAACTAACCAAGTGAGCCCAAAAAATTTATTGTAGCTTAGTTATTGTAAATCAAATTGTTTATGACTGTTAGTATTTTGTCAGGCTATTGTTTACTAGTTGTTGTTAAATTTTAGATAAATGTTTAATGTTATGTCAATATTAAGCACATTTAAAGTAATTCAAGCATCAAAGCTTGTATCTTTGTTAACACTTTCACTACCAATTTTCCTTTTTGTTTTTAAACTGGTTCATGCATTTATGTTGAGAAATTTACTAACCGAATCTCCAAAAATAGAAACTTTTTTATATTACAAAGGGAATGGGATGGGTGGGAGATATGGGAGATATATCACAATCAAAAGTTGCTTTGGTTATCTTTAAATTAAACTACATAATTTATCAAGGGTAGATGAAATTATTACTTAAATGCTTAGAGCTGAAAATGTTTCTTTTATCACATGGCTGAAATGTTGAATATTTTTAATGATAAAGGTGTTGGTTCTGAGGATTTTACCAGAGCTATTATTAGTACTATTTTTTTTAAGGGAGATCACAGTTCTCTTTATAATTATAAGGGAATTAGTCTACTTTCTGTGCCAGGTAAAGTTCTTTGCATTATTGTGCTTAAAATAATTAAGAATTTGGTTGATGGACAACTGTACGATGAGTAAAAGTGATTCAGAAGTGGTAAGGGATTATTGATCAGAATTTTTCGTTTAGAGTTTCAGAAATATGGTAGCTGGCTTTATAGATTTCCAAAAGATTGTTGACCATCATAATTTGTGATTGATTGTGAGTTGGTATGGCATACTTGACAAGTTATTTAACTTAATGAAAGCTCTCTATGTTAACAATGAGTTGTGTGTGAGAGTTGGTAAGGCTTATAACAATTACTTTAGCATTGCTACTGGTGTTTGACAAGGGTACATTTTGTCTCCTTTTCTGTTGTTTGGTTATTGAATATGTTATGTAGAATTTCCTGCATGTGGAAGATTTTGACTTTAATGGTCTAGAGATTTGAAAATTTCTTATTTAGATTATGCTGATGATTTGCCCTTTTGGCAATTGATATTGATGAGATGAACTCTTTCATTAGAACTATTGATAGAACAGGTAGTAGAGCAAGTTTGGTGATAAATGGAGATAAAACTATAGTGATACAAATTGGTCTAGCAGGTTGTGTTTCAGTTGTTTGGAAGTACTGGTAGTTCCCTGGGTAGGAAGGAAGAAATTTATTTTTTTTCCTTATTAATATCTGTTTGATGTTCTTTTAAGCCTTATATTTCTAAGGTCCTAAAGGTGGCCATTCTTATGTCGATTGGATTGATGTAAGAGTGTGTTTCCCTTGTCTGTTGTCCTGAAGGTGTGTTCTATATTCATTTTCTTTATGTAGTTCTAAATGTGTGTTCTGCATCATTTTCCTTCAAACGTTTTATCAGCTTATGCATATTAAGTTGCTCTATAGTGTGTTATGATTGTTGTGTTATGATAACTGTGGCACCTGAAAAGATATTGCTAGACTTTATATGCCTGGACTTATCTGTGTATTATGTGGTAAACTACATTTCTCCATCAAAGCAGTTGAATACAAGCAGGCATGTCCTTGTGTAAGTGTTGTATGAGAAATCGGGGCAAGCTAGTAAAGCTTTTAGGTAATCTCTGTCCTTTGTGTAGGGATGTGCCTTGTTTAAAAAATTTTTAATAAAAATTTATTTAAATTAAAAATTTTTAAATATGGTCAGTGTGAGCTCTGATTCCTTTGAGGTGAAATACCACACCTTTCTATTAACTCATTAATTGACATTTTCAGTGACTTTTGCCATCCATCAAATATAATATTATTTACAGCAACTGAACACTTCTGCAGCAAAGTTTTTGCAGCACTCCTTGGCCTTCATTGAGTCTGCAATTATCATTAGTGCTGATATCAGCCTTTTACACAGATTGTAAATAGAAAGATCATTGTGCATAATGGTAACTTCTATTAATCAGTTTTAATTGATAGCACTATATATGTTATTTGTATGTATGGCAGCAATCTATGTGCAACTACATACTTTAGAATCTCAAATAAAGTTTAACTTTAAATGGTGTTTTATCTATCTTTTATTACAGTATTACTAATTAAGTATAACTGAGCACTGTGTCTATTAATATGTTGATAAATATTCTAGCTTCCTAAGTTCAAATACACAATGAATATTCTTAGAAAATAAGATTATAATATAGACTGCTCAAAGAAGTAATTGCAACACCAAGAAGGAATGAAAGTATAGTTATGTAAATTGCAGGAGGCAGTTGGCCATTGGAGATATGCAAATAATCAAAGTTCCACAGCAAATAGGCATGTGACACCCATTAAAGTAGTGGATAAATACTGGGTGCCCATGAACCCATATCATAGTAGGACTGGACTGATGGTGAGATTGTAGTGCATGCTGTGAAAATGTTCAGAACATGTCTTAGATATGCCAGCGGGACCCTTATGCACAATTGACACATTCTGAGAGAGTGTGAATTGTCGATATGTAAGAGCTTGGTTTGAGCCTTCAGGTGATCATCACATGCGTGGGGCACAATGTGAGCAGAGTGCAACAGTTCATCTTGCACAACATCATGGAACACCAAATGACACAAGGAAAGATACAGGACCATCACACTGCTCCACAGGATGGGAAGATCACAAGCTCCATAGGAGGACCCATGTCCAGAGTCTCTATGTAGAGACCGACGAACCATTTTTATCTATTTGCCATCAACAGTTGTCCCTACGGTATGCAGCAAAATTGCAATTCCTGCCAGGCCATCCCACTTGGGACTACGTTTTCAGTGCCTGGTGGGAAATGTTGTACCAGAATCGGCCGACTGCCTTTCGGTTTGCGTGTCCGAGGTTACCTGCAAGACATCAACACCAGTCTCGATAGCATCGCACAGTCAACAGCCGAGCCACTTCCACCTTGGCTTGCTGTTTCCCCTTCCTGCGATTTTTCCCTGTGCAGGACAGGGAAGGCCTTTACACCCGACTGTGTGTATCGGCAACTCTTTGCCAGCCATCGTGCTGAGCATCTGGACTTCTTGCCTGTCTTCACAGATGGCTCGAAGTCCGGTACATAGGTGGGATCAGCCATGGTCTGCTGTGATGTAAGTGCGAGTTTTGTGCCACCATTTTCACCATTAAGCATCTTTTATATGTCCAGCTTTTAATCTTGAGCACCATTTGTATTTTAACTTTCATGATTTTATGTCTGAGCCCCTTACACTCAGGCATCTTTTATCTGATGAATCGCTTTTACTTCCCGTTTTCGAACCTTTACGTGTTACTGGTTATTTTACTCGTTTGTTTCTTTTTTGCATTTTTTCCTAGATTTTACACCTGTTTTGATTTTACAGGGTCCTATACACCCATTGTTTTTGTTGACTTATACACTTGTTGTTTCTTTTCAATCCTTCTTTTTTACTCTTCTTTATTGTGCTGTTTTGTTTTAGTCAATTTTAACTTTGGTTGTGGGTTCAATGACTTTTAACCCTTTGTCTTTGTTTGGCGCAATATAGCCTTAGCTGCTCTTGCGCCAAAAAACTCCAAACAACCAAACCATAGGAGGAACGTTCATAACCCCTTCACCACAGTCACTGTGTTGCAGAGTGATTTGTGGACTGCTATTGGTACTGTGGCCTCCACGCAAACCATTAGACAATGTTTGCGTGACATAGGAATGAGGGCTAGACATCCAGTCTGGCATCTGCTGTTGCAGTGACATCTCTGGTTGCACAGTCTTTGTTGTTATTCAACAACAAAGTATACTTCAGAATGGAGGAGAGTGTTGTTCACTGATGAGTCCCAATTCTGTTTCAGCATGTCAGATGACTGTTAGTCCCCAGGTCATCACCGTTGTCAATGATATGAGGAAGCCTATTCCATTAGCCACCCATATGGCTTCCCACCTTAGTACAATGGTATGGAGTGACATCACATATGGTGGCTGGATACCTCTGCTCCATGTTTCTGGCACATTAACCATGACAATATTACCTTAATGGCATCATTAATCCTGTGATGTGACCCTTCCTTACCACCATGCCTGGACGATTCTGCAGCAGGACATCACCACCCCACACATTTCATGTGCAATGATGGACAAGTCCTCTGTTATGGGGGTGAGGGGGCAGGTCCTGAAGACCCCCCCCCTCCCGGGAGAGAAACTTGTGATCCATCTGCACAACACTACATGAGTGGTGAGAGCCTGGAAATAGAAGGTAAGAGGTTGTCTCAGGGGAGACCAGTAGGGACTTGGAGTATGGATGGCGTTAAAGGGGGTGCAGAGTGCAACCTGTCTATAAGAATAAGGAAGATAAGTAGTAGAGCGAAAGCAGCTTCAGTCTCAAAGGAGGTAGTCCCAGAGCCGGCAAATGAACCTACCCAAATCCA
The DNA here is from genome assembly GCA_038380435.1 of Ryuthela nishihirai. Lineage (NCBI taxonomy): Eukaryota > Metazoa > Arthropoda > Arachnida > Araneae > Heptathelidae > Ryuthela > Ryuthela nishihirai. Next base: position 46,030,206 of record JAWZYU010000005.1, read on the forward strand.
TCAGGTGTGCCCTGACTTGGGCACTCCTAATGGATATTGCGATCATCCCACCTGCTACCTTTGTGATGGCTTGGGCAGTCCTGAGTTCATTAGCAAACCCTTTTGTTATTCGGCACCAGAGGATATAATGCCCGACATCTGCATCTGGAGCCCTACACCCCACAGTTGCAAACCCTGCTGTGGGCAGAGATTTTAAAGCACTCCAGATATGCTGGAAAGTTCCCACGACCTATCAGTACCTGCATTAAATAGTGGTCAGAGGACACTCAAGGGCAAACTAACTCTCTGTAAGAATGTCTTCGATTGAAGACCATTCTCAGTCTTATCCCAGATCTTCTGCCACTTGCTTGCTGAGCGGGACAGTTGGTCTGCCTGCTCGTTTCCTTTGTGACTCACGTGTGCCTTGATCCAGGAGAGACAGAGCTACCGATATGTTATTATTACCCAAAAGTCTCTTGATCTTGTTAACCATTTGATGCCTGTTGTTTGCATCTTAAAGCGCTTGCAGAGCTACCCAGCTGTCAGTATGCAGCTGAATGTTGTTGTAATGACTACCACCATTGAGGGCCCACTTAAGGGCCTCTCTGATGGCAAGCAACTCTGGTTGGAAGACTGAGCCATTAATTGATACCTTCCTCTTATAGTCATACACTTTGGCTCCCTGATTGCAGACAGTGTAGGCTAGGTCCACACCATCCTTGCTCTTGGAACCGTCTGTGTATACTTCAACTCCTCTGCATGATGGTAATTCCATGGACCATGGCACATGTAGTCTCTGAGTAGGGTGTGTATCCCACTTAGTGGTTTCAATCTCATAGACCTCGGGGTCATACTGGACTCCGAGGAATGTTGCCTTTTCCCTAGCCTGCAGGACTCTAAATATAGTTACTTCTTTGCTCACTGTCAAATACAGAGGCAGGATCACTAAGAACACATCTGTAGATGTAGTCCTATAAGCTCTGATGATTCGCAATTAAAGCTGTTCTCTGGGCTACAAGCAGCTTTCTGCACATCACGGAGTGGTCCATCGGGTGCCACCAGACCCCTGCTCCATTTGTCAGGATCCTCTCTGTTCCCCTCAGATAAATTTCCTTTAGGACCTCCCCTCAGAGGTTCCAATGATGGATGGTCTCCATGGTGTGAACATTCTCCCATAGCTGCCATACTCCCAATACTTGTCACCCATTGAGCATGTTGTGGGCCTTATGGATCATTGCCTTTGCCAGATCCTGGCAGTGAACCTGGTACAGTTGCGTGCCCAGTTGGATGTTGTTTGGAATCCCATACCTCAGAACACGATTAACCTCTGGTTGATGGAATGCCAAGATGTCTACAGGTTTGTATAACTGCCCAAGGTGGGCCTATTATGTATTGTTGAATCTGCAATAAATACACATCTACCCTCCTAGCTTCTGTCCTGTCAGTTTCAGACGTATACATCACTTCCTTCGTGGTGCTGTGATTTCAATTTTGAGCATTGTGTATGTATGATAGAAATTGTTATTGTAAGTTTCACTTTCCCATTGAAAGAATATTCTGGAATGTATAATACAGTAGAACCTTATAAATTCAGCTCTCTGATATCCAAGAATATCAAAAATCCAGCACTTTTTAGAATTTTTGTAATCTATTTCACTATGGAAATGCACTGCTTCACATCAAATTTTCACGAAATCTGGAACTAATTTTCAGGCAGCCAATCAAGACATACCCAGTTGTCAGCTGACCAAGAATGAATCGCTTTTACCTCCCGTTTTCGAATTTTTGCATTTTACTGGTTATTTTACTTGTTTATGATTTTTTTACATTTTTTCCTAGATTTTACAACTGTTTTGATTTTACATGGGTCTTATACACCCATTGTTTTTGTTAACTTATACACTTGCTGTTTCTTTTCATTCCTTCTTTTTTACTCTTCTGATTGCAAGTTTGTGTTTGCATGTTGTTGATGTCTTGTTGGTGCATGTTACAGAATATAGAGTAGGAGATGCAGAAAGTTAAGTAGCACTTTCAAAAAACCAGAATTTCCTAAAAACTGGCTTGTTCTAGGTCCTGAGAGTGCTGGATTTATGAGGTTCAGCTGTACTTTGAAATTTGCTTTCTTATTATTTGGAAGATTAAATGGCATGGAAATTTTCTCCTCTTTGTCTAGGCAGTGTATATCTGTTTTGAATATTAAAAATAATAGTTACCAATGATTGTATCATTAAATTTTGCTTCAGAGGATGATAATGTGAGGTTTTTTTTTTCAATTTTTGTATCAGAAATTTGAGTAAGATATTTTGCAAGCCTATTGCCTTTTGAAAGATCTTGGCTGTGAAGTAAAAGGACATAGTCTCAAGTTCTAGGTAAAGCATGGACATTTTCTTTCTGATATAGTGTGTTGTCTCTCTGCTGAACTTGCATACCTCACAGATTTTTTTTGTCATATTATAGTAGTAGCAGACTCTTGACAGATATCCAGGGCAAGTACACTGTTTCAGGAGTAAAAAAAATAATATAATCATTGGAAATAATATTTTTAAAGCACATATTGAGTAGATATATTTTTATATTTAATTTTACTTTCGTGTTTTAGTGGAACTTTCCTCCAAATGTACAAAACAAAACGGTGATGAATTTGGAATAAAATCTGTTATTAAAGTATGCAAATGTTAGTAACATAATGAAAAGTTTATACTTCAGAATAGTAGCAATGTCTTATTTTTATTTCCAGGTTTTCGTCTTGTATTTAGTCAAGTGTTAATGGAATCCCCAGGATCTGACTCAACTCTCTTAGAAAGTGTGATGCTTAGTGACACACAACTTTGGAAGACAGCTCGAAATCAATGGCATCAGTTGTTTATTAGTGGCATGCTAATGGATCAACAGTGTAAAAAGATATTTGCTAAAGTTTTCACAAAAAATTACCCAGTTTTGATGAAGGAATTCATAGCTGATGATCATGATCATTCAATTTCTGTTACTTCATTATCTGTACAGATTTTTACAGTGCCAACTTTAGCCCATGCTCTCATTCAGGAAGAAGATGCTATATCTGTTCTTCTCAGGACTTTCCTTACAGAATGTGAAAGAAATAGAAATGAAGATGGAAAGCTAGCTTTCCAGAGAAATCAAATAAATTCTAGTTTCAGACGGGCACAATATATGATTTATGACTTAAAATACTTATTAACTGTGAAGCCTATAGAATGGAATGATGCTCTTAGGAAAAATTTCCTTCATGGCATTCAATCTTTATTGACACTATTAAGCTGGATGCAAGGAATGGATTCTGTTGTTCGCCAAGTAGGTCAGCATGTTGAATTTGAAGCTGAGTGGGAAACAGGTATAAATTTTCAGCTAAAATTGGCTCCTGTTGTAACACTTGCTTTGGAATGGTGTGGATCAGATAGTGCTGTATTCATAAGAACATTCAGAGGTGTACTGAGGAATTTTCAGAGTCCACAAGTTAAGATGATATGTGTTGGTGTTGAATTAGCTGATCACTCAGCTTCTTGTATTGATTTTGATGTCAGTTCTATGCCAGTAACAATTCATCTTCCCTTATCTCGTTTTATAGCAGGATTGTTTTTACACCTTGGAAAATTTGGCTTGTTTTATGAATGTCCTGAATTTTTAGTAAAAAGTAAGCCTGGCCCAGAACAACTTATGGAGTTGCCTCTAAGAACACTAGTTATGCTTGCACAGTTTCGAGCAGGCATGTGGAGGAGAAATGGTTACTCCCTGTTGAACCAAGTGTATTTTTATCACAATGTGCGTCTTCGAGATGAAATGTTTGATAGAGACATAATGATGATGCAAATTGCAGCATCAATGATAGAAAGTAATGAATTTCTAATACATTTAATATATAAATATGGATTGCGGAACTGGGTGGAAGAAATATATGATGGTACATATCGTAAGGCTGAAGATGATAACACAAGACAGACATTAACTGTAGCTGAAGAGTTCCTTGGTCTTGTTCTTACTGTTGTATCTGAAAGGTTTACTCCAGGTATAGGAAATGTAAGTGAAGCAGAAAGAATTAAAAAGGAGATAATGCAGCTGCTGTGTATTGAACCAATGCCTCATAGTCAATTGTTCAAAATGTTACCAAAAGACCCAAACAATGAAACAGGCATGGAAGAAGTTGTTAATGAGGTAGCAGATTTTAAAAAGCCACAAGGATCCGGTACAGGAAAATATGAATTGAAACCAGAGTTCTATAAATGTTTTAATCCATTTTATTATCATTACACTCGAGAAGAACAATCTCGAGCAGAAGAAGGGCAGCTAAAAAGAAAAAAGCAATCTTGTGAAGAGCTATGCTGTCCACCTCCTGTACCTCCTGAATTTTGCCCTAGGTTTTGCATGATAACTAATGTTCTGCAATGTGATGCAATGTTACATGTAATACATCTAATATTACAAAGAACTCTCAATTTGCATTCTTCAGCATTTTCAGAAACACAGTTTGAGAAAGTGTTACACTTGATAGGTGTGGCACTTCATGAAGAGCAACGTACTCTAGAAAGTTATGGAGAAAATTCTTTCTTTTGTTTTACTGAGAAAGCTATAAAAAAGGGAATTATAAGTGCACTTGAAGAATGTTTGAAGTCCCCTCGTATTGAATCTCAGAAAGATCTTTTAAGATGGGTGCTTGCAAAATTTAGGTCAGTTCAAAGTTCAAGGGCCAAGGGTAAGAATGAAAATTCTAGTGTAGATATTAGTGCAACAGAATGCCAAGTTGGTGAATCATCAGCACAGGATAGGAAAATAAAGGCTGAACTTGCAGCAGCTCGTAGAGCTAGAATAATGGCACAGATGTCTGCCATGCAAAAGAACTTTATCAAAGAACATGCAGAGCAATTTAAAGAGGCAGTTTTAGAAGAATCTTCTAATTTATCAGGATCTCAGCTTGATATATATGTTGAATTTTTCACAGATGACCCCGTAAGTGTTGGAAGTCAGCAGCGAGGAAGAACAGTGAGTTCAAAAATATATACTTGTATTCTTTGTAGAGAAGATCAAGAAGTCACAAGTTCTGGACGTGCCCTAGTGTTAGCAGCCTTTGTTCAGAGATCATCCGTTCTGTCTAAAAATAGGAAACGGCAGCTTACTAACCCAGAAAGTTATGATGCTATGCTGCTTCCTTCTGACCTTTTCTGTGGACCACATACTAGTACTTGTGGACATGTAATGCACAGTGACTGTTGGCAAAAATTTTTCGAATCAGTATTAATGAAAGAACAACGAAGGCCTGTAAGGTAAGACTTTAAAAATAAGAAAACATAATAGTAAGCTGAATTTTTCTTTCATGTTATTTTACTAATTAGTGTGAATTACCAATAGTTTAAATATAATTAATGTTATTTACCAAAAGTTTGTCCACTAATGAATATAAAAATTAGTAGCTTTAGCTAATTTTCAATGACAAATTTTCTACTTCAAAAGAACTTTTCCCCTTTGACTTCATAATGATGAAGAAATGTTTTTTACCAAGCAAACATATGGTAATGTCTTATAATTATTACCGAAATGCAATGTTTCCCATAAATTATTGCATTGAATGTGAACAATCAGTTTCAACACACTAAAAGTCATTAAGCTTCAGTGTACTTTCTTTAATGCTTCACGGGTTCAGCCTGAAAAACTGGTGTATCCAGAGGCCAGCTATCTTTTCAATATGATCAGCCAAAAAAAATTAACTGTAGAACTTTTTTGCCAAATAATTAATGGAAGTAATTATAACAAGTTATATGCCAAATTAATCAGTATTTAATTCTGTATTTTCTGAAAATAAAGTATGTAACAAAAAGACTACTAATTTTATTTTAATAGGGCATTTTTAGAGTCATAGTAAAAAAAATGCATCCTGCAATGCAAATAATTTTTTTTAAAGAAAAACTGAGACAGCCTTTCCATTCATGTACATTATATTCATTTCTATGTATTTCTGAATAACAAAAAGTAAATATCTACTTGAAACAAGAAAAATTATTTCATTTTATAATTTTTTTCTCAGTACCATACTTTAAATCCAGGCTTTTTGCCAACTGTGCTGAGTCAAACAAGTCAATTTTAGAATTAAAAAAAAAACACCAATAAACCAAAATAATTCATGTTATATGGCAAATTAAAAGGAATTCTGAATTTTCAAAAACACTTTTGATTGTACAGAACCAAACAAGCTTAGCATCTAAAGTCTGACCCTACCTTCTTGTGGAGAGCTGCTTGATCATTTTTCTTTCTACTGATTGACTTCTGTGGCCACTTTTCCTTCTATTCCCCACCCAGAATGAGTGGTCAACTTCACAGGGTCTCGATGCTGATAACCTAAACCAATCCAACTTGTTACTAGGTATGATTTCGGACTTTATGCACTAGTGGGATTCTGTTGCAGGAGAATCTACTGCTGCATTTTCTGCTCTTCTGTGAGTTGTCAGCCCAAACTGAACAGATACACAAAATACTTTATATCAGCTGGTATATGATCCTTTTAGATCATTAGTCCAAAAGACCCTCATAGCAAAAGCTTACCATGCTATGTTATTAAGCCACTATGATAATTATCTTCATTTACTACTGAGGTTCAGGATGGGACCATTTTAATTCCAGACTATTCTTGAAACCACTATTACTGTTTTGAGGAAAATGCAGCATAGGGGTGGGGTGGGGTAGTGTTGAGTGATGAGGTTGGGTAGTTTATTTCTAGAAGAAGGGATGACAGATTCAAGTTGAATCAACACCCTTCTAATATTAACAGATGACATTATAGAGAGCTTAATAAGTGTGTAAATGATCTAATAAGTGTGTAGGCTGATGATAATCTTTGGCTTGATAGTCTGGCTGATACAGCAGAGAAAGGCTGATAAAGAATACAACAACATAGAGTTGTCAGACAGTTAATATTTTGTGTAGAACACAGAATGGCATACAGGAATTAAGGGTTGGAAAGGTTATTGAAAGTAAAGTTTCTATCAAGGCAAGATGGGCTGAGCATTTCAGAGAAATCCTTGTCAATATGGTTAGTTCTACTCCCACTGTTCACAATGATGATGATTCTATTACTGGCTTTAATAATAGCCCTATTTCTAGATCTGAAGTTACTTTGGCTATCTCTACATTAAAAATGTACAAGCCTTCAGGAGTAAATGAAATCACAGCTAAATGTTTAGAGCTGGGAATGTTTATATTACCAGATGGCTGACTGTAGTGTTGAATATTTTCTATGATGAAGGGGGTTGTTCATAAGGGTTTTATTAGAGGTACTATAATCCATATTTCCAAGGGGAGGGGGTTGCAGTTCTTGTGATAACTATAGGGGAATCGGTCTACTCTGTGTTCCAGGTAATAAATACCCACCTCTGTGATGGAGTAGTATTACCCTGGCTCACAGCAACACTGCAGATGCTGGGGTCTGGGTTCAAGTCCTGGGGTGCATGGTTGTGTGTTTGGGTATGTGGTTGTATAAGAAACCAGGACAAGCCTTATAGAGCTTCTGGGTTATCCCTGTCTCTTTTTTTTCTTTAAAAAAATCATAAATATAAGTTCTGTCCATTGCTGTTCATATGAGTATTAAAAATTTGGTTGATGGACAACTTCAGGAATGAACAGTGTGGGTTTAGAGGTGCTAGGAGCTGCCTAAACAAAAGACTTTATACACAGATTCTTAAGAAATGGTTAGCTTCCAAAACCCTGTTGTTATTGCTTTATAGATTTCAAAAACACTTTTGATTCTGTTGGTCACCATAATTTGTGGTCAATTGTGAGATCATATAATTCCTGATAAATTAATTAACATAATGATGCTCTCTATAAAAACATCGCCATTTGGAGAGTGGATTAAGCTTGTAGCAATTGGTTTAGCATTACTACTGGAGTTAGACAATGCTGCATTTTTTAGTTTGGTTACTGATTATAAGAAATTCTTTGGAAAGGAAAGACTAGGGCCTTAGTTGATCTAGAGTAGGCCCATCCAACCCAAACTTTGAAAAGAGCCACTAAGAAAAAAAATACTATATTCTTAATGAGCAGCAAAAAAAATTCTCTATTTAAAAATAAAAACATATACATACATTTCTAATAAGTAATGTGCTGAAAAAAATAAATAAAAAAACTGTATTTTTAAAGACTCAAGAAAATATTGATTAAAAAACAAAACAAAATATAGATTTTAATTAGCACTAGGAACTGGAAAAAAAATCGCTTAGCAATGCACCTACAAATGTTTGATCAAAAAATTGGAAGAAATGAGCCAGATTCAGTATATTGATTACTTGTTTTATGAGCTGAAGCAATGCTTTTACAATGAGCCACAGGTTAGATGAGATCTGTGGCTCATTGTCTAGAGATATCAAAATATGACTTATGTTGATGACTTGGCCATTTTGGCAAATGATGATGCGATGAATACTTTTTTTTAAAAGCTGTTAATGAGACTAGTAATAGGTTATGTTTAGTGATAAACAACACTAAAGTTATGAAAATTAGTATGATGGATGATGTTCCAAAATTTTGAATGACTGTGCTACAATCTTTAAAGATCTGTCAAAGTTACAGAATAATAAACATATACATCTGAAGTCAAAAATTAGGCTGTATAATATTTGTTATGGTAGTGAAACTAAGACCATTTGTAAGCAAGATAACAAAAACTTGATGCCTTTGATTCTTGATGCTTATACAGTATCTTGGGCATTAAGTGGTTTAATTACGTAAGTAATGATGAGGTTAGATAAAGGTTGTTGGGTTTTTTACTTCTGAGCGGCACATTTTTGCACATACTGGGCTAAATAGCCATCACAAGGATCCCGTGAGCTCAGAGAAGGTTGATGGAAGGGGACCCACTGAACAGGAGACAGATGGAAGACTCCTGTCAAGGCCATCCAGTGTGTTCTTTAATGTGCACAAGGTATGAATCTCCCACACATGGGGCCATGGCTTAATAACCCATCTGACAGACAGCAGCCTTTCCAAGCCCATCTGTGTCCCCTACTGACCAAGGGTAGGTTTAGACAAAGGAGTAATCAACCACCTTTCAGTAGCATTCTATGTAGGGAGTGACTGCATTGGTGTAGCCATGTTGCCTGCATGCAGAATTTCAGATTAATGAATAGAGTTATGAACAGTGTACCTAAAACCTTCAGAAAAAGAGAGAAACCTAGAATGCAATGGGTAAACAGTGCCAAATAGGATCTTGTTAGAATTGGCCTGCAGTGGCCAAGTGCAAGAGCTGGGTTGGGTTGTTTTACCTCTGAGCGGCACTTTTTTGCACACCATGGGCTAAATGGCCAGGTCGCATGGACCCCGAAGGCTCAGAGAAGGTTGGGGGAGGGGACCCACTGGAACAGCTGTTGGGAGACAGATGGTAGCCTCCCATCAAGGCCATCCAGAGTGTTCTTTAACGTTCACAGGGTATGGCTCTCCCACACACGGGGCCATGGCTTAACGTCCCATCCGAAGGACGGCGGCCTTTCCAAGCCCATCGGTGTCCCCTACTGATCATGGGCAGGGCGGGGAATTTTTGCAGAGATAAATCTCAACGCTGACCCAGCTGGGACTCGAACCTGGGAACTACAGATTACGAGCCTGGCGCGCTGCCGACTGAGCCACCCCCGCCCCATTGTGCAAGAACTGTTGCTTAGAACAGATTTGTATTGAGATCGAAATCATACAGTCTTGGACATCCATAGCTGCTTAAAGATTATGTATATGATCTAGTAGGCCAAATGAATCAACTCCCATTTTCCTAGACCAGGGTTGTCAAATTCCCAGAAATGTGTAGGGCAAACTTGAGACCATAGATATTGCATGCTAAGCTCAAAACCATGGAGAGAGCAAGCTGTTATATGCCATTCTAAATATCATCAGAGGTACAAAATCTAAAAGAATTTTATGTGGCCTGCACATTAAGTTTAATTCTTAGCTCTTTTAATTTATTTTGAGTATATATTTTTACTAATTACAAATTTTTATTACATCGATATGGCTGTCATTTGCAAATAATGTTGCAGTACACACTCATAATACTGACTTAAAATGCCAGCTATGAATATATATATATTTTGTTCTACTGGAAGTAACTTTTATCTGTTAATCAATGCATATGGCCCAAGTTTCTACTAAGTCATCATCCTCACCAAGCAGCCATCAAATTTTATTAATTTTTTAGTTTAATAAAATTAATATCTGTACATCATCACAAAAGAATAGTGCAGAGCTCTCCTTCCAGTTGTGCCTAGCTGCCATTTATCATGGAATAAGTGTTTGTCACAGATGGATGACTCAGTACCGCTGCTTGCAGCACCACCTTTAGCAACCAGCCATAATTCTCATTTTCCCATTAACTTTCAAAGTGTGTGATGATGGGACACCTAGCCATGCAGTTTTGTATCTATCTATTTGCTTTTTTATTGCCTTTTACAAAAATTATGAGAGAAAAATTTATTTATTAAGATTATGTAAGAATATTATAGAATAACCTAAAATTAACTTCTGTTTTTTTTTAAGAAAAAAGAAACATCTACCTGTATGATTTTAAAAATATAGTTATATATTATTATTTGGAATATAATTAGTTAAGCTTCAGCTCTTAAAGAGCAATAGCATTACTTTTGTGTTACAGTGCTCATATATGGAAGCTGTCTGTCCATGCTAGCTACTTAATCTGTGGCATTTACAGGCCATATAGAAGAGCTGAAACTGGGTCTGACCATTAGCTTGTTAAAACTGTCTTGCAACTTATGAAACATTGTGTTAAGGTTAAAAAAATTTCATTTAACACTGAAGCTCTGAGTGTTACCAGAGCTCCCTCCTACACCCATAGGTGAAGGAGGGAGCTCAGTTGGTTGTGTGCCAGGCTCATAAGCTGCAGTTCTCAGGTTCAAGTTCTGCGTGGATCAGCACTGAGATTTATCTGCGCAAAACTCCCTGCCCTTGGTCAGTAGGGAACACCGAGGGCTTGGAAAGGCCGCCACCCATCAGATGGGATGTTAAACCATGGTCCCATGTGCAGGAGAGCCATACCCTGTGCATGTTAATGAACATGCTGAATGACCTTAACAGGAGCTTGCCATCCGTCTTCCAGCAGGTATCCAATGGGTCCCCTCCCCCAACCCTCTCTGAGCTGTTGGGGTCCATGTAACCTGGCCATTTAGCCCATTGTGTTAAAAAAAAGTGCTGCTTAGAGGTAAAACTACTCAACCAAACTGATGCTCTTAGCTTGTTTACGATGTAATAATGTACATTTTCCTCAAATAAATTCAAATTAAATTTAAACATAAATGACAATCACAGCACTGCTTGTTGACTTTTTTTAATGTCCATAAATATGTGAAAAAAAAAAATTCACTGACATACAAGACTTGAACCTGCATCTCTTCAGAAATATGCCAGAGTATTCTGTCATTGAACTAATGCCAGCTGTCTTTTTTTTTTTCATTATGTAAGACTTTAAACTCTTCCAGAGATTTTGGCACTACAGTTGGCACCATCTATGAATTTGGGTGGCAACAATTTTTTATTTCACTATTATAGACGTTAAAAAGTCAACAGGTAATGCTGTGATTGTCATTTATGTTTAAATCATTAATAATGCTAAGTAGCATGAAGAGACTTTATTATTTATTTCCATCTTACTCAGTGCAATAAAAGAGAAATAGCTGCCACCTGAAATCATAGATGGCACTAACTGTTGGCACCGAAATCTTCAGAAGAGTTTAAAGTCTTACATAGTGGAAAAAAGATGAGATTAGTGTAATGGTAGAATACTCTGGCATGTTTCTGAAGAGATACGGGTTCAAGTCCTGTATGTTGGCGAATTTTTTTCCACAAAATATTTATTCAAATTAAATTAAATTCCCATAAAAATGTCTTTGCCATTTTTAAGTTATGTTAAAAATTTTATTTGCAATTTTATTTTGTATACATGCCTCGAAATTGCTCTTGCTTACATTCACTAATTTTTTTTTTTTTCAGATTTGGTCGTCATACAAGTTTTGAGGTTGATAAAAATGAATTCCTTTGCCCACTTTGTGAACGGCTTAGCAATGGTGTTATTCCTTTGATTCCTGCATTAACAACTCTAATCCCTGAAAATAGCCTTAAATTAGCTGAAATCGCTGTAGATGATTGGTTAACTGGAATGAAGAAAGCTGTGGAAAAATATCAGACTGAAAAATTAAAAGACCCATCTTCTGATAGTAAGTACACTATCACATACAACTCATAAACAAAACTAATTATTGCTAATTAAGATTCATCATAGCATATTTTGATTCACTTATGGCTAATTCTGCCAGTGCTAGAAAGGATTTAACTCTTAGTGCTGGGTTTTTGAAACTGAACTCACTGTGGTAGTCAGATTTATTTTAGTGTTTTAAGAAAATGAACAATTTTAAAACCTCATTCTGAAGTAACTAATGAATGAAAATATGTCATGTTATATACCAAAAGAAAGAGCATTTAATTTTGCTTAATAAAATGGCAAAAATCCGAAGAAAAAAGTAGGTTAAATTTTTTAAGCTTTTTTTTTAAACATTGGAAAATTTTACTGTATTTTTTCTACTTAATCTTTAGAAAATTTTCAAAAAATGTATTTATTTTTCCCATTTTTTTCTATTATTTTATTATTTTAATATAAGCAATTCATAATATTTTGATTATTGCTTAAATCTTTGATTTATTTCATTTCTTCTAAATGATTTAGTCATTTATGCATATAATGCATATATTAGACTTTTGACTATCGGCAAACTGTAAGCCTAAATAAAGCAATGTCATAAAAAATAATTTTGCTTTAAAAACTAGAGAATTTAAATAAGAAATGAAAAATGTATCAGAAAAGCGATGAAGAACTATGCAAAAAAACTTTAAAAAAGTTTCAAAGCATTTAAAGTTTAATTGATGCACAAAATTTGAGAATGAGTTGCTTTATTATGAAATTGCATAACTGCTACAGAAAAGTTTAATTCTAATATTTTAGTTAAAAATCACAATTTCCTGACCTTAATTTGTTTATATGCTTTAAATATAATTAAAAATATTGATAAATAAAGTAATACTATTTAAAAATCACACTCTGAGTAATTCTAATGCTTGTTCTGATTGCTGCCATTATAGATTTCTAGCAGTTTCACTTTGGTTCACTTTCGATCGTTTCTAATTAATTATTGTTTATAATCACAGTATCCATTTGAGAAGCAATAAAAAATAATTTTAGAAGCATTAAAGTAAATAAAAAATCAAAAGTCTGCTAAAATATTAATCAAAAGTCAATGTGTGTAGTACCCGGATGATGCAATTTTCAGTAGTAAAAAAATAATATCCTTAAATTAAAAGCTATAAATAGCACAAAATATGCAGAAATGCAACTGTTTGATAATTAAGTATGGGATGGCAGAATAAAGGCATAAACTAAATCATCGGTACTTGATGCTGTTTAAGGTGACTGAACATGCTCATTCACTTCAGACTCAAATATATTTGTTTTTAAAATTAATTTTTTCAAGCATAATCAACAGGTAAAAAATATATATCATAGATTTAAATGTTATTTTTGATATTTAATCAAAAATGGTTGAAAAAAATTCAAATCTCTCTTCGAAAAATGTTTTTTTTTCACAGCCTTGTACTATGGGAGCAAAACTTTGCTCTCTAACCACTAGAACAGTAAAGATGAAAGCGATTCTTTGGGCTGCGACACAGTAAGGGCTAAACTGAATATTAATTCTATTAAAGTACAGGCTATGGGTATATTTAAAAGAAGGAATAAGTGGTTGGTTTAAAATGATATTAGTTGTAATGCATGAAACTAATGCTGTAGCAAAGACATGTGACTTCTTCCAGCACGAGTTTTCCAGCATTTCAGGCACAGTTTCCAGTACACATTTCCTAGCACAATATGCACCCTGTATGAAAAGCTTCAGCATTATAGTGGAAAAAAGGCTAACATAACTATGTGAACATTTTTAATTTTTATAGTTGTCTGACATCCATAAAAGATGAATACCTAGATATCAGGTAAATTGTTTTGCAATTCAGTATTGCCATCAATCCTCATTTGGTGCACATTAATTGAAAACAAATAATATATAGGATACTGAAATGCAAAAGAAAGATCACTACAGCTGAACAAAAAGATAAAGAGGAGTAGAGCCAGTGGCATAACCAAAGAGTGGGATAGGGTTATTACCCCTCCTCCCATCCCCTTGTGGACTCAAGATGACAACTCTCCTCTTCCATTAAAAATTTCAGTACACCACTGAGTAGATCTATAATTTTTGTTTGCACTTGTATGAGTATTGAGGACAAAGTGAAAAGAATATATGCTAAATAATGAAATAAGCTCGACGTATTCAATCAAGTTACAAATCAGCACTTTAGCGTTGATTTAAATCTTAGAGGAAAAATTGTCTTGAGCCAGGTGGGATATGAACCCACGACCTCCTGATAACATGTCAGGTGCTCTGGACCACTGAGCTACTGGCTGCCAATCAAGATCTCCTCTAATTAGTGCTATGAACATTCCTTTAATGTTTCATATAGGCGCTAGTCAGGCACTTTTAGCCACAAGTGGCATTTATATTTGCCAATAGATGGAAGCATGTATTGCAAGTATGCAGATAATAAATAATGAAATAAGCTCGACGTATTCAATCAAGTAGCAACAGAGGGGCGGGGGTGCTCAGTCGGTAGCGTGCCAGGCTCGTAATCTGTAGTTCCCGGGTTCGAGTCCCAGCTGGGTCAGCGTTGAGATTTATCTCCGCAAATTTCCCCGCTCTGCCCACGGTCAGTAGGGGACACCGATGGGCTTGGAAAGGCCACCGTCCGTCAGATGGGACATTAAGCCGTGGCCCCATGTGCGGGAGAGCCATACTCTGTGCACATTAAAGAACACACTGGATGGCTTTGATGGGAGGCTACCATCTGTCTCCTAACAGCTGTTCCAGTGAGTTCCCTCCCCAAAACTTCTCTGAGCTTTCGGGGTCCATGTGACCTGATCTTTCAATGACATGGTATATGGAAGCTTACCATCTACCTGGTCATTTATCCCATAGTGTGGAAAAAAGTGCCGCTGAGAGGTAAAACAACCCAACCCAACTCTGGCCACTGCACACCAATTCTTACAATATCAGCAACAGTGCTGATTTGTTACTTGATTGAGTACATCAAGCTTATTTCATCATTTATTATCTGCATACTTGTAATACATGCTTCCATCTATTGGCAAATATAAATGCCGCTTGTGGCTAAAAGTGCCTGACTAGTGCCTATATGAAACATAAAAGGAATGTTTATAGCGCTAATTAGATGAGATCTTGATCAGTGGCCAGTAGCTCAGTGGTCCAGAGCACCTGACATGCTATCAGGAGGTCGTGGGTTCGTATCCCACCCGGCTCAAGACAATTTTTCCTCTAAGATTTAAATCGACGCTAAAGTGCTGATTTGTTACTTGAAGAATATATGCAACACATAAGTTACATGGAGCCATTGACCAGTTGACCTCATTCTGATGAAGCTTGCAAAGTGGAAGAAAAAATTCAAACGATCCTCTCCTCTGTCTTTTTTTATGTCCATCTGTTGTGATCATATTCTCTATATAGTGCTTATGGCATATTGCTATTCTCAACTGATATGCATTCAGCACTGTTCAGTAATGGATTAATGCTGATACTGTATTGCTTCACCACTTGCATACTTTAATCTTTTTTTTTTTGACTGCCAGGCAAATGCAAAAACTACAAAAAATGCATATATTGTAGTATAGAGCTTTGAGACTGAAGGATGTATTTTATATTAAAGTGTATGTAATACAAGAATGCACTGAGTTACAATATAGTATTGAGGAAAGAAGATTACATCAGTATAAAAATGTCCAGCTATCCATGCATAGTGTATAAAGTTTTGAAATTGTCTGAATAATAACATAAATAATGAGATGTGATGGATCAAAAAGCAGAAAATTTTTTTTTTCAGTTTATGATCCCAGTGCCCTCAGGCCAGTTTCAAACAAGTCTTCCACACTTTCTTTGAATAGTATCAAGCAGGTTTTTTTTTTTTCATTTTGGGATATCTAGAGTGTGTTGTCTTAAAATATTTATTTTCTCTATACCATTCATAGGAACAAACAAATATTGTTTGCTGCAGATTCATTTTTCTCCTTTGAATTATGGTTGTATCAGAAGTAATATTAGAATGAAAAGTCCTGTCACATTGCAAAAATATATGTATCACATTTCTCATAAAAATGGCTGCTCGTCATGGATTTTAAGTGAATAGCAATACCACAGGGAGTGTTGTTTATTATTAAAAAGCTCAAACTATTAAGCCACTATGTTTATTCATGTGCTTCCTAAGGAAGTATTTTGCAAAGCCAATTGCTGAAGAACTAGAACTCTATTTTCTGACAGCATAGCCTGTTCTTTTATTTTTTACATTCATTAGTTGGTCACTTTATATTTGTTATCCCTTCCATTTAAACCATTGTGGCAATATCTTGTTAACATTGCTCAGATTTTCCTAGCCAGTTTTTAAATAATAATCCACAGAAGAACACCAATTCATTTTATGTACTTTCATGATGCATAAAAAGTTGACTTGTGATAAATGTCAGCCTTTTCCTATCACTTGAAATTTTAGCAATAGCAATTTAAAAGAGTAAGATACAGGATGTTCATATAATAATAGTTCCATAACTGGTTCAGGTAAATCCTGACCCAGTTACAGATTTCTATGGATTACATCTTCAACATCTTGTGGGCTATTTTATGCACCATATTCAAAGGCACCTGCAGTTCTAAAAAGTAAATACATTAGAAGTGATTTTTGTGCACTTCATAGCATACTTCACATGCACTGCACTGTGGTACTTTCACACAGCTGGCCTTCATCAGTCCTTCATCAGCCCTTCTCATTGTATTTGCAGTGCACTAAAGCATGCTTTTGCATGATGTTGTGGTTTTGGAAAAATTCGACAGAATTCTTATAGCATTTGAAACAATTCTGTTTCATTTTGTGTGCAAAATCCCACATTTTCTCTGTGGCAGATGTCACTGTTTACTAATTTTGCTTTGTTGTGCTATCACAATTCATATATTCTTTCATCTGGCAGTGTTGGAAACTTACGAAGTCTCCTTTCCTACCTGTTGGTGCTTATTCCTTGAATATAGGTTTTTTATTCAGGAGCACAGCTATATAAAATCAATAAGGTGCAACATAATGAGAAAGTGTCTCAAAGTATAACTTCATTACTTTAATGCTGTATAACAGTAAAATACTAGCACCTGTTTGAGCTGATGGTATTTACACTGTGTTCAGCATAGAATGACAAATATCATTATCTTGCAACAGTGTCATAGTCTATCTAATCGCAATAATAGTGTGTAACTTGCTTGATATGTACACTTAAAATCATCATCATCCTCCTCAAGCAGCCATGGGCTATGGAGGTCCGACCAGACCATGCAGTTTAATTCTCCAAACATATTTGTCAGCTACATCTGCTGCATCCGGCCACTGCGTGCCAATTCCAACAAGGTCCTGTTTGACATTGTCTGCCCACCACATCCTAGGTCTCCCCTTCCTTCTGAGGCCTCTAGGCACACTGTTCATAACCCAATTCGCCAATCTATAATTATCCATACGGGCAAAATGGCCAAACCAGCGGAGTCCTCTCTGCACAATATGCTGCTTAAAGGAGGTTGCAGATTCCTTTGCCCAACCTCATCATTAGTTACAAAGTTAAACCACCTAATATCCAAGATACTATATAAGCATATAGAATCAAAAGCATCAAGTTTCCTCTTGTTTACACAGCATCCAAGTTTCACTACCATAACTAACTCTAGAAAGAACCAAACTATTATACATTATAATTTTAGTTTTCAGGTGTATATGCCTATTTCTCCACACTCTCGATAGATTCTTAAAAGTCCCAGCAGCAATCCCTATTTGTTTGTTAATCTCATGTTGCACATCACCAATGTCTGTTACATAAGTCCCAAGATAATTAAATGGAGACACCTGCTCAAGAGTGGAACTATTCAGATTAACTGAACCACAACCTGCCTGACCAATTTTCACTGCAATCACCTTTTTTAAAAATAGGGATAATAATAGCTCTGGTAGAATCCTTAGGAACAATGTGTTTATCATAAAAGATATTCAGAATTTCAGTCGGCTATGTGATAA
Source organism: Ryuthela nishihirai (assembly GCA_038380435.1). Taxonomy (NCBI): domain Eukaryota; kingdom Metazoa; phylum Arthropoda; class Arachnida; order Araneae; family Heptathelidae; genus Ryuthela; species Ryuthela nishihirai. The sequence continues at coordinate 46,048,383 of JAWZYU010000005.1, forward strand.
CAGAAATGTGGTATTTCAGTAGTAATTTCATCTACACTTAGGGGTTTATGTAATTTAAGTTTAGAAATAGTCATAATAACTTCAGATTGTGATATAGGGCCATTAACATTAATTAAGTCAGTAATGTATATAAGGCCAACATTAAGCCGAGTATCATCATTGCAAACAATGGGAGGTGGCAGTTTCTCGGGTGTCCCCGTCTTCTCCCCTCAGCCACAACCTGCCTGGTGGGGTCCCCTTTGGCCATCCTGCCATCGAGGAGCCTGTCTGTCGGGCTGGGCAGTGAATTCTTTGACTGTTGCTATACACTTCTTTGGCCTCTGCTTCAGATAAACGGGAGGTCCTGGGGTAATCCCCTCAGGATCAATTGGCTGCTAGGGTCAACCATGCAGAGCGGTTAGTAACCTTGCCCATGTCTGGGTAGTGGTTTGCGATTTTCCTCACACATTAACTAATTTTAGAGTTTTCTTTCTTTTGTGAGAATGATTATCTCTCACCCCATTTTATTTTTTTGCTTCCTTTATTTTGTCAGAACTTCGATGAGTTTCTTACAATTTCTCTTTTACTTTTCTTTAGTTGTGAGGGCTTGGCTCACTGGCTGTATGGGTATGGTGCCTGGGCAGCCTTGGCACCCAATTGGGCATCCCCTTGTTGGACTCTGTGGTGGGTGGGGACAACAACCACTGAACCACAAAACCCAAACATTAGTTCTCAAAATGTAAATTCATCGGCAAATGATGGAAAAAGTGCTTGACATGAGCCCCCGTCTTCTGTGTTCTCATTGTCATCACCATTGTCTTCTTGTGTTTCTCCATCCCCAAGGTTCCTGGTCATCCAGTCTACAGGTAATAAGGTGATTGGGGACATGTCCTCATTTTTTTATCAATAAGGGATTGAAAGGTCTTGCGGGAGAACCATTATCAGTCAAGTGCCTAAGATCTGGTGACTTGCAGGTGGAAGCTGCTTATCAAAACATTCTCAGCTCCTCCAGTGATTGGTGGAATGGCAGTCATGATCACTCCACATGAGATGCTTAATTCCTCCCGCGACGTTCTCTCCGAGTGGGGCCTCCTCAAGCTTTCTGAGGAGGAAATCCTCTCTGAGCTGTCTTCCCAGGGAGTGATAGCAGTCCACCGGGTTTCACAATACCGTGATGGGAAATTAGTACCCACCAGGGTATTAATTATCACATTCAACATGCCACGCCTGCCAGACAGGTTACCTTCACTGCAAGGTACGGCCGTACATTCCAAATCTCCTGCGCTGCATTCAGTGTCAGAGGTTTGGCCATACCCACACAGCCTGCCAGGGCACCCCACCTGTGCTCGTTGTGGCAGCCAGGATCACCTTGATCCTAACTGCACATCAGAAAAGGCATGCTTGCATGAACTGTAGTGGCAAGCATCCAGCATACTTCCATGACTGTCCAAAGTGGCTGGAGGAGAAAGAGGTCCAGTGTCTCAAGACCATGCACAACATCTCTTACGCAGAGGCAAGAAAGCTGGCTGAACCACCTACCCTACCTGGCAAGGTTTCCTATGCCGGTGCAGTCGTCTTTTATTTATCTCACTAGGTGCATTATGGCCTTAGCTACCAATGTGCCATAAAAACCCATAAAACCTAATTAGTCCCCTCCCCCCACCCCATTTTTTTAGATTCAGATCTGGGTAAAAATATCTCTTTTATGTAACTGTTTTGTAGAGTAAAATTAGATTCTCAAAAATGTGTTTTATATAACTTTGTTTTCTTTTATTAGCTGAAAAAGGAGAAAAATTTTTGTATTACTACAGACCAACACCATTAAATGAAGTTGCTGAAGCACTTACACCAGAAATTTCTAATCAGTTCTTGACATTATTTTCTTGCTATAGACAGCATGCATCTGAAGAAGAAAATAATACATTTTCTGTGAGTTTGATGGACATGATGAAACTTTTCTCTCAAACTACATACACAGTGAGTATTTTATACATTTGTTCTCAGTTCTATTTATCATTCTCTGTAACATTAAGATCTGACAAATGACAAACAGTTCAGAGCTTGAAGTTGCAATACAGGGTAAAATAGACTGTTAATAGCTTTCATTATATTTTCCGTTGGGTTGAACAATTATGATTTAGTAAACGTTAATTGCCCATTATTTGGGTGAGAATTAAAATATTATTGAAGCAATCTTACTAATGATATCTATAAGGTCAGCTGATTATACCTTATTACTGAAAAGCTGTAAACTGCTTGCTAGCTCCAAATTCTAGAGCAACCAGTTGAGCTAAGGTATATTTAGCATATTTGTAAAGAAATATCAAAGGTATTCTTTTTAAAAAAAATTTAATATCACAGTGGTGATTGTTTAAAACACTTAATTTCCACAATTTCACTCTTACTGTAAAAGGAACTTGTAGAACATTGTCTAGAATTCTAATTACTTTCCATTAGCTGACATAATGGTTTTAATTCTATGGTGGTTCAAATTGATGAAAACTTATAGTACACTTATGCCGAAGTAAAATTGGTGGAATTGAAAGGAGCTATTGTGAATTCTAAATCATAATTGCTGCTTGTAGTTTCCTCAGTGTAATTAAGTAGCACTTTTCCATAATAGTTGGTTGCTGGTTCACTCGTGGATTTGTAGTTGACGTTAACGTCTTCTTTTTCGATTGTAGCACAGTTTTTGTTTAGTTGTGATATTTTGCAGGACTCGTGCATATCAACATTGTGTACCAGTCCTAAGGACTTGTACCTATGATATCTATATCCACTGATACATATTAATATCCATGATAATATGCATCAGTACCAGTCATAAAGACTGGTATCCATGTTTATATGCATTAGTTATGCAAAACACCATTGTCAAACACTAACTGGTCTACTCTTAAAAAAGACAAATGCTGGTATCTATAAATCCATGAGTGAATCAGCAATAAACTATTATGGAATAGTGCTACTTAACTTCAGTGACTTTGCTTGTACAAAAAGATACTATTCCAGTGTAAATTTTTGAATAGTGAGTATTTCTGCATGTCATGACTGTTGGCCAGCATTCTGCTATTAACAACTTTTTGTTGGTTCTACTTAAGCTAAAGCAATGTAACTTAGTACACTTATAGAACAAAGTGTGTATAATTTCCAGGATATCTTAGTTTTCTTAGCACACCAGTGATGGAATCATTTCAATACCTAAAAGCATTCCAAAGATGTTATATTTGGAAATTAAGAACTATTCATTATTTTTTATTAATTAGAGACTGACTCAGCATATAACAAAAAGATTCAGCTTCATGTCTTTAATTTATTGCTAACCATTGTAGTGTTGTGCAATGTTGGTAACGAAACTAAGATAGAATGCCACAGTGAAAGTAATACTTCAAAAGATTCAACCTTCAAATACTGAAGAGGTGTCAGAACTCGATAGGTAATTGCATTGAAGTGCAATATTTCGATTTCATCTTTATTAATTGTGTACCTCTGTAATCAATTGTAATATTTACAAAAATATGAGGGTTGCGAAATAACATGTAATGATACTTTTTCCCAACCTAAATTTTTGGGGCGGGGGTGGCTCAGTCGGTAGCGCGCCAGGCTCGTAATCTGTAGTTCCCAGGTTCGAGTCCCAGCTGGGTCAGCGTTGAGATTTATCTCCGCAAAATTCCCCGCCCTGCCCACGGTCAGTAGGGGACACCGATGGGCTTGGAAAGGCCACCGTCCGTCGGATGGGACGTTAAACCGTGGCCCCGTGTGCGGGAGAGCCATACCCTGTGCACGTTAAAGAACACACTGGATGGCCTTGACGGGAGGCTACCATCTGTCTCCCAATAGCTGTTCAGTGGGTCCCCTCCCCCAACCTTCTCTGAGCCTTCGGGGTCCATGTGACCTGGCCATTTAGCCCATGGTGTGCAAAAAGTGCCGCTCAGAGGTAAAACAACCCAACCTAAATTTCTGATAAAAAAATGTTGCAGAAGGCAATAGGGAAGCATTAGGAAAGTGCAAGTGTTTAAGAATCAGGGATGTAGATGTGAAGCCTAGGAGTAGATATGCCACTGATGGTGACAAGAAGATTGCTGTTGTGAATGCTGAAGTGGCTATCTTCAAAGAAGTTGTGTATGTTGAAACTGCTGTAGATTCCAATGCAGACAAAGTGACATCCAAAGTAATAGAATATGAAAAAAGCATTAATTAAGTAGCCAATACCAAATTAATTACTTTGGAAAGTTCTCCTTTGAAAAGGAATGTTTTGACATCACTTAGATCTTTCTATGGAAAACAAAGGAATATACAGAATCACATTAATCAATTAATAAGTATCACATACTTTAAACTTAACTGAGCTCTGTTTTGAAAAATTGGGAGGTAGTGATGGTGAGGACAAACCATCATGTAGTCATGCAGCAGAAAGCAACTGACTCTGATGATCTCATCATGTATGAAGGACAAGTTACTTACTATTAACAGATAGACAAAAATGCTGAAGTTGATTATGTTTGCTGCCAAATTGTGGCAGTGTGTACATGGCACATCTATACATGTACTGTTTTATGAGCACAAACCATTTAATATGCCACCAAGGATTAACAGGTTTTAGGAACAGTACATCATTGCCTTTCTCCATGCTATACTATTTGAGGACATTTCTGTAAAGTCTAGATGCTTCATGCACCCATGGACTTCTGAGCATTTCAACTCTTGAAATGGACGCTGAGTAAACATCAAGCACAGACTGTTGATGTATTATGGAAAACTCATAAAAAGGAATGAGATGGACTTGACAGTGCTTCACAGAAGCCTACTATAGTAGTAGGTAAGCTGTAGGGCAATTGCTGTACAACAGGGACACCAGATTGAGCATGACAAATGGTGGCATAAAGGTATATGATATTCTGTGGGCCTTTGAAAACACCATATAAACATAATCAACCTCAGTACAGATTTTGACACTTGCTCCAGTTCCATCAAGAAAGAAAATTTTTAATTAATTTAGTCTGACTATGAAGTTTGACATTTTTAAAGAATGCAAATATAGACAGGCATATAAAAACCATAAAATAAATATTCACATATTTACTCAAAAAAAAAAAGAATACTTACAGTACCTCCAGCATGTACTGAGAAAAAAGCTTTCTTCAAATGCAGTTGAACAGGTAAAATAATTTTATGAAAATTCAAGACAACTGCCTGAATCAAAAGACGACAAGGTCAGTATCAGTATCAATCAGTACTTGCAGAAATGACTTATTTTGTGTAACCTTAAAAAGAACTTTGTTTTGTTTAAAAGACAATATCCACAAAAAAATATTGGTTTCTCAAAGTTTTGTTCTCTCAGGTCAAAATGGTAAGTTGTGGCAAATGCTTCTGGGATTCATGCAACTGAAAAGACAATTTATTTTACACACCTACCTATTAATGTGGGGGTTCACCTTTCATCTTCACAATAGCAGTAACATGTCATGGACTCTACCTGGTGTTGGGAACATTTGGATGGTATTGTGGCTAATGTTTCCACGACAGCCATCTGTAAAGTACCAAGAGTTTCTGGTGGTGGGTGTCAGGCTCTAATACATTGCTTCACTTTGTTACACAGATGCTCAATAGGGTTCAAATATAGAGAGAGGGCCATTTCAGGGTTGTGGACTCACTGGAATGCTCCTCCAACCAGTCCTTCGCCAAACAGGAGTAATGAGATGGGGCATTGTCTTGTTGAAGGAAAGCATTCTGCTGTGGAAAATGGATAGTCATGAATGGGTGTAGGTGTCTGCCAAGTATGCCAACATAGTCTTGTCTGGTGATAGTATATATAGTTAGGTGCTCAATAGGTATCATGGGCCCCAAAGTGGCCTTGTAAACACATTACAGAACATTACACTGCTTCCACTGACCTGTAACACCCCAACTGTCAAGTTGGGGTTCTTGGTCTCATGTGGTCTATGCCACATATGCAACCTATCAGTGTTGTAGTTGGAACCTTGATTTGTTGGACCAAGCTATCTGTCTCCAGTCTTCCGTCCATTGCTGATGTTCCTTCACCTGCTGCAGCCTCATAGCCTGGTGATGCACTGTTTAACAAGAATACTTGATATGGGCATCAGCTGCCACAGACCAGTCATGTCATCCATCAAGTGGTCTTTGCACAAACCTTCGTACCTGCCCTGTTGTTGAGTGCTGACATTATGATCTTCACTGTGGCCCCCATTCCGATGCCACAATACGGAAAAGGCAGCACTTACCTCAAACATCAATGGCCCAGTTATGCCACATTTTCCACAGCAACTGCAGGTTTTGTCAGTTTTTATGTAGTTCTGGTACAAATGTGTGATGGTTGCATATGGAAATCCCAAACATTCAGCAGTTGTGGATATGGAGTACCCCATATTCCTTGCACTGACTATATGCCTACAATCTAACTCACCATGTTTACCCATCATAACAGTGTCAGGTATTCTATACAGCAGAATGGTCTTGATGAGAGATTTCCATATTTCTCCTAACAGCTGTCCAATGGGTCCCTTTCCCCAATCTTTTCTGAACCCTTGGAGTCTTCTGACTTGGCCATTTAGTGTGCAAGATGTCACTCAGAGGTAAAACAGTATAACCCTATAATAATACTGAGCTTCCGTTAAATGTTTTCCATTAAATATTTATTGATCTAAAATATGCATCAAATGGAAAAATGTTATGAAGATAAAGATTGTAGACTGATCTTGTAGACCAGTGCTATTCTTTTCAAGCAGCTCGTGTGTGTGTGTGTGTGTTCAGAAGGGTTCTTGTACTTTAATTAGAAGTCTGACCAAACGAGGGTTTGTAAAGCTTATAGCAATTGGTTTAGCATACTACTGGAGTTCGAGAATGCATTTTGTCTCCTTTTTATTACCTATCTTGCTGTTATTTTTTGATTATCATTTGTCAGTTTGTGTGTTTATTAAAATGGTTGTTGCACCATATCTTCCTAACCATTGACTGATCACAAAGAGTTTTGTTCCAAATGAAAGCTTGTGACATGGGGAGCACCATAGGCCTATGAAAATTATTCTCCAAAAAAAAAGGGGGGGGGAGGTGTAAATGATTGCAACACTGTACCTTTCAACCACTAAGGTTGAGTAGCAAATTATGTGCTGAATGAAAGACTATAACACAGGAAGGCATTTATATTGTCATGGTAGTCATGAAATTGGACTGCAAAAGGTTAATAGTTATTGCATTATTGGCTACAGTGTAAAGTTTAGCCTAAAAGAGTCATGCAGTGAGATGCATTTAGGTATAGACCATTAGTAAATACTGATAATTAAAATGCAAAAGATGCACTGAGACTTGCTTAAGTAATCCAAAAAAAAAAAAACCATTGTTATAACAGCTTGGAAGATTCATGCTGGAAACAAATACAAGCTAGATATTACACAAAAAAATGTTAAAAATTGGAATTTCATATTTTTGTTTGATAGTTTTATCGGTGCCTATATAATGAGAATGCCTGCCGATTTCCGTGTATCTCCATGTTAACAAGCACATATAGGAGGCTTCAGAACTTGCCACATGAGGGCAGTACCAGTTCTGCGGTTAGCTAACTTACGCTAACGGTAAGTATATAGCGATCTGATTGAAATCATGTGGTAAAGAATCAGACAGATGGTTAATCAAATAGAATAAACTAGAATCTTTCTTAAGATACAATGGGAATAATTAGTTAAACACTCTCCATAACGAAAAATATGTTTAAAAATAATCATGTTACAGTTGAAAATTATTATCAATTAAAATCCGAAATTTTCAAGTTTTCTCCAATAATATTGTTTACCGGTAATTCTTTAAAGAACAAAATTTGATTTTTTCCAAAACAATTCCTTACCTAATTTAATAATTTTAATTACTATTGCATTAGAGCTTATTGTTAAGGGAAATGCATAAGTAATAGATTTAAGCAATATTGTTTTGATAATAATACCCATTTAATTAAGCATGAGGTGGAAAATCTGCTAAAAAAAATTGATTAAAAGTAATTGTTTTAATGCAATAGGCACAAAGTTTATGCTGCAGCACAGAGTTGACTATTCATATGTTGTCCTTTTTATTTCAGTTACTTCTCCCATCCTACAGGGTTCCTCCTGTTTTTTGCTTGTTTTAAAAGTAATGTTATTTTTTTTTATCATGTCAATCGACGATTTTACATAAAGTAATTCAATTTTCATTATATTTCAGTTTAGAAGGGTAAAGGAACTCCATTTAGAATATAGCTCTAAGGTTCCTATTTAGAATTTTGCTCCAGGGCACCCATTTGCAACTTGGTTCCAGGGCTCCCAATTGCTTAATCCACCCTGGTTCATGCATATGTTTGTACAATTCAAAACACTGGCAAACTTTTATAAACTTCCACATTCCATTAGTCATATATGACTGGTTTAAGAAGAGATGGGGGGGGGGGAACAGTGTTCGGGTCCCAAGAAAATGAGTGACATTTTTACTACTGTTCCTAACATTATTTTTTTTTATTTTTTAAAGCAACATATGCATTTTCCACTAAATATTTATTGATTTATCAATGCCAAAAGAGCATCAGGTAATGCTGTGATTATCATCTATGTTTAAATCATTAATAGCGCTAAATAGCATGATGAGACTTATTATTTCCATCTCACTCTGTGCAATATTAAGGTAATAATTGCCATCAGAGATCATAGATGGCGCCAATGGTTGGCACGAAAATCTCTGTGATAGAGTTTAGTCTTAAAATTAGTGGAAAAAAGACGAGCTGGCATTAGTTCAACTGGAAGAATACTCTGGCATGTTTCTGGAGAGGTGCAGGTTCGAATCCCATATGTCGGCGAAAATGTTTTCTGTTAAATATTTATTGATCTAAAATATGCATCAAGTGGAGAAATGTAATGAAAATAAAGATTGTAGGCTGGTCTTGTAGACCCATCAGTGCTAGATTCTTTTCGAGCAGCGAGTGTGTTCAGAAGGGTACTTGTACTTTAACTAGAAGTCTGAACTCTACCTTGTCAGGATGTTGCTGCTATTTAGGTGGCCAATAAACACAAAATCAGATTTTACATACTTGATGCATTTAAGGATTTAATGAAAAACTGACTAAAATTAAAGATAATTAAATTTATTTAAATCTCGATTTATCATCAATATTCGTTCAGTATTTAAAGAGTTATGGAAGCTGGAACATTTAATAACAAATTATCCTCCTTTTATAAAAATCAGTCATAATTGTCTAACATCGAAATAATCATTATGTAGATTTTTAAAATTTAAATTTTATTAAAAGATTTGAACAATACTTATTATTTAGGTTTCAATTAATATTTGAGGTAAATTCTTATGACCCATTACGGTTGTGAAATATTCCTAGGTTACTCCTCCTTAGTACTATATTCTGTGGCCCTAGTCTGTGACAAGTTTAAGAGGCCCTAAGCTATGGTAAGTTTAAAGAGGCTTCAAAAATTTTAAAGTTGAAATCAGGATCTGGGAGTGGGAGCATTCCTCCCACAACACCACCACTATGAGAATGCTAATAAGGATTAAGGATAATGGAGACAATATGTTATTAAAATTGTGAACATTTCATTATCTTCACCCCACCCCCCTCTTTTTTTCCCCTAGATATCTTGGTCTGATCAAAATATAGGTTTATTATTCTGATTGAAGGGAACACCAAAAAGTAAACATGAAATAGATGTGGTGAAAACATTAGCATTGGTATACAATGATGAATGTGTAAAGCTGAGATGAACAGTGTTTGCACAATAGATTAATTGAAATATTAAATAAAATCACGATACAGTAAACCTCAAACATAATTTCATGAGACCCCTCATAATCGTGAGGCCCTAAGTTGTAGTTAGCTTATGCATAAATCTGGCACTGATTTAAATAGATAAGATTAAGATCTTTAATTTATTTTCAGCAACCTTTTTCCACTAAATGACTATTTTAGAAGTTACAGAGCTTCTAAGTTAAATTCCCATTCACATAACACAGAAATTTTCTAATATTTTGTTAGGGCAATGTAACTCATTTGTGTATATTGTAAAGTTCTTCGTCGTTTTGAGCTAACAGGAATAACTTTTCCTTGCTCGCAATTCCTGCGATTCCAAAATATTATATGGTGGCAGGGGTGGCTAAGTTAGTAGCACACCAGGCTCGTAATCTGTAGTTCCCAGGTTAGAGTCCCAGCTGGATCAGCGTTGAGATTTATCTTCACAAAACTCCCCGCTGTGGTCCCGTGTACGGGAGAGCCATACCCTGTGCATGTTAAAGAACTCGCTGAATTGCCTTGACAGAAGGCTACCATCTGTCTTTCAACAGCTGTTCCAGTGGTTCCCTCCCCCAACCTTCTCTGAGTCTTTGGGGTCCATGTGACCTGGCCATTTAGCCCATGGTGTGCAAAAAAATGCCACTCAGAGGTAAAACAACACAACCAAAATATTATTTATTCAAAAGTGATATCTGAAACTTTTTCAAATTCTCATGTCAACATTACATTGCCGACATATTACTGTAACCACCACTTACATAACCACCTGTCTCGCAGATCCAGTTTGAAAGAGATTCTATAGAAACCGAGTTTTGTTTCATAAGTTTCTCTTCTGCAAAACATTACACATTACTTCATCATTCACACTTCTAGTTTAAAATGGCAGCAAGTAGACAGAACAGAAAGTAACACTCTTGCAAAGCGAGTAGCAATCAAAACAGCGGATCACCAGTGCCACAGCAGACTAAAATGCAACTATTGCTGCTGTTGCTTCACATTGTGAAACAGCAGGCATTTCCATTACGTAGGCACTGGTTGCATCTTCTTGTTTTGTATGATAATATGACACCTGACCAGTTAAGTGCATCTACAGGGAGGAAGTATACAATTTTTCCTGTTTACATCAGTGTGCCATTTACAAACCAGAAGAGTGATATCTTTTGTGCATCAAAGAACACATTGAATGCTATAAACATGACTCTCATCTGTTCCTAATAAATTTTGTTGGATCTTCTTATCCTACTCATCTTGAAGTTCTGGGTCTTTATAAAAATCAAATATCCAGGCATCTAGTTCCAAACAATAGTATTGTATAGAACTGAATATCTATCTATATAATTTAAATAATAAAATAAATACCCCGTCAAGCAGCTGCTGCCACAGAAGTCTTGATAGGAGCCTGTCAGTTTATATGCCATAATAGGTCTGTGCAGATGGCAGGACCTTGGCAGAATACTGTGCGTTAAAAAAATGCTTCATAGTGTAGGTACCATAATTCTTTTTGTTATTTTTAAAATGTTATGCATTTCTGAATTTAAAGTTGTTAATTTAAAAAATTGTGAAATATTATTTGAAATTAGTAAGATATAACGAAGTATTTTTTTTTAACAAGTCATCATTTATTGCTAATCATGTAATTTTGTCTAAATTGGGGTAAAAATATAATGTACTTTTTTCCAGGTTGGACTAAATGTTGATCCTAATGCTGTTGATGTGCGAGTACCAGTAATGGCTTGGTGGTCATGTGCTTACACCATTCATGCAATTGAATGGCTTTTAAGAGAACAAAACAAAGCTTTATTTGGAAAACTTTCATCAAGAAATGCCCATTGCCTTGAAGCAATTATTCGATTTTGTAGTACAAGTCTATTGATCTTCGACAAAGATGTTGTACGTACACACTGTGTTAGAATGCTGCGTTACCTATTGCTTGGTGAACATTATTTATCAAGCCCACAGTGTTGTTTAGAACTGGATGCCTTTTCAGTATTAGTTTTTCTAGTTCTCTCTATGCCAGTCCTCTTTGAAAATAAAGACTTGGAAGATGAAGTACCAATGATGTATCCATTGGGAACTACACTGGATGGGCATGTATTATACTTGTTGTTTATGTTTCACTTAGTACAGCTATTATTGACCTACCCATTTAATGAAGAGGATGCAATGGAAACAGACATAGTTGAAGATGTTTCAGAAGACAGTGAAGAAGTAGTGGCTACCCATTTTTACAAAGAAGTACGAACAGCAGCTGGTTTTAATCAACATAAACCTATGCCATCTGGTCATTTAATTGTGCATCTAATAAAAACTGGCTCATTACCTTTTCTACGTTGTTGTGCATTATTTTTCCATTTTGTTACTGACACTGCTGTTCCCCAAGTACTACAAGAATTGGATGATCAGGAGTTTGAACATCTGTGTAAATTCCTAGGTCTGCCTACTGCTATTAATGAATTTTTGACATCATCTTCATTAAAGCAGCTGGCATTGAGGTAATGATGTTTTTGATTACATGGTAATTCCTTAAAACTATTTTAGTTGTTATATAGTAATAACTCGGTTTTGTAGCAGAAAGCCTAGAAAAATTGATCTAAATTTCTCTCTGCTTCCTAATGTTTCAAATACAGAATTTTTAGTTAGCATTAAAAGTTGGATCTTCTGAATTTAGTGTTTAGATTATTTATGTACCTTCTAAAATTGATATATGCTTCTGATTAATTTCTGTTAATTATGATCAGAGATAGCTATCAGATGACACTAACTTACTTTTGCAAAGCATAAAGGTAGAGGATAAGAGTTTAATTTTTATGTTTGCCACTCTATAAGCCACAACCCCTTTGATGCCTGTACATAGAGTTAAATCAGTGTGTTACATTTAATCATTCTTATATGCTACAATTTTATTTAGAGAGCTTAATGTTAAAAGTTTTATTCAATAAAATTTTCAATACAGTGGTGATTTAAATCAGTTTAATTAACACAATTATGCTGTAATTTAATTGCTGTTGAGCAAGCTATATACTCCGCTGTTTACCTATATGTTGCACTTAGGCAACGGTAGAAAACTTATCATTGAGTTTTCTCAAATTACAGTCTTATATTTCTTAAACCATTGAGGGCCTAGCACGTTAAGTAAAGTAAGATAATATTTCTTATCAGTGGCATTGGTTACTACTTTGTACCTAATTAACTTATACTAGCAATGAACATAAGTAATTTCTGATGATTTAATTTCACGATAGTGCTGTGATACAGTTGAAAAAACCTTTACTGTTAATTATTTTCCAAGCCTGGAGGAGTGTTTTACAGTAACCATTGACCTTATTAGGGCTTACTTAGAAAACACCCTTATACCATAAAATTGCCTTATAGTATGCATACTAACTCTAAATTAAATCTTTATGATCAAAGACCGAGTAGAGTTACAAAATTAAGTGAACATATTTACAATTTTTCTTATTTGCTGGTACAATTGCATTGGCAGCTGCTACCATTTGCTGTTGTTGGTGATTTCTAAATGCTACCAGTCCTTATTGGTTCTCTTGTTGTTATTGCAGTCTCTGCATATATAAGATGAACTTTGAATAATTCACTGCCTTTTACATTCAGGTCCAACCTCCATTAACACTGATGATTGAACTTTCATTTGTGATATGCCTGAATGCCATTAATGTTAGATGTTCTTGGCTTTATCAGTTCATTCTTGGTGTTAGCTATTACTACTGCAATGCACTTTAATATGATTTCGTGTATCATTACGCACAAAGACCAGCAGGAGACGATGTTATCGGTTCACAAATCGGTCAACTTAAGGCAATTAGCACTGACCTCCCCGCTTGGAAAAGATCTTTAGCAACTCCATACTGGAGTTCATGAAATGCCCATATTGGCATTCGAAAACAAGTAACACAACTGCTTATAAAAACTTTAAAAATGAGAACCAGCCTCGATGGCCACGCTCCACGCTTCTCCACAATTCATGTACATGGCATCTTCAGGCGTGTAAGATGGTAACTGTGACGATGTTGATTTAAATAGTCGCCTTCCTCTCAATCCAGCCAACTGCTGTGATTAGTGATGCATGCGTATTCTCGACAACTGTTGCAACAGGAGATTCCATGCTGAAGGAATCTCCGTATTGCACACATCGTCGAGGTGCTTATGAATTAACAGTGTCTTAGTGTATTGTAGCTGAAACCTTGTTCTTGGAGCTATACAGGGTTTGAAATTAATTTCATCTATTTAGATGTTATTTTCTACTATTATTTTTGCTAATGCTGTAGTCGGATTCTTTTTAATTATATCTGTGTAATGCTCATGCATACGAGTCTCATATTGCCTATAAATTTTGCCTATATATTTATTTTTTGCCTCCCAATAAATTGGTGGGGTCGGGGATATCAATTTCATAAACTCCCCCCCGTGGGTAGTTTCTGATCTCTATCATTTATCATAAGATTTTTTATGGAGTGTGTGATATTACTAGGTAACATTATGTTATATTTACTCAATGTGTTTTCAATAACTTTTTTATATTTTTCATATATGGAGAACTGAAGGCATATTGGTTTTTGTTTTGAATTTGTTGTGGTTGCCACACCCTGTGGACAGACTGCCTGAGTTAATACATTTAACAATATAATACTGTCAATTAAGTTTACATGTGAATCTGAGATAGATCGACAAATACCATATCTGGATATTAAAATAACACGAAAACAGCATTTTTGCGAAACTACTGTATATAGGAAGCCTACATATGTACCCAATTACATTCCAGCATATTCAGCGCACCCAATGAAATATAAAAAAGCTAGCATTATGCCCCATTACCTCAGAGCGCATAGATATTGCTCCGAAAGGAAAACATTTCAAGAAGAAATACAATGTATTTGAGAAACTGCAAACGAAGCAGGTTATGCAATAGAATTACTTCAAAAATGGGAAAATGCCGCAAAATACATTGTAAATAGAGATACACAACTGCAACCAAAGCAAATTCAAAACAAAAACCAATATGCCATCAGTTTTCCATATATGAAAAATATAACAAATGCTATGGAAAACACATTGAGTAAATATAAGTTAATGTTACCTAGTAATATCACACACTCCATAAAAAATCTTGTGATAAATGATAGAGATCAGAAACTACCCATGGGGGAGTTTATGAAATTGATATCCCCGACCCCACCAATTTATTGGGAGGAAAAAATAAATATATAGGCAAAACTTATAGGCAATATGAGACTCGTATGCATGAGCATTACACAGATATAATTAAAAAGAATCTGACTACAGCATTAGCAAAAACAATAGTAGAAAATAACATCCAAATAGATGAAATTGATTTCAAACCCTGTATAGCTCCAAGAACAAGGTTTCAGCTACAATACACTAAGACACTGTTAATTCATAAGCACCTCGACGATGTGTGCAATATGGAGATTCCTTCAGCATGGAATCTCCTGTTGCAACAGTTGTCGAGAATATGCATGCATCACTAATCACAGCAGTTGGCTGGATCGAGAGGGAGGCGACTATTTAAATCAACATCGTCACAGTTACCATCTTACATGCCTGAAGATGCCATGTACATGAATTGTGGAGAAGCGTGGAGCATCAGCCATCGAGGCTGGTTCTCATTTTTAAAGTTTTTATAAGCAGTTGTGTTACTTGTTTTTGAATGCCAATAGGGGCATTTCATGAACTCTCCAGTATGGAGTTGCTAAAGATCTTTTCCAAGCGGGGAGGTCAGTGCTAATTGCCTTAAGTTGACCGATTTGTGAACCGATAACATCGTCTCCTGCTGGTCTTTGTGCGTAATGATATGCGAAGTCATATTAAAGTGCATTGCAGTAGTAATAGCTAACACCAAGAATGAACTGATAAAGCCAAGAACATCTAACATTAATGGCATTCAGGCATATCACAAATGAAAGTTCAATCATCAGTGTTAATTGAGGTTGGACCTGAATGTAAAAGGCAGTGAATTATTCAAAGTTCATCTTATATATGCAGAGACTGCAATAACAACAAGAGAACCAATAAGGACTGGTAGCATTTAGAAATCACCAACAACAGCAAATGGTAGCAGCTGTCAATGCAATTGTACCATCAAATAAGAAAAATGGTAAATATATTCACTTAATTTTGTAACTCTACTTAGTCTTTGATCGTAAAGATTTAATTTAGAGTTTAGATATTCTCGGCTTACAAGAGACCAGATGGACAGATAAAGGTCATATTCTTAAAAATAATCTTAAATTTCTCTTTTCTAGGAGGGACGACAATAAGCATCACCAAGGCGTGGGTCTGCTTCTCAGCAGACATGCTAGTGATGCTCTTCTAGGATATGAGTGCATTAATGAAAGGTTTCTTACAGCAAAATTTCAGACAAGCGTTAAAGACTTGAATGTTATCTGCTGTTATTCCCCCACTGAGGATGAGAAGGATAGGTTTTATGAACAACTTCAGGATATTTTGAATTCTGTCAAGAAAGGAGATATTACCCTTGTTCTTGGTGACTTCAATGCCAAAGTTGGTACTGACTCTGACCTTTGGGCAGGAGTAATAGGCCCTTTTGGTATTGGTAGCTGCAATGGCAATGGGCAACGTCTCCTACAGGTAAATAAACTCAATGGATTCAGAATAACTAACACTTATTACAAACACCGCAACATACATAAGTACACATGGGTTTCACCTGATGGGTTGCATAAGAATATGATTGATTACATATTAATTAATAGCAAATGGGCTAGTTCTGTTAGGAACACCAGGTCATATAGGGGAGCTGAAATTGGATCTGACCATTACCTAGTTAAAAGTGTCTTGCAACATAAACTGAAAAAGTGTTGTGCTGGGGTTAAAAAATTTATTTTTAATACTGAAGCTCTGAAAGATCCAGTTATAGCCAAAGCTTACCATGATAGGTTACTTAGTCATTATGACAGTCATGGTTTGCTTACTACTGAAGTTGAGGAAGAATGGGATCATTTTAAACAGGCTTTTTTGGACACTAACAATACTCTTTTAGGAAAAAAGGAGCAGAAGAGGCAGAATTATCTGTCCCTTCTGCTCCTTTTTTAAGGCACTTGAGCTTATTTCAGAAAGAAAGAACTGCAGGAATGTCCTTAATCAATACCCTACTAGTCCTAATAGAAAGCATTACAGAGAACTTAATAAACGTGTGAAAGATCAGTTAGCTGCTGATAAGAATCTTTGGCTTGATGGTTTGGCTGACAAAGCCGAGGAAGCGGTTAGACAGCACAACAGCAGAGAGCTGTACCAGATAGTTAATGTTTTGTGTGGTAGAAAACGGACAGGCATACAAGGATTGAAGGATAAACAAGGTAAGGTTATAGAAGGGGAGGATTCTGTCATGGATAGGTGGGCTGAGCATTTCAGTGATATTCTAAACAATGTAGTTAGTTCTACTCACATTTTTTGCAATGATGATAGATGCATTGGTGGCTTTAATGTTGGCCGTATAACACAATCTGAAGTTATTTTGGCTGTTTCTAAACTTAAAGTACATAAATCCCCAGGGGAGTTGAAATTACTACGGAAATGCTTAGAGCTGGGAATGTTTCGGTTACCACTTGGATGACTGAAATTCTGAATATCTTTTATGTTAAAGGCATGGTTCCTAAGGATTTTACCAGAGCTATTGTTATCCCTATTTTCAAAAAAAGTGATCGCAGTTCTTGTGATAACTATAGGGGTATCAGCCTACTCTCTGTTCCAGGTAAATCTCTTTCCATGATTGTGCTTAATAGAATTAAGAATCTGGTTGACAGTCAATTGCGTGATGAGCAATGTGGATTCAGAAGTAGTAGGGGATGTGTGGATCAGATATTTTCACTTAGGCAGATTCTTGAGAAATGTTTATAGTGTCAGAAACCTTTGGTTGCTAGATTTGTTGATTTCAAAAAGTATTTTGATTCTGTTGATCGTCATAATTTGTGGTAGATTGCCGAGACGGCATACGAGACGTATGGTATACCAGACAAGTTAGTTAACATAATGAAAGTTCTCTCTAATAACAGAGTCGTGTGTGAGGTTTTGTAAGGTTTGTACAATTGGTTTAACATTACTTCTGGTGTTCGACAAAGGTGCATTTTGTCTCCTTTTCTCTTTAGCTTGGTTATTGATTACGTTATGCGAAATTCACCTGAAGGGAACGATTTTGGCCTTAAATGGACTGGAGATACGAAAATTTCTGATTTAGATTATGCTGATGATTTAGCCCTTTTGGCAAATGATGTTGATGAGATGAACTCTTTCATTCGAGCTGTTGATGAAACTGGTAGTAGATTAGGTTTGGTTATAAACAGAGAGAAAACTAAAGTGATGAAAATTGGTCAGGCAGGCTGTGATTCAGTTAATCTCAATGGTTGCAGTCTTGAGCAGGTGTCATAGTAATAATTTTGGGAGCTCTGTAACAGATACTGGTGATGTGCGGCATGAGATTAACAGACGAATAGGGATTGCTGCCGGGACTTTTAAGAATCTATGGAGAGTGTGGAGAAATAGGCGTATACACCTAAAGACTAAAATTAGACTGTATAATAGTTTGGTTCTTTCTATGGTTAGTTATGGTAGTGAAACTTGGACACTATGTAAACAAGATAACAGGAAACTAGATGCTTTTGATTCCAGATGCTTGCGCAGTATCTTGGGCATTAAGTGTTTCAACTTTGTAACTAATGATGAGGTTAGGCAAAGGAGTTTGCAACCTCCTTTAAGCAGCATATTGTGCAGAGAGAGACTCCGCTGGTTTGGCCATGTTGCCCTTATGGATAATTATAGATTGGCGAATAGGGTTATGAACAGTGCCTAAAGGCCTCAGAAAGAGGGGGAGACCTAGGATGCGGTGGACAGATAATGTCAAACAAGACCTTGTTAGAATTAGTGTGCAGTGGCCAGATGCAGCTCAGGATAGACTTGCTTGGAGAACTAAATTGCATGGTCTGGTTGGACCTCCGTAGCCCATGGCTGCTTGAGGATGATGATGATGATGATGATAGTATGCATACTATAAGGTAATTTTATGGTATAAGGGTGTTTTCTAAGTAAGCCCTAATAAGGTCAATCGTTACTGTAAAGCACTCCTCCAGGCTTGGGAAGTAGTTAACAGTAAAGGTTTTTTCAGCTGTATCACAGCACTATTGTGAAATTAAATTATCATACAAATAGCTGTGTTTTGAAATTATTTAACTAAGTAATTTCTACATAGTTGTTACAGTATTTGATATTATATTATCTTTTTGCCACTTTGGCATTTACTTTTAACTCATATGCAAACTTAAAACATACCCAAGTCTTCCAGAGTGACAGATGATAACATTTTGAATTGTAGACCACAGGTAATGGAGATAGTGTCCATTTTTTGTTTGTGCAACATGGATTCAATGATGACAGGTATTTTTTTACTGCAATTCGCACTGGCAAACTGTTGTAATTAGTCCTGTTATTGAGGCTTGATGAAATACTCTAGTAGATCACATCCTTCTTGCATTGGCTGGCACATACTCTGAAGTTATGTTGTTATCATCAGGTTACCAGTCCTG
The DNA here is from genome assembly GCA_038380435.1 of Ryuthela nishihirai. NCBI lineage: Eukaryota > Metazoa > Arthropoda > Arachnida > Araneae > Heptathelidae > Ryuthela > Ryuthela nishihirai. The sequence continues at coordinate 46,067,709 of JAWZYU010000005.1, forward strand.
TTTTTTACACTTTGGTCTGACTATTCCTATGTTGCACATTCTTTTACAATTCATTTAATTTGTAGCATGTTCAACTAGCATATACTAAGCCATTTCGACATTCTATTAGAATTTGTCATATAAATAAACTTATAAAACATTTAAAGAAACTCAAGGCAAAATGCTAAAAGTAAGCAGCTAAATATTTCAAGTCTCATGTGCAGCTCTTCTTCTGGCTTTGTATGTTGTTACAATTGATATATTTATAGATCTCTCCTTCTAACAGTATTAGTTGCTGTTCTGGTAGTTCTCTTTGAGCAGAAGTTTCCATGCAGCTGGTAGAGGTGTTATGTCCATATTGCATAAGTTTTCTTTTTGCGTATTATGAATGTTTTTGGCATAGTTCAGATGGTATTTTGTGGGTGTTGCAGCTAATGATGTTGCTGCTAATTCTTCTTTTTCTAACTGATTTCCTATTAATACTTGTTGTTGGATGCTGTTTTTTTTATATCCCTTTTATGTTTTGCTAGTCACTGTTCTATTGTTCTGTAGGTTTTGTCTACATAATTATTTTTTCCTTATTGTAAATTACAGTAGTGCTATGTGGGATGGAAGTAGCTAATGGTAGTGCCTGATAGGATAGACCCTGAATCCTATCAGGGTGATACCATTTTAAATAAACCTCCACTCTTAGCAAATGTTCTCATCAGAGCCACCTAGATAGTACTGGATTTGAGAGATTTCCAATGAAAGGAGGAAACTGGTAAAATTTGAGTGTTTTAATTTGGTGGCTGGGTAGTTCAGTGATCAGAGTACTTGGCATGTTACCTGAAAGCATAGGTTTGTATCCCACACGATTCAAAATATTTTTTCATCTATAGCAGTGCTTCCCAAAACAAATGGCTCACCTAGTTATTTGGAAATTTAATGTAAACTAGCCTGTATTGGTTCTGAAAACCAAGAAGCTAATAACCATATGTCTTTTAAGATTGAACATCTCTTAACTTGCACAGTGAAAACACCTCAGATGTGCTAGTTCTAAACCCAAATTATTCAACTTCAAATTGTTCATGAACATAATATTTTGTTGAGTGTAAGTCTTCAATCGTCTAAAATTTCAAGTAGAATATGTAGCCAGCTACAGTTTCTGTAATTATCACTATTCAGGAAATTATATAATTATGCTTCTACTAACAGTGGTAAAATTTTTACTATTAGGTAAAGCAGATTCTGTCTTAATAATTCAGAAACCAAGTGATGAGTTTATTTCATTATAATCATATGGGCTCATTGGAAAGCTTAAACCAATTAATTTTTCAAAAAAAAAAACATTTTTCCAAACAGCAGACTGGTAAATGGGTAGATAGGTCTGTTAATGGTAGATAAGTAGTCATTGGAAGGAGAGCTATGCACCAATCCCCTGTGAGGATGCATAGAATCGGCCAGGCCTAGCACCTAATGTCCGACCCCGCCTTCTTGTGGTACAGACCGTTAGTACCTTTCAAAAGAGATACTCTCTTGTGGAAGTGAACGGAAGGGGAGGGCTGCCAGATTAGTGTGGCCTACTGATCTGGACAACTATGGCTACTTTTCTTTTTTTTCTACCCTGCTGAGGAGTGGTCAACCACACAGGGTCCTGGTGCCGACCATATAAACCCACTGGACTGGACAGATATATGTCTCTGAGCTTGATTATGGATCCTGATTTTGCTGCACTGGTGGGCTTCTGTGGAGGGATAATCTTCCGCTGTGTTTTCTGTTTGTTTGTGGGTTGACAGCCCCAAGTGAATAGATTCACAGGATATGTTTATCAGCTGGTGGATAATCCTGAGCAGAGGTCATCGCAGGCACCTGAACTCTTTGCTTATATTGGCATCGTCAAATTCTACATTGGAGGAAGTCTTCCAGTGTAGATGGCTTCAGCCTTTACTGGTGGGGGAACAGGTCTTTGCCCCATGTCTGCGATTAGGGGGCTGTTTGATATTGTCGGCATTCCCTCTCTCAATAAACGTAGTTCCTTTAAACATCCCACTAATCATTTTCTCTCCACAGGTAGTTGGAATGTGAGGACTCTGCACAGAGCTTTTTCTCTTGATGTCCTCACACAAGAATTCCACCATTATAATTTAGATATTCTCGGCTTGTAAGAGACCAGATGGACAGATAAAGGTCAGATTCTTAAAAATAATCTCAAATTTCTCTTTTCAGGGAGAGATGACAATAAGCATCACCAAGGCATGGGTCTGCTTCTCAGCAGACACGATAGTGATGCTCTTCTAGGATATGAGTGCATTAATGAAAGGTTTCTTACAGCAAAATTTCAGACAAGCGTTAGACTTGAATGTTATCTGCTGTTATGCCCCACTGAGGATGCTGATGAGGATGAGAAGGATAGGTTTTATGGACAACTTCAGGATATTTTGAATTCTGTCAAGAAAGGAGATATTACCCTTGTTCTTGGTGACTTCAATGCCAAAGTTGGTACTGACTCTGACCTTTGGGGAGGAGTAATAGGTACTTTTGGTATTGGTAGTTTCAATGGCAATGGGCAACGTCTCCTACAGGTAAGTGAACTAAATGGTTCCAAAATAACTAATACTTATTACAAACACCGCGATAAGTACACATGGGTTTCACCCGATGGGCTGCATAGGAATATGATAGATCATATATTAATTAACAGCAAATGGGCTAGTTCTGTTAGGAATACCAGGTCATATAGGGGAGCTGAAATTGGATCTGATCATTATCTTGTTAAAAGTGTCTTGCAACTTAAACTTAAAAAGTGTTGTGCTAGGGTTAAAAAATTTACCTTTAATACTGAAGCTCTGAAAGACCCAGCTATAGCTAAAGCTTATCATGATAGGTTACTTAGTCATTATGACAGTCATGGTTTGCTTACCACTGAAGTTGAAGAAGAATGGGACCATTTTAAACAGGCTTTTTTGGAAACTAACAGTACTCTTTTAGGAAAAAAGGAGCAGAGGAGGCAGAATTATTTAAGTGATAAGGCACTTGAGCTTATTTCAGAAAGAAGGAACTTCAGTAATGTCCTTAATCAGTACCTTACTAGTCCTAATAAAAAGGATTACAGAGAGCTTAATAAATGTGTAAAGGATCAACTAGCTACTGATAAGAATCTTTGGCTTGATGGCTTGGCTGACAAAGCTGAGGAAGCAATTAGGCAGCACAACAGCAGAGAGCTGTACCAGATAGTTAATGTTTTGTGTGGTAGAAAACGGACAGGTATACAGGGATTGAAGGATAAACAAGGTAAGGTTATACAAGGTGAGGATTCTGGGCTAGGTGGGCTGAGCATTTCAGTGATATTCTAAACAATGCAGTCAGTTCTATTCCCATTGTTTGCAATGATGATAGATGCATTGGTGGCTTTAAAGTTGGCCCTATAACACAATCCGAAGTTATTTTTGCTGTTTCTAAACTTAAACTTCATAAATCCCCAGGGGTAGATGAAATTACTACAGAAATGCTTAGAGTTGGGAATGTTTCGGTTACCACTTGGATGACTGAAATTCTGAATATCTTTTATGTTAAAGGCATGGTTCCTAAGGATTTTACCAGAGCTGTTGTTATCCCTATTTTCAAAAAAGTGATCACAGTTCTTGTGATAACTATAGGGGTATCAGCCTTCTCTCTGTTCCAGGTAAAGTTCTTTCCATGATTGTGCTTAATAGAATTAAGAATCTGGTTGACAGTCAATTGCGTGATGAGCAATGTGGATTCAGAAGTGGTAGGGGATGTGTGGATCAGATATTTTCACTTACGCAGATTCTTGAGAAATGTTTAGAGTTTCAGAAACCTTTGGTTGCTAGCTTTGTTGATTTCAAAAAGGCTTTTGACTCTGTTGATTGTCATAATTTGTGGTTGATTGTGAGATCATATGGTATATCAGACAAATTAGTTTACATAATGAAAGCTCTCTATAATAACACTGAGTCGTGTGTGAAAGTTGGTAAGGCTTGTAGCAATTGGTTTAGCATTACTTCTGGTGTTCGACAAGGGTGCATTTTGTCTCCTTTTCTCTTTAGTTTGGTTATTGATTACGTTATGCAAAATTCATTGCAAGTGAAAAATTTTGGCCTTAAATGGACTGGAGATACGAAAATTTCTGATTTAGATTATGCTGATGATTTAGCCATTTTGGCAAATGATGTTGATGAGATGAACTATTTCATTCGAGCTGTTGATGAAACTGGTAGTAGAGTAGGTTTGGTTATAAACAGAGAAAACTAAAGTGATGAAAATTGGTCAGGCAGGCTGTGATTCAGTTAATCTGAATGGTTGCACACTTGAGCAGGTGTCACAGTTTAATTATCTTGGGAGCTACGTAGCAGATACTGGTGATGTGCGGCATGAAATTAACAGACAAATAGGGATTGCTGCCGGGACTTTTAAGAATCTATGGAGAGTGTGGAGAAATAGGCGTATACACCTAAAGACTAAAATTAGACTGTATAGTAGTTTGGTTCTTTCTAGGGTTAGTTATGGCAGTGAAACTTGAACACTTTGTAAACAAGATAACAGGAAACTTGATGCTTTTGATTCCAGATGCTTATGCAGTATCTTGGGTATTCGGTGGTTCAACTTTGTAACTAATGATGAGGTTAGGCAAAGGAGTTTGCAACCTCCTTTAAGCAGTATATTGTGCAGAGAGAGACTCCGCTGGTTTTTCCATGTTGCCCGTATGGATTATTATAGATTGGCGAATAGGGTTATGAACAGTGTGCCTAGAAGCCTCAGAAGGAATGGGAGACCTAGGTTGCAGTGGGCAGACAATATCAAATGGACCTTGTTAGAATTGGTGTGCAGTGGCTGGATGTAGCAGATGTAGCTCAGGACAGACTTGCTTGGAGAACTAAATTGCATGGTCTGGTTGGACCTCCATAGTCCATGGCTGCTTTTGGAGGATGCTGATGATGCAAGTAACTTCTGAATAAATTTTCCATCAGAAATATCTAACAATTTTATCAATCAATCTTTCAAATAAAAATACTCTAAAATTATGAAAATACAATATTCAAAAGTATATATAAATTTGCTGCAACAAGTGAAAATTGGAATGCAAATGTATATTGACATGTAGAATAAAAGAAGTTAATGGTTGCTGTGCAAAGTAGTGAAGTCAATACACTTACATTATATAGTGCAGCCAGGCTGCAGTCTCTGTTTTCATGAACACAATCCATAACTTCTGCTTTGGAGGAGGTGTCAGACATTTATTAAGCTTGATGAAGTGCATTATGCTGATATTTTCAAAGGATATTGGCATTCAAGTATTTGTTTGCTGAGCATGGTCATGGTTTAATGGTCACAAATGAAGCTGCAAAATTAATTTCATTTGTGCACAAAGATCACAGCATCAGCAGTGAGGAAAATCGTAAAACACTTTGTGCACACAGGAAGCATGAGCAATCTGCCAAAATCAGGCCACCTCTTTCAACAACAGGGGAGTTTGTATGATCAAATGGATTGTATCCATAGTTGTAAATCCAAAGAAGTCAATTTGGAAACTTTTGCAGGAATGTAACATTAGCCAAATGTTATTGTACTGTATTTTGAAGAAACACAGGTTTCATCCATACAAACTGATTTGTCCAGGAACTTCATCCAGATGAATATGATTGCAGAATGTAGTTCTGGGAGTGGGCACTGGCCAACAGAACATTGGACACCAGATCTTTCTGCTGAGCCAGTTTTTCACCTGTGATGATATGGAAACTCGCATCTTCAGGTATTGATCTGACGAGGGCTACTGTGGAACCAGGACATCCCTTTCAATGCCTTCAACTTTGAAGGTATAAAGTCAGACTGGTATCTCACTGTGGCAATTATTTTCATCATATATGACTGACTTCTGAGGTCCCAAGGTCATCAGGTGGCTTCTAACTTGCGTAACAACAATCTTCAATTTAGACTCTCTTCTGATGTCTGAAGTCCTAAGGTTATTGGGAGACTCCCATCTTGAATCCATATATAACAACTGATACAGCCGTTCCACAAAGTGTAAGCCATAAACCTCTACATTTTTGACTAGTTCCTATAACAGCAACACTTAACTCATACCAAACTCTCCTCGACCTTTATTATGATGAATAGTAAGCATGTAAGTTGTCAACAGAGGTTACGTAATGGCATGAATGGTATTCATGCAGTTTTTCTCTTTGCAGTACAGGGAAGGTTTTCATGCCTGACTATGTACTGGCAGCTCTTCACCAGCCATTGTTCTGCTGTGACATCATCATAGCAGATGAGATTTCACTGCAGAGTTACATACCGTAAGTGTTGCATTGAACCACATAGGGGCTAAGCGTCATCATCGGTGTGTGGTTTTACACCGATTTGCTTAGCTCTCTGCTTGGTGATGCCCTATCCTCACTCTGCTTTTTCCAAGATCCACCAGCAGCTACATCATCTGACTGTCACTTCAACCATCTTCTGTTGGGTACCTAGACATGATGGTATCAGGAGCAATGACTTGGCAGATTCTGCTGCCAGGCCAGCTGTCCACCTGTGTGGCTCCCCATTGTCAGTTTCATACTTGGACTTTTGACAGTGTTTCTCCATCAAATTTTGAGCACAGTGATAAAGATCTTGGTCAGGACAAATTGATAGCAAGCTCTTCAAGACTAAGCCTGTTGTCAGACTTTGGCAGTCATCTCTTCACATGAATCACAAGGAAGTTGTAATTTCTCTGCATAGCTCATGGTTTTATTACACATTATTCTATGGGTGGAGAGTGAACCTATGTGCAAGTTTTTGTGACCCCATTTTAACTGCCAAATATATTTTGATTTAATGTCCAGCTTGTAATTGTAAATGTTGAGTGCATTTTAGCTCTCTTCGTTTTTGTCTGTGCCTCTTACACCTTGGACGCCTTTTATCTGATAACTCGTTTTTATTACCTATCATTGATTTTTTTTAATTTTTTTTTGTTTTTGTATTTAATGTTCTATTTTTGTTATGAAATTAGACTTGCTCTTCTATGAGTCCTACCCCTATTTTTTTGTTTTTTCTACTTTTTTTAATGTGACAAATATCTGCATAAGGGGAGGGGGTATATTTTTATATTATTTTTATACTGTTTTTAATCTATTACTTATTGCTTCTGCCATTTTATTTGAACTCTCAGTGTAGGGTTGCATAACTGTTATATCTTTACACTTGTACTTTACAGCTTGTATGGTGCACCATGACCTTAGTTACCTTTGTACCATAAGATCCCAATAGTGGGCAAATGCAGTGGCTGTAGCTTATAACAGACATGTTTGGAACATAGTCTGGAAAGCATAGTTTTGTTGAACTTTTGTAGCTCATGGCAGCCTGAGGGTTTTATTGATTTGTTTTACATGCAATCAGCACTTTTTTTGTACATAATGGCCTAGATGACCAAGCCACAAGGGGCTTCAAAGGCTCGAGGATGGTTGGGAAAAGGGAACCAACAACTGTTGGGATACATATGGTAGCCTTCCTGTCAAGGCCATCCAGTATGTTCTCTAGCATTCACTGAGTATGGCTCTCTCCTGAGCACATTGCCATGGCTAAAAACATCCCATTCAATAGATTAGAACCTTTTCTAGTCCATCAGAGTTCCCTTTCTCATGAGGACAGAGGGGAAGGTAGTGGAGAAAATTCTCAGTGCAAACGTAGCTGGCTAGGAAGGAAGAAGGATTTGATAAATCAATTGTGCTTGTAATATTTAGAATCAATAGTAGAGGCATGTAATTACTTGTTAGCATAGAATTCAAGAAATAATTTTTACTGAAAAAATTTATTACACATGAGTGGGACTCGAACACACTCATAGTATACTTATCTGTTCCATGTACTCATCTCTTGAGTGGATGGAATGTACTCATCTCTGAAGTGAATGGAATGTACTCATCTCTGGAGTGAATGGAATGTGCTCAGGAGACATATTTTGCAGTGAATGGTTTGAGTCCCAACAAAAAATATTTCTTGAATTGATAGTTATTGTTAGTTTTGTTATGTTTGTAAAGGAGAATGTAATAATTTTTTATTACTTATATATTAATGTTAATACTTATAATATAATTACTTATATATAATTACTTATATATTTATAGTTAATGTTTTGTGTGGTAGAAAACGGACAGGCATACAAGGATTGAAGGATAAACAAGGTAAGGTTATAGAAGGGGAGGATTCTGTCATGGCTAGGTGGGCTGAGCATTTCAGTGATGTTCTAAACAATGTAGTTAGTTCTACTCACATTTTTTGCAATGATGATAGATGCATTGGTGGCTTTAATGTTGGCCGTATAACACAATCTGAAGTTATTTTGGCTGTTTCTAAACTTAAAGTACATAAATCCCCAGGGGTAGTTGAAATTACTACGGAAATGCTTAGAGCTGGGAATGTTTCGGTTACCACTTGGATGACTGAAATTCTGAATATCTTTTATGATAAAGGCATGGTTCCTAAGGATTTTACCAGAGCTATTGTTATCCCTATTTTCAAAAAAGGTGATTGCAGTTCTTGTGATAACTATAGGGGTATCAGCCTACTCTCTGTTCCAGGTAAAGTTCTTTCCATGATTGTGCTTAATAGAATTAAGAATCTGGTTGACAGTCAATTGCGTGATGAGCAATGTGGATTCAGAAGTGGTAGGGGATGTGTGGATCAGATATTTTCACTTAGGCAGATTCTTGAGAAATGTTTAGAGTTTCAGAAACCTTTGGTTGCTAGCTTTGTTGATTTCAAAAAAACTTTCGACTCTATTGATCGTCATAATTTGTGGTTGATTGTGAGATCATATGGTATACCAGACAAGTTAGTTAACATAATGAAAGCTCTCTATAATAACACTGAGTCGTGTGTGAGAGTTGGTAAGGCTTGTAGCAATTGGTTTAGCATTACTTCTGGTGTTCGACAAGGGTGCATTTTGTCTCCTTTTCTCTTTAACTTGGTTATTGATTATGTTATGCGAAATTCACTTCAAGGGAAAGATTTTGGCCTTAAATGGGCTGGAGATACGAAAATTTCTGATTTAGATTATGCTGATGATTTAGCCCTTTTGGCAAATGATGTTGATGAGATGAACTCTTTCATTCGAGCTGTTGATGAGACTGGTAGTAGAGTAGGTTTGGTTATAAACAGAGAGAAAACTAAAGTGATGAAAATTGGTCAGGCAGGCTGTGATTCAGTTAATCTGAATGGTTGCAGTCTTGAGCAGGTGTCACAGTTTAATTATCTTGGGAGCTATGTAACAGATAATGGTGATGTGCGGCATGAGATTAACAGACGAATAGGGATTGCTGCCGGGACTTTTAAGAACCTATGGAGAGTGTGGAGAAATAGGCGTATACACCTAAAGACTAAAATTAGACTGCATAATAGTTTGGTTCTTTCTAGGGTTAGTTATGGTAGTGAAACTTGGACACTTTGTAAACAAGATAACAGGAAACTAGATGCTTTTGATTCCAGATGCTTATGCAGTATCTTGGGCATTAGGTGGTTCAACTTTGTAACTAATGATGAGATTAGGCAAAGGAGGTTGCAACCTCCTTTAAGCGGCATATTGTGCAGAGAGAGACTCCGTTGGTTTGGCCATGTTGCCCGTATGAATAATTATAGATCGGCAAATAGGGTTATGAACAGTGTGCCTAAAGGCCTCAGAAGGAGGGGGAGACCTAGGATGCGGTGGGCAGACAATGTCAAACAGGACCTTGTTAGAATTGGTGTGCAGTGGCCAGATGCAGTAGATGTAGGTCAGGATAGATTTGCTTGGAGAACTAAATTGCACGGTCTGGTTGTACCTCCGTAGCCCATGGCTGCTTGAAGATGATGATATATGATGATGATGATGATGATATATTAATTGCAGCAATAATATTAACTTAAGTGAGATAGTTCCTGTTGAAAAGCGAATAAAAATTGTCTCAGAATAAAAATAATGAACTTTTGGAATTTTTTTTGTCTGTTTTGTTTGATATAGTTCAATATACACAGGTATGCACAAGACAGTTATTTATCTATAAAGAGATCCTAGAATGTAATAATAGAAGTAATGATATTAAAATATGTCATTAAATCATACTCCCCCCCCCCATTCCATCAGAAATAAAATTAACATGGGATACACAAAAAATTTGCTGCTGACATACATAGCTATAGTAGTAGCACAAAGGTGCCAATTCTATTTATTTCATTTTTGAGGAAACAACCAAAGTTTTCCATTAGCTATAAAGAATAAATTTCACATATTCATGCTTTATTATGTAAATAGAAGTCTTTTTTTTTTGCTGTTTTCTTTTCTCTTTAGTAACTTTTTAAAATTTATATATATTTTTTTTGTTTTAGCTGGGCTAGACATCCACGCACACTTCATCTTTTACTGATACCAACACTCCCAACAGATGCTGTAATGCAGACCACTGGTGAACAAGGAGATGACTATGTTGAAAGTCTCATTCGTCATCCACTTTCTGTAAATCAGCTGGTTTCTTTGCCATCTGATTATAGTGAACTCATTAACAGTGTGTCTTTATTCACATGTCCTAATTCTGATGGAGATGATAGCCGAAATCCAACTATGTGCCTTGTGTGTGGGGTTGTCCTGTGTTCACAAAGCTATTGCTGCCAGACTGAACTAGAAGGTACAATGGTTGGAGCTTGTACTCAACATGCACATTTCTGTGGAGCTGGTATAGGCATATTTTTAAGGATTCGAGATTGTAAAATCCTTTTGCTAGCAGGCAAAAGTAAAGGTAAATAGACCATGAATTTAGTTTTTGAAATTTATGTTTTAAGATTTAATTAAGTTGAGATATCTGAAATTGTGATTTACATGAAACTTAGGAAACCGAAGCTGATTCATGAAATTTACACTAATAATACCTTTATTATGTTTATCTTTATATGAAATAGGATCCGATCCAGGAGGATCTGAGCAACAACCATGGAAGCCACTGTTGGACTCCATGGTTCCCAGATTTATCCCCTCTAGATTTTTATTCCTGTGGTTCTATGTGAAAGATATCGTGTTGCTTCTGAATTTGTGCAAAATTGGATCTCAGATGTCATTTTGGTATCACACCAAATATGATTCATTGAACATGGATTGAGATTGATTATTGATTGAAGGTTATCCATACAATGAATTATGTGGATGCTATGTAAAAAAATCATCTTTTGTGTTTGTTTAACAGCAGTCAGTATAAAGATGTGCATTGCTTCATGAGTTATTACTGTTTAATTTTGTGTACACTCTGCATATCCTTTGCCTTGCATGTGACTTAAATTTATACTGATTTAACTAATAATGACTATCACAAAGTGAAAGGAATGATAGGGCTGCTTGTAAACTTAACAGATTTTACACAAATATTGTTAACAAGTTATTGTTACAGTTAACATAATGATTTCTTGTTTTATATGAGTATCAAATGTTCAATAAACAGTACTTGGTACTGAAAAAGATGTATTTTCAACATCTGATTTGGGATACACATGCATATGAATTTAGAACTTATGCTTGAATTTGATAAGTTGTAGCTAATACATTTTATGGTATCAGTTATATATTGCTTATTGTATTGGATGCTCTGCAGCATGGCCTAACCAAACATCTCCCTACACAAGATGTTTATCAGTGGCAATAATGACTTACTCATCTCATTCCAATACAGCAGTGGGGTGACTCAGTCAGTAGCATGCTAGGCTTGTAATCTGCAGTTCCCAGGTTCGAGTCCTAGCTGGTTCAGTGTTGAGATTTATCTCCACAAAAACTCCCCACCCTGTTCACAGTCAGTGGGGGACACAAATGAGCTTGGAAAGGCTTCCATCCGTCGGATAAGACGTTAAGCCGTGGTTCCATGTGCGAGAGAGCCACCCTGTGCACGTTAAAGAACACACTGGATAGCTTTGACGGGAGGCTACCATCTATCTCCCAACAGCTGTTCCAGTGGGTCCCTTCCCCCAACCTTCTCTGAGCCTTTGTGGTCCTTATGACCTGGCCATTTAGCCCATTGTGTGCAAAAAAAGTGTCACTCAGAGGTAAAACAACCCAGCCAACCCTATCCATCTCAGTACTATTCACATCAAACCACCTGATATCCAAGATGGTTTTGTAAACATTGGAAACACAAAATTTTCTGGCTTCCAAAATATCCAATTTCATCACCACATCAACTTTAGAAGAGTTTAGAATATTATAATTATCAAGGATGTTATTAATTTCATATCTTTAATTTTTAAGTGTTTCCCACAGTTGTTGAGTTTTTTAGAATAGTTGATTTAATAAGTATATAATATATATAATTTTTTTCAGCTTATTATTTCATGAGTTCCATGTCTACAGGACACATCCTGAGTATATAATATATATAATCAAGGACACATCCTGTGATTCTTTACAACTGAATAATAAGATATGGTTTTACCCATGGCCATGTAAAAGTATTGCAAAGCTCCTTTTGGTACCCTCCATCCGAATTTTTAGATTTTTTTTTAGAACAAAAGAATGAAGCATGACCAACCTGATAAGTTTTCATTATTTTAGTTTTCTTTGCAACAAGCTCTCTCATTTAATAGCCTTATCAATAGTATTCCTGAATAATATCATTTTGAAGAGGCAAATTATCAGTAAAGTCAAATATTTTCTAATCTTTTAACCATTAAAAATTCCAGTTTGCCCATTCTAGAGCTTTTTTCTTCTAACTTATTTGATCACCAAAAGGAACAAAAAACGTGACTAGTTGCAGCTTGTCTACCTCTGGTTACACATTTAAACCAATTAATGTAGACTCTACAACCCTCAAATATGCTTGAATGTTATTTTATAGAGACATATTATGTTAATTGAATTCTGGTATTCTATAAGACCTTATGATCAGCTAAAAATTTTGCTTATCATCCAAGTCAAAAGCTTTTTTGAAATCTGCAAAATTAGTAATAAGGTTTTTGAAACAAAATATTTCTCAAGAATTTGTTGGAGTGCAATAATTTGGCTCATACAAAACTTAACATTTCTCTAACCACACTGTTTATCTTGAAACAGTTTTTTTTTTTTCATTCTGCTAAATGTTTAATTTTATTAATCAAAATGGTACAAAACTTGACTAGGAGCAAAAAAAAAAAATCGATTGATCAATCTGTGATTATCACAAGAACCACAAGCACCTTTTTTGAAAATAGAAACAATTATACCTCTAGTAATGTTGTTCAGAACATAGATAATATTCAACTTTCAGTCAACCATGAGGCAGAAAAGAGTGAGGAAAAGGAGACAGATGGAAAGACCACTGTCCTTTAGATGGCATTCTAAGCCATGGCTCTATGTACAAAAGAGATATATCTTGTGCACATTAAATAACACTTTGTATGCTCTTGGCAGAAGACTTCCATCTGTCCTTGGATCCTCTTCCCCAATGGTGTGCAGGGTGGTGTAGTCAGTAGGGCAGCAAGCTTGTAATCTGAAGTTCTCTGGTTTGAGCCCCAAATGTGGCAATGTCAAGATTTATCTCTGCTAACTCCTATTCTGCCCTTGGTGAGAAAGGGGGACACTTGATGGGCTTGGAAAAGCCACCATCTGTCAGATGAGACATTAAGTCATGGCCCCATGTTCAGTAGAGTCATACCTTATGCATGTTAAAGAACATACTGGATGGCCTTGATGGGAGGCTTGACATCTTTGTCCTTACAGCTGTCCAGTGTTGTGTCCCCTTCCCCCAAGCTTCTCTGAGCCTTTGTATTCCTTGTGACCTGACTATTTAGCACATTGTGTGTGCAGAAGTGCAGCTTAGAGGCAAAACAGCTAAACCATCTTTTATGAATGAAAGATTCTCTGGCAGTTGGATGAGATTGCCTGATCTGATACCTCATGACTTTTTTTCTGTGAGATTTTGCAAAAGTTCTTATGTAAGAATCCCTATTGCCTATTAAGGAGTGGCTATGAATCAAAGGCTTTGAACTCAAGCAACACAGCAGACTGCTAATTGGTAGACAGCAAATTCTATAAAAAGTAGGAAGAATTTTTTTTTGTTGGTTTTATGCATAACCAGGAAGTGCAACACCAGGAAGAATTCATCAGATTTTACCGAAATATGCAAGATGGGTAGCCCATGTGAGAACATGTAAACGATTCAAAGCGCAGCACATATGCGCATCATGTGTGACAGTAACACACCCTGGAAGTAGTATAAAGGGAGATTACAAAGAGCCAGTGTAAAGCACTGGAATTTTGTTTGCTCAAAGTTGCACTTAAGGATCAAGTATGGCCGTCGAAGAACACGGCATCTGTACGACCAGATTTCTGACTTTGATCGAGAGAGAATTGTGAGATTACAGGAAGGCAGATTATCATACTGAGACATTGGTGCTCGTTTGGATGGAATGCTGCCACAGTGATGAGAATATGGCATTAGTGGGTAGAGGAGGAACAAGCTCACCAACATGAGGGATATCAATGGCCCTGTCACACAAATGAACAAGAGGGCAGACATCTCATGCACATTACTATGAATGATCATAAGCCACATCAAACACCTTAGCTCAACAGTTAGGGTGTGTTGCACATCAACTAGTGTCCACACCTATGGTTCGACATCATCTGCAGCATCGGGGCATCTTTGCTAGATGGCCATTGCTTCGATTACCATTGACTCTACAATATAGGTGTATGCGATTGCGATGGTGCCAAAAACATTACACATGGATGGGCGAATGGCATCGCATCGTCTTTTCAGCCGAATCCCACTTCAGTATACAGCACCATGATGGATGATTCTGTATCTGGCGGTACATGCAGCGATAGTGTCAGTGAGACATGCATGATGCAGCACCATACAAGTCCGGCCCCTGGTGTTATGGGGTGCCATTGGACTCCACTCATGCACGCGCCTCGTATGCATTACTGGTACTTTGAACAGCCAGCCTTACATCACTGAGGTGTTGGAGCCTGTGGTCATGCCTTAACTTCATAGGCTCTCTGGTACCAACAGGACAATACTCGACCATATGTGGGTCGGGGGTGGCTCAGTCGGTAGCGCGCCAGGCTCGTAATCTGTAGTTCCCAGGTTCGAGTCCTAGCTGGGTCAGCGTTGAGATTTATCTCTGCAAAATTCCCCTGCCCACGGTCAGTAGGGGACACGATGGGCTTGGAAAGGCCGTCGTCCGTCTGATGGGACATTAAGCCGTGGCCCCATGTGAGGGAGAGGCATACCCTGTGCACGTTAAAGAACACGCTGGATGGCCTTGACGGGGGGCTACCAACTGTCTCCCAACAGCTGTTCCAGTGGGTCCCCTCCCCCAACCTTCTCTGAGCCATCGGGGTCCATGTGACCTGGCCATTTAGCCCATGGTGTGCAAAAAAGTGCCGCTCAGAGGTAAAACAACCCAACCCGACCATATGTGGTATGTATCGTCAACAATTCTTGGATAGCCACCATGTGACACTTCTGCCTTGGCCTGCACAATCACCGGGTCTGTCCCCAATTGAACATGTTTGGTCCATGATCTCACGATGACAAGCCAACAGACACCAGCAGCTGCTACAACAGATGAACTTTGACTATGTATCGAAACTGCATGGACTGACATTCCCCAAACACACATCCAACATCTCATCCTCTCAATTCCAGACCGTGTAGCAGTGGTTATTGCTGCTCATGGTGGCTACACAAGATACTGATTTCTTTGTATTCCACAAGTCTGAGTTGTATTTGTAATCATTTGATCCTTGTAACATAAGCTATGTATTCACTAAATATGGCTTTGATATCTCTTATCTTTTCTGGTGTTGCTCTTTTAATGGCCAGCAGTATATTATGGTACGTATAGGACACACATTGAAATATCTAAGTCTGCATTAAACACTTTCAATTTTTTGCTATGATTTACACATTGTGCTCTTCAATTACATAATTTGTAATAGCACTGTGAATTTTTGAAATTAACAGTATGAATCATAACAAGTAATCCTATATTAACATTTAATGCCCATAATGGCCCAAAACGGCCGAAAGTTTGAAATGGACTCATCCAAATAGTGCTATTCTTTTGTCTTTAATACCTTCTACCCTTTTCTGAAATTTCCTGGATGTTAAAGGGTAAAAAAAAAACCCAGCTATTTAACTATCTGTTAGTAATGTTAATAGTATTTAATCAACAAGTGTATATAGACTGAATTGTTTTTAAGCAAACTATTCTACAGACATTAGTTTCATTAAGTAGTGCTTCTAATTCTGCAAGTAATAAAGAGGGAAGTAATGCTTAATTTTAAGTTATATATATATTACATATATTTATTCTGATTTAGGAAGTAGCTTTTCTTTGGTTCAAGGAAAAATATTAATATACATTTTTATTTCTGTGTTTCCCCTTTTTGTTTCTGACAGGGTGTTTCATGGCTCCTCCTTATGTTGATGATTATGGGGAAACTGATCAAGGTCTGTGTCGTGGCAATCCATTGCATCTGTGTCAAGAAAAATATCAAGAGCTCCATCAATTATGGTTAGGGCATGGTATCCCAGAACAAGTATCACATGTTATGGAGCAGTCTACAAGTCTACCAAACTGGCAACTTTTGTAACTGTTAAATGTTTTAGGTTCCTTTTTAACAGAACAGAAATTACTTTTCTGTGTGTAAAGTCTTAACTTATGTAAAATGGAGAAATAACCACAGTTTCAAACATGTAAAGTTTATAATATGTAGTACAGGTGTGTGTCTCACTGTTTTAATTCACAGATAATAGTAATTAAGATTTATTGCTGTTTAATATTATTTTTTTTATGTAAAGGAAATGGGATGGGAAGACATTATTTTGATTTAATATGAATCAGCCTGTTCAAACAGTTGATGGTAGAAAAGGGAGAAACTAAGTTTTAGTTGATTTGAACAGACCTAATTCATATAATTATGTGAGTTATCAGTTATGATTGCCCAGTTAAATATACAAAGTATATAATTGCAAAACCAGGAATATTTTTGTCTCTAAACCAAATGCATTAATAATAAGTTATATGCATGACTAGTCGTTTATCTTTTTTTGCATGTGTGTTTTAACTGCTAGATGTAATAATGCAAGTGTCTAATAGCATTGCAAATAAATGTTTAGAAGCATTTTAAACTAATTTTTAAGTTTTTTTTAGGAAGAAAGTAGGATTATTTTTACTGTCAATAAATATATAAAAAAGTTGCCATTAAATGCTGATGTATAATACATAATGTAGATCAATAATCATATTGATATATGAGCTATAACATAGAGTCAATAAAGAGAAAGCATAGTCTTACAGTTCATATATGTAGAGCTCTAATGGATAAATAGTAACTTCTTTCTGAAATTTTCCAAATTTCACATCAAAAGTTGATTAAAAGATAGTTAAGTCACAGTGCTGATTTGAAATTATTAAAATTTTCTCTATAATACTGTAATTGTTGGAAAAGCTGAGACAATTAGATGGAAATAGTAATGCTCCAAAGATGTTAACTTTAAGTTGGACCTTTTGTCTGACCCAAATTTATTCAATTTCTGGATAGCTCTATCGGGCGCCAGGCAATAATAACTTGCCAAATAAAGTTGAAATAGGGTTTGTTAATGTATTTGTCAAGCATTACTTATTGAGTAAGAATTCAAAAATGGATTATCAAGTTTAAATCTAATTAAAAAAAATCAATTTACATTGTTCAAGAAAAATATAGCAAAAATTAAAAAGTTTCTAAAACAAACAAAGTTTATTTCCAAAAAATCTCAACTCACCAAACTCAATGGTAGAATACATTAGCAACTCGCATCTATCTAAATCTCGACTACATCTTGGACAAAAACTCTGTCTACAGTGATTCACAATAACTCTGCTACTACATCTCCATTATTCAACTCCTTACTCTTTCTACTAACTCTGTGACCCAGCGTCACATAGTTATAACAAGCGACGTACAAAGCCGGCATGTGTCTATTGCATGCCGGGAAAGACATTTGCATAAACTGATGGTCGCACAAGCTATGATGCAAGAGGGGTCGTGTCCTGCATGCGCTCTTTAGCGGTTGACAATCAGAAGGTCAGAGTGCGCATTATAGTTCGGAACAAGAATTGAGATAGTCCAAAAAAAAAAATGCAATAATCCCCAAAATGATAAATATAATGTAAATAAAGTAAAACTGGTTAAGGAAAAGTAAAAGTGAATGGGTGGACCATCACAACACTATCTAGGGATTTACCTTGTAGTGATATCTGATACTTGTAGTAGTGTTTTTTCTTGTGGCGATATCCAGTGGGTAGATGAGTCTATTGTCCTGTGATGGGTAGTTCAGTCCAGATATAAGTTCACATATGTTCATGTTTTTTTTTTTGTTGTTCCTTGGGGAATGCTGGCAGTAGTTTGATCTCCATTTGGTGCACACTTTTATTAATGCATTTTTAGATTTCCAGTTTATATCCCAACATTTCTGGAAGTGTGAATACTGTATTTCAGTACATAATCACTGAGCATTCTGCATTCTTTCCAATGCATCGTCAGGCAAAATTCGGAGTTGCATTGGAGCAACAATGCAAAACGTGTAGCAATTATGTTTTGAAATATAGTATTCACACTTCCAGAAAAGTTGAGAAACACTAATAAATCTCATTATTTATCATCAGTTGAGACATAAACTGGAAATCTAAAAATACATTAATTAATGTGTGCACCAAATTGAGGTCAAACTACTGCCAGCATTCCCGCAAGGAACAACAACAACAAAAAAAAAAATCAAGAACATATGTGAAGTTATATAGGACAATAAACTGATCTACAAGAAAATCACCACAAGAAAAAAACAAACAAGGTAAATTCCTAGATAGTATTTCCATCTAATTGTCTCAGCTTTTCCAACAATTACAGTGATATAGAGAAAATTTTAATGTCTTGATGTAAGTGCTCAAAATTGTTGAAAAATTTGTTAACACAAAATAGAAAACATGCACATATCATGAAATCTAGATTTCAAATATACTATATATTCTTCATCAGCAATATGGTAGTTGAAAATTAAAAAGAAAAAAATTCAGTTTAATATTTTCAACTAACCACAATATTGCTGATGAAGAATATAAAGTAAATTCGAAATCTAGACTCTATGATGTATGTGTCTTTTTATTTTGAGTTAACATCTTTTCCAACTACTTTGTACAAGTATATCCTCAGTCCTCAAGGTTCTCACTTGAGTATTTGCTACTACCACCAAGATCTGCACCAGCGGCGGCTCCAGGCGGGCTCACGCCCGGCACCTTCAACGCTCGCCGCTGCGACCCTCCTACTCACCGTGGCATAAGTCTCTACAGACTCTGCCGCGGCGGCCGGGTATGGGCTCGACGCTGGAGCGCCATCCATTTTCAGGGCTAGTTGCTTCGGCAGGTGAGTTGTTACACACTCCTTAGCGGATTCCGACTTCCATGGCCACCGTCCTGCTGTCTATAGCAACCAACATCTTTCATGGGGTCTCAAAACAGTTTTTGATGAGAAATTTAGCAAATTCCAAAAAGGAGTTAATGTTTATCCATTAATATTCTACATATATGAACTGTAAATGCCTTCCAACATATTATGGAATTAAATTGCAACTTTGCCATAATTTTCTCTTTATTGACTCTGTGTTATACTTCGCATATCAACATGATAATTGATGTACATTATGTGTGTTAAATGGTGTTTTTTTTTTATCTATTTATTGTACATACACTGAGAGTTGTTTAATTTTATATTTTTGCTGTCAATACAAGCAGTTATTTGAAGTTATTTCCTGCAATATACAAACAATATACAATGACAATGCTCATGCAACCATCTATTTGACTACTGTTGGTTTTTTGTTGGAGAGCATAAGAAATTCTCAGGCAGTCACTTGTTATTAAGTTCTGATGGGAGAAATGTTTTTGGAAAGCATACACCGGTGCAATGCTTAGTAACTATGCTTTACTGGATTACATGTTTGTTGATTGACCCAGAGTTCTAGGTACTTGAGAATGTCCTTAGGAAAATCTTCATTATTTTAGGAATTCTGCAGATTATGAATTACATATAAATGTATAAAAATGTAGAGATGTCAATATTAAACGCAAAAGTTTATGTATTTATATAAACTGGTTAATACAAAGTGATGAATTTGAATATTTAAAGTATTACAAATTAAATTGGGAAATGTACATGATAAAATAATTGTTTACTTTATTGACTTATATTGTTTTTATATAATCTTTTAAAGAAAATTTAAATTTATACCAGTAAGCTGGGTCCCAATCTCACCAAAATATCAAATAAATAAGCAGATACATAAAGTATTATAATAAATGACATAAAGTGGATAATTATATGTAACAATTATTTAATTTGGAATAGTTAATTTTTCTGGCAACTAGTGTGTTTTTTTACACAAGTAAAAGTACATTTGAAGAACACTGGAAGTATGGTATATATCTGCATTTTTGCCAGTTGTTGTCATTGATAACACATCTAATAAGAAATTTCAATTCTTATACAATACTGTTGATATAGTCTTTCTATTTAGGGATAAAAGTATTTCTATCACTAACATTTTAATTGCATTATATTACTGACTGACTTTGAATCAGAAATTTGCTCATTTGATAATTTTATTATTTCTCACATAGTATTAATGTAAATATTTCAACCTATATCTTTTTATTTCAAACTACACTTTTTTGTAAGAAATTTCAAATATACGTAAGTCCAGTGTTTTGAACATTTCCTAATGTTATGCCAGTGGAAAGCTAAATTTGATTTTGTGTTACTTTGTCAGTAAACATTTTATGGAAAACTGGGATTGAATATAAATTAAAAAAAACTCAAACAAATATATCTAAATCTTGATCTTCAGCATTTAATAAATATTAAGGTCACATTCTAGATTGTGTTTAAAAGCATTTGTATTCATCCCACATATGAGTACTTTCTCAAGTGGGAGTGATTGAACATTAGTGTTTAGAATATTGCATTTCTCTCTTAATTTTTAAAGAACATGTTTAAATTTAAATCAAATGTAATAGTAGATGCAATACAGATGTATAATGTATGTGTTGATGGATAAACTGAACTGAAATGAGTTATGAAAACTGGAATATACGTGTATAAGAGTGGCAATACCAGTACTAAAGAACATAAAATATGATGAATATTGACTTTTTCACAAACTTCTGAAATATTTTATTAAACTGAAATAATACTTATATTTAAAGTTTCAGTTAGCTTCTGTGGTAAATTTGTGCAATTGGGATTACTAGTATTAACTTCGATAGCATTTTAAATTATACATAGTAATAAAAATTGAGATTTAGGTAGATTTTACTGAGATCTTTAATTTGTCTTATTTGTCACAGTTTCCATAAAAAGCTTATTTTAAAAGTTCAACTACTGAAAATTTATCTTCCATTTGACATAACACTTTGACTATCTTAGTTTTTGGTCCAGTGTAATCCTCAAGCAATCATATGTAACAGAGGTCCATCCAGAATGCATAATTATCTAAATATGTCTCTCCAGGGAAACCTACTACATTTGGCCATTGCAGGTCAATTCTAATAAGATCTTGTTTGATGTTGTCCACCCACTTCATTCTTGGTCTGCCCATTTTCTTTAAATCATTACACACACAATTTACAACTATTTGCTAATCTGTAGCTTTTCATGGCCAAATCAATAAGCTATCTTTCCTTACACAAGAAGGTGCTTAAGGTACGTGATGTCTCCATCTAACTTTGGTATTATTTACATACTCAGACCACTTAATATCCAAAATGCTGTGAAGCATCTGGATTCACAAGCATCAAGTTTCCTGTTACCTTGGTTAAAAGGGTTCCAAGTATCACTACCATAGCAAACTGTAGAGAAAACCAAGTTATTATACAGCTTAACCCTTTGCACTCGAGACGCAAACCTCAGTCGCCACTTGGTTTGATGCAGCAACTCTAATGGCGACTGAGAGGCAATAATAACTGGTTTATAAACAGAGATTCTTTGCACTCAAGAGGCGACTCTCAGTTGCCACTTGGTTTAATGCAGCAACTCAAATGGTGACTGAGAGGTGACAATAACTGTTTTATAAACAGATATCTTTCCTCTTTACATTTTAGATGTATAAATCTATTATCTATGTGCACTTTATAGTACAGCATTGTGTTTAATTAAAATTATTATTTTAAACTTAGCCTGTTTTTAGTGGTTATAAAAATGGTACCAAGTGAAATTAGTAGCAGTGAAGATGAGTTTGATTTTACTTTGTTTATGTATAATTTATTTTTATGTTGTAAAAAATACATCACCTTTTTAGCAAAAAAAACTTCGAGTTGCTACTTCCCTATAGCGAAAAAACCTTAAGAGTGCAAAGGGTTAAATTTAGTCATTTTTGTTTTATTTTTTCACACTCCACACATTCTTAAATGTTTCTGCAGCAATAGCTGGTCTATTCTACCTCATGCTATGCATTTTTAGTATCTATCACACAACTCCCAAGATTAACTGAGAAACTTGCTCCAGAATGCAATCATTCAAACTGAAAAACTATTGGTTTTGCTTGTTTTTCAGCACTTTATTTTTCTTTATTGCCTGATTTATATTGCTGTCATTCCCATCAACAGATTTAATGAAAGAGTTCATCTTGTCATTATCATTTGCCAACAGGGCCAAATTGTCAGCATTATTATCTATATTACCAACAGGTCAACATATTTTTAGATCTTTGGCCAATCTGAGGCCCCATTCTCCTCTAAAATATTTCTTCATAATACAATTAGCAAACTCAGATAAAAATGTAACCTTCTCTGATTCCACTTGTGATGTTAACCAATCCTGGAAGCTTTACCAACTCTCATATGCAACTCTATGTTATGTACAGAGTTTCCATTATATTAAGTAACTTTTCATGTGTTCCCTAAGATCTCATGATTAACTGTAAATTATGCCAATCAACACAGTCAACACACAATCAGACGTTCTTTTGAAATCTTAAAAACTAATGCTGCATATGTAATGTGTTTAATGACTTCAGGTTTTTGAAACTGAAAAAAATAGTCTGTATAGCATCAACCATATTTGAAGCCATTATGTTAATCTCAAAGTTGTCCACTAATGACATTTTTAATTATGTTATCAGAACTATACAAATAACTTTGAGTGAAATATAGACTGATGCCTCTGTAATTATTGCAAGAACTATTGCAAGAATCCATCACATTTTTCGAAAATAAGAATAAATATCAATCAATCATAATCCTTAAATGACCATGAGAGAGGTTCAACCAAACTGTGATTTAGTCCTCTAAATGTATCTATCCTGTATAGCTGTTGCATATGTAGTAGGCTTTGCAGCTTTTTTTAGCCTTCAGCTCTAAGACTTTTTACTAGGTAATAGTCAAACCTTCTCCTTTGCTCCCATGTATTATCTGTTGTTCCTAGCACAGATACACATTTGGAGGGAGAGGGGAGAAGATATCTCTTTCACCATTCTTGTAAACTTGATTAATGTATAAAGTATCCAAGAAACAATGGATACGTTTTGAGCATGTTTCATTAGGAAATAAAGAAAATTAGGAGAATGCAGTTTTCACCATATAAACAAGCAACTCAAGAAGTTTGTAGCACTTCAACCTGAGCACCATTTTTGTCACTCTTGCAATGTCCACCTGTATTCAAATTGCTGTAAAGCATTGGCACACATTTGAAGTGTAATGCCTTTTAGAGCACCAGAGATGTGGGATTATGTTGTTTCTTTATGCTATTGGTTGCCTTGAACTGCTCAACCCATTGCAGAATGCTGTCATGAGAAGGAGATCTCTGCTATATGTTGTTCTGAACTTTCTTTTCACAGTGGTCACAGACTTAGATTTTGCCTTCTTCTGCTGATCGGTCGCCATTCTCGACACAACTGGTGAGTAGTCTCTGCGATGCAGCTGTTGCTTAAAATTGCACTGTGCACATTCACATGCACACTCTTTGTAATAGGCAGCATGTAAAACTGGGATAGTGCTGTTGTCAACCATACTCTTGTGTCATTATTCCTTTTGCATTGCTTTTTCGTATGATGTAAACTGATTGTCTATATTTATTTCCTCATGAAACGGGTTTCAAATGTAGTCATTCTTTCTCGGACACTCTGTACATTCCTGTGCCTCCAGAAGTACATTTGATGGTTTGAGAATAACTATATGCTACAATCTCAAGGATATTCAAAACTATACATGGGTTTCACCTTGAGAAAAGTGATTACTTGTTAATAATAGGCTAGTTCCAGTGGTATGTCTAGAAAGTTTCAATGGGGGAAGGGTGGGTAGGTGATATGCTTGAGTCTTTGTTTTTTAAATACCTTAGAAATCTAAAAATCAAAGACTCGAGCATATCAACCTCCCCACCCTTCCCCCATTGAAACTTTCTAGACATACCAGTGGAACTAGCCTATTATTAATAAATAACCATTTTCCTTAAGGTGAAACCCATGTGTAGTTTTGAATGTCCTTAAGATTGTAGCAAGTAATTATTCTCAAACCATTAAATGTACTTCTGGAGGCATTTAGAATTCTCTTCACTACCAAAATGCTAAAACAGCAGATTCAGAATCAACTTTGGCATTTAAGTCACCCAATGAAAAAAAATATTTCCTCTCGTGAAAGAATTCAAAATATTGTAATGCCATAAGACTTGTTTTTCTTATTCTCATCAGAGCCATAAGTGTAAACAGATAACATTAAAGTTTTCAATCCCTTAAATTTAGCAGTAAAAAGAATTTGCATTGATGCAGTAATAGCCTTAAGCAGCATCACTAACATTCTTACTGGAAAATAATCCTACCTTTTCCAAGTTTATCATCATCAAAACCTGATTAAAAAAAAACAACTGAATTTTAAGTTCCCATATTTCTCCTTGACCTGTCTGTCTGGTCTCTTGCAAGCCTATGTTATACTGCTGGAATTCTTGTATGAGAGATTAATCTTTAGTATCCTCACATTGTAGGTAGTTGTGGAAAGAAGAGAGATAGTTGTTTTTTTACTTATCTTGGCACTTTTTTTTGCAGACAATGGGCTAAATGACCAGGTTACAAGCACCCTAAGGGCTCAGAGAAGATTGGGGAAAGGAACCCACTGGACAGGTGGTGGAAGATGGAAGCCTCCCATCAAGACCATTTAGCATGTTCTTTAATATGCACAGGGTATAGCTTTAACATCCCATCTGATGGATGACAGTCTTTCCAAGCCAATCTGTATCCCCTTTTTCAGTGAGAGTCGCATTCTTTACTTGTGAATGTGAAATATGGGGCAATCATTATCTAGTGTGTTAGCACATGGCAAGTCATATTAGTCCACTCCATATTTTCCAGATATGTTTTAATTACTATGTTATTCAGTTTACAAAAGGATATATTAACTTGCATAAGTAGGGGAAGGCTCAGTTGGTAGCACGTCAGGCTCATAATCTGAAGTCCCCAGATTCGAGTCCCAGTTGGGGTAGCATAGAGATTTACCTCTGCAAAACCCCCACCCTGCCCACAGTTAGTAGGAGACACCGATGGGCGGTGAAAGGCTATTGTCTGTCAGATGAGATGTAAATCTGTGACCCCATGTGCAAGAGACCCATATCTTGTGCACGTTAAAGAACATTCTGAATGGCCTTGATGGGAGGCTACCATCTGTCTCCCAACAGACGTTCTCTGAGCCTTTGGGGTCCTTGTGGCCTGACCATTTAGCCCATTGTGTGTAAATGGTAGCTAGGTAGTCACTGGAAGGAGAGCTATGCACCAATCCCATGTGATGATGCATAGAACCGGCCAGGCCTAGCACCTAATGTCTGACCCTGCCTTCTCGTGGTGCAGGCCGTTAGTACCTTTCAAAAGAGATACTCTCTTGTGGAAGTGAACGGAAGGGGAGGGCTACCAGATTAGTGTGGCCTACTGATCTGGACAACTATGGCTACTTTTTTTTTCTACACTGCTGAGGAGTGGTCAACCACACAGGGTCCTGGTGCTGACCATATAAACCCACTGGACTGTACAGATATATGGCTCTGAGCTTGATTATGGATCCTGATTTTGCTACACTGGTGGGCTTCTGTGGAGGGATAATCTTCCGCTGTGTTTTCTGTTTGTTTGTGGGTTGACAGCCCCAAGTGAATAGATTCACAGTATATGTTTATCAGCTGGTGGATAATCCTGAGCAGAGGTCATCGCAGGCACCTGAACTCTTTGCTTATATTGGCATCGTCAAATTCTACATTGGAGGAAGTCTTCCAGTGTAGATGGCTTCAGCCTTTAGTGGTGAGGGAATGGGTCTTTGCCCCATGTCTGCGATTAGGGGGCTGTTTGATATTGTCGGCATTCCCTCTCTCAATAAACATAGTTTCTTTAAACATCCCACTAACCATTATCTCTCCATAGGTAGTTGAAATGTGAGGACTCTGCACAGAGCTTTTTCTCTTGATGTCCTCACACAAGAATTCCACCATTAAAACTTAGAAATTCTCGGCTTGCAAGAGACTAGATGGAAAGATAAAGGTCAGATTCTTAAAAATAATCTTAAATTTCTCTTTTCAGGGAGGGACGACAATAAGCATCACCAAGGCGTGGGTCTGCTTCTCAGCAGACACGCTAGTGATGCTCTTCTAGGATATGAGTGCATTAATAAAAGGTTTCTTACAGCAAAATTTCAGACAATCGTTAAAGACTTGAATGTTATCTGCTGTTATGCCCCCACTGAGGATGAGAAGAATTGGTTTTATGGACAACTTCAGGATATTTTGAATTCTGCCAAGAAAGGAGATATTACCCTTGTTCTTGGTGACTTCAATGCCAAAGTTGGTACTGACTCTGACCTTTGGGGAGGAGTAATAGGACCTTTTGGTATTGGCAGCTGCAATGGCAATGAGCAACGTCTCCTACAGGTAAGTAAACTCAATGGATTCAGAATAACTAACACTTATTACAAACACTGCGACATACATAAATACACATGGGTTTCACCCGATGGGCTGCATAAGAATATGATTGATTATATATTAATTAACAGCAAATGGGCTAGTTCAGTTAGGAATACCAGGTCATATAGGGGAGCTGAAATTGGATCTGACCATTACCTTGTTAAAAGTGTCTTGCAACTTAAACTTAAAAAGTGTTGTGCTAGGGTTAAAAAATTTACTTTTAATACCGAAGCTCTGAAAGACCCAGTTATAGCCAAAGCTTACCATGATAGGTTACTTAGTCATTATGACAGTCATGGTATGCTTACTACTGAAGTTGAGGAAGAATGGGATCATTTTAAACAGGCTTTTTTGGACACTAACAGTACTCTTTTAGGAAAAAAGGAGCAGAAGAGGCAGAATTACCTGAGTGATAAGGCACTTGGGCTTATTTCGGAAAGAAAGAACTGCAGGAATGTCCTTAATACCCTACTAGTCCTAATAGAAAACATTACAGAGAACTTAATAAACGTGTAAAAGATCAGTTAGCTGCTGATAAGAATCTTTGGCTTGATGGTTTGGCTGGCAAAGCTGAGGAAGCAGTTAGACAGCACAACAGCAGAGAGCTGTACCAAATAGTTAACGTTTTGTGTGGTAGAAAACGGACAGGTATACAGGGATTGAAGGATAAACAAGGTAAGGTTATAGAAGGTGAGGATTCTGTCATGGCTAGGTGGGCTGAGCATTTCAGTGATATTCTAAACAATGTTGTTAGTTCTGTTCCCATTGTTTGCAATGATGATAGATGCATTGGTGGCTCTAATGTTGGCCCTATAACACAATCTGAAGTTATTTTGGCTGTTTCTAAACTTAAACTACATAAATCCCCAGGGGTAGATGAAATTACTACGGAAATGCTTAGAGCTGGGAATGTTTCGGTTACCACTTGGATGACTGAAATTCTGAATATCTTTTATGATAAAGGCATGGTTCCTAAGGATTTTACCAGAGCTATTATTATCCATTTTTTTTTTTTAAAAAGTGATCGCAGTTCTTGTG
Source organism: Ryuthela nishihirai (assembly GCA_038380435.1). NCBI lineage: Eukaryota > Metazoa > Arthropoda > Arachnida > Araneae > Heptathelidae > Ryuthela > Ryuthela nishihirai. Next base: position 46,095,664 of record JAWZYU010000005.1, read on the forward strand.
GTAACTATAGGGGTATCAGCCTACTCTCTGTTCCAGGTAAAGTTCATTCCATGATTGTGCTTAATAGAATTAAGAATCTGGTTGACAGTCAATTGCATGATGAGCAATGTGGATTCAGAAGTGGTAGGGGATATGTGGATCAGATATTTTCACTTAGGCAGATTCTTGAGAAATGTTTAGAGTTTCAGAAACCTTTGGTTGCTAGCTTTGTTGATTTCAAAAAGGCTTTTGACTCTGTTGATCGTCATAATTTGTGGTTGATTGTGAGATCATATGGTATACCTGACAAGTTAGTTAACATAATGAAAGCTCTCTATAATAACACTGAGTCGTGTGTGAGAGTTGGTAAGGCTTGTAGCAATTGGTTTAGCATTACTTCTGGTGTTTGACAAGGGTGCATTTTGTCTCCTTTTCTCTTTAGCTTGGTTATTGATTATGTTATGCGAAATTCACTTCAAGGGAAAGATTTTGGCCTTAAATGGACTGGAGATATGAAAATTTCTGATTTAGATTATGCTGATGATTTAGCCCTTTTGGCAAATGATGTTGATGAGATGAACTCTTTCATTCGAGCTGTTGATGAGACTGGTAGTAGAGTAGGTTTGGTTATAAACAGAGAGAAAACTAAAGTGATGAAAATTGGTCAGGCAGGCTGTGATTCAGTTAATCTGAATGGTTGCAGTCTTGAGCAGGTTCACAGTTTAATTATCTTGGGAGCTATGTAACAGATAATGGTGATGTGCGGCATGAGATTAACAGATGAATAGGGATTTCTGCCAGGACTTTTAAGAATCTCTGGAGAGTGTGGAGAAATAGGCGTATGCATCTAAAGACTAAAATTAGACTGTAAAATAGTTTGGTTCTTTCTAGGGTTAGTTATGGTAGTGAAACTTGGACACTTTGTAAACAAGATAACAGGAAACTAGATGCTTTTGATTCCAGATGCTTACGCAGTATCTTTGGCATTAGGTGGTTTGTAACTAATGATGAGGTTAGGCAAAGGAGTTTGCAACCTCCTTTAAGCAGCATATTGTGCAGAGAGAGACTCCGTTGGTTTGGCCATGTTGCCCGTATGAATAATTATAGATTGGCAAATAAGGTTATGTACAGTGTGCCTAAAGGCCTCAGAAAGAAGGGGAGACCTAGGATGCAGTGGGCAGACAATGTCAAACAGGACCTTGTTAGAATTTGTGTACAGTGGCCAGATGCAGTAGATGTTGCTCAGGATAGATAGACTTGCTTGGAGAACTAAATTGCATGGTCTGGTTGGACCTCCGTAGCCCATGGCTGCTTGCAGAGGATGATGATGATGTGCAAAAAGTGCCACTCATAGGTAAAACAACCCAACTTGCATGGCATTGTAACAATGTCTTGGATAAAATGCACCTTTTTTGTCTTTTCAAATTGAGAGCTCCCCAGTATATTTTATTTCAAGTGAATTGACCAAAAGTATTGATTAAAAAAAATGAATTACAATATTTGAAAATTCTTAGCTTTGCTTTAGAATGTAATATGAAAGTCTTGTTTTAAAAAAAATGAAGACATCTGTCATAGGATATCTACAATTAAGCCATGCATTTGATAAATTAGACCTAACCATCTTGTTGCCTGCTGGCCATAAGCAGCCTCTTGTTGGTTAAACTAAAATTTTGGAATGCCCTTCCATTGAATGTATTTCTTACTATAATCTTCATATTATATAATAGATTTTCTGTACAGACAGCTGAAATTGCAGAAATCTCTTGTTACGAACTTAAAACACTAGATTTTTGATTTCTCTGTCCTATGTGTAGCATATATAAAAAATAATTCTTTTCAAATTGGTAAGTTGTATTACAACACTGGACTTTGCCTCATAAATTTTAGTTGCAAGTGTGTGCTTCAAAAATTTGATAATTTCAAAGGCAGATTTTTTATATTTTATATGATATAGCCTGTGGGTAGAGCCTATGGTAAATATTTACCTATGGTAAAATGTGGTTGATATCTGAAAATAGATATCTAAAATACAATACTTCAGTGGTAAGAGTTGGACATCCCTGTTATCTATAATAATAAAAGGATATGCCTCTCTCTCTCTGTGTGGTTGCTATAACTCTTAACATAAAGGGCTATAACCTGGAATTTGGGTAGAAGATTAATAGTGAGAATGTCCACTGCAAAATCTTTAGTCGATAGCTTCAGTAGGTGTTTAGAAATTGGTATTTTGGATAAAATTTCTTACTCCTCTATTCTCTATTTGCAATTTCTAGTCGAGAAAACCACCAACCTTTGCCAATCTGTCACATTACCAAAGTATATTATCCCATTGTGGGTATGGACTTGATTTTTTAATCCAACACAGGGGAAACCCACATAAAATTTTGAACTATTCAGTCAAGTATCTTATGAATTACAGGGGACCAAACTCTGCCAAAACAGGAAATAAAACTTTAATTTACATAAAAATGAAACCATAGTCTCCGAGAGTGCATACTTACATCAATAATGACCTGAGCAATGCCAGACAATTTATCTAGTAAAATAATAAAATATAATAAACAGTAAAATGTAAGCATCTGAATATGTGGATGTGCCAAATTTGCACTATACTAGAAGATTGTTTGCATAATATGAGATCATAGCGACAAATTTTCACAGGTTGGTACTCCCTACACCAGATATAGTCAATTACTATATCTGGTGTAGGGAGCCCCGTATTGGAGGCTAATTTCTCTTTGATCTAATATTAAAGTGATTATATCAGTAAACTAATAATTTGTTTTTAAATTATGAATGTTTGAATATTAATATAAATGATAAAATATATTAATTAAATCAGTAACTTAATTTTAAAATTTAGTCTATTAATCATTTTACTGGTTTAACATTTAATATCATGATTATGACAATGCTCTTAAAATTTTCTAACTGAAATAAAGCTGTAAAAACCATGGTGCTTGAAATAAGTGAACAATTGTTTATGTGCAAGTGTAATTTGGTTGTCAACATTGTAAACTTGCTTTTGCTGCTAATATTTTGATTGTTTCACTGATTCATTATGCTGGATTTTTTCATGAGGCAAAAAAAATGAAATTTTTTTTCACCTCTAACTAAATTATTTTTCTGCCCAGTGTTAAAAATAGAAATTTTAGAAATTGTGGTACACCAGGTAAAATTCAAGACTTCTCTCCCTTACCCCAATTCAAATAGATTTTCTTTCTTGGGTCTTAGAGAAATCTGGGGAATTAGTACTTTACTTTTACTATGTGCAATGGACTGAAAATCCAAACTTTATTCATACTTTTGCTCTCTTATACCAAGAATTGATCTCTTTTTTTTAATAGCAGTATTTTTTGTCAATGGGAATTTGAACTTAATTCTTCTAGCTATTGATAAAGATGAAAGGTACATATTTTCAGCCAGCTAATGGCCCTTTCAAACACAAACCCTGCAGCATAATAATTAACCCTTTCAATAACCCATCGGCCCAAAATGGCCAAGATTGAAATGGATTCATCCAATCAATGCTATTCCTCTTCACTGCTTCACATGCAAGTTTGAGCTGGTTTGGTAGTGAGAGTTCAAGATATCATGCAAAATGGTGATTTTATTTTTTAAACATGACTATGAATTTAATCAAATTTTGCGTATTATAGGGTGTTTATTCAGACACATTACTCTGTTAGTCATATTGTCCAAAAAATAGCTTACACGTCCACTAAAATTTAACTTGCACTTTTGTGGATTCCATTTTAATATTAACCTCTGCAGATCCTCAATATGAATAATATGAACTGAGACTGTATTAAATGTTTCTCAAAGATCTAAACACATTGAAAAATATTTTATGCTTATGTAAATTAATTCTAGTTATAGTAATAGTCACTAGTTAATATAAATTGTCTCAGTGATGCTGAATTCTTTAGTTTTATTCAGTAAAGGCTGCACAAGTTTCTTAGATTATGATATCGATTTTATTTACTTAGAAATCAGTCTTAAATTTCTTTCTCAAACTACATATTGACCTTTATATTTAAAAATTATTATTTTTGCATAAAAAAACAGGAAAATTAAATAATCCCAGTAATAAAAAGTACTATGATGAATAGATGTGAGTTTTGAACTCCTAGTTTTTGAACAGTCCTAGTTTTGAGAAAACTAAAATGTTTATCTATAAATGTTATGTATGTATATATACTTTTGTATATAGCTACAAATATAGTGTTATGCTTAATATAGGAAAAGAATAGAATAGATGGAAACCGTAGAAATTAACCTTTTTTTTTATTTGTTGGAAGATGTCTGACATACAAAATTTCCTGTTCAGCATTAGTGTCAGAAATCTAACCATGAACCTAATCAGTGGCATCTATAGGATTTTGCCTTGTGATGAAAAAGGCAAAAACGAAATTATTTATTTTTACAATGAGTTAGGATGGAGGAACAATAAACAACATTGAAGTTCAAATCTTATGATTTTATTCTTTAATATATAAGTGGGACCATCCTGGAACCATCCTGGAATTTAGTAGGCTTGTTGCATAAGTAAATCAAAATTGACAAATTCACTGCTTCTTTGCATAATAGATCTAAGAGGATACAATCATATATTGACATAAAATTAATACTATTGGATGAAAATGTAACACCTAATGGGGCTGATGCATCATCTATTTATCCCAAGCGTGCATTGAAGGTGTTTGCACAATAAGCACTATTTTCTAACCTCTGTAAGCTATGGTTTCAGTTCATGTTGGCATTTATATTGTTTTCCTGACTGTTAACTAAAGTCAATGTTTTTAAAATTACTTTGATTCAGAATAATTTTGCCCTTGATTTGTAGGAAACAAAAAGCCATCGATTATATTTTGTAAGGCAAGTTTGAGAACTAGTGAATTGCAGGCTAAAGTCAGCTCAGAATTCCCATATTTTCTTAGAAAATGTTACTTTAATGTGTTTGCATTTTCATTTGTAGTGTCTTAAGAGAGAAATTGTTAATATTAATAGGGATTTCAGAAATATTCTAGATTTTTTATTTGAAATCTAGTTACCTTAAAGTTGTAGTGAATGTGGTGGTAAATCTATAAATGATTTAATGGCATCATTATTAACTCATAAGAATGGATAACGTTATTTTTCTGGTTAGATTTATTTATATTATTAGGTATATAAGCTATATATATTATTAGGTATAAATGAGGCACTGCAATATGCTGGTTACATGCTTGTAAGAACCAAGCACTTTCAACTGCACTTGGCAGTCATTTTCAGGGCGCCATACAGTTGCTTGAGGAAGTGGATCGTTGATGAAAAGTTAAGAGAGGCGAAAGTAATACCTTTTTATTGAAGATATTTTCACTGAATAGAGTTCTGCAGTGGAAAGAAGTTTCAGGTGCTTGTAGTGGAGCAAAAGTCACTGAGTAGCAGAAGTTTGGTGCTTTGCCAGTAGCACTTGGATGTAATCTTTTGTCAAAAGTGAGAGGTGCATAGTAGTGAGCCATTTTCCCACGTGCCTGTCAATAACTTCAAAGGAGCAATGCTGGGGCAGTTGAAGTGTCGAATTAGTCTTGTACAGTGTGAAGGAGTGGTGCGGCCAGTTGGTCAATAGTGGTGGGGGTAGGAAGTCATGTAGCAAGATGTGCCAGGCTGCAGGAGGAATGGGTGTGTTAAAGTTGCAACATCTGTCTCTGAAGGCAAAAATTTCAAGGAAAGTAATTTGAGTTTTTGGAGTGGGGGGAGGAGACATATGCAGAGTTGAACTGAGGGACTACCTTACCATCCAGGACGATTTTAGCAAGGGTGGTTCATGGAATTTTATTTTTAATGTCCCTTTTCAATTTCACCCCTGTCACTTTCTCCAATATTGCACCCCATGTTAGCAACCTCCTAAAACCATTTAGCTATAGATTCTGTGGTGATTTATATCATATATATTTATTTTAAATAGATTCTGTGGTGTTTTGAAAGTTTCTTTCAAAACACCACAGAATCTATTTAAAATTCTTAAGCATAACAGAGATCCCATTAATCTAGCTGACAAAGGTGGAATCTACTTCATTTCTCTAACCCCATTTCTCCCACAAATACCCCCTCTTTCTATCAGCTGCGTTACATGCACTCTAAAACAAAGGCTAGACGAACAGAAACAGGAATTAAAAATAAAATTCCACAAACCGCCCTTGCTAAAATCGTTCTGGATGGCAAGGTAGTTAGTTCCCCAGTCCGCAAAAATTCCCCGCCCTGCCCATGGTCAGTAGGGGACACCGATGGGCTTGGAAAGGCCACCGTCCGTCGTATGGGACGTTAAGCCATGGCCCCATGTACGGGAGAGCTTACCCTGTGCACGTTAAAGAACACGCTGGATGGTCTTGACGGGAGGCTACCATCTGTCTCCCAACAGCTGTTCTAGTGGGTCCCCTTCCCCAACCTTCTCTGAGCCTTCGGGGTCCATGTGACCTGGCCATTTAGTCCATGGTGTGCAAAAAAGTGCCGCTCAGAGGTAAAACAACCCAAAGTTCCCCAGTTCAACTCTGCATTCATCTTCTACCCCCCCCCCCCCCCCACTCCAAAACTCAAGTTACTTTCTGTGAAACCCTCGAAATTTTCGCCTTCCGAGACATATGTTGCAACTTTAACACACCCCTTTCTCTTGCAGCCTGACACATCTTGCTACGTGACTTCCCACCCCCACCACCATTGGCCAACCAGCCGCCGCACTCTCTGCCCCACTGCACAAGATTAATTTGACACTTCAACTGCCCCAGGATTGCTCCTTTGAAATTAGTGACCAGCACGTGGGGAAAATGGCTCACTGCTCTGCACCTCTCGTTATTGACAAGAGATTACATCCAAGTTCTACTAGCTTAAATGTGAAACCTTGCCGAACTTCTGCTACTACAGTCACTGAACTTCTGCTACTCAGTGACTTTTGCTACACTGCAAACATTATGAAACTTCCTTCCTCTTCAGGACTCTCTTCAGGGAAAATATCTTCAAGAAAAGGGTATTATTTTTGCCTATCTTAACCTTTCACCAATGATCTGCTTCCACAAGGAACTGTACACTGCCCTGAAGATGACTGCTGAGTGCAATCGAAAGGGCTTTGCTCCTACAAGCATATAACCAGCACATTGCAGTGCCTCGTTTATATTTGTGTAAATAATTCTAACCAGCAAAAAAGTATTACCCATTCTTATACCTTAAAGTTTACAAAAAAATTAGGAGGAAACAAGAATTTGCTGTTGTGATGCCTAAACGTTTAGCACGTTTGATTCCAAAGACCCCTCTGGCTTGAAGTCCTGAATAAGCATGGATATTTTCTTCCTTATTTTGTCTTTTTTTGCTGAGATATGTATGATATACTGATGTTCTTCTATCAGATCTCTGTGCCGTCCTTAGTCTGTGAAGGTTGTTTTATTTAATCAGTCATTAAATTGCAAGCAAAAGACACCTAAATTGTAGTAGTTGAATTAAATATGGACTGCTTGAGGAATAAATTGTTTATTTAACTTTATATATTTATGCTTGGTAAATATATTTACCAAGCATATATTGTGTGGATGTTATATTTAACTTTTTTTTAAATTTAATCTCCGATTCTGATTAATTGAAATGCTCAGGTTTAATAAGCTGAAGTCAATGATTCAGTGAAATGTCTCAGTGTTCAGCTATAGAATTTATGGTCCCACTAGACAGAAATGACAATGCATCATTCAGGCCTTTTACCATTCAAGTATTAATTTAAACGTTTTTTTGTTTGCAATTTAATGACTGATTAAATGAAAAGACCTTTCGAAAAAAGTTGTGATGAATAAAGAAAGATATAGGAGAAAGATATTTCCAAATAAATACTGATATTTGTCATTGGCCCATAAGTAAAACTGAGATAGTTTTGAAAGTGACCATATTTCCTTAAATGTGAACTTTCCTTAAATGTGAGCTTAAAACTGGGAGACCCTAAGAAGTACTGGTATGTAGATTGGAGGAAGGGAAAGTGCCATTGCTCTATACCAGTTTATCTAGCCAATTCTGAACGCTACCCGTGCCATAAAACATTTGCAGAGTTCTTTTTGTTGTTAAACTGGACACTAAATTATCAAAAATGTTATTGTTTTAAATACAAATTTCATTTTTGAAAAGTGAAAATGGCACCATAGTTTTTACATGTTGTCACTAATGATGCACATGGAGACAATCTCCTCCCTAATTGTAATATAAGCAGCTGATTGTATAGAGTTGTATGTACATATACCAATAACAGCCCTGACCATCTTGAACCATAAAAGTAGAACAAAATTACCCAGAAGAATGTAAATGAACAGTATGAAAAGACTATAATGACTATACACAAAACTATAATGATAAAATTTTCACAAAATAAATATTCACATTATTGTTGTAAAATTGTTATGTCTATGTTTCAATTTTACTGTGTTTTTATTTTGGAAACTTATCCAAAAATATATCTGAATAACATTATGAAACTGTAGATGTTTATGGTAAAGTCCATATCACCATTTCTGAAAATTTCACTTTTATGTTGCCTTATAAATGTTGTAAAAAGCAATCCACCAAATGGTACAAATTTGACACTTCTCATATTGTAATTCTTGTATTGATTTATTATCACATAGTTTGAATGTGCTTGATTGTATGTTTGTAGTTGTTCATTTGTTGAAGTGTGATTTTTTTTTTAGAGCAATAGTTCACAATTTTTTTCTCCCATAAGTACCCCCTTTTATTACTACTGCAATTTATTTTCATCACTATCTTTGTGGACTTAAGATTTGGAACTACAGTTGTTGTAGAGTATAGGAACTCAGGTCAATGATGACAGTTAATTGTATAGATTCAACAAGTGTGAAAACATCCTCTTCACACCTTCTGTATGCAGGAGATAGGTAAATGGATGTTTTCACACTTACCTAGTCTATACTATTGGTTATGTGATCACTGCCATGAGTTCTATGTAGAATCTTGTATAGAATGGAATATAGAATGTTGTCGTTACAAGGTTGAGCTTAACGTTGAGTAAATGATGCTTCTAGTATTAAAAATATGTTATTAATTTCTCGTTTCTCTGTTGGTTTAAACCCATGCCAGGCCTGAAAAATTGAATTGTACCCTATGGCCAAGCTATTTCTTAACTATGTTCAGTCAAAAGAAAAAAGGTGAACTTTTAGAAATTTTTTTGCCAAATAACTAGTGAAAGAAATTATGGCATGTTTTATGCTAAATTAATCGGCATTTTATTCTGGATTTTCTGAAAATAAAATATTTAACCAAAAAATGACTAGTTTTATTTTAATAGGGTTTTTATAGAGGCATGTAGTGAAAAAATACATCTGGCATTGCAAATAAAAGTTAATTTTAAAAAATTACTAGACAAAATAATTATAATGTATATGAATAGAAAGGCTATTTATTTCTGAATAACAGAAACAATTCTATTTGAAATAAGAAAATTACTGCCGTTTTCGAATTTTTTTCTCAAGTACTATGAGAAAAGTTCAGGCTTTTCTTCATGTATGGCCGTCAAATAAATAAGTCAACTTTATAATTAAAAAAAATAACCGATAGAAATATGTCATGTTATTTACCAAAAGAAAGAACATTTAATGGGGTTAAGAAAGTGGCGGAAATTTTTTGAAAAAAGACGCAAGTAAAATTTTATAAGCATTTTCTCAAGAAAATTGCAAGCTTTTACTGTATTTTTTGCATTTCAAATTCAGTTAAAAAATTATGCAGTATATTCTGAAGTTTTCACTATCTTAATATATATATAATTCATAATATTTCTATCATTAGTTAAATCTTTAATTTTTGTAAAATTATTTGGTCACCATTTATGTAAACAGCGTTCAAATGCGATTTTTTTTTTCGATCGGCAAACTCTAAGACTTAGTAGTGTTACAAAAATATATATTTTGCTTTAAAACAAGATTATTTAAATAAAAACTGAAAAAAGAAAAAATTGTAAAGAACAGTGAATAAATTAAAAATATTTCAAAGGAAATATAGTTTAACCTCTGAAATTTGAGATTGAACCCTTCCAGATCAATTTGTATTATATACTGACTACTATGGGAAGGTTGAACTTTGTGAAAACGGTAAAATCTTAACTTAGAAATTACAAACTGAATGCTAGTTATAAAATTATTTTAATTTAAATTTAATTAAATGACAGGACACAAAAGTCCTGTAATTTTAAAATTTTGTTATAATGTCCTAATCAGCTGTCTCCTAAAGTAAGCTACCATTTTAAGCCACTGTGCCTAATGATTTAAATTTCGGCCAAGTTTCAAATAATTATTCTTTCTAATTGCAGCATATACATATTTGAGAAGCAGTATAAATGATTCTAGAAGTAGTGGAATCGGTATCCTCTTGAATCTGAGAAAAATCGCAACTGATTTGAATTAGTTGCCTTTTATCAGTCAAATGAGTCGATGAAATCAGAGTCAATGAAATATTGTAGGAAAAGCTCATGATTTTCCGGTTCAACTTGACAATATCCATTGATGTGATTTATCCTTCAAAAACTATATTTCATCAACAAAACGCATAAACACTTCGGTACTTTCTGACTGAATGCAGCGTAAATATCCGATCTGTACAGCCTAACATGCACACTATGTTTGAAATGAAACCAGATATTTACCGATAGAGATCACGCTCCTTTGACGTTGCCGATTACATGATCAAAGAAATTTCGATTTTTCTCTTCATATTTCTTTCATAAAAGATATCCGATAATAGATTTTTTTTATATTTAGATACAAATAATTTTGAAGCACTAAAACAATTTTTAATAGCAATATATACAATCTTATCAGAATAATATGACCACCCATGGAATCACAGTGTACTCGCCCAGGCGCATCACAGAGTGCATATGACAAAGTCGACCACACGGAGATATAAGCAGCTGGCCAGGATAGATGAGCCATAGTGCGTAACGAGCACAATGGACAGAGGTATTGATATGACAGACATTCAAAAAGGAATGATCATCGACTACTGCGCCAAGGGCGGAAGCATTTCGGAAACAACAGACTTTGTGGGCAGTTTGCGAGGTGCTGTAGTAAGGATGTATCAAGAATGGACCACTGGCACAATGAGTACCTCCAGACGTCATAACTGTGGAGTCGCAAAGGCCATCGACCCCAGAGGAGAACGTCGCCTCCATCAACAAGGGCAATTGACGCGCAACAGTGCAGCAATTGACCACTCGAACGCTGGGACACCCAGGTACATATCCCCGTTAATAGTAGAGTGAACCCTGTTACGCATGGGTCTCCAGAGTCGACGCTGCATAAAGGTGCCCATGTTAACCAAGTCCATCAGCAACGACACCTGCAGTTAGCACGGGACTACCGTCATTGGACAGTGGAAGAGTGGAAAAAGGTTGCCTTCGACGAATTGAGGTTTCTACTCCACGGAAGTGGCGGATGCGGCGTCAGACACTAGAGATCAACACCCAAACATGCTTGTCGGTCAAATACAGGCTGGCGGTGGCAGTGTGCATGTCTGGGGTATGCTTTCCGGTGTGACCTGGGACTGCTGGTACCACTGGATGGGTCCTTCAACACCAATGGCTACCTGTCCATCCTTGCTGACCACATGTATCCTCTCATGTTGAACGCTTACCCTGGTGGTGATGGTATCTACCAACAGGACAATGCACTCTGCCATGTCACTAAGGTGGTGCGTCACTGGTTCCAGGAACACGACAGCGATGTGTCCAATTCTGCTTTGGCTGGTGTAATCACCCGACCTCAATCCCATAGAGCACTTCTTGGACTATTTGGATTGACAGGTTCGGCTTGTGGACCCAAAACATGTCATCTCTGGAACCTCCGTGCTGTTGGAGTCCGAATGGGCATGTATGCCTCTAGCAGCCTTCCAGGGCCTCATTGCGTCCATGCCGTCTCACTGCTGTCATCTGGGCCAAGGGTGGTTATTCCCATTATTAGGTAGGTGGTCATATTATTCTGATATGACTGTGTATACTAAAATGATGCAAAAACGTATACGACTGTATTTTCGTGCAAATTACTGAAAGCTGCCAATAAAAAAAAATGTTCCCTTGGCATCTGACTTCATTTTATTAAGAACACAGATGGTAACATTACAAAATATTCAGTTAACTCAATGCCGCTCTCAACCAGCTAGTGGAGCACTGCTCTAAATACAAAACAGCAGTTACAGCAAAGGCGTAATTGGGAGTGTGCTTAATAGCAATTTCAGCAAGAGAAAGGCCTTTTTATTTTATGACGTTAAGCTGAGGAATAATTTGAAAAAAAAAAAAATTTAGGTGCTCTGAAATGTATTTTATATAAATATATAAAAAATTATTTCAAACCAATATTTTTAAAACATGTTATGGTACTGTAGAGAGTTTGTAGTTCATGGCCATAAATACAGGGTCATGGCACTAAGATTTAAGTAGTGTTGGTTAGTGCCTCAGAACATCAACTACCTTCCTTTATAACCCTACTTTTATTTCAAAATGCTGGAAGACGTATACCTCTCGGAGAACTTTGCTGCAAGTTTTGCTAAATTTCCCATTTGAAATTTTTTTCTAATTAAGCGGGAAAAGTAACAATTACGTTGTGTACAATAACATGACCAAGTTCTGCCACTTGCCTACTTCAGTATAACTGTTGAACAGAAATGATAATAAGGCACTTTAAGGGTTAAATAAGTGTGAATTGTCATTGCCTTAGCTCTACTCACAAGACAACTGGCATGTTATTAGAAGATCACACATTCAGATCTGGTAGGGATTGAATGGATATTTTCATACGTGCCTGTTCTATAAGAATTTGTACTAAATCTCAAAGAGGAACTATAATAAGTTTTTAAACACTAATTGTTTTGATGTTTCTTTTATAAAACCAGCAACATTAAATCGTCATATTTTGTTATGATATAAGTGATACAAGGTTTTGCATCACTCCATGCATTATGAAAGTTTTAAAATAATAAATATCACCTCAAGCAGCTGCTTGCCACAGATGTCTGACGGGAACATGCCAGTTTAATGCGCCGTAGATTCTCGGCAGAAAAACACAATCATGCCTTCCTTACTCGGGGCTCTAACCCAGGTAAGACATGGTTGTTTTTCTACTGACTGAGATATTTTTACATTAATATTCATCAATTCATTGTACATTTTAGAAATATTTTAAATATTAAAGGGAAATTAAGCATTTTTGCCAAAAGTTATGGTAGAAAAACTAAGGAAGTCTTTTTTGGATCATATGATGATAAAATGCTTGGTCTTTTATACAAAATAAGAGATGATAATATGTTAGTAACCACTGTTTTGAAATTATGAGAAAACAGCTAAAATTAACATAGTCCTCTTCTAGATAATTGTAGCACAAATGATAAAATTGAGTCCGACACATATAAATATATGCAAAACAAACAATTTGAAATGATTTATATGTTCATAAATACATTTCGTACTATTATACAGATATGGTTTTAACCGAAAAGGTATAAGGTTAAAGTGAAAAATAATCATAATTTTCTCTTACATTTGATAAAATTTTTGGAAAAAATGTATATGATAATCTGATTTGCTCTTAAATTTCCATTGCACACATTGTTATTCAATTTTCAGGGGTTTTTTTTGGCAGTTTCTTTTTCAGTTTTTCCAAATCTTACAAATTGGGCTTATAAGTTTTTCTGTTATATTGTCATCAAATTTTAATGTCCTCAATAAAGACTTTAATCTGTTAATACTCATAATTGTTCAAAATATTGATATCCCATATATTGTGTTCCATAAATCTTAACTTGTATGATTTTGTTTCAAATGCCCCTGAATTTAGCAGACCCCTAAAATTCATGTTTTTATAGCAAGCTTCATATTTTACTTTAATTTTTCAAATTATTTATCCCATCATTCTCTAAAGTGTTTAATATCTATAAATGTCTAAATATCTCATTTCGAATTTTTTTTTTAATCATAGACTCGTAAGCATGATTCTAGCACTCATTCTATGCTTGTTTAATTTCGAAACTTTGTTATACACTGCTCCTCCTCATTGGAATTTCCCCCAGCTACAAGGAGTGCTCATTTTGAGTTCAAAACAAGGAGTGACAGTGATTAAGTTTGTCTATCAAATCTGCAGTTTGGTTGTTTTACATCTGATCATCACTTTTTTGCACTAAATAGCCAGGTAACAAGGACCTCGAGGGCTCGGAGAAGGTTGGAGGAAAGGGGCCCCCCTGTACAGCTGTTAGGAGACAGATGGTAGTCTACAGTCAATCATCCAGCCATTTCTTTAATGTGAATAGGGTGTGATTCTCCCGCACACAGGGAAATGACAATGTCACATTCGATGGACGGTAGCCTTTCCAAGCCCATTAGTGTCCCCTATTGAATGATGGTAGGATGGGGAGTTTTACAGAGATAAATCTCAGTGCTGGCACAGGTGGGACTGAAACGGGAACTGCACATTACAAGCTTGGCACACTATTGATTGAGCCACCCCCGCCTCCAAATCAGCAGTATTTGCTTACAAAAATGTGGTGTACATCAATTTTGTATTCTCCATGACCAGCAATACAGGTGTCCAAATATTATGATAATCAGTTGAAAAGTGGCGAATGTAATCCTAGTGAACATTGAGCCATGCTTTTTGCACCTGTACCCTGCTTTGGGCAAAAGTAGTAAGGGGCAATGGTCAGTGAACATCCCATCATATCACAAACATGTTTGATGGGTTGGGGAATGTGCAGGCCAAGGAAGGCATATCCACATCACGTAGCACTGCCAGGATATGAGATCCCTATGTGGTCAGGCATTCTGCTGACAAATAGCATTTGAGATGGAGCTTAGAGAAGGTAGAAGCACTGGTCCTATAATGGTTTCAATATACACAGTCGTAATTCTGATACGACTGTGTAATCTTATCATTAACATGCCATCAGTAATAACCAGATATAAATCACTATTGTAAATGATGGCTCCCCAATACTGTGATTCAGGCTGGTTGCTCGATATGACACTCTCTGATGTAGGCTGAAAATACCTCTGTCTCTGACATGTTTCCAGACACTCGTACAATAGTCATTGGATTTCAAACAGAAACATGTTTTTTTCGTCACTACAGATGACACAATACCAGTTTTGTCCCGAAGCAGCTCTTTCCTTGTACCACTGCAGATATAGATGATAATGAGATGGCATTAGAGGTAGACGAGCCAATGGATAGTGCAAATTCATCCCCAATTCTCAGTCATTTTTTAATTATGCTCCCTGACACAAGTGCAGATAGGGATGGTGTAGTGATGTTGGAAATCTTTTGGGTAAACAGATCTGTCTTGTGTCACTAGTTGGCATATCAATTTTTGTTTGGAATTCTGATTCTGCCAGAGCCTTGGCAACATTTCCAGATACCTTACAATCATTATTCCCAACAGCTTCCAACCATTTGGGCATCATGATCTACATGAACAGCGAATTAGTATGTTGACCATCTAGCTTCTTGCAACGCAATTATCCAACCTCTTTCACATTCTACTAGCTGTCCATAAGCTCAGTGTTGCCCAGCTGAGCCAATCACCACCTTATGCATTTAAATTCATTGCGCATTCTTTGCAGATCATTTACTCATTATTTTGTTTGCTCACTGATGTTTACCACATTTTCATGGACCCTCCATATTCCTATTTCAGCATGATACTGGGCATGTTAGACATTCTACCACTTACCATGCTGTGATAAGGCTGCCCAGCAGTGATTGGGATAATAATTCACACACCTCATGCAGAGCAGATTGTAGCTCTGAGGGATGTGGGAGAGGGCAGCAAGCGACAGTTTGTCGCCTATAGCATCCCAAACATGCTCTATGGTTTTCGGGTCAGTGATCTTGATGGTCAATCATACAAGTGTTATCTTCATCCTCAATGTATTCGTCCACCAGCAAAGTTCTTTGAGGTCAGACATTGTCTGTTAAGAGAAATCCGAGCCCTACTGCACCTCTAAAAGGATACATAAGTATCCATTATCTCGTATCTGACACCAGTCAAACCTTGTCAAGTTATCCTTGTGATGCCATGGAGAGGCATACAATCATTGATACATATCCTAACCCGATCATCAATCCGCTACCTCTATATTGGTACATTTCCCACATTGTCTCCATGTGAATGTCTGCAGAGAATCGCTTTGCAAACGTAACTCGACTCATTAGTAAAGAGTACATTGGCCATTGTTGATAGTTTCAGTTGACATGCTGGAAACACCATTGTAAATGTGTGTGTGTAGCAGTGGAACATAAACAACAAGTCAACTCTCATAGCGCTATTACTGAGCTTCCTATAAATTATTATGTTAGGATAGTTTTTTCAGTAGATAAGGCGATCGCTGATGCACTGTGCTGTCTCTATGACGTCAGATAATGGTCCAGGCTGAAGTCACCCTATTATAACATTCTATAGATATTTGAGAAGTTTGTCTCTTGCAACTTTTATTACAGTGAGATCGTTGTTGTGAAATTTCTATCTTCCTCATTTAATTAAACTATGGCTCTTAAACATAAAGCCTTTCTGAGTAGTAGTAAAGAGATCACTTTGGGTAAAAAAGACGGTCATTTTGGACAAATTGCATGGCAGCATGAGTACAAGGTCTCGCGCTTAAGCCATGGCCACGTGTGGGAGAACCATGACCTATGCATGTTAAAAACCCGCTGGATGGCTTTGACACGAGGCTACCATCTGTCTCCCAACAGCTGCCCAGTGGGTCAACCTTTTCTGAGCTCTGGGATCCTTGGGACCTAGCCATTAGCCCAATATGTGCTATTTTATCCCTTCCAAAAATATTTAATGTGACCTGGCATAAATATAGTTTTCAATTTACTAAGAAAATTTTTCTCAGAGTTATTCAAGTGTCGTTCGGAGATGAAACAACCCAACCTCTTCCCCCAACTTTCTTTGAGGCCTCAGGGTCCTTGTGACCTGGTCATTTAGCCCATTGTGTGTAAATAAAAGTACCGCTCAGGGGTAAATCTAATCTCATGCTCCAGAAAGTCAAGTGAACAAGTTAATCACAGGTACTATCCATGCATGTGAGGATCAAATTCGTGCCAGCATAACGTCTTCACATGTAAACAAACCATTAAGATTCCAATGACTAAGGTAACCACTGATGAGTCAAGATGATAATAAGTTACAGGTCTATTTTTGCTGTCTTAGTGCAGAATTTACAGTACATGAAATTTATTAAATAACTTTAATTATGTTAACATTAAAATGAAAGCTCAAATGCTTCTAAAAATAAAACCTTAGTTGCTATTATAGTGCCTATAAGCATGGTCAATGAAGGAAGGGTGGTGACATTCCGTGAGGAAGCATTTCTTGATGGTCATTGGCTAAGAATTTTGATATCAAAGCGGGGAGACGAAGGTGAAGCTTATGGTAAGATAGATTTCTGTTGGCAGAAAACATGAAATTGCAATTTCATTTTTTTAACAGGTCTATTTAGCTATAAGGGAAATATTTATTATTATAGATTCACACTCGGCAGCCACTTGATTAGGTACAGTTCCGTGCTGTGTCAATAGTAACTGAGATACACTACTCGGGAACATAATCACTTTATGAAAAAGTGTGACTGAAGACAATTTAAAGATCTGAAATCTAATTCAACCTAGATCTTTTAACAATATTCGTTCTCTATTTAGAGTTAAGAAAATTAGGCTATTTAACAGCAATAATTCCAATTAAAATAATCGCTCTCAAAAGTTGATCAGTTATAAATAAATATAATAATAAAAAATTTTTTGGTAATTTATATCGAATTACTACAGAATTTCTGTTAAACGATCAGAGAAATTATTATGATCTTGCTCTTAAAATTGAATTCGATCGAATTAAAACGCCAGTTCTTTATTTTAACTTACTTTTTTTTTGCCAACTATGTTAATAATCATGAAAATAATAAAAATACAAATTTTTTGTCGCCGTGAGTAGTTTAAATTTTCTCTCTTCCAAAAAATATTTAATGTGACTTGGCGTAAATACAGTTTTCAATTTACTAAAAGTTTTTCTTGAAGTTATTCAACGAAAAATCTTTTTTTTATTTTTGTTTTAATTCTGAAATTTTTATTATGCTGTATCAATTTCTATTTGTTTATTCCACTGCTTTTGCTTTGATCGTAATCTTGTTTGCAAAACAGAAATTTTCCTGTCGGCTTTATTTAATTTTTAATGCAATTTGAAACTGTTGCTGTAATTTTCTAATGCGCAGACTATGACATACTAATGTAAGTTTTATTCACATGAATCAGTATTGGATTGTTTTACCTCTCAGTGGCACTTTTTTTGCACACCATGAGCTAAATGGCCAGGTCACAAAAGGATCCCAAAGACTCAGAGAATGTTGGGAGTGGGGACCCACTGGAACAGCTATTGGGAGACGGATGGTAGGCTCCCGTCAAGGCCATCCAGCGTGATCTTTAACGTGCACAGAGTATGGCTCTCCCGCACACACGCCACAGCTTAACGTCCCATCTGACGGAAGACTGCCTTTCCAAGCCCATCGGTGCCCCCTACTGACAGAGGGCAGCTCTGGGAGTTTTGCGTAGATAAATCTTAACGCTGACCCAGCTGATATTCGAATCTGGTAACTGCAGATTACAAGCCTGGCGCGCTACCGACTAAGCCCCCCCACCGGCCAATGAATCGGTACAGTATATGCCAAGGTATTTAAATTGTCAATTACCTGATGCTACTCTTTTACTGGGTACACTGACGTAGTTTTTAGAACGATCGGTTTCTTTTCCTAATCATGTCGTTGTTTCCCGTAATAGCAATCGTCCTTTTTCGGAGTAGAAGCAGTCATAATAAGACCGAATTTTTTTTTTAAATCTGGAATGGCGTTATCATTTATTTTACGCTTAATAATTAGTCCTAAGAGTTCGTTTCATAAATCTTACATGCGATTGATCTTAACATGCATCAGAAAAATGTTAACCACATATCTTCACGCCAACACAGCAGCACCCACTTCATACTATTTTTTGCTTCTAATTCGAATGTATATGAAACATTGTTTTTCTTATTCTTCGAAGGATTACTCATGTAGTTTGCTACTGCACAGTTCGGAATGATAAAAAGAAACAAAAATTGCCTGAAAGGTTTCACACAGAGATAAATTCACGAAGCGAAGAACAAAGAAAGAACGTATGATTTTTTTTTACGTACATTAGCCAAGTTCTCCCCACTGTGACGTCATGGACCAGGCCTTGCTTATAAGCTGCATTGATGGTAGTAACCATAGTTAATGGTATAGTGTGCATCTGATAGAATAGTTGACGTCCGTCAAATTAATACCTCTGCCCATTGTGTTCACGTTACACACTATGGCTCATCTGACCGACTGCTTATATCTCCGTGTGGTCGACCTTGTGGGGGGGGGGGGGGGGGGGGGCTCAATCGGTAGCGCGCCAGGTTCGAGTCCCAGCTGGATCAACGTTGAGATTTATCTCCGCAAAATTCCCCACCCTGCCCAAGGTCAGTAGGGGACACCGATGGACTTGGACAGGTCTCCGTCCGTCGGATGAGACGTTAAGCCGTGGCCCCGTGTGCGGAGAGCCATACCCTGTGCACGTTAAAGAACACGCTTGATGGTCTTGATGGGAGGCTACCATCTGTCTCCCAACAGCTATTCCAGTGGGTCCCCTCCCCCAACCTTCTCTGAGCCTTCGGGGTCCATGTGACCTGGCCATTTAACCCATGGTGTGCAAAAAAGTGCCACTCAGAGGTAAAACAACCCAATTGTGAAAAAAAAACCCATATATTTATATTTCTCTGTGTAATATACTGTGGTCACTTATTCCCTATTTTAATTTTTTCCATGAGATATTTGCTGGTAGCATCTTCCAATAATATAACCTTTGAAATCGGCAAGGTTTTCCTGTACTCTTATAAGAGAATGTAATCATTGGAAAGCAGGGGGGCCAGGGGCTTTTCCCCCTTGAGGATGCTGGTAAAGGTAATAAGAGGCAAAAAATATTAAACTTACGAATTTTTCATATAATTTTGAAGAAATTTGTTTTTTAAGATATCTAAAACGGAGAGGGAATGTTACACTATAACCGAAATATATCTCTTGTTTCTCCTCCTCCCCCCCCCCCTCTTTGCTTTTTTTAGACTCTTTTTTTTTAATTTCTTTCCCCCTCCTAATTTTTTTTCCGGGTCTGTCCGGAAGTGTAGCGAATCTTGGTCATTCTGTATGATGCCCGTCCTAGAACAGCGTTTAATAAATTTTTGGTGGCATTTGGTTCGTCGAACCAATAACGCGGGTGCTAATGCCATTAAATTTTCAAGTAGTTTTATACAGGAAAACTTATTTTAAGTTAGAAAACAATATTTGGTAAATTAGAAAATCTTGTTAAAAAGAGTGTTGGGCTCAAAAAGATTGGGACCTGCTGTCTTAGATGCTGTTGGTTCCTTTATATCTAAGCTATTAATGGTTCTTGCAACTATCAGTTGATTACAGCTTCTTTTCTATCAATAATTTTGCTAAACCAATCCTCTATATCAGCGCTGTCCACTAACGGCCCGCACAAGGATTTTTGTGGACCGCGAACAAAATCAAGTTTTTACTTTAAATTTTAAATAAATATCTGTAATCGAACTTATAATTTTTTGTCAACTTATATTACTTGATATGCAATCTTCAACTTACTCACTTTTCCTCTATGAAATGATCATCAGACCGGTGATTCTCTATGCTTCACCCATATAGGCAATACTACACCGACCAATATTCGTAAGATTCACGTTTTACAGAACAAGATTTTGAGAACTGCGGTCGATGCCCCCTGGTTTGTCACTAACAGACAACTTCATAAAGACCTGGGCATCGACCATATATATATACACACATATAAAACACACCTCCAAAAGATTTTTTTGAGGCTGTAAGCAATAATCCCAATGCGATTATTTCTTTGATTCTTTACGATCATACTGTTTTGAACAAGTACAAGAGGCCTAAACGGTAGCGTTCTCTGAGGAGATCTACCCATTTTAGGTTTCTTATACAATTTTACTGCTATTTTTAGCTTTTTTTTTATGTTTGCCCTTAGGGGCCCACCTAAGGGTAGTTTACTTATATATTTTGTTCTTATGCATACCAAATAGGCATATCTTTATGATGGAGATGGTTAGGGGTAAAATTATTACCGGTATATGGAATATGATTATACGATCTACAACTTGCTCATTCTATAAAGTTTATCGGCAAACTTCTGAAATCTTTTAAAAGCGGTGCGGCGTCATCAAACAAATGTTTTTATGAAGCTGCAGTAATAAGAAGCATCTAACGACAGCACGAATAGCTCTTACTGCTCATGCGTATGGCGAGGAATTTTGCCAGACAAAACTAATCGCTAAAGAAAAGAACATTTTGATCTCCGCTGTGGATATTTGGTGGTATAAAAATAGGACAGGTTAGGTCCTATCCTATTCTTTTTTTTTGACCCGCGAAATATTGGCAAAAGAAAAAAATGGCCCGCGGTCTTAGAGAAGTTGGACAACGCTGCTCTATATGGAGAAATTATTTGAATTCTCATCAGACCAAAGCTCATCTTAACAATAATAATTAATCTTATTGTAATTACCTATTACAGTAAGTTTTTTATACAAGTAGTACATATTTGAACGATAAGAATCTAGCCAAGAACTATAGTGTTGAATGCGAATTGGTTCAGTAAAGCTTGCACGTGATTGGCTAATCCACGTGCATTTTGAATCCTTCCTAGAACTTGTGTTATTTCAAAGTTAGTTTTTTTGTAATGACTTTAGACTAAAGAAAGACATATTTTAATTTTGTTTGAATATTTGAAATCTACATAAAATGCACAATAAATTGACACAAATTAGCTTATAAGTGATGAGGTGAAATTCTTATAATGTTAGTGATGTCTCAGACTACGTTTTTACAGGGGTTTATGTTGTACAAATACTGCAGTTCTAACAAATATTAAAATAAAACATTTTACAGCAAGGCTTCATTGAAATTTTTATATAAACATGAAAAAAAAATAAAAATATTACAAATGCTAAGTTTTAGCTCTATTTTGAAACCTAGTTATTTTTTTTTTGTCGTGTATCTGTTTGCCAATTTCTATATTTATAGATTTTTTTTTTTATTTTAGGGGTAAAGGAAAAAATATTTTTGGGTTGGATGGTGAAATATCAGGATTTGCATATTCTGAATCATACAATAACTTTAATTTCCACAATATTAAGTGATTTACTGATGCTATAGATTTGAAATTTTTATGGTAGGATGTGATCGTCACGAGGTTTACAATGACAGCAACAATTTGCCCCCTTACCCCCAGCGGTATGGTTTTTTGGTTTGAGATAATTTTTATATTTTGGGTTGGATAACTACTAATGAACATTACAATTTGTGTTTTTCCGAATCATCCATTAGTTTGAATTTCCACCATTAGAGGATTATAAATTCATAAGATGACTAATTTCATTTTCTCTGAAAATAAGCATTCTATCTATATTCTCCAGAAGTGATATGTTTTAGTTTAAACTTGTGGACATACATTGGGAAAAAGTTAGTAATTGCACAGTTGTCTATGTAAAATTCTTTTAAAAAATATAAACATCTCTAAATATTTTTTCACCTGCAGTGCATTTTTGGAGATTTTGCACAATTTCATTCACCAAATAAAAAGCTTAAAGAGTTCCATAAAAAAACAACTGGCAGCTATTTCTGATATCAGCCTTGTCTAATGCAAAATTGTTATTGCACTTGTTGCTTATTATTGCTGGGTTTCTATTTGCTTGTATTGTGTGCAGTTAACTTCAATGGTTGATATATTGCTTTGGTTTAACCAAAAGATTAGATTATTTTCTTCCAGCAAAGTCGTGATAGAGCAAAGGATGAGAAATCTCACAATGCTGGTTGCTATGGGAACGTTTTTGTTTCGGATTCTACTTTTTGATCCAGGTGTACTACTACAACAAGCAGGGCTTCGGCTGAAAGAAAACACCAAATTCAGAAAGACCACTTTAATGTGAGGAAATGAAACCTAATCTCTTACCAAGTTATTTAGCCGTTCTAACAGCTTGGCTACTGGACTATTCCTAACACAAATGTAATAAACAAAAATTAACTGGTTTTAAAAATAATGGCATAAAATAGCTTTTTTTTTCTCCAAAAATTCAAGGCAATCACAGTTATATAATAACCCATCAGACGTTTCAGAATAATTTTTTTTAGTTCTTATAGATAACAGAATATTAAAATTAAAACATTACTTAATATTTTAGATCAAGTTTAAATTATGTATTTTTCGATATTATTTAGTTCATATACATAGATAATAAAATCCTCATGTAGCCATGGACTACAGAGACCATTTCGCCCCAAAATCTTCCCTCTGCAGTGGAATGTGCGTAGCATGATCAAAAACCAAATGAAAAGGAGACAAAATACACCCTTGTTCAGCAAAACTAATTGCTAAAAGCTAAGACGTCTCGTGGCCGAGTGGTTAGCGCGTTTGGCTGCTAATCTAAGGGCTCCTGGGTTCGAGCCCCGGATAAGGCGTGGATGTCTGTGCGTTTTTCTGCTGAGGTCCTGCCATCCTCGCAGACCCTCTACTATGGCATATAAACTGACATGCTTCTGTCAGACCTCTGTGGCAAGCAGCTGCTTGAGGGGATATTTATTTATTATTTTTGCCAACTCTCGCACACGACTGGGTGTTGTTATAGAGACAGAGGCGTAACTAGGGTATGGCAGGCATGGCACGTGCCATGGGCGCCACTGAAGGGGGGGGGGCGAAAACGCGCCTAACGTATAAATACGAAAATGAAAATAAAAAAAATATTTTTGTAGATATAAATATGTGTATTAAAAGACTCCAAGCATGCGTTTTTCGTTTGTTTGTCACGGTTCTCTAGGCCTCTAGCTCTCTTTCTGTCTACAAATGTGATTTTGTACTTGAAAAAAAAAAGAGATGCAGAATAGTAGTGTGTGCAGTGTTGTGTTAAAGCCGTTCGGAATATGGGGAATCCCCGTCGTGGATTTTCCGTCGCGTAGCACGTGCATCGGTATTCTAACGTAGATACGATAGCCGAGAGTAGGTCTCTTTAAGTCTGTTGTAATTTTTTTGTTTTTCGTTGTTGCTCAATTCAAATTCCGAATAACGTTCGCATTATACATAGTTGATAGTTTCCCGATCCTGAATAATATCTAAATTACGTTTTAAACTACAAATTTGTTGAGTGTTAAAGTGGCCAGTGTTTTTTTATAAATCTAAGAGATATTAAGGTAAATATATATTTTTATATTTTTTAAGTAGTTAAAATTGGTTTTAAATTTCAATTCTATTCTACTTAAGAGGGAACATTAATAAAAATATTAATTTCTTTACCATGAGGATATTGAAGTCAAATTTGTAAATGATATACTTCTTGAAGAATATCATATATTTATTCATACGTTTATCAAATTTTATTTCGTGATTTTTGAAAAATGGCTGTTAACCAGGGTTCGTATTTAAAACAATATTTTTTCCGCAAATCGCAAATTATAAATAATTGTTTTCTTTTTTAAACTTTAGAAAATAGTACCTGAGAACTATGAAACGTTCATTTGGATATGAGAAGAAGAAAGAAAGCGGAGCTGCAGGTCGAAAAAGACGCGTGTTAGAGGCAAAAGAAGTAGGAGAAAGCAGCAAAATTTTTAAGACGTTTTTACAAAAATCAAGCACAAACACGACTTCTTCAGAATGTTCTGAAAAAACTGCAAATTCTAAAGAATTAGAAGATGCTGGGTCAAGTTCAACCGAGAAAGAATTTGTTACGGCATCTAATGATGCAGAAAAGATATCTGAAAATATGTGGACAAGGCCTTCAGAGAATTCTAATTCTAGAAAGTCTGCTACTTCTGAAGAATTAGAAGATGGGTCTGACAAAGAAATAGATATTGATGACGTTGAAGTAAATAAAAACTTGATATACAAAGACGCAGAAAATATTAAAAATCCCATATCTAAATCGATTGAAGAACACGACATCGGTTTTCTTAAGTTTAGGGAAGAATCGGGAAAGGCAATTGTAACTGATGGATTGAGAATAGAAATAATAAAACTCGGTTCTAAGTATTTCCAAAACATCGATGGTCCTTTTTTGCCCAATAACAATCGTTCTATGAACAAAACTTGGTTCAAAAAAACATTAGGAAATGGTCTTGGTGAGCAAGTGATGCGTTCATGGTTAGTTTATTCACCTTCCAAAGAGTCTGCCTTTTGTATTTGCTGTCTTCTTTTTTCCCAGTTCGATAACCAATCTAGTTTGGAGCAAGAAAGCGGATTTAAGCAATGGAAAGCACCTGAGAGAATGAGTGTTCATGAAAATTCCAAAAATCATCGACAATGCTTTACTCAGTGGAAAGAAATGGAAAGAAATTTGCTTAACAACAGAGGCATAATTGATGCAGAACTTCAAGAGCAAATTCAAAGAGAAAGTCAGAAGTGGTGTAATATTTTGAAAAGACTTTTACACTGCATCAAATACCTTGCGATACAAAACCTGGCTTTGCGAGGCCACAGAGCGTCACTTCAGTCAGATTTTAATACAGGAAATTTACTTGGTTTGTAGAAACTAATTTCTAATTTTGACCCTGTCGTAAAAGAACACATAAGATTTGCGGAGAGCCATCTCGGATCCACTTCATATCTTTCACCGAAAATACAGAACGAGTTTATACACATCATGGCATCCACTGTTCGTGATAGTTTGCTAGAAAGAATACGTAAAGCAAAGTATTATGGACTAATGTTTGACTCAACTCCTGATCAAGCTCATCGTGAACAAATGTCTGAGGTAGTAAGATATGTTGACATAAATTTTGAGAAAAAAACTGTTCAGATTAAAGAATCATTTCTCGGTTTTATACAAATAAGCGGTAAGGACGCTGCAAGCATGGTTCAAGAAATATTGAAGCAGCTAGAGAAAGACAATATGAATTTACAAGATTGTAGGTCACAGTGCTATGATAATGCGTCTGTTATGGCTGGACACAAGACTGGTGTTCATCAAAGAATCAAGAAAAAAAACAACATTGCTATATTTGTGAATTGTGATAATCATTCACTCAATTTGGTAGGCGTCCATGCAACCAAAGAAGAAGTAATTATGGTAACTTTTTTCGGAACCATCGATGCACTTTATGTTTTCTTCTCTCGTTCAACCCAGCGCTGGGAAAAGCTCAAAGCTGTTGTACCTGTGGCTTTAAAGTCTGACTCCGATACCAGGTGGAGCGCAAAAACGGAATCAGTAAAACCTGTTAACAAATATCTCGAGGAAATAGTTGAAGTTCTCCAGAACATAATGGACGATGAAAGCGCGACTAGTGAAACTAAAAGCGACGCAAAGCAACTCTATAATCGAATATTAACATATGACTTTCTAACGTTGCTTGGGTTTTGGAACAAGATCTTAATTCGTATTGACCACGTTCAAAAGAGGTTGCAGGATCCTAAAATGAACTTTCATGATGCAGCTTTAGATTTAAAAGCTCTCCAAAATTATTTTCATGATGAAAGAGAAGTGTTAGTTAGTGACTCACTGAAAGAAGGAATTCGAATTTGCAATGAATGGGACATTGAATTTGAAAGACGTCAAAGAAGAAAGAAAAGAATGGATGGCGAAACATCGAGAAATGCTGCTTTATCAGCTAAAGAAGACATGGAAAGAGTTATGAAAGGGACTTGCGACCGTCTATTCAATGAATTAAAAAGCAGAAGCGTTCGTTTACAAGAAATTGATGAAAAATTTGGATTTCTACTTGATATAGAAGGGTTGTGTTTTAAAACCGAAACAAGCTACTTGAAAGAGCGTTGTGAAAAATTTGGAGAAGCCTACAGTTGTGATGTGGATGGGCAAGAATTATATGAAGAAATTTTGGATTTTAGAACGCTGCTAACAAGCCGTACCGAAAAAATATCAAGCCCCGAACAACAACTTACAAATTCTACATCTCTGAAGAAGTAATTTTATAGTTCAGTATGGAGATGAAAACGTTTTTCCGAATATGCGTATAGCATTGCAAATATTGCTGACAATCGCGGTTTCTATTGCCAGTTGTGAAAGATCATTTAGCAAATTAAAATTGATACTTTCATATTTGAGAGCCTCGATGGGCCAAAGTCGATTATGTGATCTTGCATTACTGAGCATAGAACGAGAAATGACTGAAGAAATTGACTTTGATAATATAATTAAACAATTTGCGTCAGCTAAAGCAAGAAAGATAAATTTGTAATAAAGTGTTAGTAGATTTAATTTGTGTGCTTTTTTTTACCCAATTTTAAAGTAGTTTTTTAGAAAATAAAACGTAAGCAACCTATCGTCGGACGGTCGGAGAGGGGCGCAAAATCGGTGTTTGCCATAGGCGCCAGTTACCCTAGGTACGCCTCTGTATAGAGAGCTTTCATTATGTTAACTTGTCAGGTATTCCATATTATATAATGATTAACCACAAATTATGTCGATCAACGGAGTCAAAAGCCTTTTTGAAATCTATAAAGCTAGTAACCCACAGGTTTCTAAACGCAGAACATTTCTCAAATCTGTCAAAGGAAAATATTTCATCAACAAAATTCTTAATTCTATGAATCGCAAATATATATATAATCAAGCAAAGAACTTTTTCTAGAACAGAAAGTAAATTAATTTCCCTATAACTATGACTTTTTTTTAAAAAAATCGGGATAATAATAGCTCTATTAAAATCCTTAGGAACAACACCTATATCTTAAAATATGTTCAAAATTTCAGTCAACCATGTGACAACACAAATATTCGCAGCTCTAAGCATTTCAGTGGTGATTTCATCCACCCCTGTGGATTTATGCAGTTTTAATTTGGAGATATCGAGAGAGATCAGAATGAGATACAGGGTCAATATTAAAGCCAGTAATGCATCTCACCTCATTACAAACAACGGGAGCAAAAGTAATCACATGGTTTAGAATATCTCTGAAATGCTCAGCCTACCTAGCTATCACAGAATCCTCACCTTACCATGTTTATCCCACAATCCCTGTGTACCTGTCTGTCTGTTCCCGCATAAAACATTAATAATCTGGTACAACCCCCTGCTGTTGTGTTGTTAAACTTATGAAAACACTGTTAAAAAAAACTTTGTTGTCTATTTCCTTAGCTTTGTCAGCCAAGTTATCAAGCCAAAGATTCTTATCAGCTATTAACTGTTCCTTTACACGTATATTAAGATCATTTTAATGCCGTCTGTTAGAATTAGTACGGTATTAATTCATATTAATTCTGCATTTTAATAAATAAGTTCCATAGCCTTATCACTCAAATAATTTTGTTTCCTCTGTTCCCTTTTACCCAAAAGAGTACTGTTGGTTTCAATAAAAACCTGTTAATCCCATTCTCAATTTCAGCAGTAAGCAAACCATGATTGTTATAATGACTAAGCCTATCATGGTATGCTTTGGCTATACATGTGTATCTAGATCTTTCAAACCTTCAGTGTTGACCAGGTAATGATCAGACCTAATTTCGGATCCCCTGTACGATCTGGTATTCTTAACCCAAACAGCCCATTTGCTGTTAAAATATATTCCTGTGTCACCCATCAGGTGAAACCCATGTGTATTTATATATCTCCCAATGTTTGTAGTATGTGTTGGTTATTGCGCAACATTAAGTTTACCTGTAGGAGATGTTTCCCATTGCCATTGGAACTACCAATGCCAAAGGGATCTAAAACTCCTGCCCAAAGGTCAGAGTCTGTACCACTTTAGCATTAAAGTCACCTAGCACAAGAGAGAGAGATCTCCTTTCTTGACAGAATTCAAACTATCCTGAAGCTGGCTGTAAAACGTATCCTTTTCGTTCTCATCAGTCCTCTGTAGGAGTGTAACAACTGATGGCATTCAAGTCTTTAATTTTTGTTTTAAATTTAGCTGTAGAAAATCTTTCATTAATGCAGTCATATCCTAGAAGAGCATCACTAGCGTGTCTATTGAGAAGTAAGCCTATACTTCTGAGATGCTTTCCATTCTCTCTCCCTGGAAAGAGAAATTTCAAATTATTTTTAAGTTTCTGACCTTTACCTGTCCTTGTGGTCTCATGCAAGCCAGAACATCTAGGTTATAACGCTGATTAATCCCGTATGAAGATGTCAAAGAATAATCTCTTTGCAACCTCCTCACGTTACATCTACCTGCAGAGAGAAATTTATTGTAGGATTTTAAAGAAACTAGGTTTATTGAGAGAGGTAGGGTCAACAATATCAAACAGCCCTCTGATTGCAGGCATGGGACAAAGACCTGTTCCACTACCGCTAAAGGCTGAAGTCACCCATGCTAGTAGTAACCTCAGGCATCACCATTTCAAGTGGACCTTTTCAAGAACCAGATGACCTGCCTGAGACACATTAGCATTGGCAATGCCCAACTAGCCAAGTGAGGATTATCCACCAGCTGATATAACCTATTCCTCTGTTTACCTAGGGCTGGAAACCCACAGGGCAGAAAACTGAAAACACAGTGGCAGATTTTCCCTCAAAAGAGGCCCACCAATGTAACAAGTACAGTATTAATAATCAAGCTCAAAACTATAAACCATTCTAGTCTAGTGGGTATATATGGTCAGAACCCTGTGGAAGTTGACCACTGTAAAAGTTTCTTGAGCAGCATAGAATGAGGGAGAGCTAGTTGGAGTGGCCATTGCTCCATCCCATGGCTTCCCATTTTCAAATGACAATAGGGCTGCCATTAAGACAATGAGGACCAGGTGAAGCATTCCTGTTTCTTGGAAGCAAAGTCATGGGCTCGGCCAGCAGTTCTGGGAGTTAGTGGTCAGATGAGGGACCGCCAAGTATTTGAGACTCTGCGTGACCATGACCCCTGTCATGTGACAGAGAGGAGATGACTCTCTTGCTGACTGTTGGAAACGAAAGAGCCTTGTCTAGCAGGTGAGGCAGGAAGTGAGACTGCCACCTCAGCCTGAGTTTTAGCCTTTGATATCCGGGGGGGGGGGGGGAAGAAGCAAAAAGTGGGCTTATGTACTTTTGCAAGCTTCCCGTTCCGTCTTAAGTTACCTGTGATCGTTTTACAGTTTCGATTTAATAAAATAAAATCCGGTGCGCTAGAGCCCCAATGATATTCCGCTATTCCCTGCTGGAATCTTTTATTACATCGCGTTTGATTTTTCCTTAATTTTAAGACATTATGCAAATAGCCTAACAACGAGATAATCCGCTTCCGCGCCGTTTTTTTAAACAATAATTAACATTTACTGAAGTCTGGCCCATAAAATACTTTCACATTACTTTTACAATAAGCAAGACGCATTGAACACTCGATGGCATGGAGACAAACATTTGCTGACATTTCATCCGCGACTGCAATGATAAGCTCGGCCTCCCTAGGACTCTACCATTCACAATCATCCCTGAAACCCTTCTTTGCTCGTGGCCTAAAACTTTCTGTCTTCTGAGTTTCTCTGCTCATAACCTAAACTTTCTGTCTTTCCGACTTTCTATTCTCCTTGCTGCGTGCCTTCTTAGGCCCTTTCTGAAAGAGCTTCATCTGCTCCCTCCATTGGTCAGTATCAACAATCGGAAGGTGCAAATATTGGTGGGGGCTTGAGACTTCTTTGATGTTGCACTCTCTACCATGTGGGTCACTTCCTTTCCTAGGGATGCTATGATCCTGATTGCTTCCCTAGGGATACATCATGTAGTAAGAGTATCTCCGCAAAATTCCCCGCCCTGCCCACGGTCAGTAGGGGACACCGATGGGCTTGGAAAGGCCGCCGTCCGTCGGATGGGACGTTAAGCCGTGCCCCGTGTGCGGGAGAGCCATACCTGTGCACGTTAAAGAACACGCTGGATGGCCTTGACGGGAGACTACCATCTGTCTCCCAACAGCTGTTCCAGTGGGTCCCCTCCCCCAACCTTCTCTGAGCCTTCGGGATTCATGTGACCTGACCATTTAGCCCATGGTGTGCAAAAAAGTGCCGCTCAGAGGTAAAACAACCCAACCCATGTAGCAAGAGTGCCTTTGCACATTGAGGCACATGGGAAGTTGCAGTCTCTGGAGATGTCGTCACCGCTTAGAAGGAATTCTACCTTTGTAGCAGGTTACAGGTGGACCCTCGCTCCAGCTACTTTTACTGTTGGCTTGATCTGGCGACAGATCAGTCAGTTCATCCAGAATTTGACGGGAATGGCTTGCGAATCTTTTATCCCTATACCGATAATGGTGAACAACGAGTCATGAAGCACTTTCGATGTTGTTCTGCGTATGTACGAAAATCTATGCAGATAATACTTTGTTCTGTAGGTCCACTCTGAACTTAATTTTAAATCACCCTACAATCTCAATTCAAACAAAAATATTTGCCTTCCTATTGGAATTCATCAAAGAAACAGAGATATGGAATAAATTGTAACACAGAACAACAACAAAAAAAAAAAACGTAATATAAAAAAAAGAAAGAAAAAAGAAAAAAAATTTTTTTTTTCATTAATAAAAATAAGAAAAAAAAATAATTAAAAAAAAATCTTAAAAAAAAAAATAAAAAAAGAAAAAAAAATTAAAAATAAAAAAAAAAAAAAAAAAAAAAAAAAATAAAAAAACAAAAAAAAAATTAAAAATAAAAAAAAAATAACAAAATAACAAAAAAAATATAATAAAAAAAAGGGTTATAAAAAAAATTAAAGAAAGCCAAAAAAAAATAATAAAAAAATATATATATTTATACCAAAAAAAAAAGACATAAATCAAAATTAAATAAACAAAAACAAAATAAACAAAAGAATTAAATCCTAAAGTTTAGGAGGAAGACGAAACAAAAAAAAAAAATCTCTTAAAATCTAAGAGGAAAAAAAAATACTGAACATCAAGAATTTTCAAAAAAAAAAGGAAAACATAAATTCTATGGGAAAGTCTGTGCAAGGAACTCCCAATTTTTGTGAAGTGTAAACTAAACTAAACTAATCATGAAATCTAGTGATGTACATACTGTATGCCAATAACTACCACTTCTGAATCCACACATTATTCATCAATCAATTGTCCATCAACCATATTCTATTAAGAATTCACTCACAATCGCCAAAAAAATGTTACCTGGAACAGAAAGTTGGCTGATCCCCTATAGTTATCGCAAGAACTACGATCAACTTTTTTAAAAATAGGGATAATAATAGCTCTAGTAAAATCCTTCGAAAGAATGCTTTTATCCTAAAAGATATTCAATATTTTTGCCATGTCGTAACAGGAATATTTTCAGCTCTAAGCATTTCAGTAGTGATTTCATCTTACCCCTGGAGATTTATGAAGTTGAAGTTTAGAAATAGCCAAAATAACTTCAGATTGTGATATAGGGTCAACATTAAAGCAGTAATGCATCTGTCAACATTACAAACAACGGGAGTGGAACTGACCACATTGTTCAGAACACCTCTGAACTGCTTAGCTCACCTACCCATTATAGAATCCTCACCTTCAATAATATCTTGTTTATCCTTCAACCCCTGTAAACCTGCCCGTTTTTACCACACAAAACATTATCTGGTACAACTCTCTGCTGTTGCGCTGTCTAGCTGCTTCCTCTGCTTTGTCAGCCAAGCCATCAAGCCAAAGATACTTATCAGCTGGTAAATGATCCTTTACACGTTTATTAAGCTCTTTGTAATGCTTTCTGTTAAGACTAGTAGGGTGTTAATTAAGGATCTTCCTATGGTCCCATTTTTTCTCAACTTCAGTAATAAGCAAACCATGACTGCCATAATAACTAAGTAACCTCTCATGGTAAAGCTTTGTTATAACTGGGTCTTTCAGAGCTTCAGTCAGTGTTAAAGATAACTTTTTTTAACCTTAGAACAACACTTCTTAAGTTAAAGACACTTTTAAGAAGGTAATGTTCAGATCCAATTTCAGCTCCCTCATATGACCTGATATTCCTAACCCACGCGTACTTATGCATGTCGTGGTATTTGTAATAAGTTAGTTATTCTCAAACCTTAAGTGTCCGCAAAACTCCCCGCCCTCCCCACGGTCAGTAGGGGACACCGATGAGCTTGGAAAGGCCGCCGTTCGTCGGATGGGACTTTAAGCCGTTGCCCGTGTGAGGGAGAGCCATATCCTGTGCACGTTACAGAACACGCTGAATGGCCTTGACGGGAGGTTACCATCTGTCTCCTAACAGCTGTTCAAGTGGGTCCCCTCCCACAACCTTCTCTTAGCCCATGGTGTGCAAAAAAGTGCCCCTCAGAGGTAAAACAACCCAACCTTAAGTGTACTTATCAGTAAAAGATGCTACCCATTGCCACTGTAGCTACCAATAACAAAGGAACTTATCACCCCTCCCCCAAAGGTCAGTCCGTAACAACTTTAGCATTGAAGTCATCTAGAACAAGGGTAATATCTTCTTTCTTGGCAGAATTCAAAATATCCTGAAGTTGTCTGGAAAACCTATCTTTCATCTTCTTTAGGGGTATGACAACAGAGAGCATTCATGTCTGTAATACTTGTCTGAAATTTAGCAGTAAGAAACCTTTCATTAATGCACTCATATCCTAGAAAAGCATCACTAGCTTGTCTGCTGAGAAGTAAACCTATGCCTTGGAGATTCTTCTTATCTTCCCTCCCTGAAAAGGGAAATTTAAGATTATTTTTAAGAATCTGACCTTTATTGTCCATCTTGTCTCTTTCAAGCGGAAAATTTCTAATTTATAACGGTGGAATTCTTGTGTGAGGACATCAAGAGAATAATCTCTGTGCAAAGTCCTCACATTCCAAGAACCCGTAGAAAGAAAATGTGTTATTGAGATGTTTAAAAAAAAACTATGTTTTTGATAGTGGAAGTGCCGACAATATTAACCATCCCCCTAAACGCAGGCATGCGGCAAAGACCTGTTTCCCCCACTACTAAAGGCTGAAGCCATCTATACAGGAAGACTTCCTTTATTGTAGATTTGATGATGCCCTTAGAAGCAATGGTTCAAATACCTATGATGGCCTCTGATCAGGATTATCCATCAGCTGATAAAACGTATCCTGTGAATCTATTCACTTGGGGCTGTGAGCCCACAAACAGAAAATCCAGCAGAAGATTATCCCTCACCAATGCAGCAAATTCAGTATTCACAATCAAGCTCAGAGCCATTTTTCTATTCAGTTTGGTATATACAGTACTGTGCGAATTAGTTGGGACAAGCGAAGCCTGAAGAACCTCTTCGATCCAGCAATCCCCCAAACCCCCACCCAAGATCATGTTTTGGGGATGTTTCACAGCTTCCGGGCCACAGACGCTTCACCCCATTAAAGGAATGATGGACAGCAAAAAGTACATAGGCGTTCTGGAGGCGAAAATGGTCCCAACACTGCAGAAGCTGTTTCCTAACGGCGATGGGGGTATTTCAACAGGATCTGACTCCATGCCACAATTCTAAGCTTTCTAAGAGCTTCTTTACCCAGCAACATTTGAAGGTATTGGAGTGGCCAGGAAATTCGCCCGATCTAAACCACATTGAAAATTTGTGGGCCATTACTAAAGCGCGCATATCTAAGATGGATTGCACGACGAAAACCAAAATGATAGAAAGTGTCATGAAAGAACCACGACCCTGAAGTGAAGGAGATGTGTGCAAAGTTAGTGGCATCAATGGTTGAGAGGGTTAAAGAAGTAATTAAAGCTAAGGGGGGGTCACATTCACTATTAACTACACTATTAAACAATAAATATTTTAGTTGTGCTTTTGTTACTGTATTTTCCTATTGTCCCAACTAATTTGCACAGTACTGTATGATCAGCACCAGGATTCTGTGTGGTTGACCACTCAGCAGTGTGTGTGTGTGGGGGGGGAAGTAGCCACAGGAGTCCAGATCAGTATCCAGACTGATCTGCCAGCCTCCACCTCCATTCACTTCCACAGAGAGTATCTTTTGAAAAGTAATAATGGTCTACACCACGAGAAGGCGGGGTCGGACTTTTGGTGCTAGGCCTGGCAGGTTGTGTGCATCATCAGGGGATTGGTGTGTAGCCCTCCTTCCAGCAAATAGCTACCATTTATAGACCCTTCCGTTTTTAGGGTTGAATATTTTACGGTTTTGATATACACAGGATCCATTATAACCATCCAAATTTACAACAAAAAAAAAAATACTATAAGAAAAATTTTTAAATTTTTTTTTTCCGGAAAACTTGTAAGAAAAGAAATATGCAATTCTTAGTAACAGATGCACACATATTTTGGAACGTTTGTTGATTTTTGACAAAAATTGACCTTAATGGGAAATAAAATCTGTCTATATAATAAGCTTCAAAAAGCAAAATTATGTTTTTAGTGACTGAGTAATTATACTAGACACTGCTTACTGTGATCATCTTTGTAAATCCTATTTTGATTTTATTAACCGGCAATTCTAATAACAAAAATCGGTAGGATGAGGTATTGGTAGTAAACAATAAAAAATACTTATGTTTTGCAGCATAGCATGTAATTCATTAAACTGTCCAAACAACACATTAATTAATAATTCAATTCCATTAACGTCACTGATTTATGGGAGGTCTTCTTTCAAGCTTTCCCAAATTTGTTTAATTAATAATGATAATAATAATCATTTTAAAATATCCATGTGTATATATTATAATTACATACTTATATTACAGACAGATAGCCCTTCTAACTCTATCTAAATTTACAAACTCGTCTCCATTCATTCTTATTTTCCCTTCAAATAAATATTTTCACTGGCATTTTTTCGTAGACCTAATGAATAAAACTGTCAAGCACTGAACAACTTTTACAATCTTTCGTAGATGTATTCTATTCTCATTTTCAGCTATAACATTAATTTACATGGCATTTGATTGGTTGCCTGCTAAAACATGCATATTTTCCACATCAAAGAGACCCTCCACTGGGAGATGGAAGCGCGAATTCTTTTACTTCAGTTTGAGTGATAACTTGTAATAAAACTTGCCTGTTATGCACCACCTTGAATGTAGCACTCCGCTCCTGCTGAAGATCATGTACATATGTACCAAATGTCAATTTCCACACTTGCACGATTTGTAACGTAGTCATTTGTTCAAAGAACAAGACCTTCGAATAAAAAGGTGTCCTTCAAGAAAAGCGGCACCAGATAAAAATAGCTTTTCTATTGAAACTGGATTATTTCATTGCTATTTGATTGGCAGATAAAAGAAACCGTCTAGCATAAGCAAGAATCAGCTTTTTTTATTATGTTTTATGGGGAAAATCTTACATTTTACATATTGCTAATACACAGGGTCCATTATAACCATCCAAATTTTCCACACTTGCACGATTTGTAACTCGTTTTGTGACTCGGTTTTCGTAACTCGGTTTCGAAACTCGGTTTTTGTAACTCGGTTTTCGTAACTCGGTTTTTGTAACTCGGTTTCGTTTTGTAACTCGTAACTCGATTTGTAATGTCGCAGTTTTGTAACTGAAACAGCAAACGCATGACAGTAGATAATTTGAAATTAGGTTTAAAATATAGATCAAAATTTGTCTTTGC
Organism: Ryuthela nishihirai; assembly: GCA_038380435.1. NCBI lineage: Eukaryota > Metazoa > Arthropoda > Arachnida > Araneae > Heptathelidae > Ryuthela > Ryuthela nishihirai. Next base: position 46,132,239 of record JAWZYU010000005.1, read on the forward strand.
TTAATTGTATATTAACATTTATATGATTACAGCAATGCAAACTTTCGTATTTATTTTTGCTGCCAACTACATACCGTAACACAGTGATCGCTGGTAATACAGCGGTCTTCAACGTTGGCGTTAAATTCATATTAGAATGCTACTTAGAGTGTTCTTTAACACTGAAAAATATGATTCTATAAGAACGTTTTATGATATGCACATTTTTCAAACAAGACAACGCGTCCCACCTATCTTTTTAGAATGGTGACGCTGGATGCAATAGTCCCAGATTCCCGAGTTCCAACTGTGACAGCGTTGAGATTTATCTCTGATAAACTGACAATCTTCCCTCAGTCAGAAAGAGAACACTGATAATCTTGGAAAGGCTGTCGTGAGTCGAATGGCACGTAAATCCGTGGCCCTTGTTCAGGAGAGAGGAAAGGCTGTCGTGAGTCGAATGGCATGTAAATCCGTGGCCCGTGTTCAGGAGAGAGGAAAGGCTGTCGTGCGTCGAATGGCACGTAAATCCGTGGCCCGTGTTCAGGAGAGAGGAAAGGCTGTAGTGAGTCGAATGGCTCGTAAATCCGTGGCCCTTGTTCAGGAGAGAGGAAAGGCTGTCGTGAGTCGAATGGCACGTAAATCCGTGGCCCTTGTTCAGGAGAGAGGAAAGGCTGTCGTGAGTCGAATGGCATGTAAATCCGTGGCCCGTGTTCAGGAGAGAGGAAAGGCTGCCGTGCGTCGAATGGCACGTAAACCCGTGGCCCGTGTTCAGGAGAGAGGAAAGGCTGTCGTGCGTCGAATGGCACGTAAATCCGTGGCCCGTGTTCAGGAGAGAGGAAAGGCTGTCGTGAGTCGAATGGCTCGTAAATCCGTGGCCCTTGTTCAGGAGAGAGGAAAGGCTGTCGTGAGTCGAATGGCACGTAAATCCGTGGCCCGTGTTCAGGAGAGAGGAAAGGCTGCCGTGCGTCGAATGGCACGTAAACCCGTGGTCCGTGTTCAGGAGAGAGGAAAGGCTGTCGTGAGTCGAATGGTTCGTAAATCCGTGGCCCGTGTTCAGGAGAGAGGAAAGGCTGTAGTGAGTCGAATGGCTCGTAAATCCGTGGCCCTTGTTCAGGAGAGAGGAAAGGCTGTCGTGAATCGAATGGCACGTAAATCCGTGGCCCGTGTTCAGGAGAGAGGAAAGGCTGCCGTGCGTCGAATGGCACGTAAACCCGTGGCCCGTGTTCAGGAGAGAGGAAAGGCTGTCGTGCGTCGAATGGCACGTAAATCCGTGGCCCGTGTTCAGGAGAGAGGAAAGGCTGTCGTGAGTCGAATGGCTCGTAAATCCGTGGCCCTTGTTCAGGAGAGAGGAAAGGCTGTCGTGAGTCGAATGGCACGTAAATCCGTGGCCCGTGTTCAGGAGAGAGGAAAGGCTGCCGTGCGTCGAATGGCACGTAAACCCGTGGTCCGTGTTCAGGAGAGAGTTCAGGAGAGAGTTCCCGTGGTCCGTGTTCAGGCTGTCGTGGGTCGAATGGCTCGTAAATCCGTGGCCCTTGTTCAGGAGAGAGGAAAGGCTGTCGTGAGTCGAATGGCACGTAAATCCGTGGCCCGTGTTCAGGAGAGAGGAAAGGCTGTCGTGAGTCGAATGGCACGTAAATCCGTGGCCCGTGTTCGGGAGAGAGCACATCCCGACCTGTTAAAAAGAATGTTCTGGATGGTTATGATGGGAGGAAGCTTGTTCCTGTCTCCTAACAGCTATCAAATAGATCTTTCCCCACCCAATTCTGAGACTGGGGTCCTTGTGACCTGGCCATTTAGCTATTCTGGGCACAAAAGTGCTGCTCAGAGATAAAACAACCCAATCTTGATGAAGTAACAGAATGAACTTGGAATTGCTCTTATAAACCTGAAGACTTATCATTCTGTGTTTAGTAGGCACAAAGTACGCATTAAAATGCCAAATTTTTAATATTTGTTTTGGTGTTAATAAACATGGTTATGTTTTATACATTTTTTTAAATATTGATTAAAATTTTTTGTTTCTTGTTAGCTTCATACGGAAATGGTAGCAAATTGATTTCAAATAGCGGAAAATAATACAAAGGTTGTCCCAAAACAACTGAGAATATTTCTATTGCAAATTGGCAACACTGTTAGAAGTCGCTGCATTCTGTTACATATAGAAATCGTTTGAAGTGAGATGCTTCGTAGACGGCTGTTAAACGCATTTTGAGACTGTTTCAAATTTTTTACGTTACGGTTATCAAAACTGAACAGAGTTGTGCGATAAAATTTTGTCTGCGACTTGGAAAAAGTGTTTCGTAAACTGTGCAGTTATTGAAAGAAGCTTACAATGAAGAATGGTTTGCCACAATCAACAGTTTACAGATAGTACCGATTTCGAAACCGGTTGAGAATCGGCTGCTTTGATTCCGAAGGAAAGCAGACAATCCACGAGCATTGATGAAGTATCTCTCAGACACAAGTTCTGTCTGTTTACGAAGACAGAGTTGGGCTGGGTTGTTTTACCTCTGAGCGGCACTTTTTTGCACACCATGGGCTAAATGGTCAGGTCACATGGATCCCGAAGGCTCAGAGAAGGTTGGGGGAGGGAACCCACTGCAACAGCTGTTAAGAGACAGATGGTAGCCTCCCGTCAAGGCCATCCAGTGTGTTCTTTAATGTGCACAGAGTATGGCTCTCCCGCACACGGGGGCCACGGCTTAACGTCCCATCCGACGGACGGCGGCCTTTCCAAGCCCATCGGTGTCCCCTACTGACCGTGGGCAGGGCGGGGAATTTTGCGGAGATAAATCTCAACGCTGACCCAGATGGGACTCGAACCTGGGAACTACAGATTACGAGCCTGGCGCGCTACCGACTGAGCCACCCCCGCCCCTACGAAGACAGAAGTTTTTCTTTTAGAGTAATAGGAGGATTAACAGGAATACCGAAAACATCTGTTCATCGAATACTAATGGAACACTTGGAAATGAGACTAAGGTGTTCGAAATCGGTTCTTCACCCGTTATCCGATGAACACACAATCGTCGTCTGCAGTGGTCCTCTCTGCCTGGTCAATGGAAATCAGTAAGCAAGGTACTGCTGATCGCGTTTTTTAACAGTCAAGGTATGGTCTATCAGCATATTGTGACATCAGCAGAATGCCCTCAAACGACTTAGACGAACAAAAGCACCAGATTTTAAAAATGGTTGGATCCTTCACCACGATAGAGCTCGACCACATACCACTAAGAGAGTCGTTGATTTCCTGGAAGACAAAAAAAAATGTGTCACTCCGCAACAGCCGTAAATCCAGTCACTTTGATTAGCAGCAAGTAGAGAAAGGGAAAATAGGAAATCGTCATTTATATCTATTAAAAGCAACATATTTTTTCCATTTTCCGTGAAAACGCATTGCCCACCTTTAAGGGGCGGGGGTGGCTCAGTCGGTAGCGCGCCAGGCTCGTAATCTGTAGTTCCCAGGTTCGAGTCCCAGCTGGGTCAGCGTTGAGATTTATCTCCGCAAAATTCCCCGCCCTACCCACGGTCAGTAGGGGACACCAATGGGCTTGGAAAGGCCACCGTCCGTCGGATGGGACGTTAAGCCGTAGCTCCGTGTGCGGGAGAGCCATACCCTGTGCACGTTAAAGAACACGCTGGATGGCCTTGACGGGAGGCTACCACCTGTCTTCCAACAGCTGTTCCAGTGGGTCCCCTCCCCCAACCTTCTCTGAGCCTTCGGGGTCCATGTGACCTGGCCATTTAGCCCATTGTGTGCAAAAAAGTGCCGCTCAGAGGTAAAACAACCCAACCCAAAGCCCACCTTTAATGGATTTCTTTCGTCTGCCAGTAGGATTGAGAAACATTAATCTAAGCTGCGTTCTGTCATACGAACCTCTTTTGCTTGTGAGTCATGTAAGGATGGATAATTTTGGTTGGCAGCTGTCGGGTGAAGACGTGTTTAACAAAACTCATAACTTTGAGGGTTTTTTTAATCTTGTTTATTATTAGTTTTAATTGTTTTTAACTTTAGGTTTCGATTTTTAGTCAACAAACTTATTGTGAGTGATAATTTTGTGCATTCGATATTGAATGTGACTTCTATGTTAGAAGAACTAGGATATTTCTTTCTTGGTATACATGTCGGATCTTTGTCTCCTTCAAGATGGACGCTACAAAGCCTTTGTTGGACTGATTGCTATGCCTCTGTGGATAGTGACTTTGAATCTTCTTTCCTTGCGTATCCTAGAATTAAAGACATTTCGCCTAGTACATCCAGGTATTTAATTTTAAAACATTTTTGAAATTAATTGTGGACTGTTTCGGATCCTATGCTTTTCAGTTCTCTCAAGCTATTGTTAAAATCAGTCATAATTTTCACTTCTATCGAAGACGCTATTGTTTGTTTATTTGATAATTGGAAGGACCCAAATATTGAGGGTACTACATTTGGGAATTTTAATTATTAAACTAGAACATTTATTAATATTAAACTAGAAATTGATAAAAAAAAACAAAAACAGAACAATAATTATTAAGCTAGAAATTGAAACTGGAACTAGTCATTTCGTGACATTCAAATTTATTTAGAATGAGGTCATACTTTATAATGCTACGGTGTATTAAAAGGGAGTCGTGAGAATGTCTGAAATGCTGGCAATCTGGACATTTGGCTGCTCATTGTTCGTCCGTCCGTCCCGCTTTCTCCGCCACCTCCCCTCACTCATCATCATCATCATCCTCAAGCAGCCATGGGCTACGGAGGTCCAACCAGACCGCGCAGTTTAATTCTCCAAGCATATCTGTCCTGAGCTACATCTGCTGCATCTGGCCATTGTACACCAATTCTAACAAGGTCCTGTTTGACATTGTCTGCCCACCGCATCCTAGGTCTCCCCCTCCTTCTGAGGCCTCTAGGCACACTGTTCATAACCCTATTCGCCAATTTATAATTATCCATACGGGCAACATGGCCAAACCAGCGGAGTCTCTTTCTGCACAATATGCTGCTTAAAGGAGGTTGCAGACTCCTTTGCCTAACCTCATCATTAGTTACAAAGTTAAACCAACTAATACCCAAGATATTGCGTAAGCATCTAGAATCAAAAGCATCCAGTTTCCTGTTATCTTGCTTACACAGCGTCCAAGTTTCACTACCATAACTAACCCTAGAAAGAACCAAACTATTATACAGTCTAATTTTAGTCTTTAGGTGTATACGCCTATTTCTCCACAATCTCCATAGATTCTTAAAAGTCCCGGCAGCAATACCTATTCGTCTGTTAATCTCATGCCGCACATCACCAGTATCAGTTACGCAGCTCCCAAGGTAATTAAACTGTGACACCTGCTCAAGACTGCAACCATTCAGATTAACTGAATCACAACCTGCCTGACCAATTTTCATCACTTTAGTTTTCTCTCTGTTTATAACCAAACCTACTGTACTACCAGTCTCATCAACAGTTCGAATGAAAGAGTTCATCTCATCAACATCATTTGCCAAAAGGGCTAAATCATCAGCATAATCTAAATCAGAAATTTTCGTATCTCCAGCCCATTTAAGGCCAAAAGCTTTCCCTTGAAGTGAATTTCGCATAACATAATCAACAACCAAACTAAAGAGAAAAGGAGACAAAATGCACCCTTGTCGAACACCAGAAGTAATGCTAAACCAATTGCTACAAGACTTACCAACCCTCACACATGACTCAGTGTTATTATAGAGAGATTTCATTATGTTAACTAACTTGTCTGGTATACCATATGAACTCACAATCAACCACAAATTATGACGATCAACAGAGTCGAAACCTTTTTGAAATCAACAAAGCTAGCAACCAAAGGTTTCTGAAACTCTAAACATTTCTCAAGAATCTGCCTAAGTGAAAATATCTGATCTACACATCCCCTACCACTTCTGAATCCACATTGCTCATCACGCAATTGCCTGTCAACCAGATTCTTAATTCTATTAAGCACAATCATGGAAAGCACTTTACCTGGAACAGAGAGTAGGCTGATACCCCTATAGTTATCACAAGAACTGCGATCACCTTTTTTGAAAATAGGGATAATAATAGCTCTGGTAAAATCTTTAGGAACCATGCCTTTATCATAAAAGTTATTCAAAATTTCAGTCATCCAAATGGTAACTGAAACATTCCCAGCTCTAAGCATTTCTGTAGTAATTTCATCCACCCCTGGGGATTTATGAAGTTTAAGTTTAGAAATAGCCAAAATAACTTCAGATTGTGTTAGAGGGCCAACATTAAAGCCACCAATGCATCTATCATCATTGCAAACAATGGGAGTAGAACTAACCACATTGTTTAGAACATCACTGAAATGCTCAGCCCACCTAGCCATGACAGAATCCTCACCTTCTATAACCTTGCCTTGTTTATCCTTCAATCCCTGTATACCTGTTCGTTTTCTACCACACAAAACATTAACTATCTGGTACAGCTCTCTGCTGTTGTGCTGTCTAACTGCTTCCTCAGCTTTGTCAGCAAGGCCATCAAGCCAAAGATTCTTATCAGTAGCTAACTGATCCTTTACACGTTTATTAAGTTCTTTGTAATGCTTTCTATTAGGACTAGTAGGGTACTGATTAAGGACATTCCTGCAGTTCCTTCTTTCTGAAATAAGCTCAAGTGCCTTATCACTTAAATAATTCTGCCTCCTCTGCTCCTTTTCCCTAAAAGAGTACTGTTAGTTTCCAAAAAAGCCTGTTTAAAATGGCCCCATTTTTCCTCAACTTCAGTATTAAGCAAACCATGACTGTCATAATGACTAAGTAACCTATCATGGTAAGCTTTAGCTATAACTGGGTCTTTCAGAGCTTCAGTATTAAAGGTAAAATTTTTAACCCTAGCACAACACTTTTTAAGTTTAAGTTGCAAGACACTTTTAACAAGGTAATGGTCAGATCCCATTTCAGCTCCCCTATATGCCCTGGTATTTCTAACAGAACTAGCCCATTTGCTGTTAATTAATATATAATCAATCATATTCTTATGCAGCCCATCAGGTGAGACCCATGTGTATTTATGTATGTCGCGGTGTTTGTAATATGTGTTAGTTATTCTGAAACCATTTAGTTTACTTACCTGTAGGAGACGTTGCCCATTGCCATTGCAGCTACCAATACTAAAAGGGCCTATTACTCCTCCCCAAAGGTCAGAGTCGGTACCAACTTTGGCATTGAAGTCACCAAGAACAAGGGTAATATCTCCTTTCTTGACAGAATTCAAAATATCCTGAAGTTGTCTGTAAAACCTATCCTCCTCATCCTCATCAGAATCCTCAGTGGGGACATAACAGCAGATAACATTCAAGTCTTTAATACTTGTCTGAAATTTTGCTGTAAGAAACCTTTCATTAATGCACTCATATCCTAGAAGAGCATCACTAGCATGTCTGCTGAGCAGCAGACCCACGCCTTGGTGATGCTTTCCATCCTCCCTCCCTGTAAAGAGAAATTTGAAGTTATTTTTAAGTATCTCACCTTTACCTGTCCATCTGGTCTCTTGCAAGCCTAGAATATCTAGGTTATAGCGCTGGAATTCCTGCATGAGGACATCAAGAGAATAATCTCTATGTAATGTCCTCACGTTCCACGTTCCTGCAGAGAGAAAATGATTAGTAGGATTTTTAAAGAAATTAGGTTTATTGAGATTGGTAGGGCCAACAATATCAAACAGCCCCCTGATCGCAGGCATGGGGCAAAGACCTGTTCCTCCTCTGCTAAAGGCTGAAGTCACCGATGCTGGTAGGAACTCAAGCACCACCTTTTCAAGCGGACTTTTTCAAGAACCATATGGCCTGCCGGAGACACATTACTCCAGTTTAGGCTTGACGATGCCCAACTAGCTAAGTAAGGTTCAGGTACCTGCGATGGCCTCTGATTAGGATTATCCACCAGCTGATATAAGGTATCCCATGCCTCTGTTCACTTAGAGCTGGCAACCCAGAAGCAAACAGAAAACACAGCGGCAGAGTCTCCCTCAACAGAGGCCCACCAGTGCAGCAAGTATAGGATCCATAATCAAGCTCAAATCCATAAACAAGTCCAGTCTAGTAGGTATAAATGGTCAGCACCAGGACCCTGTGAAGTTGACCACTCCTCAGCAGGGTTGAAAAAAAAGGAAAAAGTGGTCATAGATGACCTGATCAGTAGGCCATACTGAACTGGCAGCCCTCCCCTTCCGTTCCCTTCCAAAAGAGAATATCTCTTTTGAAAGGTACTAACGGCCTGCACCACGAGAAGGCGGCGTCGGACATTAGGTGCTAGACCTGGCCGGTTCTGTGCATCATCACTGGGGATTGGTACACAGCTCTCCTTCCAGTTTACGCCTAGCTACCATTTACCCTGATTTTTTAAATCGCATTTCAACTCATTAGTGAATAGAAGCAGGTTTTTTCTCCCTCGTTGATTTGGCTGATCAGTGTTTGCTGAAAATGCTGGTAAATGTCTACTAAGAATTGAAGATTGTTTTAAGCCTGTTGTGCATTTGGAGCAACAACATTGATGCGTTCTAGACTCGCCATTAAGAGATACTTACAGAAGCAAATGGAAGAGTTTGCCGAGAAGTGGAATTCTTCTCCCTCTCCCCCCCCTCGTTTCAGTTTTGGGCTGTGATAAGTACATTCAGTGTCCTGAGTCAGAATCATTGAAATAATCTATTTCTGATGAAAGTTGCATTCTTTATTGATAAGTCGCAAAACATGTAAACTTCCGTTTCCAAGCAGCAAGATGTTTCTTCCCACCTTCCGTTTCAGATGTTGTAATTGTGAATAGGGATGAGATTACAAGAAAAAAAAAAAATCTGATTTTCAGAATCATCGTAATCTGAGTGAACGCAAAGAGAATTCAGTAATCGATCAAGATATAATCCTTTCGGACACTTTGTGCATAATTATGCACAGTTATTTCAAAAGTTTAATTATGCTACTTCAGACACATTGTGCATAATTCTGTACATTACCAAAATCACTCGAAATAAAAAATATAATTTTTTTGTGTTATTTAGATCCTTGTAATACATTAACTATTCTCAAATAAGTTTTATTTCTCATAAAAAAATAATTCAGATCCGAATGGGATGAACTCAGATTACTCATTCAGATCCGAATGGGAATCTGAATGACTAATTCAGATCCGAATGGGAATCTGAAAAAAAAATTCAGATCCGAATGGGATTTGAATTACTTTGAGCTTTCCGAGATACATATATCGAAGAGGATCCACTTTGGACGGTAGGCGTTTTATTAAAAGATCAATTAGAAGTATTTCTGTATAATAAATAGCTCTTTCTGTCAGTGTGTAACGGAGTCCGGTTGCCAAGAAGAAACGAGATGCGTGGAACGTTAGCCATTTATTGGTCGCTACTTCGTCTTACTGCATCCACTCTTGAAAAATCATTATTGTTCTCCTCCAACAATTCCTTTGTGCAGTGAAAGTGCTTCCTTTAAATCTTTTATTACAAAATTCTTTTAAATATTAATTTACAAGCCATAGCAACCGGTTGGACCATTATCCCAAATATTTACGCGCATTTATCTACGCACATTATTTTAAACATTTTAATGGCTTTTTACTGAAAACACGTTAAGGGGGGGGGGGGGTTACCTGTAAACAGTTGTTCCTTTCTAATTGTTCAAGTAGAGTGAAGTGCTTTAAATGGGTACAAATCTATAGAGCAGAAAGACTTGAGCTTTTATAATTTTCCCAATGTATTTATGAATGTTACGCAAACGATACAGCAATCGCATTTGTATAAACTTGATCACATGTCTATACAATTTTTACAGATTTGTGAGTTGAGTTGCTTTGTCTCTTAGCTGCACTTTTTTGCGCACAAAGTGCTAAATGGTAGCAAAGACCCCGAGAGCTCAACAAGGACCCCGAGAGAAGGTTTGGGGAGAAAACCCACTGGACAGCTGTTAGGAGACAGATGGTAGCCTCCCGTCAAGGCATCCACAGCGTGTTCTTTAACGTGCACAGTGTATGGCTCTCCCTCGCATCCGACGGACAGCTGCCTTTGCAAGCCCATCGGTGTCCCCTACTGACCGAGGACAAGAAGTTTTGCGCAGATAAATCTCGACTCTGACCCAGTTGGGATGTTGTTGCTTCGTTACGTCATCTTTGAATATAAATTTTAATATGGCTTTGTTTGATGAGTCATTTCTGCGGAAGGAGGGAACAAAGCGAGCCAACAATGGAGAGGGGCAGCAGAGCCCCTCGTAAGTAAATACGCATTTAGAAACGGTGAATAATAAAGACCAGCTGTATATTTTGCATCAACTCTTAATAAGTATCTAAAAAGTTCAAATATGTACATTTGTGGATTTGAACCTCCCTTTTATATGCCCCTGTAACTACGGTGACGGAACTCCAAAAGTGGCTGGCTGAAATTACAATTAATGCACAAAATGTTTGCTTTCAATAAGTAACATACGTTTTAGAGGTAATTTTGTGTATTATTTGTATTTATCAATGTCTAAAACACTTTCTGAATCATAAAAAAAAGCTTCCTCAAAAGTAATTTTATTTATAATTTTACTTTAAAATGCGGAATATGAGAAACTGCTAAATAATGCAAAATTCTGAAATCAAGGTACGGAAAAAGAATATATATTTTATTTATTTCCGGAAAAAATTGTCGTTACTGATGACCCTATCATTATAAAAATGCGTTAGTTGGGCTACGTTGCTAGCATGCAAATGTACAGATTAACGAATTGATTTGTGAACGATGTTCTTAAAGGGTTAGAGGAAAAGGGCCAGACCAAAAAGATAGGTGAACGGAGTCAAAGTGCACTTGATTAAAAGTGGCCCTGCTGTTGCCAAATACAATAGCCGTTATTGGGAATAAAAATATTTGAAGAATTTATGCCCGTCCCGTGGCCGAGTGGTTAGCGCGCTTGGTTGATGATCTAAGGGACCTGGGTTCGAGCCTCGGGTCAAGGCATGGATGTTCGTGTTGTTTTTCTGCTGAGGTCCTGCCATCCTCTCAGACGTTCTACTATGTCATAAAACTGACAGACTCCTGTCAGACTCTGTGGAAAGCAGCTGCTTGAAGGGGGAGGGGTATTTATTCTATTTATGTTAAACTGCATAATTTAGTTGAACCATAACTTTTTGGGAGATTGAGGATATTTTTTGAATGGATGTTAAAATTCTATAAAATTGAATATTTTTATAACCAGTGTACCAACGAGATAGGTAATTACAAAAACTTCATAATTATAAAGTAATTATGTGATATTTGTATTAAAAAAAAAACAATTTGAGTTTTACGAAACAATAAAACAAAGTTCTTCGATTTGCGGAAGGCTGAGAATCATCATTCTAGTCCAGTGGTTCTCAACCTTTTATGCTTCACATACCCCCTGGAAATGTGTATGTAACTGGCGTACCCCTTGTATAGGTAGATAAAACTATAGTTATAGTATAATAATGCCAACTTAGTGACTTTGTTACTAGCTAGCGACTTTTGAGCTCTCACGGCGTACCTCAAAATTTTTTACCGCGTACCCCACGTTGAGAACCCCTGCTCTAGTCTATTATGTTACGTGGTAAAAGTTCCGGGAAAAAATTCTAGTTTCAGAGGTTAAATGCTCATAATACACAACGCTAAAATATGCTGAAGAATTTCTTTTAGAGTAACTCCATCAGTCAAATCAAATATTTTTCTTAATCAAAAAGCTATTCAAGTTGTGGAGCACATTTCGGTTTGAACGAAACTCTTCTACGGCTTCTGATGGCGTACGGACCCGTACGAAATAAGCAGAGCTCGGCTGTAAATTCACATCACGTGTGAAAAGACCCCGTAACAAGCAGTCGTGCGCTCGCCCGTCTGCCGGTCCTCCATTAACACTAATTGATTATGGCTGAACCATTTGCAAGAGAGAGAATGCTCAAAGGGCGGCCAATTACGACGAGAGACTTTATCGCTTTATCTTCATTAGGGGGTAGCATTTGAAACTTCAAAGATGGGAATTTACCTCTGCACGATTCGTTAAATGACGAATGGATTGCCTGTAAAATTCCCTATAAGCTACATGAACTGTCTGTCAACAATCTACTTTGATCATGGACTGAATAACAACCTAGTAGTAATGGAGAAAGCAGAAGGCATGCCTAGGCTTTAGAGCTGCTCTATGGCTCCATGCAGTACGCATTGCTTTGCGAAATAATTTGTACCTCTTAAAAAACGGAAAGGACGACGAATAAACTTTTCAGTATAGTCAGTCAAAAATACGAACAACAGCAATGATCAATGCCTTTGTTCAAGAGAAATGTATGACGTAGAAACGAATTTTCCGGTGTTTATTTTGGCGGGGGTGGCTTAGTCGGTAGAGCGCAGGCTCGTAATCTGCAGTTCATAGGTTCGAGTCCCACCTGCGCCAATGTCGAGATTTATTTTGTTAAACTCCCACCCTGCCATCGGTCAGTAAGGAATACCGATGGGCTTGGAAGGGCTGCCATCCGTCGGATGGGACGTAAAGCGATGGGCCAATGTACGGGTTGGGTTGTTTTACCTCTGAGCTGCACTTTTTTGGACACAATGGGCTAAATGGTCAGGTCACAAGAACCCCAAGGGCTCAGAGAATGTTTGGGGAGGGGATTCACTTGAACAGCTGTTGGGAGACAGATGGTAGCCTCCCGTTAAGGCCATCCAGCGTGTTTTTTAACGTGCACAGGGCATGGCTCTCCTGACACGGGGCCACGGCTTAACGTCCTATCCGACGGACGGTGGTCTTTCCAAGCCCATCGGTGTCCTCTACTGACCGTGGGTAGGGCGGGAAATTTTGGGAAGATAAATCTCAACGCTGACCCAGCTGGGACTCGAACCTGGGAACTACAGATTACGAGCCTGGCGCGCTACCGACTGAGCCACCCCCGCCTCCATGTACGGGAGAGACATACCCTGTCCACTTTAAAAAACACGTTGAATGACTTGGAGTAGCAAAGGCAATTCTGTTCGATCTCCGGCTAAGGCATCAGTTTGGAAAGCTTATGCATCCAAGACCCGAAATCGGCTTTGAATGAAAAATGTCTGAAATGAAGTATTAATAGAAATAGCAGTGATAAGGTAGTGGTAATAAATAGCAATAATAAATAATGTACATTTAGAATAACTCTGAGCGATCAGTGGCATAGGAATGGGAGGATTAGATTGTTTTTCCTCTCAGCGGCACTTTTTTGCACGCAATGGGCTAAATGGCCAAGTCACAAAGACCCCGAAGGCTCAGAGAAGGTTGGGGGAGGGGACCCACTGGAACAGCTGTTGGGAGACAGATGGTATCCTCCCGTCAAGGCCATTCAGCGTGTTCTTTAACGTGCACACGGTATAGCTCTCCCGCACACGGGGCCACGGCTTAACGTTCTATCCGAGGGACGGTGGACTTTCCAAGCCCATCGGTGTCCCCTACTGACCGTGGGCAGGGCGGGGTCATTAATTGGTCATTAATGGTTGCTTTACCTCTGAGCGGTACGTTTTTTCACACATTGGATTAAATGGCAGGGTCACAAGGATTCCGAAAAGGCTGGAGGTAGGGAATACACTACCTCCAGCCTTTTCGGGGTTCGAGTCCCAGCTGTGTCAGAGTTGAGCATAAATCTCAACTCTGACCCAGCTGTGTCAGAGTTGAGCATAAATCTCAACTCTGACCCAGCTGGGACTCGAACCTGGTGCAGATTACGAGCCAGGCGCGCTACCGACTGAGCCACACCTGCCCCAGGAATGGGAGGGTTGGCTCAAATTTTAACGTTCCCGACTCGTGATCTGCAGTTCCCAAATTCGAGTCCTACCTGTGTCAGCATCGAGATTTATCTCCTCTAAACCTCCACTCTCCCCTCGGTCAGAAAGTGAACACTGATGGGCTTGGAAAGGCCACCATCCTTCGGATGGGATGAACAGCCGTGGCCCCGTATGCAGTGCTTTACCCTGTGCACGTTAAAGAACACGATGAATGACCTTGAGGGGAGGCTTCCATTTGCCTTACAACAGTTGTTCAGTGTATTCCCTACCTCCAGCCTTTTCGGAATCCTTGTGGCCCTGCCATTTAATCCAATGTGTGAAAAAACGTACCGCTCAGAGGTAAAGCAATCAATTAATGGCAGAAAAAATAGCTCTGATTGTCCCTTTCTATGGTCAATTCTGCGATGCATCAGTGTTCTTGATTAGCAATATTTTGTGTATAGTTTACTAGCAGAATTGTCAGGCGTTGCTCGGGCCTTAATAAAATGATTCAGAATAGTAAGGTTATTGGAGTGTTCCGATTGTGTGCGCGGACACTCGTTTACCTCCGGGATGACGTCACTGGTGGCACGGGAATAGAAGGCAGCAGGCCTAAACTTTCCTCTATCTTGTTTATCTCTCTATCACTGGTGGCGGAAGTTTTCGCTCCCGGAACTTCGCAGGTACTAGATCAATCGGTCCAGAATTTTGTGTGGTATTCCTCTTGTGCCTTTCTGCGTGGGGTTTATAGATTTGGTTCCTATCTGCGGTGGATCGGCATTAAGAGCACCTCAATTGTCGGAAGACTGGTGGCGCTGCCGTCGCCTACCTTATGAATGGAGTAGTTGAAGACTATGAATAGAGTACATTATCGATGCCCAAAATTATCAACTGACAGATATTTTGTGGGATGGCCTAATTTTCTGGGGTCGAAGCCATCATAGTATAAAAAAACATTGTTATTGAAACAATATATATGTATATAAATTAATATCAAGGCAGGATTTAAAAAAAAAGGGGGGCATGCATCCCCAATCGTTTGAGAATATTAATAAGCAGATAGGATGAAGGAAACTTAATGGGTCGAGCTGCATTCTGTCAAGGCCCATTATTCCCCCCCCCCCCTTTTTTTTAATTTGTTTCTCGAATCAAGCTGGTTAGAACACAGGTTTAGGAATAGTGTAAAATGATCAAAATGTTAACTCCTTTTCAACGAAATGAAGTAATTTGCTATTCAGTTGCTTATTATACGACTTGACGGGATAGAGAAAGTTCCGGAATTAAACCGAAATTAATCAATCAGGGAATTAATCAAAATGGCAAGTCCCAGATGTACCGCAGCATATGGCTGCACACCATCTTTGGGGATAATGCCACGCTCTCCACTAACTACGGTCGGGGCAAGTCAGTGCCTTAAAGACACAGCTCATCCACGACATCCTATGGCGAACAGTCCTATAGAAGGAAAGCTCATCCACGACATCCTATGGCGAACAGTCCTGTAGAAGGAAAGCTCATCCACGACATCCTATGGCGAACAGTCCTGTAGAAGGAAAGCTCATCCACGACATCCTATGGCGAACAGTCCTGTAGAAGGAAAGCTCATCCACGACATCCTATGGCGAACAGTCCTGTAGAAGGAAAGCTCATCCACGGCATCCTATGGCGAACAGTCCTGTAGAAGGAAAGCTCACCCACGACATCCTATGGCGAACAGTCCTGTAGAAGGAAAGCTCATCCTCGACATCCTATGGCGAACAGTCCTGTAGAAGGAAAGCTCATCCACGACATCCTATGGCGAACAGTCCTGTAGAAGGAAAGCTCATCCACGACATCCTATGGCGAACAGTCCTGTAGAAGGAAAGCTCATCCACGACATCCTATGGCGAACAGTCCTGTAGAAGGAAAGCTCATCCACGACATCCTATGGCGAACAGTCCTGTAGAAGGAAAGCTCATCCACGACATCCTATGGCGAACAGTCCTGTAGAAGGAAAGCTCATCCACGACATCCTATGGCGAACAGTCCTGTAGAAGGAAGGCTCATCCACGACATCCTATGGCGAACAGTCCTGTAGAAGGAAAGCTCATCCACGACATCCTATGGCGAACAGTCCTATAGAAGGAAAGCTCATCCATCGGTCAAAACCTAAATTTAATCTGTCCCCCGGTTAGCCACAAAAATGGATATATAAATGAAACCAAAATGCAGAATAGCACCGATCAGGTTTTTTTTTTTTGAAATAATTTGCACTAAGTAGTGTAATATGTTTTCTACTCTCCGTCCTAGTGGCCTTTTAAAAATATTCTTTCCAAATATGGTAAATATAGAGGTTGATCAGAAAAGCCGCGTTGATTTTAAGTGTCGGTATTCCTTAATGTATTGCATTGAAAGTAACGAAATTGGTGGACTTTGGCGTCATAGAACACTTAACAGTTGAAGTATCGCTTAGCAGGGCCCTACTAGGAAGGTGCTGGACTGGGGCAAATCATTCTTAGTAGATCACATTAGAAATAGGATGTACTTTATAACGTATTGATATGAATTCAAACAGATGAAAACTTATCGGGAGTTCAAAAATAACAACTAGTAACAATAAATCTAAAATAATGTGATTTAATACAAAAGTATGGCTAAGCATGTACAGTCGCTCAAAAAAGTATCCGAACACTATGGTTGATTACAGAATTCAGAAAAAATATCTGGCAACGATTTTTGTTTAGAAATTAGTGATCTGGCAACTTCGTGTCACGTGACACGAAGACACGTGACACGAAGTTGCCAGACGTGTCACGTGACACGAAGTTGCCAGATCACTAATTTCTAAAAAAAAATCGTTGCCAGATATTTTTTCTGAATTCTGTAATCAACCATAGTGTTCGGATACTTTTTTGAGCGACTGTACATAAACTAAAGTACCAATGTTTATCTTAGGTGTGAACAAACTTTCAATCTAACGAGAATCATATATGTGAATACTTGCAAAATCTCGAAAATAACCTTACCAATTCGTAAATAACTAAATAGTTATACATCAAATGGTTTCTTCTTAAGGTTTTAGACTTCAAGTACTCTAAAACTGCAGCTAAGTATGTTTGTTCTATATTCCGCGAACACACCAAATAAAATCATTTCTTCTCTAAACTTTAATGCACAGACAAAAAACAACAAATATTTGTTTCTTCACACTATATTTCTCCTTAATTCCAACAAATTATTCTTTCTTCTTCTTGAAGTCAAGTTCGTTCGATCTCGTTGGTAACGTAACTCTCATGCTGAAGCATACCCGAGCGTCCATGACGCGTTTTTCATAAATTTATTATAGCACGTTCATCTGTCGTAACAATATCATTACTCGTGTCTCTAGATTTACGCTCGTTCCTCCGAAGCTAACGAGCTACGACTTGTTTGAAAGCTTGTCTAAACTTGTCATTATGTGTTGAAAACAAAAGCTGTGTCATTTCTTTCTTTGCTGGCTGCACGTAAAGTGCGGTCTGCGAAATCTGTACGTTCGAAATCTGTACGTTGTTGCTATGAAGCCTATAAAAGACGGGGAAAGATTTTACATTTTCACAAAGATGCAGTTTGAGAACGACGCTAAAAAAACTTGCCGATTTATCACAAGTTTATAGGGATCATGCCTGTTCATATGGCACTATTACGGGATGGATACGCAAATTCAGAGAAGGACGGCAGAGCTTCGAAGACTCCCTCATCCAGGAAGAGAGAGGGAGGACGTGAATGAGAGAACCATCACTGCTGTTAGAGAGCTCATTAAGGAAAATCCACACATCACCGTTCAGATAATAAGTTTAAATGTCAGTGTATCGATTAGCAGTGTGGAAACAATCATTCATCCACATTTAAAATTCCGAAAGATCTATGCCAAATGGATACCACACAAACTGACAGAACAACAAAAATGGGTTAGAGTCGACTCGCGCAAGTAGATGCTGGCAATGTTTGAATCTAGTGGTCCCAAACAGTTAACAGACATTCTCACAAGTGATGAGAATTAGTTTTATTACTATGCAAATCCCAGAAAAATCAACTACGTTTGTGTTGCGAAAGATGAACGACGTCCCCAAATCCTCCAACAAAACTTTCGCACAAGGAAGAGGACGTTCACAATTTTTTTCAATTCCCAAGGAGTGGTAGCCGTGGACATATTACCTGAAACAATGACTATAAATGGCCAACATTGTTTTGTCCAAAATGGTTAAGGAAAAAGTAGCAGCATCCAACAACAGGCGTGTCAAGTGTTCTCCTTCTTTATGAAAATGCCAGTGCTCACAAAACCCGGCAAGTTATGGCCTATCTGGAGCAGGAAATATTCAAACGGCTACCCCATCTTGCATATTTACTTGGTCTTGCACCATGCGATTTTTGGTTGCTTCTATAAATTAAAGAGGAACTTACTGAGAAATCTTTTTCAAGTGTGCAAGACTTTTGCAAAATGCGTTTATTCAGAGTTGCGGAATATTACCAAATAGAAGTATTACCAAGCGTTACAGACATAACGTAGACGTCTGCAACTTTGCATAATGCTGGAGGGGAGTACTTTGAAGGACAGTAAAAGTTTTGTTGAGGTAAGTGCAATGTTTTTTGTTTTGTAGATGCATATCAAGAACTTTTTGAATGCTAACTCGTATTTCTATTGCATTATGTCTGATCGCAGGGCCCAACTCTATTGGTTAGTATTATCCCCTTAGCAGAAACTTCTGTAAGCTGGTGTAGTCAAGCTGGAGTACACTATTAAAAAGAGCATGTTTTGTGTGAAAAGGTTTTTTTTTATCAAACTGGCAGGGTTATTACAATGCAGAGCGAGTTCAAAGTGAGATTTTAACTGCGAAGAAGGCCCAAACAGATTCAACAGTTAAGAAGTTAGCAGGGCCGGATTTTCTCATAAGGCACTTGCCTAGCGGCGCCAATGTGACAGGGGTCGCAGCATTCAAGGATTAAATTTTGGTGTAAATATTAACAAAATTTCCCTTTTCAATTCTTAAAAGAAATAAAAAACTAGTTGGAAATATCCATAAAGAGGAGGCCATGGTTTTCCTGCCAGTCGAAAGTAAACTTTTAAAGAGTTGGGCTGTTCAACCTCTGAGCGGCAGTTTTTTCGCACACAATGGGCTAAATGGCCAGATCACAATGACCCGAGGGCGCAGAGAAAGTTGAGGGAGGGAATCCGCTGGAACAGCTATTGGGAGACGTCTGAGCCTCCCGTCATCCGACTGCCTTTCCAAGACCCATCGGTGTCCCCTACTTACCGAGGGCAGGACGAGGATTTTTGCGAAGATAAATCTCAACGCTTGTCCAGGTGGGACTCGAACCTGGGAACTGCAGATTTCGAGCCATCCCCTCCCCCGAACTTTTGAAGGATACGTATTGCAAAGATCCGCAGCATACTGTCAAACGTATTGCGACGTTTGCCATTTCATGTTATGAGAACGGAAAACCGCATTTAAACACCACATTTTTAAAGTAAGCTTTTTTCCGAAAAATGGCACAGGGCATAAATAATAGATCTCAATTAAATTAATCGAAATCAAACAATATTCTTTTAACATTTAAAAAAGTTACTGAAGTTGAAATATTTGACAGCAGTCACTCTGTTACCCCTTTTTAATCACTTTAAAAAATGGAAACTTAAAAAAGAAACTGCATAAACTTCAAAAATTGCCATTAAAAATTTGTTATAACTATTGAGAAAAATTCTTACCACTGCCGTTAAACGTTTCAACGTTCGGAAATCTTTAAACTCCATTTAAAAATTGGGGGCGGGGGTGGCTCAGTCGGTAGCGCGCCAGGCTCGTAATCTGTAGTTCCCAGGTTCGAGTCCCAGCTGGGTCAGCGTTGAGATTTATCTCCGCAAAAATTCCCCGCCCTGCCCACGGTCAGTACGGGACACCGATGGGCTTGGAAAGGCCTCCGTCCGTCGGATGGGACGTTAAGCCGTGGCCCCGTGTGCGGGAGAGCCATACCCTGTGCACGTTAAAGAACACGCTGGATGGCCTTGACGGGAGGCTACCATCTGTCTCCCAACAGCTGTTCCAGTGGGTCCCCTCCCCCAACCTTCTCTGAGCCTTCGGGGTCCATGTGACCTGGCCATTTAGCCCATGGTGTGCAAAAAAGTGCCGCTCAGAGGTAAAACAACCCAACCTATATAAAAATTGCTGAAAAACATGATTTGGAGAAAATATTTAAGATTTTCGAATTATTTCATGAGACTTTTCTGCCAAAGACTTAAAGTTCTGGAGTTTTTAATACAGCTTTCCGTCAGGAGCGGATCTAGGGGAAAAACTAAAGGTGGTGGGGAACAAAATCAAGCAGAAATGCTGCTATGGTATAAAATATTTTCCTTCGTTTTAGTGGTCTTGAAACATTTCTTCAAAAATAGTGTAATATTTACATGCGTTTAATATATTTTCGCCTCGCTTCCGGTTACCATCATTCTTAAAGTTTGGGGGGAGGGGGGGTTCCATTCCCTACTTTCCATTTGCACAACATGAAAGTGTCGCAATACTTTGATAATTATGCAAATATGTTTATTCACAGAACAAAAGAAAAGGGAGGAACAAAAACGTTTTAAATTACAAAATAAATAATTTCATTTTTAAATGTTACTGCATATACTGAATATTCAATATTATATATTAATAAATAAATAAAATATTCCCTCAAGAGCTGTTGTCACAGAAATCTGATTGGTTTAATATCCATAGAGAAGATATATATATATATGATGACAAACCCTACTAGATGACAAGACTACTAAGTTCCGCTTGAAGCACTCCCAGTATAGGGATATGCCATATTCACCACTATCTATAGTCAGGGCAAGACAGTACCATATAGATACAACTCATCTCCGACTACCTAATGGCGAACAGTACTATAGGAGTAAAGCTCATCCATTGGTCAAAACCTAAATTTAATCTATTATCCCGTATATTTATATGTGATATGGCCGAGTGGTTAGCGCGCTTGGCTACTGATCTAAGGGACCTGGGTTCGAGCCCCGGGTAAGGTATGGCTGTTTGTGTCGTTTTTCTGCTGAGGTCCTGCCACCCTCTCAGACCTTCTATTATGGCATATAAACTGATAGGCTCCTGTCAGACCTTTGTGGCAAGCAGCTGCTTGAGGGGGTATATTATATATATATATGATGACAAGACCCACTAGTTCCACCTAAAGCACACCCAGTATAGGGAAATGCCATATTCACCACTATATACAGTCAGGGGCAAGACAGTACCATATAGATACAACTCATCTCCGACTACCTAATGGCGAGCAGTACTATAGGAGTCAAGCTCATCCATCGATCAAAACCTAAATTTAATCTGCGCCCCGGTTAGCCACAAACAAGGATATATAAATCCAAGTTGCCTCTGCTCCCGTGGTGGGAACTCTTAGTCGGGCCCTGCTGTCGGGGCCCTTATTCAACATGACCGGACCAAGTCAGTCAGCAGGGCCCTCAACTTCTGACACAGAAGTCTTAGCCTGTCCAACCGGGGCCCAAACCGGTCAGCAGAGCCTTCGATTTCGATGGGCACTCAAGCCCCCCCCCCCCCACCACCACCACCACGACAAGGTGCTTCCTCTCGGGGGGGGGGTCATAAAGAAGATAAGCGGGACCACAGCAGAAAGACAACACAGATATCCATGCCTTACCCAGTTGTCTCAAACCTGGATCCTTTAGATCAGTAGCCTAGCGCGCTAACAGCTCGGCCGAGGGTAATGTGTAACATTAATTTTTATCGTATCTGGTAAATTGGTAACTTAAAGTCCAACTCTATTGGTTTATTGTCATATACGATTAAAATTCTCCCATACATTTCGATTCCATTACTTCTTTACGGTTATAAAAGTAGAAAGTTGTTTTTATTGTATAAAAAAGGCGACCAAATGCGTTGCGCCCTCCGTTTCTTGTTTCTAGGGGAGTCTGAGATCTAAATCTGGTCCTGGAGATCACTGATCGAAATCGAACACACTGGCGCTCTGTTAGGAAAGCCGTTGCTGGCAGAATGTGAGATCGCCTTAATTGTTGTTCGTGTGCTGGAAATGTTGAATCGTAGCTCGCGTAAATCTCTGAAACGGCCATCTCAACTGACGGGACTAAAACAGATTTGAAGTTTAAGTATTGTTTGAAAAAACTTGGAAATGTTCCCAATACAATTCAAATGCCGCAATCCTTAAAGCTGTAGAGAAAGATAAGAGAGTCAACTTTTTAAATTCATTTCGTCGGTATTTGGAAGACAACCTAACAGTTACCTATTCATCTTATGTAGATCAGCATCGAAGTACACTTCCTTCGTAACAAGTACGTCATTAAAGAGCTTGCATGGAACGTTGAAAAATTCCTTATAATGTAATGATTCACCGTTAGGATGCAAATGTACCTTGGAGTATACTAATGGTCTCACCCCATTAGTATAATCCAAGTATAGTTAATAAGTCGATGTTAAGAACATCTCATTCGGCGGGGCTTGACGACTTCCTCGGATTGCCAGTTAAGAAAGTCTCACTTCCAGTAGAGTTGCATTTTTTGGCTGATCAGCAATGATATTAGAAGATTCCAATCGATTTCTCTCTTACCGCCAATGTGAATCAAAATTTAATGACTTTTCAAATTCAGATGTTGGTTTTCTGTTCTTGTTCTTAGATGACAGCACGGACAAAGATATACCAACGTAGACAAAGTGATAACTGAACTCATCTTTTCTGTAAAATTAAGAAAAAGCTTCGTTCCTGCTACAGAAACAAAGGAAATGAATCGATTACGACTCTCCTTTTAACTTATGCATACTTCGACTGGGAAACAGTAAAGCACATCGCTTTCAAAGCAGGTGTTTGGGTTGTCAAAGAAAGCAATCGTTGATTGAATAAGTGCCTGAAGAGAAAGTGAGCGCAGATGGAAAAGGAATAAAAGAAGCTCTGAGCATGCTCATCACTGGATCGTTTTGTCATACCTAAATAGAATGTCGCGACCTTCACCAGCCATCATCTGAAATCGATAAATGAGAGTTCCGTGAACCTTACAAGATGCCTACCATTTAAACTGTCATTCTGCGTTATATATCCTCGTCTAAACGGCTCGCGGGACACTTTTACCTGTCTGTCTTCATGCAAGCAAATAATAGTGATCCGCTTGGGCTCTTGTCACGTTCCGCACTTTCTTGCTGACTGACAACCCAACTACCAGATAAGACGACTCCTCCTCCTGCAAAGGGGAGAAATAACAGGGTGCTGCTTGCCGACAGCGCGCGACTTCTCGGCCAATGAGAGAAGGCAGTTCTGTGGTTGAAAAACAGGGAGACGTTGGTCGCTAACAAACAGCAGTGACTCTTCTTGCAAAGAGAGACGGGCGACTTGCAGCAAAATCTATGATGAGAGAGCAACTTGATGATAGAGACGAACAGCAGACAAAAATGTCCTAACACTGCATTTTACTTCCGAGTTCATTTGCCTACCAATTAGAGGAACTTTCCAAAAGTCATCTCATGGAGACTTCTTTCGCTTTTCCTTAAGAATTCCTCTTTTGCATTTTTGCTCCATATCAAGTCGATATTTTAACGTTCTATTAATGAAGATTTTTATTAATATAACTGAATAATAATTCTTGATGAGCATAAAGTTTAATAAGGAATAAAACATAAAACTATCCTTAAAAAGACTGTTTAATGGGACTATTTCTTGTTTCCGACGTATGATTGTTATTTTTCCTTTAAGCTCGGCCTTCTGTGCTTTTTAAATTTGTGTGGAGGAGATTGTGTGGAGATTGCGTGGTGGATTTGTGTGGAGGTTTAAATTTGTATGGAAAATCATAAACACCAGCAGGGAAAAAAGGCAGACACTCTAACCACTTTACGTATTTTAAAACACTCATTTTTGAAGAATGAAATACCTATTAGGGAATATTTTTTCGCTTTACTTCCTAACAAAAATACTTATCGAAATAATATTAAATTCATCGCAGTTTCGGAGAAGAGTTAAGAATTTTCCACAGGGGTACTATAAATATATAAAAAAAAAAACCCTTAGGATTCTAAAATCGATGACTGATGAAACTTTTTCCATTCTATCACGTTCGAAACTAACTATTTCTTTTGCTCCCGAGTGCCAGTTTCGATTGCATAAACATTAACTGGTAATGTCACGAAAACTTGTTAAGGCTCAAGACAACATTGAGGAAGGAAACTTACTGGACATTCTTCCGTGAGTGGCAAACGCAATAATTGTCTTATTTAAATGCATGTAGACCTACAAAACCCCCTAAGCAGCCGAGGGAAGAAGGAGGGCAAACCAAACTGTGAAATTCGGTTTTTCAAAAGATATCCATCAGGAGCAACAATTATTATATTTGACCATTACTTTTAATAAGGTTCTATTTGACCCTGTCCACCCACATCGGGGCGGGGGTGACTCAGTCGGTAGCGCGCCAGGCTCGTAATCTGTAGTTCCCAGGTTCGAGTCCCAGCTGGGTCAGCGTTGAGATTTATCTCCGCAAAACTCCCCGCCCTGCCCACGGTCAGTAGGGGACACCGATGGGCTTGGAAAGGCCGCCGTCCGTCGGATGGGACGTTAAGCCGTGGCCCCGTGTGTGGGAGAGCCATACCATGTGCACGTTAAAGAACACGCTGGATGGTCTTGACGGGAGGCTACCATCTGTCTCCCAACAACTGTTCCAGTGGGTCCCCTCCCCCAACCTTCTCTGAGCCTTCGGGGTCCATGTGACCTGGCCATTTAGCCCATGGTGTGCAAAAAAGTGCCGCTCAGAGGTAAAACAACCCAAAACAACCCAACCCACCCACATCATTTTAGGGTTGAGTTGTTTTACCTCTGAGCGGAACGTTTTTGCACATAATGGGCTAAACGGTCAGGTCACAAGGGCCCCGAAGGCTCAAGGAAGCTTGGGAGAGGGGAGCCATTGGACAGCTGCTGGGAGACAGGTGGTGGTAGACTCCTGTCAAGGCCATCCGGCGTCTTCTTTAACGTGCACAGAATATGACTCTCCCGCACTAGGAGACCACGGTTTAACGTCCCACGACGAAAGGTGGCCTTTCCAAAGCCATCGGTGTCCCCTACTGGCGAAGGGCAGGAGTTTTGCGGAGATAAATTTCAACTCTGACTCAGGTGGGACTCTAACCTGCAGATTACGAGCGTGGCGCGCTACTGAGTGAGCCACCCTCGTCGGGGACGAGGGTGGCTCACTCAGTAGCAGTCGTCAACAGTTCCTCATCTTTTCTTTGCCTTATGTCACATCCCAGTTCCTTTACACAACTGGGCGAGTGTGGCTCAGTCGGAGTGTGCCAGTCTCGTAATTTGTAGCTCCCAGGTTCGAGTCCCACCTGGGCCACCGTTGAGATCAGTTTTTCAAAAGATAAAAGGGTAGGGCAGGAAGTTTTGCAGAGATTTATCTCTGCAAAACTTCCCGTCCTACCCTTGGTCAGTAAGGGACCCCGATGGGCTTGGAAAGGAGCCGACCGTCGGATGGGACGTAAAGCCGTGGCCCGTGTGCTGGAGAGCCATACCCAATGCACGTTAAAGAACACGCTGGATGGCCTTGAAGGGAAGCTGCAATCTGTATCCTAGCAGCTGTTCAGTGGGTACGTTCTCTGAGCATTCGGGGTCTTTGTGACATGGTCATTTAGCCAATTGTGTAAAAAAAATATTGTCAATCAGAGGTAAAATAATCAAATGCACAGAAATTTATGGTAATTAAACTGAGAGATTTGGTTCAAATTGGAACATAACACACCTGACGGGTTTTCATTACGTTAGTTTATTCTGTATTTAATCCCATACCTACTCGATAACCAGTATCATCGAAACCTCTAATGATGAGATGAATTTATTTATTAGAAGTTTTGATGTTGCTCCAAAGGTCATCCACAAACGAGTTTGATGAATAATTTCATTTCGTCAGCATCACTTCCTAACAGAGTTAAATATTCACTTTAAGTCAAATATTTCTCAATCTATAGACCATCTAAAGAGCCAGTGTGTATATATTTCAAATCTTTTCTAGTAATAGAATCGCTCACCAAAATAAGGAGAGAAAACAGCAAAGCTCCCTCCCTCCACAGTACATACACCAATTAGGATGCATCTATTTTGCATTTTGTGTAGAAAAAATATAAATGGAGAATCTATAGCATTATTGAGTTTTTTTGCTTTCTTAGCAAGTGAATCTGCATGTTCATTAAATGTTATGTCACAATGGGATGGTATCCATTGTGACATAACATTTACTGAACATGCAGATTCCCTTGTTAAGAAAGCAAAAGAACTCAATAATGCTATAGATTCTCCATTTATATTTTTTCTACACAAAATGCAAAATAAATCAAATAGTTTAAGTGAACTGCAAAATTGGTATGAAAATAATGCACAACATACACACAGATATAAAGTTACTTCTAAAATAACAAAATTCCAAAATTTTGGACTAATTAAAAAAGAAATGTTATACTACGTATTAAAGTTAATAGAGCCCTAACAAAATCCTTTTTATTTAAAATGAAAAAAAGTGAGTCTCCTAACTGTATATATTGCAACTCTCCCCAAACTATTGAGCATATTTTATTTGCATGTGATCAGATAAAAGAAGAAAGAGAAGAATACTTCAACAAACTTAGATACTGTAATGTTTCACAATTTAACTTAAATAACATTCTGAAATCTCCAAAAAATTCCCAGAAACATATTTTTTATTCTCTCCTCATTTCATTTCTCAGAAAAACAAATATATTAAACTTGCTATGAAACTCAGAAATGTTTAGTTAAATATGTGTCTGAATGAGTCTTCAAGGAGAGGAGTGCATCCTTGAAGGAATATTCATTTGTGATTTGATTTTCATTCATTCTCTGCGTATTCAACATTTGTGTCGGTAAATAGTTTCTCTCCCCATCTAACACTTCCATTCGAGTCCCAGCTGGGTCAGCGTTGAGATTTATCTCCGCAAAATTCCCCGCCCTGCCCACGGTCAGTAGGAGGGCTTGGAACCGATGGTCTTGGAAAGGCCGCCGTCCGTCGGATGGGACGTTAAGCCGTGGCCCGTGTGCGGGAGAGCCATACCCTGTGCACGTTAAAGAACACGCTGGATGGCCTTGACGCGAGGCTATCATCTGTCTCCCAACAGCTGTTTCAGTGGGTCCCCTCCCCCAACCTTCTCTGAGCCTTCGGGGTCCATGTGACCTGGCCATTTAGCCCATGGTGTGCAAAAAAAGTGCCGCTCAGAGGTAAAACAACCCAACCCTAACACTTCCACTGCCATCGCACTTCTCTATCCTTCCACAGTCTATATGGATGATCAAGGGAAAATCTTACTGTAGCAATCACTGCTTTCATTTAACATCTTTCGTGAAAAGGGGCATGGGAAGCTCAGCCAGTAGCCCACCAGACTCGTAATCTGCAATTCTCAAGTTCGAGTCCTTCCTGGGCCAGTGTGGAGATTTACCTCTGCAAAACTCTCTGCCCTTGGTCAGTTGGCTTAAAAATCTTGGCTTTTCTCAATGGGCTTGGATAGCCGTCGTCCATCGGAACGGGACGTTAAGCTGTGGCCCCGTGAGCGGGAGAGCCATACCCTGTGCAGGTTAAATTAAAATGCTGGGTGGCCTTGACGGGAGGCTACCATCTGTTGAACTGTTCTAGTAAGTCCCTTCCCCAACCTACTCTGAGCCCTCGGGATCCTTGTGACCTCGCCATTTAGCCCATTGTGTGCAAAAATGTGCCATTTAGATGTAAAACAACCTAAATCTCTCGTGGAGGATTTTGCGACTTTTTGCGTACATCACAGTGGAGTATTTTATTGGGCTGACAGGAGTGGATTTGAAATTCTTTGTCCCATCGACCCTCATTCATTCACCCAAGAGCACATCAGTGTTGCAGTGTCGAAGATCACAAACTGTATGCTCCAAAAATGCTATCCCAACCATCCTACAAACTTTGATACTGTTTCCTCGTATTCTAAAACCGAAGTTGGATTCCTGACTGCATTGCAACTCAGGCTCAGAATAAGGTTTTGGTGTTGTTTCATAGAACCCGCTATCCTCCAACTTTAAAACATTTAAGCGCACCAAGGTGAAAGCCTTTTTATCCAGCACCAGAGACAAAAGGAATCTTCAATCAAGTATGCTTCTTTCCTCATCTGCACAACCGATTCTAAAATTGTGTGGGATAAAGTCCGGAAGATGGATGAGAACTATTCGTCTCGCACATTATCGATCCTAGAACACAATGGACTTAGATTTGCAGATCTCGCAGCAATTGCCAATGCAATGAGTGAATCTTTTTCCTTCGTCTCTTTTTGTATCTTAGAGTTACTGACCCTGAAGAGCAGAGCAAAACACTCTCCACTGTGTTACCATTTGAATGACCTTGGAACCCTGCAACAGATCATTCACAGCTGAGAGCATGTGCTTTTCTTTGCATTTTTCTTGCTCATCTGCTGTCCGATCAGACAACGTTCATTAGGCCATCGTGCTCCAACTATTGAATAAGAATTGGCTGCTCCATATATTTAAGCGTATTTTTCTTGAGGAGCCGTTTCTTGACTCCTGGCAAGAAGTTATTGTGTTGGACTTCTCTAAACCTTGAAAGATCCCAAAATTCTTACGATTGTCAGGTAATTAGAAGTCAATGACTTTATTTCTAACACCTAGTGTGGCTTTCGAAGGCAATGGCCAAACCATGGGGGCGGGGGTGGCTCAGTCGGTAGCGCGCCAGGCTCGTAATCTGTAGTTCCCAGGTTCGAGTCCCAGCTGGGTCAGCATTGAGATTTATCTCCGCAAAATTCCCCGCCCTGCCCACGGTCAGTAGGGGACCCCGATGGGCTTGGAAAGGCCGCCGTCCGTCGGATGGGACGTTAAGCCGTGGCCCCGTGTGCGGGAGAGCCATACCCTGTTAAGAAACACGCTGGATGGCCTTGACGGGAGGCTACCATCTGTCTCCCAACAGCTGTTCCAGTGGGTCCCCTCCCCCAACCTTCTCTGAGTCTTCGGGGTCCATGTGACCTGGCCATTTAGCCCATGGTGTGCAAAAAAGTGCCGCTCAGAGGTAAAACAACCCAACCCAAGCCATACCATGACCACTTAATCTTCTCCGAAAGGCTATTAGGTTTAATTTCTTCATATAGACACCTAGCCTCAGTTTTCTTTGACATCGAGGAAAAAAGTCTATTACACTTCTGACGATAAGTCATTCTTCGTGACCAAAATGACTTTTGCTTGAGAGATCAGATTCCAGTTTATATCGCCAATTTTTTTTTTTTTCGTGTCCATATGAGCAAAATTCCGTAGCAGCCTTTCCGCCAAGAACCGAGTACCTCAAAGTTATGTCTTGAATGCTATACTTTTCGGTATCAAACATCCCTGAACAATTTTTCTGTTTAGGTGAATTTGAACAGGTTTCGGTTCTCCCTACAAAAGACCGTTTGTGTGTACTTTTGCTGCAAACGGAATGTTTATCTGGACCTCAAGCTGCTGCTGCTCGGTGATTTCGTCATTCCCATTATGGTGGAGCTAAAGTTCCTCGGTCTCATCTTGGACTCGAAAATTAATATAATTATATAATTATATAATATAATCTATATAATTAATATAATATAATTAATAATTTAATAAAAATAAAAAAATAATAAATAAATACCCCCTCAAGCAGCTGCTTGCCACAGAGGTCTGATAGGAGCCTGTCAGTTTATATGCCATAGTAGAGGGTCTGAGAGGATGGCGGGACCTCAGCAGAAAAACGACACATGCATCCATGCCTTAGCCGGGCTCGAACCCAGGTCCCTTATATCAGTAGCCAAGCGCGCTAACCACTCGGCCATGGGACGGCTATAATAATTTAATATAATTGTAAACATTGTCAAAGGTTCTTCTTATCTTGGGGAGTGAACCTACGTCCTTTGCTCAGTCTGTACCACTGGAATCCGGTTGAATTTTGACTGTGGATCCCATGTCTACGCAACAGCTCGGAATTCGGTGATGAGGTTTCGAACCCTCAGCAATTGTCCCTACAATATGTTTGCAAATTGTTTTCCCTGCCATGCCAGCCCCATTTGGAACTGCATTTTCTGTCCCAAGTGCCAGGCACTTTACGCTGATTGCTTGACTGCTATTTGCACATTCAGTTTGACATAAACACCTTTCTCAGCAGTGTTGTCCAATCCGTTTCCATCGTTGGTCGCTGTTTCCCATTCCTGCGAGTTTCGCTTCGGAGGACAGCAAAGGCTTTCAACCCTGACTGCGCATTTTGGTAACTATTTGCCAGCCATCGTGCTGCAGAAACCGACTGTGCTTTAAACCGACTCTCTTAGCTCTTCCACCATGTTCTATTGGGTGCCTGGACAGAGCTATGTCGGACGCAAAAATCCTTCTCAGAAAAGATTCACAACAACTTGTTTGAGATGAAGCCTCTTCTCAAACCGTGGCAGTTTTCGGAGAAATCTCAAGGAGGAAGTTAGATCATGGATTTTTAGTTCATTCTTCTCTTTATCCAGCGGACGATCAATCTACGTGTTACTTTCGTCACACTATTTTAACCACTCAAAACATTTCAATCGATTACATTGCTTTTAATTTTGAACGATCATTTTTCTTTACCTTTTAATCCATTGCCGTCCGAGTCCATTACCTCCGACACCTTTTATCAAATTAATAATTTTTATAACATTTTTTGCATTTTTTTTTATTTCTTAGATATTTTAATGATAATTAATGCTTTGGCTTCATGTTTTTATAAATTTTATATTTGTTGATTTTTGTTTTTTAGACGGGTCTTTTACGTCCACCGTTTGTCCTTAAAATTGTTTCTTCTTTTTTACACCTGTTCTTTTTTCCCATTGTTGCTGCTTTCAATACTTCTATATTTTTCTTTTAACTTTGATTGTGGATTCTACACATTTTAACTGTTTTTTAAATATAGTTTAGCGCATAATGACGTCAATTGCTGATGCGCTATAAAACTCCAAACAACCAATCTGCATCCTCAGCAAGTTTCTAAGGTTAATTATTTAAGATTATGACAGGTGCTTGTAAATGTGCGACGTGAGGTAAACAGGAAAATTGGCATTGCTGGAACTTCTAAGAGTTGTCGAAACAACAGATGCGATAAACCAGAATACTAAACTTTGGCAATTTTAAAGCTCGTATTTGAATATCTCTAAGTTTCTTAAGATAGTAAAGCTTGGAATCAAAACGAACTCGATACTTTTGCTTCCACGTGTTTATGCAGTATCTTGGGTATTAAATGGTTCGAACTTGTGGTTCCCAACGGTAATGTTTTAGTAATTGGGGGGGGGGGGGCATTGCTGAATTTTTCGAAAAAAGAAATTAAATAAAATATATAATAGTTCTTAGATTATCATAGTTGTGAATGCTTGTCGACAGAAATACCCTAGATATTAGTGAATATAATATAAAAATACTCGTAAATTTATATGTTCAATAAATGATCCACTGTCGCGTGGGTCAATGAGATCGTAAAAGATAGCCATCGTCATAATTTCTGACATATCTGACATATTCATCAGTTTTTGCTCTGTAATTTTTTATTGGCATTATTTTCAAGGTGATAATGAATTTATCATGTTCACTAGTTGATAACAAAGATTCTATAAATGTCATTGACCAATAAAAAAAAACTCGAAATTTACGTACTAAAAATATGTGAGGGATCCGAGAGATCCAACTTAATGACGTCTGTGTTTAAGGGTTACATTGGCATACCCAAAAAGGAGGTTATAATCCCTCCCACGTTTAGCGCTTGAAAAAATGTTTTTGCAAGGACGTCCCTGAAAATCGGAGACTCAGACACCTTAACTCATTGTTCACATTAGACATAAACATTTCAATCCCCCGTCCCCTTAAGAATCCGACGTGATAAAATCCTCCTCCCCAGTCCCCATTGGACTCAAACATGTCAAACTTCCTCCTCCCGTGTGCCCCCTTAAACTGAAACATGCCACCCCTCCCTCAACCATATTAGGCTCAAACCTCTTCTCCACTTCCTATTGGACAAACCTCCCCCCCCCATATCCCCATTAGACTCGAGCATGTTAATCTCCTGTCCCATCAGACTCAAATATGTCAAACTCTTCCTGACCCATTACACTTAAATATGTCAAACTCCTCCTCATCGCTCAAAACATGCGAAATCTCTCTTCCCATGCCTCCATTAGACTAAAAGATGTCATCCCCCTCTATTCCTGTTAGAGTCAAGATGTCAACTCTCTCATTGGAAGTTACTGAGTACGACACTAAACGACTACGCCATCCATCTCACATAAGCAGTATCTTGTGCAGACGATCTTATTAGATATTATTTGAAGTGGCCAAATGCTGTAGCTGTTGATCAGTATAGACTTATTTGGATAACTGAATTATAGCCTGCTTGTGCATCATGATTACATATGTATGTAGAATCATATTGACACGAGTTTTAAATTAGCAGTTCAAATTAAATTTGTGTTTCTGTTTATTTTGAATGAAAGAGGCCATATTCATTAGCCCTGAGCCAACCGTGACAAACATCTGAATAATATCTTATTAGAATGCCAAAGGTTGCGTAGAAAGAGACATAAATTTCGTAGCTGTCTCCTCTATCTCGCAAAACCTGAAGTTGTTAGATGTTGTTAACCGACAACTGAATCGTTAAGAATAAATTAAAAAGTAGTTATGATTATCGGTGCTCGAACCCTGATGCGAAGAAACGGCCAACTTGTGGCAATGGATGAGAACTCCGCCACCCACAATGGCGTCTCCAGTCTGACCCCTCCTGTCCGTCGGTTAGTGGTGCAATTTCATTGCTTATTTCCCGTTCTGTTTCCCGACTTGTCTGTCGCTTGTCGGCTGTGAGAAAGGCGCGCGTGACGGGGCCAGGTGTCTGACGATCACGCGGAGCACGAGGCGCGTGAAGTGCCGTGATACGCTGATTAGCGGATTGACTTGTCAGTGGCGGAGTAAAACGGAGACTTCGGTGGGCATCAAGGCCTCCTTTCGTCCATTTCTGATGATTTTTCAGCCAATGGGAAGCGATGTGTAATTGTTTGACGTCATTTCGTTGTCTTTTTGCACAGCAGCATCTGCCGAATAAATCTGTTGGAAGTGTCCAGAACGAAAAAGGACTGCTGTATTCCGTATAAGTTGATTGGGCTACAGGAATGAAACTAAAAATGTGGCGAAAGATTGTGGTAGTGATATAAATGGAGAGGTCATGAAGACCCCTAGATGGTGGTGGTGTGTGTATGGGGGAGGGGGGTTCAATTCAGTCCGTTGAGTGCCAGACTCGCAATCTGTAGTTCCCAGGTTCGAGTTCAACCTAGGCCAGCGGTGAGCTTATCTCCGCTAAACTCTTACCCTGCCTCAGTCAGAAAGAGGATGCCGATGGGCTTGGAAAGGCCGCCGTCCATCGTATGGAACGTTAAGTCGTGGCCTCGTGTGCGGAGAGCCTTATTTGTGCACGTTAA
Organism: Ryuthela nishihirai; assembly: GCA_038380435.1. NCBI lineage: Eukaryota > Metazoa > Arthropoda > Arachnida > Araneae > Heptathelidae > Ryuthela > Ryuthela nishihirai. The sequence continues at coordinate 46,165,429 of JAWZYU010000005.1, forward strand.
AAAACACGCTGGATGGCCTTGTAGAAACACGCTGGGAGGTTATCTTCTGTCTTCTAACAATTGTACGGTGGATTCCCTCCCCCAAACCTTCTCTGAGGCCTCGGGGTCCTTATGACCTGACCATTTAGCTTACTGTGTGCAAAAAAAAGTGTCTCTCAGAGGTAAAAGATTCTAATTCATGAGAATTCTAAAGTTCGCAGTAGCGAAGATGAATTAATAATTATTCCGGTTTTAACAAAAACTCGTGTCTTAATTTTTTTGATAGAGAAAGGATTAAAAAAAAAGTAATTTTTTTATGATCATTATTTGTATTTAAATATCTTAAACTTGTCGCTAGTCGATTAGTATTGAATGGCATTGTAGACTCTACAATGTGATATTTGAACCCCTATGTCTTTTACAATGTAAAGGTTGGGTTGTTTTACCTCTGAGCGGCACTTTTTTTGCACACCATGGGCTAAATGGCCAGGTCACATGGACCCCGAAGGCTCAGAGAAGGTTGGGGGAGGGGACCCACTGGAACAGCTGTTGGGAGACAGATGGTAGCCTCCCGTCAAGGCCATCCAGCGTGTTCTTTAACGTGCACAGGGTATGGCTCTCCCGCACACGGGGCCACGGCTTAACGTCCCATCCGACGGACGGCGGCCTTTCCAAGCCCATCGGTGTCCCCTACTGACCGTGGGCAGGGCGGGGAATTTTGCGGAGATAAATCTCAACGCTGACTTAGCTGGGACTCGAACCTGGGAACTACAGATTACGAGCCTGGCGCGCTACCGACTGAGCCACCCCCGCCCCACAATGTAAAGGATATGGGTTTCAAATTTTCCTTTTTGTCGTGGTCTTATTCCTCGTATAGGTCGTCTCTGTGGTCATTTACCTTGACAGTCTCCTCTGACCTCTGTGGCAGTAATTGCTCGGGCAAATGGGTCATTCGGTAGCCGTAAGAAGGATAAATGGCAAATTATTTTTGGAAATCCTGTTTTAAAAAAAAATTTTCTCGAAAGAGGCAGTGAAGTACCACATTACGTTCAACGTAAAAAAAGTGCAATAGATCGTCTACGCTTCGGAATTGCAACACGTCTGGAAAATTTGGCAATATATTTATTAAAACTAATTTCTCCCCAAACAGATTGTTTTACATAGAGGCCTGACCAGCAGATCCACAACTAGGCTTCGTAAGCCCGGGGCAAAAGATATTTTTATATGCCCCCCCCCCCCTTCGGTCAGCAAAAATCCCAGATTCCTCTTCCCTCTCGGCGAATCCAAGATCGTTTACTTCCTGTAAGCACGAGACAAACTGACCCTCCCATCCGAGCTCTCCTCTGGCAGAACAGCTGCCAGAAATTTGACAAGACTCAAGAAGACATCAGCAACAAATCGATGCAGATTGGAAATGAAAATTCTCCGCAGTAAGCCAAGGTTGCAAAGAAAACCAAAGAAAGCAATTTAGTTCTCCAAGCCAATCTATCGTACTTAGCAAATGGCACATTAGGCCATTGAAGGCTAATTCCAGTCAAGTCCTGTTTGACAATTTCTGTCCACCTCGTTATTGGCTTATCTCTCTTCTTAAGCTTTTGAGAACATGATTCACAACTCTGAATTCAGCCTTATGGTGGGGCGGGGGTGGCTCAGTCGGTAGCGCGCCAGACTCGTAATCTGTAGTTCCCAGCTGAGTCAGCGTTGAGATTTATCTCCGCAAAAATTCCACGCCCTGCCCACGATCAGTAGGGGACACCGATGGGCTTGGAAAGGCCGCCGTCCGTCGGATGGGACGTTAAGCCGTGGCCCCGTGTGCGGGAGAGCCATACCCTGTGCACGTTAAAGAACACGCTGGATGGCCTTGACGGGAGGCAACCATCTGTCTCCCAACAGCTGTTCCAGTGGGTTCCCTCCCCCAACCTTCTCTGAGCCTTCGGGGTCCATGTGACCTGGCCATTTAGCCCATGGTGTGCAAAAAAGTGCCGCTCAGAGGTAAAACAACCCAACCCAGTCTTATGGTGTAAAAACATAATTATAAAAACAAAGGGAAACAACATTTTTATGCAGTTGTACAGTCGCTCGAATGAATATCCGAACACTATGGTTGATTACAGAATTCAGAAAAAATATCTGGCAACGATTTTTTTTTTGAAATTAGTGATCTGGCAACCTTCGTGTCACGTGACAAGAAAGGTTGCCAGATCACTAATTTCTAAAAAAAATCGTTGCCAGATATTTTTTCTGAATTCTGTAATCAATCATAGTGTTCGGATATTTTTTGAGCGACTGTACAGATCATCGTGCTGTGTAAATAAATACCCCCTCAAGCAGCTGCTTGCCACAGAGGTCTGACAGGAGCCTGTCAGCTTATATGCTACAGTAGGAGATCTGAGAGGATGGCAGGTCCTCAGCAGAAATACGACACACACATCCATGCCTAAATCTGGGGCTCGAACCCAGGTCCCTTAGATCAGTAGCCAAGCGTGCTAACCACTTCGCCACGGGACGGCACCGTGCTGTGTAACGACTACAAAATCATCGTGCTAAATAACGACTATAAAACGAGTACAAAATAAGTTACTTTCTGTGAATATGGATTTTTTTTTTTGGGACAATCGGGAAGAAAATCAAGATTGGAAAAAATTGGAAATGCAGAGCCAGCTATTGAAACAATTGGGAAGAAACAATTAAGATGTTATGAAAAAAAATATCTAAACTGATTCTAGAATGGAATCTCGAAGGAAGGAGAATTAGAGGTAGACCAAGAAAGGAATAGAAGGGAGGAATAAAGGAAGCGATGGCAGAATGGAATCCAAGAGATGATTTTGCTAACAGAAACGAATGGCGAAAAACAATTTGCATCATCACCAAAGCATCTTTCAGAAGGACCAAACTATTAGAAGGTTAAAGTTTTTTTTTTTTTTCTGTTATTTTCTGCTGAGGTCTTGCCATCCTCACAGACCTTCTACTATGGCATATAAACTGACAGGCTCCTGTCAGACCTCTGTGGCAAGCAGCTGCATGAGGGAGTATTTATTATTATTTATCATTCCTTTTTCATTCTTTGAGGTTAAATTTTGCCGTCCCGTGGCCGAGTGGTTAGCAGGCTTAGCTCCTGATCTACGGGACCTGGGTTCGAGCCCCGGATTAGGCATGGATGTGTGTGTCGTTTTTCTGCTGAGGTCCTGCCATCCTCTCAGATCTCCTACTGTGGCATATAAACTGACAGGCTCCTGTCAGACCTCTGTGGCAAGCAGCTGTTTGAGGGGGAATTTATTTATTTATTTTATTTTTTTTATTCCTCAAATAAATCTTAAATAGAATATTGGTAATGGTTTTTTATGCCAATTTACTTCAGGAGTGATGGAAAGAAGTGATAAAAAGAAAGGGAAAAACGAGGAAAGCGAAAAGGGAAAACTTTGTTGAGATCGAAGAAGATGAATTGGGATTGAAGAGATCTGAAGTGAAACGGATTAATCGTGTCGAGATCACCTGGGGATAGAAACTGGAGACGAGAACTGAAATTAAAAATCCTACTCTTTAATCCGAAATGAAGTAAAATTTAGTTATTGGGAGTATAAGGAAAACTTCTAGAAATTCATTGTTGTTGTTATAATTAGAGCCCTGCGCGGATAGCAAAAGCCCTATCTGCATCAGCAAAACTTGATCAGCATCCGCGTACGTTGCTTGAAGTCCGATGTATGTTTCCGAATGAAAGAAATCAGTCAAATGGTTTGTTTAGTTATTTGGAGTATAAGGAAAACTTCTGGAAATTCATAGTTGTTGTTAGAATTAGAGCCCTGCGCGGATAGCAAAAGCCCTATCTGCATCAGCAAAACTTGATCAGCATCCGCGTACGTTGCTTGAAGTCCGATGTATGTTTCCGAATGAAAGAAATCAGTCAAATGGTTTGTTTAGTTATTTGGAGTATAAGGAAAACTTCTGGAAATTCATAGTTGTTGTTATAATTAGAGCCCTGTGCGGATAGCAAAAGCCCTATCTGCATCAGCAAAACTTGATCAGCATCCGTGTACGTTGCTTGAAGTCCGATGTATGTTTCCGAATGAAAGAAATCAGTCAAATGGTTTGTTTAGTTATTGGGAGTATAAGGAAAACTTCTGGAAATTCATAGTTGTTGTTAGAATTAGAGCCCTGCGCGGATAGCAAAAGCCCTATCTGCATCAGCAAAACTTGATCAGCATCCGCGTACGTTGCTTGAAGTCCGATGTATGTTTCCGAATGAAAGAAATCAGTCAAATGGTTTGTTTAGTTATTTGGAGTATAAGGAAAACTTCTGGAAATTCATAGTTGTTGTTAGAATTAGAGCCCTGCGCGGATAGCAAAAGCCCTATCTGCATCAGCAAAACTTGATCAGCATCCGCGTGCGTTGCTTTAAGTCCGATATATGATTCCGAATGAAAGAAATCAGTGAAATGGTTTGTTTAGTTATTGGGAGTATAAGGAAAACTTCTGGAAATTCATAGTTGTTGTTAGAATTAGAGCCCTGCGCGGATAGCAAAAGCCCTATCTGCATCAGCAAAACTTGATCAGCATCCGCGTACGTTGCTTGAAGTCCGATGTATGTTTCCGAATGAAAGAAATCAGTCAAATGGTTTGTTTAGTTATTTGGAGTATAAGGAAAACTTCTGGAAATTCATAGTTGTTGTTAGAATTAGAGCCCTGCGCGGATAGCAAAAGCCCTATCTGCATCAGCAAAACTTGATCAGCATCCGCGTACGTTGCTTGAAGTCCGATGTATGTTTCCGAATGAAAGAAATCAGTCAAATGGTTTGTTTAGTTATTTGGAGTATAAGGAAAACTTCTGGAAATTCATAGTTGTTGTTAGAATTAGAGCCCTGCGCGGATAGCAAAAGCCCTATCTGCATCAGCAAAACTTGATCAGCATCCGCGTACGTTGCTTGAAGTCCGATGTATGTTTCCGAATGAAAGAAATCAGTCAAATGGTTTGTTTAGTTATTTGGAGTATAAGGAAAACTTCTGGAAATTCATAGTTGTTGTTATAATTAGAGCCCTGCGCGGATAGCAAAAGCCCTATCTGCATCAGCAAAACTTGATCAGCATCCGCGTACGTTGCTTGAAGTCCGATGTATGTTTCCGAATGAAAGAAATCAGTCAAATGGTTTGTTTAGTTATTGGGAGTATAAGGAAAACTTCTGGAAATTCATAGTTGTTGTTAGAATTAGAGCCCTGCGCGGATAGCAAAAGCCCTATCTGCATCAGCAAAACTTGATCAGCATCCGCGTACGTTGCTTGAAGTCCGATGTATGTTTCCGAATGAAAGAAATCAGTCAAATGGTTTGTTTAGTTATTTGGAGTATAAGGAAAACTTCTGGAAATTCATAGTTGTTGTTATAATTAGAGCCCTGCGCGGATAGCAAAAGCCCTATCTGCATCAGCAAAACTTGATCAGCATCCGTGTACGTTGCTTGAAGTCCGATGTATGTTTCCGAATGAAAGAAATCAGTCAAATGGTTTGTTTAGTTATTGGGAGTATAAGGAAAACTTCTGGAAATTCATAGTTGTTGTTATAATTAGAGCCCTGCGCGGATAGCAAAAGCCCTATCTGCATCAGCAAAACTTGATCAGCATCCGCGTACGTTGCTTGAAGTCCGATGTATGTTTCCGAATGAAAGAAATCAGTCAAATGGTTTGTTTAGTTATTTGGAGTATAAGGAAAACTTCTGGAAATTCATAGTTGTTGTTATAATTAGAGCCCTGCGCGGATAGCAAAAGCCCTATCTGCATCAGCAAAACTTGATCAGCATCCGCGTACGTTGCTTGAAGTCCGATGTATGTTTCCGAATGAAAGAAATCAGTCAAATGGTTTGTTTAGTTATTGGGTGTATAAGGAAAACTTCTGGAAATTCATAGTTGTTGTTATAATTAGAGCCCTGCGCGGATAGCAAAAGCCCTATCTGCATCAGCAAAATTTGATCAGCATCCGCGTACGTTGCTTGAAGTCCGATGTATGTTTCCGAATGAACGAAATCAGTCAAATGGTTTGTTTAGTTATTGGGTGTATAAGGAAAACTTCTGGAAATTCATAGTTGTTGTTATAATTAGAGCCCTGCGCGGATAGCAAAAGCCCTATCTGCATCAGCAAAACTTGATCAGCATCCGCGTGCGTTGCTTTAAGTCCGATATATGATTCCGAATGAAAGAAATCAGTGAAATGGTTTGTTTAGTTATTGGGAGTATAAGGAAAACTTCTGGAAATTCATAGTTGTTGTTATAATTAGAGCCCTGCGCGGATAGCAAAAGCCCTATCTGCATCAGCAAAACTTGATCAGCATCCGTGTGCGTTGCTTGAAGTCCGATATATGATTCCGAATGAAAGAAATCAGTGAAATGGTTTGTTTAGTTATTGGGAGTATAAGGAAAACTTCTGGAAATTCATAGTTGTTGTTATAATTAGAGCCCTGCGCGGATAGCAAAAGCCCTATCTGCATCAGCAAAACTTGATCAGCATCCGTGTGCGTTGCTTGAAGTCCGATATATGATTCCGAATGAAAGAAATCAGTGAAATGGTTTGTTTAGTTATTGGGAGTATAAGGAAAACTTCTGGAAATTCATAGTTGTTGTTATAATTAGAGCCCTGCGCGGATAGCAAAAGCCCTATCTGCATCAGCAAAACTTGATCAGCATCCGCGTGCGTTGCTTTAAGTCCGATATATGATTCCGAATGAAAGAAATCAGTGAAATGGTTTGTTTAGTTATTGGGAGTATAAGGAAAACTTCTGGAAATTCATAGTTGTTGTTATAATTAGAGCCCTGCGCGGATAGCAAAAGCCCTATCTGCATCAGCAAAACTTGATCAGCATCCGTGTGCGTTGCTTGAAGTCCGATATATGATTCCGAATGAAAGAAATCAGTGAAATGGTTTGTTTAGTTATTGGGAGTATAAGGAAAACTTCTGGAAATTCATAGTTGTTGTTATAATTAGAGCCCTGCGCGGATAGCAAAAGCCCTATCTGCATCAGCAAAACTTGATCAGCATCCGCGTGCGTTGCTTGAAGTCCGATGTATGTTTCCGAATGAAAGAAATCAGTCAAATGGTTTGTTTAGTTATTTGGAGTATAAGGAAAACTTCTGGAAATTCATAGTTGTTGTTATAATTAGAGCCGTGCGCGGATAGCAAAAGCCCTATCTGCATCAGCAAAACTTGATCAGCATCCGCGTACGTTGCTTGAAGTCCGATGTATGTTTCCGAATGAAAGAAATCAGTGAAATGGTTTGTTTAGTTATTGGGAGTATAAGGAAAACTTCTGGAAATTCATAGTTGTTGTTATAATTAGAGCCCTGCGCGGATACCAAAAGCCCTATCTGCATCAGCAGAACTTGATCAGCATCCGCGTGCGTTGCTTGAAGTCCGATGTATGTTTCCGAATGAAAGAAATCAGTCAAATGGTTTGTTTAGTTATTGGGAGTATAAGGAAAACTTCTGGAAATTCATAGTTGTTGTTATAATTAGAGCCCTGCGCGGATAACAAAAGCCCTATCTGCATCAGCAAAACTTGATCAGCATCCGCGTGCGTTGCTTGAAGTCCGATGTATGTTTCCGAATAAAAGAAATCAATCAAATGGTTTGTTAATGACTAATTAATAACTGAAAAAAATATTGTGAAAAATTAAACGCCTTTTTTTCGTAAAAATATGATATGCTAAAAATTTATTTAATTCTAATGTTACAAATTCTTCTGAATTAATTTTGCTCTTTTAAATGCAGTTATCTGTGCTTTTAAGGGAAGACACTCCTTTTTATTCCTTAGTAACTTCCCTCTACAGATCACTATGCAAAACTTCGCGAACTACTTAAGTTTCCGCACCACGACTCACATTTTCACATATTCAATTCCAGTCTTCTGCATAACACTTCAGAAATATTTTCAATTTATATTCTTATTGCACGTTTCAAATCCACAACACTGTTCAATTACAAGACATTTAGATCATTATTGACATCATCATATTTTCAATTACAAATCAATTGAATCAATTGCAATCAATTCCAATTCAACAACGTAATAGTGGCTAAATACCTTGTAAATATGGGGTGGGGGTGGCTCAGTCGGTAGCGCGCCAGACTCGTAATCTGTAGTTCCCAGCTGAGTCAGCGTTGAGATTTATCTCCGCAAAAATTCCACGCCCTGCCCACGATCAGTAGGGGACACCGATGGGCTTGGAAAGGCCGCCGTCGGTCGGATGGGACGTTAAGCCGTGGCCCCGTGTGCGGGAGAGCCATGCCCTGTGCACGTTAAAGAACACGCTGGGTGGCCTTGACGGGAGGCTACCATCTGTCTCCCAACAGCTGTTCCAGTGGGTCCCCTCCCCCAACCTTCTCTGAGCCTTCGGGGTCCATGTGACCTGGCCATATAGCCCATGGTGTGCAAAAAAAGTGCCGCTCAGAGGTAAAACAACCCAACCTTGTAATTATATTCTTCTCTGTCAGGAAAAAAAAAGATCCCTTATTGCACATTAAATAATATCTTTCTATCCAATTGCATTCTTTTTTCCTTTTAAAATAAATATTATTATTGAAATTTCAGATCAGATTTCTTTTTCTAATATCTCAAAGTAGATTTTTTTCGCTCATGATGTTTGCTGTCAAATCCGAGATTTTATCCGCTATCCGCGTTAATATAATTTTTTTTATCCGCGGTTTTATCTACTGTCCACTTAACATCAACCTTTTATTCGCGTAGAGCTTTTAAATGCGGATATCAGCATCCCCGGGGGCGGGGTGGCTCAGTCGGTAGCGCGCCAGGCTCGTAATCTGTAGTTCCCAGGTTCGAGTCCCAGCTGGGTCAGCGTTGAGATTTATCTCCGCAAAATTCCCCGTCCTGCCCACGGTCAGTAGGGGACATCGATGGGCTTGAAAAGGCCGCCGTCCGTCGGATGGGACGTTAAGCCGTGGCCCCGTGTGCGGGAGAGCCATACCCTGTGCACGTTAAAGAACACGCTGGATGGCCTTGACGGGAGGCTACCATCTGTCTCCCAACAGCTGTTCCAGTGGGTCCCCTCCCCCAACCTTCCCTGAGCCTTCGGGGTCCATGTGACCTGGCCACTTAGCCCATGGTGTGCAAAAAAGTGCCGCTCAGAGGTAAAACAACCCAACCCAGCATCCCCGCACGGATTTAATCATAATACACCTAAAGTTTATTATATTCATGCTACTTAAATTTAAACTCTTGTGCTTCTGTTTCATTTATAGCAATATGGTTTAGTATTTCTCTGATACTTTAATACTTTTTACTGAGAGACTATAACAGTTTCACTGTTCAAAAGAAACTGTCAAATTCACATTTGTAGTGTTTTTAACAACGGAATCTGCTTTCGAAACGACATTAGAATGGAAGAAGTGCAGAAGATCTGTTTCCCAACGCCACAGTTTCCATTGGCGATTTTTGTAGGTGCACAAGATCCGACACCGCCCTTTCGCAGTCGTCCTGTCTCTTGGGGGTCATAACCTTCCAGCGGGCTCCGCCGCTCATACGTCACACGGAACTCATGCGAACTCGAGACACAATGGCCACGTAAAGATAGCGTGCGAACTCCGATGTTCACGCTCTGACGGGTGGCGGACAGGATTAGGTCAAGGATGAGATCGCCTCTTTTTCGTTCGCTTCTCTGCTCCCCATTTCTCAGTGAATCACCCACTCCCTCCTACAAGTGTGTTTGCTCATAGCCATAATCTTCTTGCGAAATCTTGTCGTGGTAATTTGGAAATTATGAACGGAAGATTACAGGCTGAAAAACAACTATGCTGCAACGTGTGGAGGAACAAACATTTCCATAAAACGATGTAGATTTTTCGACTGGTTGCGAAACCGAAAGTCTCTTGTTTATACTTATGGTTGAGTGGTGAGGCCAAAGAGTCGGAGCAGTAATATACCCAGGGGGGGGGGGGGGGGGGGCGAAAATCTGGTCGCTTATACGAAATCTAAAACTGGTCTGTCTGCTTTGAAATCCAAAACTATTGACTCTGTAAAACTTTATTTTAGCCCCATAGCCCCCACTAAATATAAATTTTAAAAATATTTAAAATTTTATTTCATATAGAATATCATTTTAACCACTTCATTTTAATTTTTTCTTTCTTTCGGTCTACTAGAATATTTCAGTAATTGGGAAACCCTTCCCAATTCTTATTCTTAAACACTCTCCGAAATTAAATTCCCATCCCGGAACAAAATTCTGGGTAGGTCCCTGAGTCGAAGCACCGAGTTTGTCGTCTTTAATTTTCATCCCCCTGATCATACACCTTTAAGAGCACCCGCTGCCTTCTTCAGAAGAACTTCATCTACTGAAAGGGAGAATTAGGCTCAATATGTACTGTCGCTCAAAAAAGTATCCGAACACTACGGTTGATTACAACTACACTACGGTTGATTCGTGTCACGAAGGCTGCCAGCTCACTAATTTCTAAAAAAATCGTTGCCAGATATTTTTTCTGAATTTTGTAATCAACCGTAGTGTTCGGATACTTTTTTGAGCGACAGTACCGTATTTGCCGGCGTATAGGACGCACCCCCTTTTTTAGACACATTTTTAAGGGGAAAAAAAATTTCCACATTATTTATGAATTTCCATAAAGATTTACTGTACTCATTTTAGAGTTATTTATGTATACAAAAAATGTAACTAGGGAACATTGTAGTTAGGTACCTTTTAATGTTCATCCTCAAAACCCAGAAATTCATCTCCAGAACTAAATGAAAAACCACTTGAAGCCTCTTTTTCAGAAACTGAGTCTTCGTATAACAAATCATCCTCTGTGTCATCAAGTGAGTTACTAATACCACATTTCTTAAATGACTTTACAACTGTCTCATGTTTCACAGCATTCCATGAAGTTTTGACCCATTCACAAATCTGCAAAATGCTAGGTCTCTTCCTTCTTCCTGATGGTGTCACTTCAAAATCTGTAGACTGCATCCAACTGTTCCATTTCTCCTTCATGACTCCTTTAAATGGTTTTTTTTAATGCAGACATCTAAAGGTTGAAGCTGGCTCGTTAGTCCACCTGGAATTACAGCTAACTGAGTTTTCAATTATTTGATTTTATTTTTTACAGCTTCTGTTCTATGACTCCGAAACATCCCATACTAGCAAGGCAGGTTTCTTTAACAGTCCACCAAGACGCCTAGACCACACATTGTCTATCCACAACTTCATCCCCCCCCCTTCATCCATCCAGCCCTTAGGATGAATGTGCACAAACACACCTTTAGGCAGTTTTTCCTTGGGCAAGGTTTTCCTTTTGAAAATCAAAAGAGACGGCAATTTTGTTCCATTGGCCCAACTAGAGAACACGACTGTGTAGTGGGTTTCTCATGTCCACAAGTTTTAACAATAACACTTCTTGCACCTTTGGAATCTACTGTTTTGTTTGAGGGTACATCGAACGTCAGTGGGACCTCATCCATGTTTCCTATTCGTGAAAGTTCAAAATTTCCTCTTTTTCTTGCATTAATGACAAATTTATGAAACTCGATAATCTTGTCTTCATATTCTGTTGGCATCTTTTGTGCTATTTTTGTTTTAGTCCGCATACGTAAGTCATTTCTCTTCATGAATCTAGAACACCATGACGTCGATCCTGTAAAATCAGCGATGCCTCTGTTAGTAGTATCACTCTTGCTTGTTAAATAGTCATTTTTGTGGAAACTGAAAATCCCGAGCTTCGGTGGACTAATAACCAAGTTTTTCATTCTTCTTCTAGTTCCGGCCATTTTGCAATTCCATGTCGCAGATTATGTTTACTACGCATAGCTTTTTTTAGGTCTTCTTCCTGTCTTCTCCAAGTTCTTATCATCTTTTCTGTTGGCGGTGATCCGAAATTCCTCTCTGCTGCCCTGTTTCCGTGTTCTTTAGCATACTCAATCACTCGTAGCTTGAATGCAATATCATAGCAGAATCTGCGTTGTTTTTGAGCCATGTTTCGCAGCAAAAACATGAGAAAGCTTCTTCGGTACTAAAAGTTTACGTTTTGGTTGCCTTGAGGCGCTGTAATCGGTAACGACGCGCCATGCTCGCGCTTTTCGAAAAAATATTCCGGTGAAATGTGATCACGCATGCGCACATTGGATGAATCGTAACCTTGAGATGTCAGTGGATCTGAACTCTATTTTACTGGAATGCTGCCTCTGTCAAGTGTACAATACATCACGCAACTTAGTGAAGCATACAATACATCACGCAACTTATTATTTTTACAGAACAAAAAAAATATGTAAACGATTTATTTGAAACCACTCTTTCACAAAAGGACAAAATGCAAAAGAATACTTATATATGTATATTGATATAAACCAAAAGTTTTAGACTGAAATTTCAACTCATAATTTTGATTACCGGCGCATAAGACGCACCCCATATTTTAGGGGTATTTTGAGGGGAAAAAAGTGCGTCCTATACGCCGGCAAATACGGTAACTGCTGCTATAGATGATTGTCGATGTTTAATCAGACTATTTGCAAGCTTGAAATTGACATCCTGCCTTTCACTGAATTCTTGATTATGCGTCATTAGAATTAACGTCTTGAAATAAAACTCTGTTATTCACGCTTATGTACTTAGGTAAAGTTATTATGCTCTTAATTATTCTTTTAAGCTTAGTGTTGCATTATTAATGGGGTGGGGGGTGGCTCAGTCGGTAGCGCGCCAAACTCATAATCTGCAGTTCCCAGGTTCGAGCTCCAGCTGAGACAGCGTTGAGATTTGATCTCCGCAAAACTCTCAGCTGTGCCCTCGGTCAGTAGAGAACATCGTTGGGATTCGTCAGATGGAACGTTAAATCGTGTGTGGCCCCATGTGCGGAAACGCGCGTTAAAGAACACGCTAGATAGCTTTGAGGGAAGCTACCATCTGTCTCCTAACATCTGTCCTGTGAGTCTCCTCTCCCCAATCTTGTCTGAGCCCTGGGGATCTTTGCGACTTGCACATTTAGCCCATTGCGTGCAAAAAAAGTGCCTCTAAGAGGTGAAAACCCCCAATTCATTATTGATAGTTCGGTTTAGCCCATTCTACCCCATTAAAAAATGCCTGAAGATATTTTTATATTGGATTTGTATTTCAGTGCAGCTATAGAGTATAAAAAATAGCGAAAACTGAAAAATGTAGAGTGATTTAATGTTGGAGAGGTTTTCTAATTTGAGGAGGTCGGGCAAAAAGGATACGATTTGCTGAACGGCACGAAATGTTCAAAGGAGTTGCAGTCAAAAAGGCATAGCATCTTATTGTTTACAAAACTGAATAGTTGCATTTGTTTTGATTTTTCTCTTTTAACTCGACAATATCTGAAGCCTCTTCTTGTTTCCTCAGGAATGTCACGGATGAAATTGGTGCTTAAAGGTGACGGCTGGGAGCGAATCACAAAGATCCCCAGGGCTCAGACAAGGTAGATGAAATTGGTGCTTAAAGGTGACGGCTGGGAGCGAACAGGTAATATTATAACTGCTCACCCAAACCTTAGAAAGTCTGAATCATTTCTGGGAAGTTTGTATTACGAGGGGCTGTCATAGAGTAATTTTCTGGCAATCAAAAGACCTACATTTATTCTGATTACGTAGACGCGATTTGTTTATCATTATTGGTGACATTGTGCATCGCTTCATCCGTCATCCACCCCTTATTGTGTATACGAGTCAGTTGATCATGGCGACTGAAATAGCATTTCAAGAATGAAGTCAATGCTATATTTCGATTTTTGAATGTAAAAAGTATGGCCCCAGCTAGTGGAATTTTATGACGAAGATGTTATGAGTCTGCAGAGTGTAGCAAAATAGGGTGCGGAGTTTCGGGGCAAGAGTCATCACAAGATTGTGAAAGAAGCGGCAGACCCACAACAGCTAGGGGCAGGGGTGGCTCAGTCGGTTGCGCGCCAGGCTCGTAATCTGTAGTTCCCAGGTTCGAGTCCCAGCTGGGTCAGCGTTGAGATTTATCTCCGCAAAATTTCCCCGCCCTGCCCACGGTCAGTAGGGGACACCGATGGGCTTGGAAAGGCCGCCGTCTGTCGGATGGGACGTTAAGCCGTGGCCCCGTGTGCGGGAGAGCCATACACTGTGCACGTTAAAGAACACGCTGGATGGCCTTGACGGGAGGCTACCATCTGTCTCCCAGCAGCTGCAAAATTTCAGATAACCGTTAAAGACTTGAATGTTATCTGCTGTTATTCCCCCACTGAGGATGCCGATGAGGATGAGAAGGATAGGTTTTACGGACAACTTCAGGATATTTTGAATTCTGTCAAGAAAGGAGATATTACCCTTGTTCTTGGTGACTTCAATGCCAAAGTTGGTACTGACTCTGACCTTTGGGGAGGAGTAATAGGCCCTTTTGGTATTGGTAGCTGCAATGGCAATGGGCAACGTCTCCTACAGGTAAGTAAACTCAATGGTTTTAGAGCAATTAACACTTATTACAAACACCGCGACATACATAAGTACACATGGGTTTCACCTGATGGGCTGCATAAGAATATGATTGATTACATATTAATTAACAGCAAATGGGCTAGTTCTGTTAGGAATACCAGGGCTTATAGGGGAGCTGAAATTGGATCTGACCATTACCTTGTTAAAAGTGTGTTGCAACTTAAACTTAAAAAGTGTTGTGCTAGGGTTAAAAAATTTACTTTTAATACTGAAGCTCTGAAAGATCCAGTTATAGCCAAAGCTTACCATGATAGGTTACTTAGTCATTATGACAGTCATGGTTTGCTTACTACTGAAGTTGAGGAAGAATGGGATCATTTTAAACAGGCTTTTTTGGACACTAACAGTACTCTTTTAGGAAAAAAGGAGCAGAGGAGGCAGAATTATCTGAGTGATAAGGCACTTGAGCTTATTTCGGAAAGAAAGAACTGCAGGAATGCCCTTAATCAATACCCTACTAGTCCTAATAGAAAGCATTACAGAGACCTTAATAAACTTGTAAAGGATCAGTTAGCTGCTGATAAGAATCTTTGGCTTGATGGTTTGGCTGACAAAGCTGAGGAAGCAGTTAGACAGCACAACAGCAGAGAGCTGTACCAGATAGTTAATGTTTTGTGTGGTAGAAAACGGACAGGCATACAAGGATTGAAGGATAAACAAGGTAAGGTTATAGAAGGGGAGGATTCTGTCATGGCTTATTGGGCTGAGCATTTCAGTAATGTTCTAAACAATGTAGTTAGTTCTACTCCCATTGTTTGCAATGATGATAGATGCATTGGTGGCTTTAATGTTGGCCCTGTAACACAATCTGAAGTTATTTTGGCTGTTTCTAAACTTAAACTACATAAATCCCCAGGGGTAGATGAAATTACTACGGAAATGCTTAGAGCTGGGAATGTTTCGGTTACCACTTGGATGACTGAAATTCTGAATATCTTTCATGATAAAGGCATGGTTCCTAAGGATTTTACTAGAGCTATTGTTATCCCTATTTACAAAAAAGGTGATCGCAGTTTTTGTGATAACTATAGGGGTATCAGCCTACTCTCTGTTCCAGGTAAAGTTCTATCCATGATTGTGCTTAATAGAATTAAGAATCTGGTTGACAGTCAATTGCATGATGAGCAATGTGGATTCAGAAGTTGTAGGGGATGTGTGGATCAGATATTTTCACTTAGGCAGATTCTTGAGAAATGTTTAGAGTTTCAGAAACTTTTTGTTGCTAGCTTTGTTGATTTCAAAAAGGCTTTCGACTCTGTTGATCGTCATAATTTGTGGTTGATTGTGAGATCATTTGGTATACCAGACAAGTTAGTTAACATAATGAAAGCTCTCTATAATAACACTGAGTCGTGTGTGAGAGTTGGTAAGGCTTGTAGCAATTGGTTTAGCATTACTTCTGGTGTTCGACAAGGGTGCATTTTGTCTCCTTTTCTCTTTAGCTTGATTATTGATTATGTTATGCGAAATTCACTTCAAGAAAAAGATTTTGGCCTTAAATGGGCTGGAGATACTAAAATTTCTGATTTAGATTATATCTGATGATTTAGCCCTTTTGGCAAATGATGTTGATGAGATGAACTCTTTCATTCGAGCTGTTGATGAGATTGGTAGTAGAGTAGGTTTGGTTATAAACAGAGAGAAAACTAAAGTGATGAAAATTGGTCAGGCAGGCTGTGATTCAGTTAATCTGAATGGTTGCAGTCTTGAGCAGGTGTCTCAGTTTAATTATCTGGGAGCTATGTAACAGAGAATGGTGATGTGCGGCATGAGATTAACAGACGAATAGGGATTGCTGCCGGGACTTTTAAGAATCTATGGAGAGTGTGGAGAAATAGGCGTATACACCTAAAGATTAAAATTAGACTGTATAATAGTTTGGTTCTTTCTAGGGTTAGTTATGGTAGTGAAACTTGGACACTTTGTGAACAAGATAACAGGAAACTAGATGCTTTTGATTCCAGATGCTTACGCAGTATCTTGGGCATTAGGTGGTTCAACTTTGTAACTAATGATGAGGTTAGGCAAAGGAGTTTAAGCAGCATATTTTGCAGAGAGAGACTCCGTTGGTTTGGCCATGTTGCCCGTATGAATAATTATAGATTGGCGAATAGGGTTATGAACAGTGTGCCTAAAGGCCTCAGAAAGAAGGGGAGACCTAGGATGCGGTATGCAGACAATGTCAAACAGGACCTTGTTAGAATTGGTGTGATGTGGCCAGATGCAGTAGATGTAGCTTAGGATAGACTTGCTTGGAGAACTAAATTGCAGGGTCTGGTTGGACCTCCGTAGCCCATGGCTGCTTGAGGATGATGATGATGTGCAAAAAAGTGCCGCTCAGAGGTAAAACAACCCAACCCACAACAGCAAGAATTGCCGACAGCGGTGGACTTGTGGAAAACCTAGCAATGAGCAACTTTTTCTGGCCCTTGGAGACCACAAGTTTCAAAAAAAAAAAATACCCCCTCAAGCAGCTGCTTGCCACAGAGGTCTGACAGGAGCCTATCAGTTTATATGCCATAATAGAAGGTCTGAGAGGGTGGCAGGACCTCAGCAGAAAAACGACACAAACAGCCATGCCTTACCCGGGGCTCGAACCCAGGTCCCTTAGATCAGTAACCAAGCGCGCTAACCACTCGGCCATGGGACGGTTTAAAGTGATCATGAAACAAGCAATGAAACGATAGTTGAGAGAAAAGGACACGGAATTCTACCGACAAGGAATGGAAAATATCCTTTCCCCGATATCTAAATCTTTGCAGAGACTTTGTCGATTAGAATGACAGTCAGATTAGGGATTGTAATTAAATCCCCATAAATGTATAACTGAACAAACACACCAGAGGCGTGCAATGTTTAACAAATAATGACTGAAACAAAACATTTTTTGATAATTGCTCATGCTAGAAAGAAAGCGTTTTTGTTACTAATATTCTGTTAATGTTCAAAGATATGCAAAATGAAGAAAATCGAGATAATCCTAATCGAATGAATTTGTGATGTTACTCTCAGTTGTCTGCCTGTTGAGATCACTTTGGAATATCCCTCCGGTTCGATCGCAATACGTGAACGGGTGAGTCTTAAGACTTCTATGATTCGAGAGAAAATGCAGGGACTCAATACTGAGCTCCTCTCAATAAAATGGTTCAACTCCAGTCTTTAGTTAAATATAACAATTATTTATTGAACACATAATCATAACTGATGGACAAGGACATATATGTTTAGTTACATAGCATTTCAACCCCAGCTTACTACGCCTGTTGAGCTGTTTTCCCAGAGCCCAATGCCGTTAATTCCAGTCGGCATTTACGAGACAAAACTCATGCGTCTCCTACGCTCATTCCTCGACTGGCTCTGTCCTCTGTTGGTCATTGCCAACACTCCCCTCCCTTCTCCAGACTTCGGACATATGGTAGGTCGCTGACCTCCGGCCAGGGTCAACTGACAGAGGGCGCAAAATTTGGGTGGGCCTCCCCTTGACCTCCCTCACACCGACCAGCTACATCGATTAACATTCCAGCAAGCGTGGCGTTGCTAGAATGCGTGGCGTTGCTGGAATTGAAGGCAACCCTACATGGCATGTACCTCTTTGGTGAAATACAAAATAATATACGAAACAAAAAATATTTGCAAAAGGCATCTAGACTGAGAGAATTGATAAAATTTTCGAAAATAAAAGGGAGTGTCTCGACGTTTCAAAGACAGATATTGGAGTCTGAATGTGTAAAAAGTTTGTAAACCACTGAGCGATCAGTAAACATTGTTGTAACCTTTGTTAGGCTGTGTGAATCGTTCTGTACAGTCTTTGTAGTCAAGTCCAGTAGGTGAAATAATTCATTTCACGAGAGTAGCTGAAACCCCCGGTTGCAGGAAATGTAATGCTTAGTTACCATAAAATGTTATTTAAAGTTTTGACTTTTACGATGACGAAAACACAATTTCTTTTCTCTGAACTCATTTAAAGAAAAAGCCGAACGAAAATTGTTTTTTCGGCATAAATGAAATTTGGTAGAGGGAACTAAATGGAGCTACTGGAGAATTCACTATTACGTGTTATGTAATATTGTTTTATTATGGAATAGGTTAATAAAGGGTTTTATAGCCATATGGGTTGGGTTGGGTTACCTCTGAGCGGCACTTTTCTGCACACCATGGGCTAAATGGCCAGGTAACATGGAACCCGAAGGCTCAGAGAAGGTTGGGGGAGAGGACCCACTGGAACAGCTGTTGGGAGACAGATGGTAGCCTCCCGTCAAGACCATCCAGCGTGTTCTTTAACGTGCACAGGGTATGGCTCTCTCGCACACAGGGGCCACGGCTTAACGTCCCATCCGACGGACGGCGGCCTTTGCAAGCCCATCGGTGTCCCCTACTGACCGTGGGCAGGGCGGGGAATTTTGCGGAGATAAATCTCAACGCTGACCCAGCTGGGATTTGAACCTAGGAACTACAGATTACGAGCCTGCCGCGCTACCGACTGAGCCACCCCCGCTCCTACATAGCCATATGTGATTGTTTTATTATGGAATAGGTTAATAAAGGGTTTTATAGCCATATGTGATTGTTTCTATTCATTCTAGTCACGAGTTTAATTATTTGGTCATCCGCCGTAAGCAAGTACAGAAATTACACGGGCAGCACTTTGAATACATCGGGAAGACTTAACAGCAGGGCTTTATTTTACTCGATAGGCGTACTGGTTAACGCAACAGAAGTACCGGTAATATTGGCGAAGTTTTTTTAGAGAAGCAAAATCAACACCGATTGCAAGAATTACAGAAGACTAGAAAAATATCCTCTAGCCTCTGGGGAATAAAGAATGCTTGTTTTCAAAGAAATTGAAATTTTTCATTTTCCAAATTTTGCACCTTCTGATGGAAAACTCGACCAAATGGAGGAAAAGGGAAAATTTAAAAAAATAATATTTCGTTAACACCCATTTACTCCAAATTTTTGTTTTAATTAAGATGTAAAATAAAAAAAAAAGTTCCTAAGTTAGAAAGTATAAAAATCAATGATATTGCAAAACCTTTAAGCACATAGCTCTACGAATCAAATTTCTATCATCATCATCAACGAGCCGTGGGTTACGGAGGTCCAACCAGACCGTGCAATTTATTTCTCCAAGCAAGTCTGTCCGGAGCTACATCTGCTGCATCCAGCCACTGCACACCAATTCTAACAAGGTCCTGTTTGACATTGTCTGCCCACCGCATCCTAGGTCTCCCCCTCTTTCTGAGGCCTTTAGGCACACTGTTCATTACCCTATTCGCCAATCTATAATTCATACGGGCAACATGGCCAAACCCACGGAGTCTCTCACTGCACAATATGCTGCTTAAAGGACCTTTGCAGACTCCTTTGCCTAACCTCATCATTAGTTACAAAGTTAAACCACCTAATACCCAAGATACTGCGTAAGCATCTAGAATCAAAAGCATCTAGTTTCCTGTTATCTTGTTTACAAAGTGTCCAAGTTTCACTACCATAACTAACCCTAGAAAGAACCAAACTATTATACAGTCTAATTTTAGTCTTTAGGTGTATACTCCTATTTCTCCACACTCTCCATAGATTCTTAAAAGTCCCGGTAGCAATCCCTATTCGTCTGTTAATCTCATGCCGCACATCACCAGTATACAATGGCGGAAATTGAAAAAAGAACACCCAGAAGGAATTCCTTTAGGAACGTCATATTATAATATGTTAATCCAAGTTAATCCTGTGATCCAAGATTGAAAGTCATTGGATGAAATAATGACGTCACTGAGGACGACAACATGCAAATGTACGCAGCGCGTATTTAAAGACTAGGGCGTGAAGAAAGAAGTCATTCGTCTTGTATCGCGTTGTTCAGTGCTCTTTGAAGAAGCTACCATGCCTGGACAATGCAGGCGAGCAACATTTGTTCAGTTAACGGAGTTTGAGAGAGGTCGTATAGTGGGTTTGCGGGAAGCAGGTTGGTCTTTTTGTCAAATTGCACACCGCATTGGACGAGAGGTATCGGCAGTAGTATGATGGTGGCGTCGATGGTCAAAAGAGCATTCGCACACTCGCAGATGTGGTTCTGGTCAACACTGAGTTACAGACGCACGAGAGGATCGGCGTATCAGGAGGGCAGTGGTGGCGGAGCGGATTGCTACGGCATCGCAAATTCGATCCCCTGTCGCACCAAGGGTGTCTACACGAAAGATACAAAATCGTCATTTGGAAGCAGGACTATGGGCACGCGTGCCGCTGGCATGGTTAACACTGTCACCTCGTCACTGTCAAGCACGTTTGCAGTGGTGTCAAGAATGAGTTCATTGGAGGGAATAATGGCAGTCTGTGGTCGTCAGTGATGAAAGCCGATTCTGCTTAGGAGCGTCTAATGGTCGTTTACGCGTCCGAAGGCAAGAAGTTGAGCAGCTTCTTCCATTGTGCATCCGCCAGCGACACACAGAGCCCATGCCAGGTATCATGGTGCGGGGAGCGATTAGCTATCACTCTTCTACATGTCTGGTGTTTGTACAGGGTACACTGAATAGCAATACGTACGTCAGCGTCATCGTACAGACAGTCATCCTGCCATATTTGAGTGTAATCACAAAGGCGATATTCCAGCAGGATAACGCTCGCCCACACTCTGTCCAGGAAACTCAACATGCTCTTCATGCAGCGCATAAACCCCCTCGGCCAGCACGCTCTTCGGACTTGTCTCCAATCGAACATGACTAAGAGTGGATCGGACAGACTCTTCCGTGGACCGTGGCAGCCAACGACCATTGCTGAATTACGGGCCCAAGTTGAAAGCGCATGGAATGGTATCCCCCTAGCGTGATAATCCAGCATTTGTACACACCATTGCATGCCAGATTGGAAGCTTGTATTTCTGCTCGAGGAGGTTCAACACCTTATTAAAATGTGACATCTGTAAAATGTAATACTCATTAAAAGGTAAAATGAACATTGAATCACTTGACACGTGTGATCACTGCCCTTTCTCAACAGGTTGTTTTTATTAAATAAATCTCGTAGATTACGCTTCAATTGTTTAATGGTGTTCTTTTTTCAATTTCCGCCAGTGTATGTTACATAACTCTCAAGAAAATTAAACTGTAACACCTGCTCAAGACTACAACCATTCAGATTAACTGAATCACAGCCTGCCTGACCAATTTTCATCATTTTAGTTTTCTCTCTGTATCAGTCTCATCAACAGCTCGAATGAAAGAGTTCATCTCATCAACATCATTTGCCAAAGGGGCTAAATCATCAGCATAATCTAAATCAGAAATTTTCGTATCTCTAGTCCATTTAAGGCCAAAATCTTTCCCTTGAAGTGAATTTTGCATAACATAATCAATAACCAAGCTAAAGAGAAAAGGAGACAAAATGCACCCTTGTCGAACACCAGAAGTAATGCTAAACCAATTGCTTCAAGCCTTACCAACTCTCACACTCGACTTAAGTGAAGGGTATGCCATACGATCTCACAATCAACCACAAATTATGACGTTAACAGAGTCGAAGGTCTTTTTAAAATCAACAAAACTTGCAACTACAGGTTTCTGAAACTGTAAACATTTCTCAAGAATCTGTCTGAGTGAAAATATCTGATCTACACATCCCCTACTATTTCTGAATCCACATTGCTCATCACGCAATTACCTCTTAACCAGATTCTTAATTCTATTAAGCACAATCAAGCAAACAACTTTTCCTGGAACAGAGAGTAGGCTGATACTCCTATAATTATCACAAGAACTGCTATTACCATTTTTTAAAAATAGGGATAATAATAGTTTTGGTAAAATCCTTAGGAACAATGCCTTGCCACCGCATCCTAGCATTGCATTGGAAACTAATCCTGCATTGGACATTAATATTTATTGGAAAATATTTTCCCTTAGCGAATAAATTGAAAAAACGCTTATAAACGGCCGTGGAGGCAAGGATTGACAACTCTTGATCTAAAACCTCCTTTTCTTCACACCTTAGACTGGTTACTTATGGACTTTATTTTACACAACACGTTTTAATTAGGGGTGGCGGGGTGGCTCAGTCGGTAGCGCGCCAGGCTCGTAATCTGTAGTTCCCAGGTTCGAGTCCCAGCTGGGTCAGCGTTGAGATTTATCTCCGCAAAATTCCCCGCCCTGCCCACGGTCAGTAGGGGACACCGATGGGCTTGGAAAGGCCGCCGTCCGTTGGATGGGACGTTAAGCCGTGGCCCCGTGTGCGGGAGAGCCATACCCTGTGCACGTTAAAGAACACGCTGGATGGCCTTGACGGGAGGCTACCATCTGTCTCCCAACAGCTGTTCCAGTGGGTCCCCTCCCCCAACCTTCTCTGAGCCTTCGGGGTCCATGTGACCTGGCCATTTAGCCCATTGTGTGCAAAAAAGTGCCGCTCAGAGATAAAACAACCCAACGTTTTAATTAGGGTGAGTATAGAGTCAAATAAGTGCTCATCACATGGCTAGCAAGCGATTGAGTGGCCCTCACTATCGTCGTACAAGGAGCGCTCTTCTTCTTCCCAGAGCCCCAAAGACATAGCAAAGTCTTTTCGATTTCAGCAGTCCTATTTAGGAATGATTAATGGGAGTTGTTTCGCAGCACATACCTTGCGATAATCCCTTTCTCGAGTTAGAGGCAGGGCTGCAGTTACCTATTTCGCCACCCAGAGCGAACTTGGTGTTCTGCCGCCCATTTCTCCAAGCCTGATCAGAGATGTTAATGATTAATTTAGATGCTAAATTAGATGTCATATTTAAAAGGAATTGAAAATCAGTTGCTGAAAAATTGGTCATGCTTACTCCAATTACTCCAACTTACTCCATGCTAACTGCAGCTATGTTAGTTTGTTTGTAAATATGCCGCCCCTAGACAAAATGTCGCCCGGTGCAGTCGTGCAGTCGCTCAAAAAAGTATCCGAACACTATGGTTGATTACAGAATTCAGAAAAAATATCTGGCAACGATTTTTTTTAGAAATGAGTGATCTAGAAACCTTCGTGTCACGTGATTACAGAATTCAGGAAAAATATCTGGATCTTCAGGAAAAATATCTGGAGAGTACAGCAACTGTACACGCTCCAGTTACCGTTCACAGCAAACTGGAGCGTGTCGGGTTACTGCACACGCTCCAGTTTGCTGTGAACGGTAACTGCACACGCTCAATATTTCCGTGAGTGAGCCCACACGATCTAGTATCAAAATAATATGACCACCTACAGTCGCTCAAAAAAGTATCCGAACACTATGGTTGATTACAGAATTCAGAAAAAATATCTGGCAACAATTTTTTTAGAAATTAGTGATCTGGAAACCTTCGTGTCACGTGATTACAGAATTCAGGAAAAATATCTGGAGCGTGTACAGCAACTGTACACGCTCCAGTTACCGTTCACAGCAAACTGGAGCGTGTGCAGTTACTGCACACGCTCTAGTTTGCTGTGAACGGTAACTGCACACGCTCTAGTTTGCTGTGAACGGTAACTGCACACGCTCAATATTTCCGTGAGTGAGCCCACACGATCTAGTATCAAAATAATATGACCACCTACAGTCGCTCAAAAAAGTATCCGAACACTTCGTGTCACGTGACACGAAGGTTTCCAGATCACTAATTTCTAAAAAAAAGTCGTTGCCAGATATTTTTTCTGAATTCTGTAATCATCCATAGTGTTCGGATACTTTTTTGAGCGACTGTACGTGCCGTACCTGTTTAGAGGAATGGGACAAAGAGTGAGGTTTCTTATTTTAACACGGAGGTGTTTATCTCAAAGGTAGAAGCAAAACTTTCGATATGGGACATTTCTGTTATCGAATGGAAGGACAGAAGCAAATGGAAAGTATCCCTAATGGAAATTATGCAGGACAGGAAATCATTACTTCTGATCGGCATAGTCACTAGGAGAATTTACTTATTTGTTGGAATCTGAAAATGTTGATCTATAATATGTTCAAAAATAATATCATGATGCTAAAATTAAAATGTTGTTGATAATCGAAATCAATTAATGCCTCAACTAATGTTTTCCTTCTTGGCTGAAATTTCAATTCATTTGTTATAGATGGAAATTACTTCCTAGCCTATAGTTCTTCTGTAGTTCCTTTGACATGTAATGGGATAGATGATTATAAAGCACCTTGTTGTGCCAGACTTAATAAGTACGCTCGGTAGCGTGCCAGGCTCGTAATCTGCTAGTTCGCAGATTCGAGTCCCAACTGTGCATGCGTTAATCACTTTCTACACTGACCTCCGTTCGGGAGAAAGAGAACACTGACGGCCTTGGAAAGGCATTCGACGGTCGATGAGACTTTAATCCGTGGTCTGTGTGCACGTTAAAGAACGCTCTGGATGGCCTTGACGGGAGGCTACCAATATATCTCCTAACAGCTGTCCAGTGGGGATCCCCCTTCCCACCTTCTCTGAGCCCTTTGGGCCTTGTGATCTGGCCACCTTAGCCCACTGTATGCAAAAAAGTCTTCTCAGAGGTAAAACAACTCAATACGCGTCTTTAGGAACGTGTCTTATTTTAAAGAATCAATACCAAATGAGAATAGATGCATTTCAAGCAGATTTCATTAATGGTAAATCAAAAGACTTATTGATCATGCTATGAAGAAGATAAAGTTCTGCGAACAATATGCAATGGTAAAATCCAACGGTTCTAGCATGCTTATATCCAAGATACGATCTGTTATGTAGTGGAATGGTGTGAATTTGAGATTACGCACTTTTTCTTTCCAAGATACGATCTGTTGTGTAGTGGAATGGTGTGAATTTGAGATTACGCACTTTTTCTTTCCAAGATACGATCTGTTGTGTAGTGGAATGGTGTGAATTTGAGATTACGCACTTTTTCTTTCCAAGATATGATCTGTTGTGTAGTGGAATGGTGTGAATTTGAGATTACGCACTTTTTCTTTCCAAGATACGATCTGTTGTGTAGTGGAATGGTGTGAATTTGAGATTACGCACTTTTTCTTTCCAAGATACGATCTGTTGTGTAGTGGAATGGTGTGAATTTGAGATTACGCACTTTTTCTTTCCAAGATACGATCTGTTGTGTAGTGGAATGGTGTGAATTTGAGATTACGCACTTTTTCTTTCCAATATACGATCTGTTGTGTAGTGGAATGGTGTGAATTTGAGATTACGCACTTTTTCTTTCCAAGATACGATCTGTTGTGTAGTGGAATGGTGTGAATTTGAGATTACGCACATTTTCTTTCCAAGATACGATCTGTTGTGTAGTGGAATGGTGTGAATTTGAGATTACGCACTTTTTCTTTCCAGGATACGATCTGTTGTGTAGTGGAATGGTGTGAATTTGAGATTACGCACTTTTTCTTTCCAGGATACGATCTGTTGTGTAGTGGAATGGTGTGAATTTGAGATTACGCACTTTTTCTTTCCAAGATACGATCTGTTGTGTAGTGGAATGGTGTGAATTTGAGATTACGCACTTTTTCTTTCCAATATACGATCTGTTGTGTAGTGGAATGGTGTGAATTTGAGATTACGCACTTTTTCTTTCCAAGATATGATCTGTTGTGTAGTGGAATGGTGTGAATTTGAGATTACGCACTTTTTCTTTCCAATATACGATCTGTTGTGTAGTGGAATGGTGTGAATTTGAGATTACGCACTTTTTCTTTCCAAGATACGATCTGTTGTGTAGTGGAATGGTGTGAATTTGAGATTACGCACTTTTTCTTTGCATTTCGCTTGTAAGTTTAGCTATTATATTATAGCAGCAATTGATTAAAAAAAATTCATAACATATTGTAAAGAATTGCTCTGCATGTAGTTTGCAAGTAGTGGACATAATCTCTTGGCCACACACGATTGCATTGCTGTTATAACTGTTGCATGTAAATCCGTAATGTGTAGTCGAAGCGAAACCCTTTTGTCATCTAAATCTAACGGAGACCTCCCACATTCGTTGAAAGTGTGTGATTTTTTCCTTGAATTTCAGCAAGGAGAAGTTTGGCCTTTGCAGAACGTATCGAGGAATTGTATTGAACAGTTAATATAACAGTGGTATTAAACATATAACAGTGGTGTAGACAACGACACATCGTTACAAATAAATTACATCCACGACTCTCAGAACATTGGATAGGGAATCTTTTTGCACTGTGGTGTGCACTGTTTTATGGGCTAGTTTTGTGCCGTTTTTTTAACATACTACAGTAAGCAGAAGGGTTCACTTGACAGGATCGGTGGTATGCCCAGAAAGTTTCAATGGGGTGGCGAATATTGTCGCTTTTCAGTCTAATGGAGATGATTTAACTTATTGAGTGTCCGATTTGCGAGGACCTTAGAAAATATGCGGTATTTAAGTTGTCAACGATGGGATGTAACTCCATAACTCCTCCTCGAGTATGCCACTGAAAAGACACCACATTTTGCTTCCTTCAATGTTTTAACGGAGGCTTGCAATCCACGACACTATCATTCTTATTTAAATTTTGCTTCGTTCCTGGAAATTCAAAAGTAAAGGAGGGTCGCATATCAGAAGACCCGGATGTGCACTTTTTGTAGCTCTGGCTCCGAGCCCATTTCTAGCTTCCCATCTGCGGGCTTTCTTGAGAGAAAGTGAAGACATAAAATTCTGTACATTTCAAATGTCACAAATTGGATAATTTGATTTCGCCAGGCAGAGGTGGAAAAAGGAAATGATTCAGCCGAAGAAAAGCTCACCAGAGAAAGATTTGTAATGTCTCGGAGCAAATATTTTATCTGGCAGAACTGAATCCTGAAAGATAAGTGGAAGCAAATGAAAGGCTTCGAGGAAGGATGAAGTCGGGCCCTCTGACCTGCCATTGCTCTTCTCAAGAACTGATGAGCAGAAGAGCTCGCAAAAGGTGATTAGTTGTTTTGCCTTGCATCACCGCTAGACGGCGCTAGAGGTGTCTGCACGTGAGTTGACGTGCGCATCAGCTCTGTGCCACACAAGGTGATGACGGTGGCGACTGCGGGTCAAAGGTCAAGGCTGGTGGTGAACCTGAATTGCTAAAATGTTATCGCCCAAATCTTTTCCCAAGGCTGTAGTCACGAAGGCATACGTGACAGTTTTAAATTCACCGTTTGTTGAAATAACTGAGCGTGTTGAGGACGAGGATTCTCCTTCTTACCCTCCCCCCGCTTCCTTTTCAGAAGGGGGGGAGGATCTTGCTCGGGTTAAAGGGTTGACTTGTTGCAAACGACGAAAGGTGGCCGAGGTCATTCTCGGGGTTTGGCTCCCAACCCACAACGGGTGTTTGTGTGTTTTACCCTAAAAGCTGCACATTGGGTAGCTTCTCTTCTTATTGCGACCTTTACTAACCGACTTATGGCCGAAAGACGATTTGCCATTATTGTTAGGAATCTGCTGCTGCGCTTAGCTATTAAAACAATAAACATGCAATTTTTTTTTAATTACAGGTGGTTACGTCCCGTGGCCAAGTGGTTAGCGCGCTTGGCTGCTGATCTAAGGGACCTGGGTTCGAGCCCCGGGTAAGTCATGGATGTTTGTTTTGTCTTTCTGCTGATATCCTGCCATCCTCACACACTTTCTACTGTGGCGTATAAACTGACAGAGTCCTGTCAGACCTCTGTGGCAAGCAGATGCTGGAGATAATTTGTTATTTATTATATTACGTACAACCCAAAGTGTCAATAACGACTGAGAATAAAATTTATTTTAGCTTCAGTTAACCAATGAGTGTTCTATTATTGGCACCAACACACACTTCACTTTGAAGTCTCAGTTCTGTCCGTCTGTAAACATTGAATTTTTTTTGTTGGAAATGTATTGACGAAATATTGCGGTTCGCATTTTCGGAATTTCACAATAGCTTTATGGGACGTTAAGCTGTAGTTACGTGTAGAGGAGAGAATGCCCTGTGCATGTTAAGGGTTGGGTTGTTTTACCTCTGAGCGGCACTTTTTTTGCACACCATGGGCTAAATGGCCAGGTCACATGGACCCCGATGGCTCAGAGAAGGTTGGGGAAGGGGCCCACTGGAACAGCTGTTGGGAGACAGATGGTAGCCTCCCGTCAAGGCCATCCAGCTTGTTCTTTAACGTGCACAGGGTATGGCTCTCCCGCACACGGGGCCACGGCTTAACGTCCCATCCGACGGACGGAGGCCTTTCCAAGCCCATCGGTGTCCCCTACTGACCATGGGCAGGGCGGGGAATTTTGCGGAGATAAATCTCAACGCTGACCCAGCTGGAACTCGAACCTGGGAACTACAGATTACGAGCCTGGCGCGCTACCGACTGAGCCACCCCTGCCCCCCTGTGCACGTTAAAGAACACACTGAATGGCCTTGACGGGAGGCTTCCAATAAGTCTATTAACAGCTATCCAGTGGTTTCTCTTCTCCAATCTCCTCTGAGCACTTATGTTCCTTGTAGCCTGGTCATTTAGCCCATTGTGTGCAAAAAAAATGCCATCAGAGATAAAAAGAACCCAAGACAACAACAACAACAACAACTTTAATAGCGCTCTCTAACGATGTAAAAATTTGAAATGCCAAAACTTGATATCGCAACGATCTATTTGGGGTAGGTTGTCAAGACGTTTACATTGTAGCAATGATTTGTCCTCCCCAGGAGGGATGGGAAAACGTAACTTTTTGTTTTACGAGAGGGATGAAAAATTCTATTTGTGCTGTATAGATACTAATTGCATACTATTTGCATTCTCTCAATTATCTATTAGTACGAATTTCCTCTGATAGAGGGTGCGAAAGGGGGAAAATGAAACACTTCACTCTCCTTGAAAACGGGCATCCCATATTATCCAGAGACAACGTGTTATTCTTCTAATTAATTTCTTAGTGTAGCGATTAAAGAAACTGTTAATCTTTTATAACGGTTTTGTACGTTTCCATGACAATAAGCTCTCACAAATCCTCTTTTTGCTTCAGAAATAAGAGTTTGGTGTGAACGAATGGACACAGTCGCATTATTGGACATTTCATTTTTTACCGAAAGGAAATAATTAGGAGATTTATCAGGTTATCTCGAAACTCCTGAAATATGTTGAATTCTGAAATTCAGATGTAAAATTACCAACAATACCTTTTAAGAAATATGCAATATACTGTACTGTCACTCAAAAAAGTATCCGAACACCACGGTTGATTACAAAATTCATAAAAAATATCTGGCAACGATTTTTTTAGAAATTAGTGATCTTACAACTTTCGTGTCACGTGACACGAAGGTTGCCAGATCACTAATTTCTAAAAAAATCGTTGCCAGATATTTTTTATGAATTCTGTAATCAACCATAGTGTGAGGATATTTTTTAATATATATAATGCGTATGAATATATAATGCAATGAATATGGAGCGTGTGCAGTTACCGTTCACAGCAACTGGAGCGTGTGCAGTAACTGCACACGCTCCAGTTTGCTGTGAACGGTAACTGGAGCGTGTACAGTTGCTGTACACGCTCCAGTTACCGTTCACAGCACTGAATTCTGTAATCACGTGACACAAAGGTTGCCAGATCACTAATTTCTAAAAAAATTGTTGCCAGATATTTTTTCTGAATTTTGTAATCAACCGTAGTGTTCGGATACTTTCTTGAGCGACAGTACATATATAAATATTGAATGAAATCGAATTGATTCTGCTTTTGGAAAGAAAATTAACAACATAAATTCTAGATGTATTTTTAAGTGGAGAGATATAAATTGGCTGATGATAAACGGCTGGGCGGGGGTGGCTCAATCGGTAGTGCGCCAGGCTCGTAATCTGTAGTTCCCAGGTTCGATGGCTCAGTCGGTAGCGCGTAAGGCTCGTAATCTATTGTTTCCAGGTTAGAGTCCCAGCTGGGTCAGCGTTGAGATTTATCTCCGCAAAATTCCCCGCACTGCCCACGGTCAGTAGGGGACACCGATGGGCTTGGAAAGGTCACCGTCCGTCGGATAGGACGTTAAGCCGTGGCCCCGTGTCGGGAATACCCTGTGCCCCCTATTGTGTGTTTTAAATACTCTGTGCACTTTAAAGAACACGCTGGATGGCCTTGACGGGGGAGGCTACCATCTGTCTCTCAACAGCTGTTCCAGTGGGTCTAACCTTCGGGGTCCTTGTGACCTGGCCATTTAGCCCATGGTGTACAAAAAAGTACCGCTCAAAGGTAAAACAACCCAAAGGTAAATGGATTGTTTTAATTTCATTGTAATTTTTTTTTTTGCTTTTGAAGTTTTAATGTTTTATTTCTTCTTTGTACGAAACCATAAAATGTTCATTACAATCACCCTTGTTAAACGAGTTCAACTGGTTCCAAACTTTCTGCTCGTAGGAAAAGAACTTATCAAACTTAACACCGGATTCGATTTAAAATACAAGTTAAAGTCTCAGATTCGTATCATATGCTCGTAAATGAACATCGAATGATTATTTTAGGCATTTTTCTGTTGCATTTTAATAATTTGGCGCCATAGATTTGCTAAGTATATGCTCCATGTAAAATTCACCAATCACTTCTTTTCGTTACGCTGTTTAACTTTATTTTGGAGCAGTTGTTGTGAAAGTGGAGAAGTAAAATATGAATGATCTCTGTAACAGTGTGGCCGTCAATTGCCGGTCCTCAGTGAGCTACCAGGAAAGGAAGGTATTCTTTTCAGAAACAAAACATTAACATGCTACAGTTCTTTGCCTTTTTTTTATTCTTTTCATCTCGTTTTTTAAAAACGAGATAATGTTTTCACTTTGTCGTTAGTCTGTAGACATGAAACTTTTTTTGTTTTATAGAGATAAATTAAAAATTCTTTTTGTGTTGGATAAGTATTGATGAAATTTTACGATTCGCACTTTCTGAATTTCCCAAAAACTACAATTGCGCTCTCTAACGGTGGAATGAATTTAAAACTGTAGAATTTTAAACGAATATTGTAAACGAATGTGTTTATGCTTGAAATTCGAAATTTTAGTGGTGGAATGTGTGAAGGTGATGATGTTTCAACTGGGAACAATGAGTTGACCCTTTAACCGCAGGATGGGTGGGTTGGGTTGGGTTGTTTTACCTCTGAGCGGCACTTTTTTGCACACCATGGGCTAAATGGCCAGGTCACATGGACCCCGAAGGCTCAGAGAAGGTTGGGGGAGGGGACCCACTGGAACAGCTGTTGGGAGACAGATGGTAGCCTCCCATCAAGGCCATCCAGCGTGTTCTTTAACGTGCACAGGGTATGTCTCTCCCGCACACGGACCACGGCTTAACGTCCCATCCGACGGACGGCGGCCTTTCCAAGCCCATCAGTGTCCCCTACTGACCGTGGCAGGGCGGGGAATTTTGCGGAGATAAATCTCAACGCTGACCCAGCTGGGACTCGAACCTGGGAACTACAGATTACGAACCTGGCGCGCTACCGACTGAGCCACCCCCGCCCCAGGAGGATGGGTGGGGATAGGCAACTTTTTAAAGAGATAATTCCTTCTTTTTAGAGATAAAAATTCGTTTTGGTTGCATAGATATTGATTAAAATTACATTTAGCACTTTCCTAATCTCCCAAAAGTTTAAACTGTGCCCTAAATAAATTTGCAAAGTTTTAAATTAATATTACAAGCGATGTATTTATGCTGAAAATGGAGTTTTGAAATTTTAATGATAGAATGTGAAGGTCATAAGATTTGAGTTTGCAAAAATATGTTGCTCCTTTATCCCTGGGTGGGTGGAAGCACAATTGCTTTAAGAGATAATTGGAAAATCTGTTTTAATTGGATTGATACTACTGAAATATAATCCGCGTTTTTCTATCCCTTAGGAAGTTTTCATTTGCGTGGTTAGAGGGCGCTAAATGTGGAAAAGGCGAAACTTTTAACGAATATTGCAATTGATTTATTTGTGGCAGAAAGTTGAATTTCGTTGGTGGAGTGTTAAGAGAGATTCCACTGACAGCAACGCTCTGCCTCCTTTTCTCAGAGGGGCGGGGGTGGCTCAGTCGGTAGCGCGCCAGGCTCGTAATCTGTAGTTCCCAGGTTCGAGTCCCAGCTGGGTCAGCGTTGAGATTTATCTCCGCAAAATTCCCCGCCCTGCCCACGGTCAGTAGGGGACACCGATAGGCTTGAAAAGTCCGCCGTCCGTCGGATGGGACGTTAAGCCGTGGCCTCGTGTGCGGGAGAGCCATACCCTGTGCATGTTAAAGAACACGCTGGATGGCCTTGACGGGAGGCTACCATCTGTCTCCCAACAGCTGTTCCAGTGGGTCCCCTCCCCCAACCTTCTCTGAGCCTTCGGGGTCCATGTGACCTGGCCTGGCCATTTAGGCCATGGTGTGCAAAAAAGTGCCGCTCAAAGTTAAAACAACCCAACCCTTTTCTCAGAGGGTGTGATAAAAACAAAGATAAAAACAAATTGAAGGAATTAAAGACAGATACTTCTGTTCAGTAGTAAAGTATCACAGGAGATGTCCTATAAATATGGGACTCATAAAATAATCAGTTCCGCCGTGAGTTTTAAAACTTTTTAAAAATTTCAAAGTAGCAAAGCGAGAAACTTCATTATTTTTGAAAACGAGATTCCCAAATTCGCAGAGGAGGTATATTTAGTTCTTAGCTCAATATAATATTTCGTTTCAATGCTTTCAATAAAAAGTATATAATTTTTCAATTCAATATTTTAATACCCCTGTTCGTCACATCAGAAAGATTTCAGAATGAGGAGTAAATATAATATGATTAAATAAAAATTTCTTGTTTATCAAAAATTATTATGTTAATGAATGCATACTATAGGTTAATAAATTTTTTGTGACAAATGTAGAAGTGCGCTTCAATTGGATGATAATAGTGGTTGTGATGGTAACCGGCAGCTGTCAATCGTTGATAGTTTCTGAAGGGTTGGGTTGTTTTACCTCTGAGCGGGCACTTTTTTGCACACCATGGGCTAAATGGCCAGGTCACATGAACCCCGAAGGCTCAGAGAAGGTTGGGGGAGGGGACCCACTGGAACAGCTGTTGGGAGACAGATGGTAGCCTCCCGTCGGGGCGGGGGTGGCTCAGTCGGTAGCGCGCCAGGTTCGTAATCTGTAGTTCCCAGATTCGAGTCCCAGCTGGGTCAGCGTTGAGATTTATCTCCGCAAAATTCCCGCCCTGCCCACGGTCAGTAGGGGACACCGATGGGCTTGAAAAGGCCGCCGTCCGTCGGATGGGACGATAAGCCGTGGCCCCGTGTGCGGGAGAGCCATACCCTGTGCACGTAAAAGAACATGCTGGATGGCCTTGACGGGAGGCTACCATCTGTCTCCCAACAGCTGTTCCAGTGGGTCCCCTCCCCCAACCTTCTCTGAGCCTTCGGGGTCCATGTGACCAGGCCATTTAGCCCATGGTGTGCAAAAAAGTGCCTCTCAGAGGTAAAACAACCCAACCCGTCAAGGCCATCCAGAGTGTTCTTTAACGTGCACAGGGTATGGCTCTCCCGCACACGGGGCCACGGCTTAACGTCCCATCCGACGGACGGCGGCCTTTCGAAGCCCATCGGTGTCCCCTACTGACCGTGGGCAGGGCGGGGAATTTTGCGGAGATAAATCTGAACGCTGACCCAGCTGGGACTCGAACCTGGGAACTACAGATTACGAGCGTGGCGCGCTACCGACTGAGCCACCCCCTCCCCAACTCTGTACGAGAGAAACGAATTTTAACATGCTCGCAGATAAGCTACTCGCTTGGAGCTCGTATTAGCTGGGGGAGTTTTCTCTGCTAATGAAGATAGATATTGTTACGATAGATGAACGAGCAACAATGAAACCGTGATTCCTGTGTTCGTCTTGATGCTCGCGTAAACTACAGCGTGAGAATTACGTCACTAACCATTTCGAACGGTAACTTAAAAAAAATAAAGAATAAGAGAGTTGTAATTAGGAAGAATTACTGTGAAGGAAAAAAGTAGTTTGTCTCAGTCTGTGCACGAGAGTCTAAAGATGAAATGTTTTATGTGGTGTGTGTGCGGGAGGATAAATAAGTTTATTAGTGTGGATTGTGTTAGTAAACTAAGGAATAAAGAACTAAGGAAAGAGAAGAATTCATCGTCTGAAGCGTCGTGATCAACGTCTGAAAAGAATTGGTTCTGTGAAACCAATATACTTAGTCGCAGTTTTGGAGTACTTTATTACTGGAATCCTAAAAGGAAGTCATTTGGTGTATAGTTATTTAGTTTGTTTTAGGAATTGGCAAGGCTATTCTTGATAGATTACAGGTTTATTCGCAAGTATGATTATGCCACTTCTTGAGTATTAAAAAGCTTTATTTTATGCTTTGAGTAGAGATTGTTAGAAACAACTATTTATACGAATAGTAACAAGGTGATATATTCTTCTGATGGTTTATTTCATATTGATGAAGATGGAAATTTGTGTTAGTTGAGTTTAGTTTTTATCCATACTTTTGTAATAAATTGCATTATTTTGGAATTATTGTTGCTAAATATTCTTTTTGAACTCACGCTCAATTTCCATCCCTTAAATTGATAACAATATGTATCGCTCGGTTTATCGAATTCTAGAAAGTGCTCCTTTAATGAGGGATGAGTATATAATATAGGGGTGCCCATTACGTTGACTACTAGGAAGACGAATCGCCCACTGAGGCATTTGAGAAGAGAATATTATGAAATATGCAACTTTGCAAAACTGTATTCAGTCTTACCGAGGCCCTCCTGCGACAATTGAAGAACACATTTTCTAAGGAGCAGAAACAGGAAAAGGAAACAGCGAAAGAAAAAATTGCCTTTTTAATGAAGTGCCTATTAATCCTGCCAGGAAAAAATTCTAGAAACACAAAATGTTTCAAGATTATCATAGTAGAGAAGTGACACTGTAAGTCGAGGAGTAGGCTATTGTGACAATTTTTTTTTATTTGCGACATATAGGACAGAGAAGAATCCTAGAAGCTACTCCTAGCTTAATACAGGCCTTCTCATACAAGGACATGCCCTACTAAGACCGAAGTCACTGCTGACCACTGCCTTAGTTATAGCTAACACAACACACAAAGTTTGCCTTGCTGGAACAGTCACTAGCTGCCTAACCACTATGCCAATTAAGACATCTGACATCATGGCTGTCTTAATGAAAGCAAAAAATTTTGGATCACCCATTAGCCTAATCCTATTTCTAAGTAAATTATATTGCAAAAGAATTAAATTGAATTTTATCATGGTAGGTGGAATAAATTTTCGTTTAATTTTTATCGTTTAATCAAGTAAAAAAAAACTTATGAATTTATTAATATACATTCAGTTTAATTACCAAGTCAATAGAATGCAGTTTTGAAAAGGCAAACTGAAAGTAACATTAAATGGAGTTATAGAACAGTGTAATTACAAGCAATTATTGAGCACAAAGGGTATATAGGAGAAGAAATAGGGGAAAGTTTTTCCCCTTTTAGCCATCCAATTTTTAAAGAATTCTGAATTTTAAACGATAGTTATTAGTTGCATAAAATGAATGGCAGATATGGAGTTTATTAGAATGCCAGATAATAATAATAATATTTTTTCGTTCTTATCGGTTTCAGTGGGATTTCCTCTTATTCTTTATTCTTGAGAATGAATATAAATTCCGCTCGACCATTTCTTTTCTGCAAGAGTTCATCTGCAGTCTCCTCTGATGTAAGTAAATGATCATCATCTGCCAAAAAATGTTCCATAGATGATACTTTATGAATCATCGTTTGGCGCCGATTTTTCAAAATCCTCCAAGAGTCTCTTGAGAATCGTCAATTTGCTCAAATATTCTGTCTTTTTGTGCGGTGGGTTGGATTACTGCATCTGCTAATGCCCTTTCTATCTAGTTTTAAAAATAACGAACTAATGTCCGTCTGTAGACATTAAACTTCTTTGTTTTTAGAATAGAATTGCAAATTCTTTTTAATATTTTTTTATTTTTCGTTTTGTTTATTTGGATAGGTATTGATGAAATATTACGATTCGCATTTTACGAATCTCCCAATACCCTATAATTGCATCCTCTAATAAAGGAAATAATTGAAAATGGCAAAATGTTAAACGACTATTGTAAGCGATGTATTTATGCTAGAAATTTTCATCGTAGAACAATGAAGGTCATAAGGTTTGCAGTTGCAATAATAAGTTCCCGCCTTACACTAAGGATGGGTTGGGTTGTTTTACCTCTGAGCGGCACTTTTTTGCACACCACGGGCTAAATGGCCAGGTCACATGGACCCCGAAGGCTCAGAGAAGGTTGGGGGGGGGGGACCCACTGGAACAGCTGTTGGGAGACAGATGGTAGCCTCCCGTCAAGGCCATCCAGCGTGTTCTTTAACGTGCACAGGGTATGGCTCTCCCGCACACGGGGCCACGGCTTAACGTCCCATCCGACGGACGGCGGCTTTTCCAAGCCCACCGGTGTCCCCTACTGACCATTGGCAGGGCGGGGAATTTTGCGGAGATAAATCTCAACGCTGACTCAGCTGGGACTCGAACCTGGGAACTACAGATTAAGAGTCTGGCGCGCTACCGACCGAGCCACCCCCGCCCCCTAAGGACGGGTGTGAAATGAAAGAGTTAATAAACGTTTTGAGAGATAATTCAAAATTTCCTTTTAAGTTAGATTGGTACTAATGAAATATAATTTGCATTTTTCAAATCCTTAAATGGTATTAATTTTCATCGTTAGAAGGCACTGAACATATAAAAGGCGAAACTTTTAAGGAATATTGCAGGTATGGTAGAAATTTGTCATTTCGTTGATATAATACGAAGAGATATTCCACTGATAGCAGCAATCTGCCTGCTTTTCTCAGAGATGTGTGAGAAAAACAACTTCTTCATTTTAAGGAATAAAAGATAAATATTTTTCATGTTGTATAAGTACTAACAAAATACTACTGTTTACATTTTCCCAATCACCCATTAATTAGAATTAATACTTTAAAATTCCCAGGTTCGAGTCCCAGTTGGGTCAGCGTTCAGATTTATCTCTGCAAAACTCCCCGCCTCCCCACGGTCAGTAGGGGACACCGGTTTGCTTGGAAATGCCGCCGCCATCGTCGAATGGGAAGTTAAACCGTGACCCCGTGTGCAGGAGAGCCACACCCTGTGCACGTTAAAGAACACGCTGGATGGTCTTGACGGGAGGATACCATCTGTCTCCTAATAGCTGTCCAGTGGGTCCCCTCTCCCCAACCTTCTTTGAGCCCTCAGGGTCTTTGTGACCTGGCCATTTAGCTAATTGTGTGGGAAAACTGTCGCTCAGAAGTAAAACAACTCAACCCAACACTTTCAAAGAGTGTAAATGTAAGTAAATGAAAAGCTTCATTCTCTGTGAAAACGAGATTCCCATATTTGCCAGAGGCGATAGGCTTTCTTCTAGTTTGAATACAAAAGAGTAAATGGCCCGGTCAAAATGATCTCAGGATAGGTAAAATATATCGATCTCAGGATAGGTTAAATGAAGAGATCAATTGGACAGGAGAGAGATGAGTTAGACTGGCTTTGCTTCCAAGCGATACTTTTGAACACAGAACGGGCTTTATGACCAGGCTGCAAGGTAGCCAAGGATCAGAGGAAATTGGGGAAAGAGATTTTTTGGACAGTTGCTGGGAGACTGTCTCCGGACAGCAACCGACATCTAACATGTTGTTTAACCTATCATCGTACAGTACTCCTGCTCATGGGCCATGGATTAACGTCACATCCGAAGGACGAAGGCCTTTCTCACCATGCAGAGGGAATTGAATATTGAGAGTCTCCAAATCGCGTAAACTTGCTCTGAAATGTGATTACTAAACATCACCTTTTAAAATTTTTGCGTGAAACAATAATTATTAATTGTTTTTCATTAAAAACAATAATTATTCCTCCTAGATTTAATACTCTTTGCATCACACTTGAGTGTTCCCCGAGAAGGGAAGGTTTTCCTGTTCCACTAATAATGAAACGTCCATCGCCAAAAAACCGTACAGAAATAAAAAGGATTGCAGAACAATGTGTCTCAATCTGGTCTGCCAGCAACGTGTCGTGTAAACAGACCCCAATGCATAAATTTCGGAAAATTAAAGTGATCTTGTCTTATAAAAAGTTAAGAACCACTGCCATTGAGCGATTGCTGAATTAGATTTTTTAACTGTTAAAAAAACAAGAGTGATTGTCATTTTGAGGCGCAATTGCATCCCGGTAATGGTACAGATGATTTCCGAGGAAGCCAGAAACACAATATGCATCATAAAGGAAACGTCCTTGCCCCTTTCCGGGACTCGAACCCAAATATTCTAAATTCAGCCAAGTACTCTAATCGCTCTGCCATTCATAGATAGCAGGCTTGGGTTGGCTCAGTCAGTAGCGCATCAGGCTCGTAATCTGCAGTTTCCAGGTTTGAGCTCTAATCGTGCCAATATGGAGATTTATCTTTGCTGACTCTCACCATGCTCTCCATGAGAAAGGAAAAGATGGTGTGAAGCCGTGGTCCCGTGAGCAGAAGATTCGTTCTGTGCACGTTAAGGAACACTCTGGTTGGCCTTGATGGGAGATTTTCATCTGTCTTCTAATAGCTGTCCAGCGGGTGCCCTTTATTTAACCTTCTCTGATCCCTTTTGGGGTCCTTGTTGTCCATTTAGCCATTGTGTGCAAAAAAAAAAGGGCCGCTCAGAAGTAAAACAGCCCAGCCTAACTGATATGTATTGTAATTTCTAGGTTTAACCTCTGGGACAGCCCTAGTATTCTTTTAAAGTTTTCTGAGTTGTAAATTTTCCAGTGGAAAATTAATTGTAGTCGTCTGAATTGCCTTGCAAAGAAAAAGGATGTCGTGAATCATTCATTACCAGTGAAGGAACCATTGTTCCGCGGGGGGTTTCGTTGTCAGGAAAGAGGACTAATTATTTTGTGTAGGATCTTATGTCGACCGCTGTGTGAATTGTCTTAGAAAACGCTTTGGAGTTCAGTCTTTGTTCTGAAAAACCAACTACCATCATTTTTTCGCCGAGTCCAGAGGTGACAAACTCTCATTAGTCATGCGGAGGTCTCTGAATGGTTTGACCCTGAGTCTGCAAAGCATCCGTCCTATCATCCGACCTGAGAATTCACTATACAAGGTGAGTGTGCAAATTAATCACTTACGGCAGATAGTTCTCACCTCTTGGGTTGAGGGAGGGCGGCGAAGGGGATGACAAACGTTGATCGTGAATCACACGTAACCATGATGATCACGCCTCTGACCCCATCATCAGCGACAGGGCATGACCCCGAATACCACAGTGATGACTGGAGGTGTTTGCAGGTCAGAGGAGCTTGGCGCGAAACAGAATAATCTCATGTGTGAACAGGGGGGGATGCTGAATGTCGGGGGAGAGGTTTTCTCCGCTCTGGCTGGAATAATTATGGCGCCTGGCTCAACGAGTTAAATGACAGAGGGCGAATGGCTACTTAATGCCTTAAGCTACTTCTCCGACCACGGGGTTCTTGACGTCCGCACTAGTCGTAGGTAGCCTGTGACCCCTGACCTTTGAACTCCCTTTGCTGGACCGAAGTGCCTTCGTCACGTGACCCCAGGGGCCGTCCGGGAGCCGACGGTAAGTAGGCTACGGGACTGAGGAGCCACTTGATGAGCACGTTTAGGGCACGTTTTCTCGCGCAGTCCTGCGGCACGCACGGCACGCGCTGACCCCCACGTGACGGAGCCGAGCTGCGGAAGTGCGTTAAATGAATAACCCTCGGCCGCATCACGTGACCTTGGACGGACCGAGGGTCTGGCAGGTTTGTTTTTGTCGCTTTCGTCAGCTCGAGACTAAGACATGTGACCTGCATGAACTCTCAGCTCCTTATGCCCTGCGAAAGAATAAAAACGAACTGCAGAGAGAAAAATTTCCATCAGGCAGTCACCACCAGTAGTCGTTCCCAAAATGAATGCTTCCTCATGCATTGGTTTTTGAGATTAGATTAGCCACAAATTCTGTTTGCGATTGAGCCAATTGGATCAAGTGCGGTAAATAGATAGCAATCCTAAATAATTAATTCTGCCTCTTTAGGAGGTGAAATATTAGCCCCTTTGTCTTGTCAGCCCTATAATCTTCTGCATCCTCGATGATGTGTATCTGAAGATGTACTTATCCTTAATAATCTGTAATTTATGATGCACGGTTCTCACACTCAAATCCTTGTAGTTTAATCTCACTTAATGTGATAAAGGAATCGTGTATCTCATAAATAGCAGACTACACTAAAACCCTTTGATTGCAAATAGTGTTCAAATAGAAATTTGGGAATATTTTTGAAACAAAGTAATTTAAATTATTAGGGATATTTTTGGAAAAAAGTTTCTTCTTTTGATTCATGGCTGATAGGAGATCGCGGCACAATGAGAAATGAATTAGGTGGGAATGTGAAGCTTTCTCCAAAATACTGAAACTCGGAGGCCAATCATAGAGACTGTTGACAGTAAATTGCCACTCGATTGTCTACGAGCTGATTTCGTAATCATTGAAAGGTAGAGGTGAACTAAGCTGATTTTCACGAGGAAATCGGTATATCTATATATAGTTAGATGAGAGCGGTATCCTTTGGAAGCTAATCCAAATGAACTTGGATGTAAACAAGATCGAACTGAAAGCACCAGAGAGTATATATTAAAAACTAATAAATACCCCTTCAAGCAACTGCTTGCCACAGAGGTCTGACAGGAGCCTGTCAGTTTATATGCCATAGTAGAAGATCTGAGAGGATGGCAGGACCTCAGCAGAAAAACGACAGACATATCCATGTCTTACCCGGGGCTCGAACCCAGGTCCCTTAGATCAGTAGCCAAGCGCGCTAACCACTCGGCCACGGGACGGATCAGTAGCCAAGCGCGCTAACCACTCGGCCACGGGACGGATCAGTAGCCAAGCGCGCTAACCACTCGGCCACGGGACGGATCAATAGCCAAGCGCGCTAACCACTCGGCCACGGGACGGATCAGTAGCCAAGCGCGCTAATCACTCGGCCACGGGACGGCTACACCAGAGAGTAGAATCCGCATTTTCAAAATGTTACGTGATGTATAATTAAACTTTAAATTTTTAATATTAGATCACACGATTATCGTATTTTTATTCATTAACTTACTGGTTTTAGCTTGACATTTGTAATTCAGCGTATTTGTGGGAATGTCGATTTGTGAAAACAGTTTATCAGTGATATCTTTCCAGACCTGTGGCCATTTGTAATATCTCTGTACCAAATGATAGCATGTGACGTGGAGAGTGTCGTAGTAAAATTCCTACATCATGCTTTCTCCCCCCAGAATACTCCGCAAAATTCCCCGCCCTGCCCACGGTCAGTAGGGGACACCGACGGGCTTGGAAAGGCCGCCGTCCGTCGGATGGGACGTTAAGCAGTGGCCCCGTGTGCGGGAGAGCCATACCCTGTGCACGTTAAAGAACACGCTGGATGGCCTTGACGGAAGGCTACCATCTGTCTCCCAACAGCTGTTCCAGTGGGTCCCCTCCCCCAACCTTCTCTCAGCCTTCGGGGTCCATGTGACCTGGCCATTTAGCCCATGGTGTGCAAAAAAGTGCCGCTCAGAGGTAAAACAACCCAACCCCCCAGAATAACGTAAAAGATGTAAATGATTGTTTCATTGCATCTTCTGAACACGAGAGTTGAGTGTAATATGTCAAATGAAAACTTGTAACTTGGGGAGTGTCGTAAGTTACCTCAAATTATACCCCCTTTCGTTTTCCAAAATGGGGGAAGTGAACTGTCATAGGGTCGATTTTAGAGAGATAATGTCAAATGAAAGTTTTTGATGCTGCGAGTGTCATGTGATGCCTGAAGTTGGGTTGGGTTGTTTTACCTCTGAGCGGCACTTTTTTGCACACCATGGACTAAATGGCCAGGTCACATGGACCCCGAAGGCTCAGAGAAGGTTGGGGGAGGGGACCCACTGAAACAGCTGTTGGAAGACAGATGGTAGCCTCCCGTCAAGACCATCTAGCGTGTTCTTTAACGTGAACAGGGTATGTCTCTCCCGCACACGGGGCCACGGCTTAACGTCCCATCCGACGGACGGCGACCTTTCCAAGCCCATCGGTGTCCCCTACTGACCGTGGGCAGGGCGGGGAATTTTGCGGAGATAAATCTCAACGCTGACCCACCTGGGACTCGAACCTGGGAACTACAGATTACGAGCCTGGCGCGCTACCGACTGAGCCACCCCCGCCCCAATGCCTGAAGAATTGTGTCCCCCCCCCCCCTCCTTTCGCCCCATCACAAGGAGGAGAAATTTATCAGGGGCCGTCCGTAAAGTGTTTGTATGTCCAATGAAAGCTTATGACACGAAAATTAACGTAAGGAATGTGATTTTTGTTTTCAGAGGAAGGGAAGATGGATGTCTTTAATCAAATCAGAAACCTTCAGTGTCGTCTCTAGAACGGAGAAAATGTTTTAGGTTTTACTGCACCTGGGCCAGCATTGAGATTTATCTCCGCAGAACCCCCCCCCCCCCGTATTAAAACCCCCCGTGATTAATGGCGTATACTGTCAGTCCTTGACGGGAGGCTACCCTCTGTCTCCCAACTGTCCTGTAGTAATCAGTAGGGGACGCTGATGGTCTTTAAACGCCTGCTGTCCGTCTGATGGGACGTTAAGCTGTGGTCCTAGGTGCGGAAGAGCTATTATGTGTGCACGTTAAAGAACACGCTTGATGGACTTGACGGGAGTCTACCATCTACTACCATCTGTCTCCTAACAGCTGTCCAATGAGTTCCCTCTCTCCAACCGTCTGTGAGCCTTCGGGGTCCTTGTGGCCTGGCCATTTAATCCATGGAGTGAAAAAAGCGCCGCTCAGAGGTAAAAAACCCAACCTAGGTTTTACTAAAAACACTTAGAATTGTGCAATGGGTACGAGTACCCAATGTGCAATCAGATCTTACGTGACTCAAAACTGAACTGTCCCAGGGACCGTCCAGGAGCTCAAGTGGTTTAGGTTTTACTTAAAACACTAAAAGTTGTTTTATTATTCTAATCCAAATAATTCTGAAGCACCTAAAAACAAAAAAAAAAGAAACAAAACATTAAAATTGCGAAAATTTAAAAACTATCTATCTTCTTTGCGTTTGTTCTAAAAAAATTAAAAAAAAATCAATTCACAATGATCTGAAAAGAGAAAAAGGCATTAGCAATTTTTTTTTTCAATTGACAAGTGAAATAAGTTTTGCCGCCTTAACTTTCTTTGAATTGTGAAGGTCACTTTGCTATTGGCTTTTTTTTTTTACTTTTACGACTTAGAAGGATGAGTTTTTTTAAATTTTAAACCCATGGCAGAGTGGTTAGTGTGCTTGGCTACTGATCAAAGGGGCCCCGGACGACCAATGGGAGTTTTTCTGCTGAGGTCCCGACTTCCTCAGAGACCTACTAATATCATAAAAACCGATGGCTCCTGTCAGACTTCTGTGGCAAGCAGCTGCTTGAGGGAATTTTTTTTCTTAAGTTATTGACAGGATTACAAAAATCTTTTCATAGTTAGGTTAGTACTTGATTAATTATACCTTTTTAAAGTTTTTTTTAACTCTTCCGAGCTACCTCAGTAAAACGAATAGTGTTGTTCTTCAGCGCTGACTTTAATCATTCTGTCTTCCTGACGAGGTCCTATGCCGACACATTTGCTGATTTCTCTCTTTTTATCGATGTGCAAAGCAAGATCAGGATTATAAGGAATGGATCGATAGATTTCGGTTCTGATGGAAATGAAACCGAGAGCGAGTCAAGTGGATAAAGGTGATTTAAGAGATGTGACTGGGATTGATTGATCTCTTTGTTTACTAAGGGAGTGGTTGGAGGAATTTAGGAGTTAAAATTTCTACTCATGGAATGTGAACCAACTTC
Organism: Ryuthela nishihirai; assembly: GCA_038380435.1. Classification (NCBI taxonomy): domain Eukaryota; kingdom Metazoa; phylum Arthropoda; class Arachnida; order Araneae; family Heptathelidae; genus Ryuthela; species Ryuthela nishihirai. Next base: position 46,209,676 of record JAWZYU010000005.1, read on the forward strand.
AGATTATGATTCATTTCGGGATGAAATGAAAAATTACTGAATAAACTTTAACTGGAAAGAAAGGGATTGAATCGATTAACCTGACAGGATTATTTACAGCTAATTAATTCTCTATTAATTTAGCAGCCAGTGGTTCAGTGCGTAAAAGTATGCGATGCGCAATCAGATCTTACCTGACTCAAAAGAGATTCTTGCTAACGAAAAGAACTGCACTTCAACTAACAAGACGGGTGCAGGAGAATTTGTTATAGTAGGAAACGGAAAATATTTAATTGGAGCGAAGGAACGTGACTTATTGTTTAGTAGTGTGCGATAACTGTTTCAGAAATTCATTAATGGGCCTCAGTATAATGCAAAGGTATTGAACCTTCTTGAAAGTAAAGCCAAAAATGTTAAGACAACAAAGTAAGAATAATCCCAATGATAACAGATGCAATGAAAATCTAGAATTCACGGGACGAAGCAATTTTGTTAGGGGAAAAAACTGTAATGAAGAGAAGATCAATGAGAAAATAAACTTTTTTTGCATCATGGTAAACGTTTGCTTGCTCAGTTTTCTTCATGAGGTTATCGTCTGAAGATTAATTATTTTCGAGAGTCAAGATTTTCACGAAAGAGTGAATGAAAACAAAGTGGATTTTGTGAAGAGAAGATGAAAGAAATGCACCAGACATAGGATTGGATTGGATTGTTTTACCTCTTAACGGCACTTTTTTGCACACCATGGGCTAAATGGCCAGGTCACATGAACCCCGAAGGCTCAGAGAAGGTTGGGGACCCACTGGAACAGCTGTTGAGAGACAGATGGTAGCCTCCCGTCAAGGCCATCCAGCGTGTTCTTTAACGTGCACAGGGTATGGCTCTCCCGCACACGGGGCCACTGCTTAACGTCCCATCCGACGGACGGCGGGCTTTCCAAGCCCATCGGTGTCCCCTACTGACCGTATTTCTGAGGGACCGTATTTCCTGACTGACCTTTCTGAGGGACCGTATTTTCTGAGGACCGTATTTCCAATTTTCTGAGGGCGGGGAATTTTGCGGAGATAAATCTCAACGCTGACCCAGCTGGGACTCGAACCTGGGAACTACAGATTACGAGCCTGACGCGCTACCGACTGAGACACCCCCGTCCCCACTGTAGGAAGTCAGCGGGAATGTGATTCATGTCATGGAACAATGTTATAAAAGAATATAAGGATAATAAGATGGAAATAATTGTAGAGAGTAAAAATCTGTGCATCCCTTAAAAAATTCTTCCTTAGCTCTTCCTGACCTAGTGATTAGCATACCTTACTATTAAGACCAGCTGGCATATCCTTGCGTGTTTGTATGCTGTATGAAAAACACGAGGACAAGCCTAATACGGCTTGTAGGTTATCTCTGTTCTTTGTGTAGGGAGGTATCTTCTTCCTTCCTCTACAGCAGGAGTGAGAGTGTGAAAAAATTCCAAAAGAATCTCGATTGTTTTTAAATTTTGAATTGAAATTTGTGAAAAAAATATTGATGATAAATGAGAAGTGGAGAGGCGCAAGGGTTTATGAAAAATCCAGAGTTTTGTGATGCTGAAAAGTTCGGGAACCATTGCCTTAAGTTATTTCAGATCCATGAAAATTTGCAATGACTCTAAAGATCTTGAATCCTCTTTCTGGATGGTGTAACAGATGCAGCATTTAAAACTAAAAGGGAAAAAATACATAAATTAGCCATGAAGCAGCTGATTGCCAGGGAAGTTTGACAGGATCCTGTCAGTTCAATACATCTTAGAGAAGATGTGCAAGAAAGGCAACACAAGAACAGAAACATCATACCTTATCCGGAGTTCGAACTCAGGTCCCTTTTATCAATAGTCAATTGCGCTAATCACTCGGAGATACGAAAAATATATAAAATGAACACGAAAAATCAACCTTTCAATTACTTTAAATTTTTGCGCGGACGCTTTCACATAGAAGGAAAATAAAGTTCTGAGTGAGTAGAAGAGGTGATTACACATTCCTTTTGTGAAATATAGACTTTTAAAGTCTCTATTAATATTTCAACGTTTCATTTAAATTTGAGACTTATCTCCGCAAAACTCCGCGTCCTGCCCATGGTTAGTAGGGGACACCGATGGGCTTGGAACAGGCCGTCGTCCGTCGGATGGGACGTAAAGCCGTGGTCTCGTATGGGAGAGAAAGCCATACCATGTGCACGTTAAAGAACACGCTGGATGGCCTTGACGGGAGGCTACCATCTTCTTCCAATAGCTGTTCCAGTGGGTCACCTCCCCCAACCTTCTCTGAGCCTTCGGGGCCATTTAACCCATGTTGTGCAAAAAAGTGTCGCTCAGAGGTAAAACAACCCAACCCAAATCCACTTCTATAAGTAATCAAGAATTCAAAATTCTGTCACGTTGAACTTACGTCGCATAGTCAAGAACTGAATCCAAGAACAAGCAGGATAATAAAATTTGGGAATATCTATAGGAAACAAATAGCAGTATTGGCTTTCTCATTGAACTCCTTGAAAAAATTTTTCTACCATACCACGAATACTGCGCGTCGTGCAGGTTACATCTGTCAATATATCTGATCAAGTTGACAGCAATGAAATGCTTTAGATGTTTATTATTTATCTTCATGGAAACGAAAAATTGCCAAACTATAGTCATGATGCCTGAATTATTTGTGAGTTTTATTTTTCAAGGATTTTTGATTCAAAAAATATTTGCCTCTAACCATAACGTGATCCAAGGGAAAACTATGATTATGCCACAGAATTGCAGTAGTAAATATTTGACAATACTGTGTAACGAGTCCTAAATGACCAAACAGATAATAAATGAACTTATTTAATAGCTAAGACAATTTAGAAGATTTATGACAAATTCAGTTATTCACTTAAATAAACAACTGATTATATGCACTTAAGTATACGAGAACTATTCCTAGTGTTGGAAAAACTAATAACTAAATTACCTCAGTCAAATTATATACTGAATTTTTACTTATATTATTATATGATGATAATATACTTACTTATATTACTTATATTATTATATGATGATATCAATGAAAAGTTATATATTTATTCTATACTGAATTTACTTTTCAAACTCGATCTCAACTCTGTTCCATTACGGTTATGACGTCTTCACAGCATTCATAGTATCTCGTGGTACAATACACGCTCTACGATGAACAATTCTTGCACGTTCACACGTGGTTTCAGTCAGATTGAATTCCTTACGGTTGAATTCGCGTTGTGGAAGAGGTATAAAAGTTTCTCTCCGTTACCTCTTCTGGAGTTGCCAACCTGAAGCTACTTGCAAAGCATCACGCTGACTGACCAAATCCTTAAATTCTCACACCGCCCATCTATCGGCGCATCTTAGTCACCTCGTTAAAATACTCAAGGTGCTGCTTGAACGTTTGAAACTTCGTATTATTTTCAAATATTGGTATTTTGTGGCAGCACAGGTTTGCTTTAAAATATTCAAGCAGGAGCATTAGTTGACCTTTTCTTTACCAGGATTCGCGTCTCTTTCAAACAGAAATACGCTTTTTGAACAAAAGAAAATCTCGCATGTTTCATCTCGTGTATATTGTGAAGATATCGCTGTTTTTCCCCTCACTTTTGAACCAAAGAGTTATATTTATTATAGTATTAGAATTTATATATTATGTAGAGTTATTTTTTTACGTATATTTAGTATTTTAACATATTTTACAGTAAATATGATGTTACTGCGTATTATGATTTTATTTATTTTGTGCATTTTGGAGTATTTTATACATTTGATAGTTTTTAGTGATTTTGTTCGAAGTTTTGCTGCAACTGACCAAAATGCAACTGGAGTGTTTGGACGAACACAATGAAAAGTTTGATGGGGTCAAAAGGTCAGCAAATGAGACATTCAATCGCAGGAGGTTATCTTATTTTCGCTGCTCATTATGGTTAGAAAATCTTGGCTTGGGTGAACCAGGCAATTATTACCTTCTTACACGAGTTCACTTCGCTCAATCTCCTTAAATCCTGCCGCATCACTAGCCCACTTGCCAAGCAGCCATAAATTTTCCGATACGAAACTTCTCCGTGGAAGAATTCTGCGATCGCGCGCTCCTCGTCAACCCTTTGACCGGCCGCCGATGCTCGACGAGGTGTGAAGCGATAAGCGCCCATTACCGCTGCCTGATGAAGGATGTTGCTGCGGAGACTACGGCACCAATCAAGGCCGCTCGGCCACGCGGGGTCGCGACCTCTTCGCTGCCGCCTGACAAGGAGTCGTTGTTTGGAGGCTAAAATTGGGTGATAATTCGTCTCTTCTCAATCTGGCCTCGTTGAATTGCAAATGGCGTGGCAAATTGCCACCTCTGCCGTTCGTGGCGTGTGATTAGTTCGTCCCCGACCCCACGCGCCAGGAACTGTGTGCCGAGGGCGGCAGGAGAGGGCGGACGGTCGGCTTCCAGATATCATCGCCTGCTGGGAAAATGCCGACACACGTTGTGGCGGTGTTGTGGGTGGAGAACGGTCGGTCTGCTTCTTCAGGTCTGGAATCGTGCTTCGCAATTTGAACATTGTCTGGGAGCTAATTAGATGGAAGCAAAGGAGTCGGCCACTCTGTACATTCGTAGTCGGTTAGTGGCAAATGAGATGATTAAGGAGAGATGTGCATGCACATATTGCTCTTAAATATTCTTATTGTCATATCGTTGGTTACCTTTTATCTCTGGGGCGGGAGTGGCTCAGTCGGTAGCGCGCCAGACTCGTAATCTGTAGTTCCCAGGTTCGAGTCCCAGCTGGGTCAGCGTTGAGATTTATCTCCGCAAAATTCCCCGCCCTGCCCACGGTCAGTAGGGGACACCGATGGGCTTGGAAAGGCCGCCGTCCGTCGGATGGGACGTTAAGCCGTGGCCCCGTGTGCGGGATAGCCATACCCTGTGCACGTTAAAGAACACGCTGGATGGCCTTGACGGGAGGCTACCATCTGTCTCCCAACAGCTGTTCCAGTGGGTCCCCTCCCCCAACCTTCTCTCAGCCTTCGGGGTCCTTGTGACCTGGCCATTTAGCCCACGGTGTGCAAAAAAGTGCCGCTCAGAGGTAAAACAACCTAACGTTAAAGAACACGCTGGATGGCCTTGACGGGAGACTACCATCTATCTCCCAACAGCTGTTCCAGTGGGTCCCCTCCCCCAACCTTCTCTGAGCCTTCGGGGTCCATGTGACCTGGCCATTTAGTCCATGGTGTGCAAAAAAAGTGTCGCTCAGAGGTAAAACAACCTAACGTTAAAGAACACGCTGGATGGCCTTGACGGGAGGCTACCATCTGTCTCCCAACAGCTGTTCCAGTGGGTCCCTTCCCCCAACCTTCTCTCAGCCTTCGGGGTCCTTGTGACCTGGCCATTTAGCCCACGGTGTGCAAAAAAGTGCCGCTCAGAGGTAAAACAACCCAACCCTTTTATCTCTACGATTTCGAAGGCCAATTCAAGTGTTGCGACATTTTTAACTCAATCGCACTCATTAGTGTTCTTATCTGACGAATCTTTATATCATTTGCTGCTGGCTTTTTATTTTTTCCAGACCCCTCACGCCAGTGGGTGCGTGCAGTCAGAAGTGGTCGTGGTGGTGCACCGGTGCCAGATGCATCATTTTGAATTGTTGAAACCTACTTTTAATCGAATTTTATATAACTAACACTTCAAAAAATTAAATTGAAATGTGCAATTTATTTTTATAAATGTTTATTTCTATTGTATTTCGTACGTGTTTTACTGCGATACTTGGATGGGTGATATTTAAATATAAATTATCCTCCGATATCTTCTGCGATAGAATCAGATTATCTTTCTGTTATCGGTCGTCACATTTAACAGTAGTGTGCAGTTTTTTAATTTGGCATTCTCTTTTAGTACACTAAAATACGTTACTTTGAATGTCCTAATATAGAAATTCACTTGTAATATTTCTTCTGCAAAATTTTGAAAAATATTTCGTCTCTGCTAGACTGAGATTTGTGGTGTGAGAAGGGACATGATTAAGAAGGAGGAGTCGCAAATGATCTTGAGAAAGTCGCCGTCCGTCAGATGGGATATTCAGATGTGGTTCTTTTACAGGAGAGCCATGCTACTGCGCGCTAAAGAATAAGTTGTTTCCTAATATAAAACATAATAGAATATATAATTCCAAATATCTATCCAGTAAATTTATTTCCCCACCCAGAAGGTAATATCAGACGGCGAGATCAGAAGGGCCTTGGGGCCCACCTAATGCATGCAAAAACGTGGGTAAAACTATCCAACCGAATGTTTGTTAGTTCGGCATTTTATTTTTGTATCCATTGAATAAAAGCTTTCCAAAAATAGAAATTTATATTTGATTTTTTTAGTTGAGTTTTAAAATGAAATAAGGCATCCAAAATCTTGAGGAGCTATCGGAATTGTTTGTCCATCATCCTCCTCCTCGCTCCGTAACCACATCATTTGGTAACAGGCTTCACTGCGAGATAAGATCAGAGTTTGCCATTGGTCATTTAACCCACTCAAGGAAAGAAAATAATTGAATATGGGAGAGTTCGTTTCATGCACCACCGAGAAAAGAGGAAGGTTTCGCACGGGGACACTTGGCAGAAAAGAGGTGGTTTTCGCACTTGGGCAGTGACAGAATGACAACAGCAAAATCCGCTGGTCGATCCATTCTAATTCGAGATTTCAAACACATTTAGAATTAGTCCTTTTGTAGTAATGATTCAGTGCATCATTGCAAAGGCCATATCGTCGAGGCAGCCTAATGAGCGGTTGTTTCTTATTTTTGATGTTTGTGAGGGTGTTTCATTAACGTTTTTGTGTTGTTCAATAGTGATGATGTGACTTTTTCCCTCTACGAATTAAGAAATCCATTTTCTCTGGATTGCTCTTCTTTGCATTTAAATGTGAAATTGGTGGAAGAGAAGACAGAAAGATAGATTTCTGACATCTTATTGGTGATCAACTAAGAATGCATTGTGGGTGGCTTACTCACTCTATCTCTTTCCTTGCTGAAGTGAAGCACAATCCTTCAGTAAAAAAATTATGTTACCATACGATTGCATTATTATATTGTGTACCAAAAACTACGCTCAGAGGTAAAAAGATCCAAATAAATTCTTTTGCTTCTCCTACCAAGGCTATCAGCTTCACTCCATACATTATTTTCATTCCTCGATGACGTACCCTATCAAAGGGAAGAACTAACATCTTGAGACTTCTCAAGATATTTTGCCTCTTTCCCTCTTGTCTATCAATCCATCAGACTCTCCAAGAATGATTTGGCAGAAGATCACGTTAGGTGCCCTTCGAGTATTCTTTTTCATTCCTGTAGGGTGCCAGGCTCGTAATCTGTAGTTCCCAGGTTCGAGTCCCAGCTGGGTCAGCGTTGAGATTTATCTCCGCAAAATTCCCCGCCCTGCCCACGGTCAGTAGGGGACACCGATGGGCTTGGAAAGGCCGCCATCCGTCGGATGGGACGTTAAGCCGTGGCACCGTGTGCGGGAGAGCCATACCCTGTGTACGTTAAAGAATACGCTAGATGGCCTTGACGGCAGGCTACCATCTGTCTCCCAACAGCTGTTCCAGTGGGTCCCCTCTCTCAACCTTCTCTGAGCCTTCGGGGTCCATGTGACCTGGCCATTTAGCCCATGGTGTGCAAAAAAGTGCCGCTCAGAGGTAAAACAACCCAACCCTATCAATCCATCAGACTCTCCAAGAATGATTTGGCAGAAGATCCCTTCGAGTATTCTTTTCCATTCCTGTAGGGTTGATTTCCTTTCTATCTGGGATCGCTGCAGAACGACGATCTGAAGGCTGAGTAGGCAGCACCACTTCTCATATTAACCCCCTCGCGCATTAGCTAAACGCGTGTTGAGGTCGACGCCAAACGCATCCAGTGCAGCCTAGCCCGTTGATCACTAAAGAGCGCAGGCGAGAGTTGATGGCATCTGTCCGAATGCGATAATTAAACGTCGTGACTTGGCAAAACCGGTCACGCGCCACAAGTGTGATGGCTTCGGAAAAAGACGAAACCTAGATTTTTTGGCAAATATGATCCGAGTGCAAAACGTGTTCCTTTGCGAAAAAAACTAAAGGTCCGCTCAGAGAGAGAGAGTCATCGCGAGCGTGTACGGAAAGGAAAAGAAGCATTGGATGATCAGCAGGGAGCTTTAGAAGCTCCTGAGGGAACGAAGAAAAAAGTGACCTCATTAGTGTCGTTTGTCTTTTCGTTGATCCGTGATTCGGAAGGAAAAGAGTCGCTCCACTGAATGCACTCAGAGAAGAAAGAGATTTCTTTTAATAATTGAATTTTTATTCTCTCATCACAACATTATAAAACAAATTTGAGTTTTCCCACAGAGCTACTTACCATGTCTGCACAAAGTAGAATGCAACAGTTTTATAGGGAGCTTGTGAAGGCAAAAAAAAAATGTCTATAATACTTTTATCATACAAAACAAGTATTTAACAACTAAAAAAACTTTCGCATTTCGAACTGTTTTGTGAGAAGAAGCGTATAGTTTGAAATTATAATTGCAGTATTAAATATTTTAATATTCTTTTCAATGTAGAAAAATAGCAGATACTGAATATTCCTCTTGGAATCGAATTATGAACGAAAGGTATTTCAAAATCCATTCCAATGTTTAAACCTTTTAACTTAGAAATTGTATGGAAATCAGGAAATGATAATGAAATAAATCAAGAACTGTTGTGGATAACAAAATATAATTAAGAAATGCTTGTACACTCAAAATAATGATTAAGCCGTGGCCCCGTGTGCGGGAGAGCCATACCCTGTGCACGTTAAAGAACACGCTGGATGACCTTGACGGGAGGCTACCATCTGTCTCCCAACAGCTGTTCCAGTGGGTCCCCTCCCCCAACCTTCTCTGAGCCTTAGGGGTCCATGTGACTGGCCATTTAGCCCATGGTGTGCAAAAAAGTGCCGCTCAGAGGTAAAACAACCCAACCCAACTCAAAATAATGAACTTGAAACTAGAGACTGGACGCTTTGAAATGTTTTAACAAAAAGGAAGTACAGCAGCAGGCTACATTAGTTCGAGTATGAATAATATAAACACAATTCACCTTATAGTGACCATTGCACTCTTGGTTAATTACTCATAGTTAAAGTAAAATATTGGTTATTAGTATTCAAAATAATGCAGAACAAAATTTAGAATAACAGAGAACCGAATGAATACAAACTGAACCCAGTTCTTGCTATTCTGCAACTGATTACGATGCAAGCTTCCTACAAAGCAATCCTGCTCTTCCCCTTAAAAAGTTCTCAAAAGCAGAAAACCAAAACTGTATATTCGGCTTTACAGGAATTCATGTCAAACGCACGATGATTTTTCGTCGTCCTTTCATGTCCGACACCTGAACTGACGAATTGCTTGTTTGCATCGAGCATTTCCCATCGCTCGAGCACGGCTCGTTTCGCACTGACAAAGTTTATCTAAGCGCGTGCTGCAGACGTTATGATAATGTGACATTATCGCAGGCGGCATCACGTGATAGCGGCGAGTGATTCATGGCACGGTAGTCTTGCTATCGGTGACCGATCTGGGCTGGAAATCCACACCAGCAAAAAAAAGCGGATTCGAGATGCGGTGGAGGCTTATTGACACCGCTGGATCCCATATTTCATGCATTTTCAGAAGGCTCGTTCCGTCTGTACGGTAACCACCGAGTGCACGAGCCAATTTAGCAAGGATGACATCCCATGATCTATGATAATGAGGTTAGAAAAAGGGAATGGACGAGATGGGGAGGGGGAAGCAAGAAGACGTTCCCAGGCCCACAACAGCACGACTCTATGTAATGTATACAGCATATATAGGAACTACAGTGGAAATCGAAGATTGGTCTCGAAACTCAGAAGGTGGTCGTGCTGCTGGGTGCTTTGGCTGCGAGGTCAGGCCGTAGGGTTAATTAAACATTCCTTGAAATTATCTGGTCATCTAGACACCTATTCTTTGTGCAGACACATCGTCTCTTTCATTTAGCTATGCTTCTTGTGTGTGTGTGTGCTGCTACGGGTGATTGGGGAGGAAAGAATGAACAGGAAACGGCAGTTGCGAAAAAATCTCGTTTTTTGGGAAGAGGCGCTCATTATTCGGGTCGAAATGCATCGAGGGCTTTGAAACAGTAGAGTGCAAGGAAATGGAAACGGATTTTACGTTTAGGTTTCGTTGATTGGCTTTGAATCTTGCATTTAGAAGCATTAGGTCACTTTATCTCTGACAAGGATTTGACCCACTGGCAAACTCGGTTGGAATAATAATAATAAAAAACACTCTTTGTTGATTTTTAAGTTTTTATTCTCTCATCCCAATACCTGAAAACAAATTTCAGATGCCCTACAAACTACTTAGCTTGCCTGCAGGAAATAGCATACAATAGTTTTAATATTTATTTGAAGCTACTAATTTCTATAAAGGAAATCTCGTTCCCTGTTTACGACTAGTTAGGCAATTGCGATAAAAACAGTGAGTTCATCGTAATTAAAATCGAAAAAGTCTTTACTAATGATTTTCATAGTTATCATGCATATAAATAGTGTAAACAAAAAATAATGTTTAAACTACTGGCTTTGAGATCGAAGTTTCGGAGATCAGCTTGAACTTCTTTCTGCCTTGAACACAGTACATTAATGAGTTAGCATTGAGATCTTTCTTGCTTGACCTCTGCAAACTCCCCCCCCCCCATCCCAGGTTCGAGTCCTAGCTGGGTCAGCGTTGAGATTTATCTCCGCAAAATTCCTCGCCCTTCCCACGGTCAATAGGGAACACCGATGGGCTTGGAAAGGCCGCCGTCCGTCGGATGGGACGTTAAGCCGTGGCCCCGTGTGCGGGAGAGCCATACCCTGTGCACGTTAAAGAACACGCTGGATGGCCTTGACGGGAGGCTACCATCTGTCTCCTAACAGCTGTTCCAGTGGGTCCCCTCCCCCAACCTTCTCTGAGCATTTGGGGTCCATGTGATCTGGCCATTTAGCCCATGGTGTGCGAAAAAGTGCCGCTCAGAGGTAAAACAACCCAACCCAACTCCCCCTCCCCCTGCCCTCGGTCAGTAGGGGACACCGATGGGCTTGGAAAAGCCACCATCTGTCGGATGGGACATTAAACCGTCACTCCGTATGCGGGAGAGCTATGCCCTCTACAGGTTAAAGAACACGCTGGATGACCTTGACGGGAGGCTACGATCTGACGGGAGGCTACCATCATATACGGGAGGCTACCACCATATTTAGCCCATTGTGTTAAAAAAAAGTGCTGCTCAGAGATAAATTACCGAATATTGCCCGTGACCGAGTGATTAGCGCGCTTGGCTACTGATCTAAGGGACCTGGGTTCGAGCCCAGGATAAGGCATGGATATTAATGTCGTTTTCCTGCTGAGGGCCTGCCATCCTCTCAGACCTTCTACTATGGCGTATAAACTGACAGGCTCCTGTCAGACCTCTGTGGCAAGCAGCTGCTTGAGGGGGTATTATTGTTATTGTTATTTTTGACCATTGAGAAAGGAAACGCATTTGGGTCTGGAAAGGGAAAAGTTTGCCATTTGTTAAGCCATGGTGCTGTGAGCAGGGCAATCGAACTCTGCATGTATTAAAGAATAGGCTGAATGGTTTTCATTTAGACATGTAACAATGTTGCTTAGAGATGATGTAGCTTCGAAAGTTGGAGTGTTGTTGGGTTGTTTTACCTCTGAGCGGCACTTTTTTGCACACCATGGGCTAAATGGCCAGGTCACATGGACCCCGAAGGCTCAGAGAAGGTTGGGGGAGGGGATCCACTGGAACAGCTGTTGGGAGACAGATGGTAGCCTCCCGTCAAGGCCATCCAGCGTGTTCTTTAACGTGCACAGGGTATGTCTCTCCCGCACACGGGGCCACGGCTTAACGTCCCATCCGACGGACGGCGGCCTTTCCAAGCCCATCGGTGTCCCCTACTGACCGTGGACAGGGCGGAGAATTTTTGCGGAGATAAATCTCAACGCTGACCCAGCTGGGACTCGAACCTGGGAACTACAGATTACGAGCCTGGCGCGCTACCGACTGAGCCACCCCCGCCCCCCAGCTTCGAAAGACATGCCTCTAATGTCAGCTTTGGAAAATGGCCAGAACACAAGAATCACCGGAAGAAAACCCACTGGACAGCTGCGAGGAGAAAGTTGGAAACCTCACGTCAAGGTCTCTGCATGCAGGGCATGGCTCCCTGCACCTGAGGCTCCTACTTAATGTCCGTCCGACGGACGGGCTCCTTCCCAAGACCATCGGTGCAACCTTTTTCGCTGAGGGAAGGGTGAGAATTAGCGGAGATAATTTGGACTTAAAAAAAAATCAGTTGGGACTCGAACTTGATTATATCAGATGATGAGCCTGGCGCACTAGTGACTCGCGTATATCTGAGTCAATGAATTTTGGGAGTGACGCAGTCTTCAGCATCTCAGGCTCGAATCCCAAATGATGGGACATCTTCCACATGACTACACTCAGTGATCTTAGTTAGAAAGCGATTGATTTGGAAAAACCATCAGAGTCCATAGGATGTACTATAAGTCGTTTTCAACGTGAAGGAGATTCCTAAATCCACCTAAAGAAACAATCTGAAATGATCTTGATGGGTGCTAACATCACTCCAATAAATCGATTTCTCTTTTTTTTTTTTCGAGATACTTGCTATATGGTCTTTGATTTCAATGTTCATCAAGAAAGTGTACCTCAGAAATGAAACAACCGAACTTGGCAAGTATACGTCACTAACATTCACACTTTAAGTCAAGAATATCTGAACCAAAGGTTAAAAAAAAAATAAATACCCCCTCAAGCAGCTGCTTGCCACAGAGGTCTGACAGGAGCCTGTCAGTTTATATGCCAGAGTAGAAGGTCTGAGAGGATGGCAGGACCTCAGCAGAAAAACGACACACATCCATGCCTTACCCGGGACTCGAACCCAGGTCCCGTGGATCAGTAGTTACATAGCTTTAACTTTTAAAATACCGCTTCGAAGTTTGAAAAGCCTACCTATTGTTGAGGCTAATATTCGAATCATGTCACGTAGAGATGTTTATTTTTCTCTTTCTTAAAGATGCAGAAATGGATTTAGAACCTTAAACAAATTTTTATGCACTTTGTTCTTAAAATAAAGGAAGCTCACAAAATGTGGCATTGATGTATTTTCAATCAAGAATTAGTCAGATTAGAAAAATTCATTCTGTCAACTACGAGATCTTTGAGTCATCTTGTACACAATGAATAATTAATTACTTTCATTAGGTTTTTCACCTTGTCTAGTAGGTTCTTCGGCTTAAAATAGTTTCTGCTTATAAATTAACAGTTGGTAGCAGACTTCGTAAACAGCTCTTTTTTAACACATTTATCCAAAATACAACTTTAAGTTATTAATAATGCATTTCTCACATTTAGAGAAATTGCAGTTTTTTTAAAATCTATTGCGAGGTGACAGTTTTTTCATGAATAACAGAAGATGGTTTCATGTTCCATCATTGCACATATCGCGTGCACGTTACAAACCAGTTGGATGGTGTGGAACTCGACTCACTGCAAAAAGAACTTACCACTCATAAAAGAAAAATCATTAATGTAGTAAATCTGGCTCATTTCTTCTAATTTTTTATCAAACATTTTCAGGTGTATAGCTAAACGATTTTGCCAATTTCTAACACTCATTAAAATGTACATTTTTATTTTTAATCAAGATATTTTCTAGATTTCTTTAAAATACAGTTTTCCGCAATTCATTTACTCATCAGGAATGATTATTGCATTTTCAAGTAGCTAATTTTTGCTGCGGCTCTTTAAGAATATAATTTTTTTTTCTCTAATGGCTCTTTTCTAAGTTTAGGATGGCCACCCCTGGTGTAGAGAGTATGTTTCCTTCTTCGTATAAGCTGCCCACCGAGTTCCCTTGGGGCGGGGGTGGCTCAGTCGGTAGCGCGCCAGGCTCGTAATCTGTAGTTCCCAGGTTCGAGTCCCAGCTGGGTCAGCGTTGAGATTTATTTCCGCAAAATTCCCCGCCCTGCCCACGGTCAGTAGGGGACACCGATGGGTTTGGAAAGGCCGCCGTCCGTCGGATGGGACGTTAAGCCGTGGCCCCGTGTGCGGGAGAGCCATACCCTGTGCACGTTAAAGAACACGCTGGATGGCCTTGACGGGAGACTACCATCTGTCTCCCAACAGCTGTTCCAGTGGGTCCCCTCCCCCAACCTTCTCTGAGCCTTCGGGGTCCATTTGACCTGGTTATTTAGCCCATGGTGTGCAAAAAAGTGCCGCTCAGAGGTAAAACAACCCAACAACAACCCGAGTTCCCTTCACCTGCCGTTTAGACCACTGTAAAACAATAAATTCCTCCTCAAGCAGCTGCTTGCAACAGAGGTCTCCCGTCTGACAGGAGCCTGTCAGTTTAATACGCCACAGTAGAAGGATATGTGAGGATGGCGGGTACTCAGCAGAAATTTTTTTGCCAACTGCACGCGGTGTTCCCAGGTGGTCACCCTCCCAAATACTGACCGCGCCCAAAGCTGCTTAACTTTGGTGATCGGACGAAAACCGGTGTTTTCAGCTTGGTACTGCCGTTGGCTTGGTACTGCCATTGTGCAGAAAGAAAATAAAACTTTCGTAGATAAAACACAACCCTACCCCATCATTGCATCTCTTATCCGAGATGATAACCCAATATTACCAAGGGTTGGTAATGCCTTAACCAACACTAATCATTAGCCCAGTGTTGATCGTGATGGATATTTCTCCATTAGTGGTTTTCATGGTCCCTTCTACCAACCAACGTGGAACTGGAGCGGAGTGAGAGCTAGGTACTTGTGCGCTATCGCTAGGAGGCGCTATCTGAGTGGCCATTGGTGCCCTGCTGCCGGGGGCTAATTGAATTCCTCAGAAGAGAGAACCTCTAATCGGCGATGATGCTTTTTAATTAGATTACGAAGTGGGACCGAGGTGTCAGTTTACGGGGCTCGCTGGCGTGACTGACGACGCCCCCTTGCCGAGGAATGATTCGGAGGGCACGGCCTTGGGCAACTGGCAAACAATAGGAGCTCACATGCCACCAAGGACAGAGACGATGTTGATTTTGCATTGGTGTTGATCTGAGTGGGCAGAGATTGAAATTTTCATCAAATTAGTTTCATTTCTAATTCGGTGGGATTAATTCTCTGGAGGAGCTTTTAAAGGTCGCGAGATAGTCACTCCCAGTCGACCTCCCTCTTGTTAATCACTGTTTTTAAATTTAAATCTGAAATCAATCACTGGAAAATGACGAAAGAGTTATTGCCATCGAGTAAGCTGAACGACCCGAGAGAAAATGCGACTGCAGAGATCCTGTTGCAACCATCATTCCGACAGATCGATGAGAAATAAGCGCTCGATACGGAAAACTTCTTTATTCCTGATATATGGGAAGCGAGCGTCCTGACGAGAGTCGATTGAGCCTGTCTAAAGTATCAAGTTAAAGCGAAAATAGACGCTGATGATTATTGACCCTGACAAGCATTTAACATAACAACGCCATTAGTTAATGTGCATCCTGTTTGTTCGAAGAGTTGCTGAACGGCATTCCTCGTGATGGACCCACTCCATGGCTCTTGATTTCACCTTCTCAGACGTGACGAGAGCTTGCTCTCTAGCAGCGCTTTCCTTTCCCAATTCTTACTGAAGGAAAGACAATGCAGAAGATCTAGGGCTCAAATTTTGGTGCTCGAAATCTCCGTCTTTTTTATTATTTGTATTATAGGCTATTATGAATTTTAATTACAAACATTAGAAGACAGAATTAAAATTTAAATGCTAATTGTAATTCAGAATGTTAGAAATAATTCGGAGGAATTTAAATTCTTATAAACGCAAGAGGCCATTCATTGATAAAGAGGGCATGTATAAATAATCACAAGCTAAGTAGTGATTATGTTTAATTACTAAACGCTGATTAAAAGGGTAATGGGTGCTCAGTCAATAGTGCACCAGACTCGTAATCTGCAGTTCTCAGGTTCGAGTCCCAGCTGGGACAGCGTTGAGATTTATTTCCGTAAAACTCCCCGCCCTCCCCTCGGTCAGTAGGGAGACTAATGGGCTTGGAAAGGCCGCCGTCCGTCGGATGAATATAAAGTTATGGCCCAATTGCGGGAGATTGGGTTGAGTTATTTTACTTCTGAGCGACACTTTTGCACGCAATGAGTCAGGTCAAAGGGACCCCGAAGACTCAGAGATAGTTGAGGGAGGGGACTCATTGGAGAGCTCTTGAGAGACAGGTGGTTGCCTCCCGTCAAGACCATCCAGCGTGTTTTTAAAGTGTGTACAGCGTATGGCCCTCCCGCACACGAGGCCACGGCTTAACGTTCCATCCGACGGACGGCGCCCTTTCCAAGTCCATCAGTCTTCCTACTGACTGTGAGCAGGGCGGGGAGTTTTGCGCAGATAAATCTCAACGCTTTCCCAGCTGGGACTCGAACCTAGGAATTACTGATTATGAGCCTGACACGCTACCGACTGAGCCACCCCCACCCTCATGTGCAGGAGATCCATACCCTGTGCACGTTAAAGAATACTCTGGATGGCCTTGACGGGAGGCTACCATCTGTCTCCCAACAGCTTTTCTAGTGGGTGTCCTCCCCCAACCTTCTCTGAGCCCTCGAGGTCCTTGTGACCTGGCCATTTAGCCCATTGTGTGGAAAAAAAGTAGTCAGAAGTAAAACAACCCAACCTGATTAAAAAGTTAAAATCCTAATCAGAAGAATTTTTTTTTTCATTTTTTCCATTTTTTTTACAGTTATAAACATAATTTGAAATTTATATTGGATTGTGCCCTAGCTATCTATAGGCCAAAGTCATTTGTGTTATTTTAAGCCCCATTCCAAACTCCTTCTAAAAGATAATATCTCCAGAAGAATTAGAGAGATTTCAGTTCAAATTGCCAACGATCGATTTGGCTCCTCTGAAAGCTAATATAAGATAAATCTCGAAATCATTGAAAGAAATGGTTTTCTCTGAAAAATGTTTTCTGTTCTCAATGAAACCTATCTCTTTCTCTGTCCGTTGTTAATAATAATAATAATCTTTGTTCATATTCCTGTTAGTTACAGGGGCGGGGGTGGCTCAGTCGGTAGCGCGCCAGGCTCGTAATCTGTAGTTCCCAGGTTCGAGTCCCAGCTGGGTCAGCGTTGAGATTTATCTCCGCAAAATTTCCCCGCCCTGCCCACGGTCAGTAGGGGACACCGATGGGCTTGGAAAGGCCACCGTCCGTCGGATGGGACGTTAAGCCGTGGCCCCGTGTGCGGGAGAGCCATACCCTGTGCACGTTAAAGAACACGCTGGATGGCCTTGACGGGAGGCTACCATCTGTCTCCCAACAGCTGTTCCAGTGGGTCCCCTCCCCCAACCTTCTCTGAGCCTTCGGGGTCCTTGTGACTTGGCCATTTAGCCCATGGTGTGCAAAAAAGTGCCGCTCAGAGGTAAAACAACCCAAAACAACAACCTGTTAGTTACATAAGAGTTTAAACAAATGACCCGCAAAGCATCTGCAGGAGAGAAGAATAATAACGTTACATGAAAATACATAAGATATAGTTTAAAAGCCGTCCCGTGGCCGAGTGGTTAGCACGCTTGGCTACTGATCTAAGGAACCTGGGTTGGAGCCCCGGAATTAGGCATGGATGTGTGTGTCGTTTTTCTGCTGAGGTCCTGCCATCCTCTCAGATCTCCTACTATGGCATATAAACTGACAGGCTCCTGTCAGACCTCTGTGGCAAGCAGCTGCTTGAGGGGGTTATTTATTTATTATTTTATAGTTTAAAATAATGTCATGGAATTATGTGAATTTCATTGGAAGCTCCATTGTGGTGTTTCAAATTTTAATATTGATTTTAGTGTCTAGAAGAACTTTTTAATCTTATTTTTGATATCTTTAAATTTGTTTAATAAAATAATTTCTCTTGGTAATTGATTGAACACGTAAGGTACCGTATATATAAGATACTATATTGTTTAATATTTCGGAAGTTGGAAATAATTATTGGATTGTAACCTTGTGTTTCTCCCATGAGTGCATTTAGATTTAAATTGATTGTCAAAAAATATTCTAAGTGATGTTGTATTTGTAAAGGTTGTGAAAAGAAAGTATGCCTAGATAATTTAGTCTTTCTTCGCTATGATAAAATGAATTTCTTAAGTTATATGGGATTATTTTTAGCAATAGATGATTGAATAGTTTCTATTTTCTTTATATTTGTGAGGTTAGTTGAGATGTATATTGTCAAACCATAAGTCAATATAGATTCACAGATAGTTTTGTAAACCAAAATACATATATGTGTGCTTGCAGCAAATTGTAATTTGTAAAGTTTAGATGCACATAGACGCAGTTTCCCTGCTAACCTTTAAATATGTGTATTCCATCTGAAAGGTTGTATTCATGGAAATTCCAAGATATTTATAGCTCTCAACACTCTCAATAACATGCTCTATTCAATAATCAATAACATAATCGTGATCTGTTTACTGGTGCTCCTTGGGATCTGAGGATTTCGTTTACTGCTAGACTCCGAATGAGCATTAATGGGAGCACATGGAAAAGTTTTTACTAACCTCAAAACGAAATTGATTAATGGAACCAGTGTGAGACTATCCTGTATCATCACAGGGAGAAAACTGTCCCAAAGTCACGCCAATTGGAAATCTTGCCGAAAAAAATTAGGGTTGATCACCAAGCAGTCATCAATTTGTCTCAATAGCCAAACTATGCAATTTCGGCTTTCGAGAAATATGCAGCAATCTGGTCTGCATTGAGTTCTTTTACCTCTGAGTGGCACTTTTTTTGCACACAATGGGCTAAATGGCCAAGTCACAAGGACCCCCGAGTGCTCAGAGAAGGTTGAGGGGAGGGGATCCACTGGAACAGCTATTGGGAGACAGATGGTAGCCTCCCATCAAGGCCATCCAGCGTGTTTTCTAACGTGCACAGGGTATGGCTCTCCCGCACACGGGGTGCCTCGGCTTTACGTCCCATCCGACGGACGGCGGCCTTTCCAAGCTCATCGGTATCTCCTATCTCACCGAGGGCAGGGTGGGGTTTAGCGAAGATGAATCTCAACGCTGGCCCAGTTGGGACTCGAACCTAGGAACTGCAGATTACGAAACTGGTGAGCTACAGAGTGCGCAACTCCCGCCTGTGCGATCTGGGCAGCTGTGGCTAGAAACTTTTATAGGAGGGGGGAGGGGGGAAGCAATCTCGAATCTTTGATTTTTGGACACTTCTTCAGGAAATACGCTATTCAAGCCCTCAGGGGGAAGGATGTTATTACTCCAACCCGCCTACCCTTGCGTACACCACTTCTATGTTGAATCTGCTAAGTCTCAAAATCAAAAATCGGCCAAAAACGTTTTGCAAAGTATTTTACTACTGAGGGACATTTTTCTGCACACAGTGGGATAAACGGAAAAGGGATCCCAAGGGCTCAGAGAAAGTTTACGAAATCAATTGGACAGCTGTTAGGACTGTTACCTCCTGTAAAGGCCATCTAGCGTTATTAATTAACGTGCAGAGGGTATGGCTTACTTGGACACGGCTTAACATACCAAAGGACGGTCGGTTGTCTCTCCAAACCCATCGGTATCTCATAGAGGAAATCTCAACGTAGGAACAGTTGGGAGTCGAGCTTGATTACAAGCCTGGTTGTCTGAGCCCCACATTGCTAAAGACCGGCAGTCGAAAGTGAAATGCAATATTATGGCAGTGTCAACGGCTAAAACTCATGTGCAAAACGTGTGACTAAAACTCATGTGCAAAACGTGTGACTAAAACTCATGTGTAAACGTGTGACTAAACTAACGTTTAGTCACACGTTTAAGCTAGTTTCTGAGTAATTGGATAAATTCGCTTCTAAATAAAAAGTACTTTTTTCCACTGTGCATATTGGAAAAAACTGGTGGGAGGCGGGTCTGGAGAAAATCACTCCTTTAGCAGTGTGCTAGGGGAATCTGGGAAAAATCACCCCCAGCTGTACGCCAACTATATTTTTTGACTATATTATCTAGAAAGTAGAAACCAGATTCAATTTGGGAAATGGTTCTTTGTTTAGGAAAAGATTGAGAAATACCACCGCAGATCATCCTGTAAGAGGAAATGTTTCTGTGGAAAGAGTAGCATTTAACAGGAATCCGCGATGTGGGATCTTAAATTTATATGGGGGGAAAATACGGATGCTTTCCTGAGAAATCCCAAACTTCACTCTTTTCATAAGATCCAAAAGTATCGACTTTTTTACATTAATACGATGACAAAGAACAGCAACAGAAAATATACTTTATAAAAGAAATATTAGGAATGAATAATCATCCTTGTTCTAGCTGTATTATTTTCTGGGCAGCAAAGCAATGAATCGTTTCCCACGACAAATTCAAACTTCGTACAATCTCTCAAAAAATATCCGAACACTATGGGTGAATACCGTAATGTTCGGATTTAGAGAATTATTTTTAGAAATTAATGATCTGGCAACCTTCGTGTCATGTGACACGAATATTGCCAGATCACTAATATCTAAAAAAATCGTTGCCAGATATTTTTTCTCAATTCTGTAATCAACCATAGTGTTCGGATATTTTTTTGAGCGACTGTACAGAGAATTCTCGACCGTTAAAAGTGTTAATTTATTGCATGATTGCCGTTTAGGAGCCTTCGTTTAGTGAAGGTTTATTGCATCGAGGTAACGCAAATATTGCAACAAAATGCGATCGAAAAAGAAATCTTTGAATTCAAGTAAATCTTAAAATGATACACCAAGTTAAGGTATACATCGAATAAATTAAGTTGAAAATAAAAATCTATCATCTTTTTGAAATTTCCCATAATAGATGTGTGCTTTGTTGGCCTAATGGAAAATCCTCGCATTTTCTATTCATTGCAAAAAGTAACCAAACAAATCAACGGAATATTTGATAATAATCCTCATAGAGGTCAGCCAATATAACACCGTGTAACGGCAAGGTAGGTTCATTTAACACGCATCGTAAGCTAATGGTGATTTCCCATAGAGTTTATAATGTGTTCCACGAAAAAAAAAATATATATTTTAATCACTGCAGTTATTGGGGGGGGGGGGGGAAAGTTAGCTCAATCTGTAGCGCGCTAGACTTATAATCTAGAGTTCGAATCCCAATTGTGCTACCGTTGAGATATATCCGTCAATCCCCGTTATGCCCTCGGTGACAAAAACAGGGACACCGTTGGACTTGGAAAGGCCACCGTCCGTCGGATGGGATGTTAAGCCATGTGCAGGATAGCCATACCTTATAGACGTTATACAAGTTAAAGAAACGCTGGATGGCTTGACGTAAGATTCCTTCTGTCTCCTAACAGCTATCCAGTGGATCCCCTTTCTCAACCTTTTCTCAGCCTGTGGGGTCCTTGTGACCTGTCCATTTAGCGCACTGTGTGGAAAAATGTGCAGTTCAGGGGCAAAACAACAACAACATTTGCTAATTAACTCTACTTTCTTAAAAGCATTTAAGAAGTCATGGTTCACTTGAAATTTTAAGCAGAATATTTAAAACGAAAATAAACTCTTAAAAATAAAACAAAATTTATATAAAATATTTAGTTTTTTACTGCGAAAATTTTTATATTCTTTAACACAATTTTTTAATCCGAGCCACAACAACAGTAGCAAAAAATAAATACGGAAAGTCATTTGATTAATTTGAAATTCACGGAGACATCTTTCAAACAGAAAGAAAATTCATTTCATAAAGATCAAAAGTTGGATGCATTTTATACAGATAGATAATGCAAGAACTTTTAAATATAGGATAAATTTTACATTTTGATATTAATGAGTGATATTGCATTGTGATAGTTTTACATTAACATATCATCAATTCATTTAAGTTTTCTTTAGATTTTGAATATTCAGACTGAAATAAACGTTATGGACTCGAAAGTTATGATGGTAGAATAAGTAACCATTTAATACAAATAATAGCGGTCATTCATTCTGGGAGAGCAGATTCGGACCGATTCCCTCCCAATAATGCATGATGGCGCCATAACAGTTTTTAGGAGACACGCTCAATAGAGTGCTGCGTCATGAACTGTTGAAAAAGATCTTTTTTTAACATATTAAACCCCATGCAATATGTTTTAAAATAATTGACCATCTCGTTCCAAATTTCGCACAGATATTTCTCCCGTGCTACCCTTCGTTGAATTAAAAATTCAAGACTAATACTCTTAAAAAAACAAAACATCTAGCGACATATGAAATTTTATGAAGATGATGTTGCAAGTACCCCAATGTTCCTGTCACTTCTGGAAGCATCGCTGTAAGTCTTCAACTGCGAGCCCATTGAGTCCCGCTTTCCCGGGGCGGGGGTGGCTCAGACGGTAGCGCGCCAGGCTCTTAATCTGTAGTTCCCAGGTTCGAGTCCCAGCTGGGTCAGCGTTGAGATTTATCTCCGCAAAATTCCCAGCCCTGCCCACGGTCAGTAGGGGACACCGATGGGCTTGGAAAGGCCGCCGTCCATCGGATGGGACGTTAAGCCGTGGTCCCGTGTGCGGGAGAGCCATACCCTGTGTACGTTAAAGAACACGCTGGATGGCTTGACGGGAGGCTACCATCTGTCTCCCAACAGCTGTTCCAGTGGGTCCCCTCTCCCAACCTTCTCTGAGCCTTCGGGGCCCATGTGGCCTGGCCATTTAGCCCATGGTGTGCAAAAAGTGCCGCTCAGAGGTAAAACAACCCAACACAACCCGCTTTCCCATTCTGTTGAATGGTTGGAATGGCATCCAATCTTCGTCCTTTCAGCTTCATTTTGAATTTTGGTTAGAGGGGGAAAAGTCACAGGAGTTACGTATGGAGAGTTCGGTATTTTTGTTTTGGAGGGGCAATAATTCTTGAATGGAGAAAGCACGCTGTGGGCAGTTTGTATTGTTGTACCTCTGACACTGTTTTTTTGGAAAACAAAGGACTAAATGACCGGGTCACAAGGACCCCAAGGGCTTAGAGAAGGCGCAAGAAAGGTATCCACTGGTTATAAAACAGATGGTTATCTCTTGTAAAGGTCATTCAGTGATTTCTTTAACATGCACAAAGTATGACTCTCCTGCATATGGTGTCACGCTTTATGTCCCATCCGACAGACAGTGGCCTTTCCAAACCCACCGATGCCCCCTTTCTCACAGAGGGCAGAGTGGCGCCTGGCTCGTTAACGACTGAAGCAACACTCAAACTTTCCTAAGCAGGGAACATCCATAACGCTTGCGACAGAGGAGAAAAACACGTCTGAACTTGAAAACGCGTTGCTCAATGCTGGTTTGGTGGAAGAGGCTTGACCTTGGAATATGGTGAACCTTCTTCTCCCTTCACCCATTATTTTGATTCATTATCTCTACCGCTTTTTTTTTGTAATACAATAAAATTTTAGATCGTTTTGATCAGACCTTATATAGCTGTGCAATTTCAGTTTTTTTTTATCTACCATTGCTGAGATTTGCACTGCCAAAGTTCCTTAAGAACCAGCTTGCACCTTCAAGTAATGGATAGAAAAGAACACCAAGTTTTGCAAAAGATCTTCGATTTATGTTAAACAGCGGATTTACGTGCCGTTGAGGAAGACATGAAACATGCAAATGACTTGCTTAAACTCATGTCTATAAGGGCAAACCCAGCGTAACTGCATGGAATTATTGGTATGATGTCATCGAGGAAAAGACTTGATCGATTTCGAAAGGGGCATGATGATTGGAGTGCCTTTGACAGGAGCTTAGGTCACTAAGAGAGCTGAACTCGCTAATGTTTCATGAGAAACAATTTCCAAGGTCAAGTCTGCTTGAGGGAAGACATCATCTACAAAAGGCAACACAATGTGCGAAAACGCATACTCAAGAACCGGACGTTAATGCGATGGGCAACGCGAAACTAGGGGGTTCTCAACGAGGGAAAAATTTGAGAAGCACGAAAAATTCACGGCGTACCCCAAAAAATGCCGTGAGAGCTCAAAAGTCGCTAGATCTAGTAACAAGTCCATTCACTGATTACCCAGTAAAATGTTTATAATTTTGTAAGATTTGTTAAATTGTTTGTCATTTTTTTTTTTGTGTTTATCGATATACAGTATTTCTTCGATTCTAAGAAACCCTTTTTTTTCGATATAAATGTCTCTAAACGCGGGGTGCGTCTTAGAATCGCAGTTTTTTTTTTTAATTTTCCCGCGCTTTGCACAGGCACCACACGTTTTCTTTTTACGCGGAAACCCCGCCTCCAAGTTTGACTGTTATCGCATTCTCCAATTCCATTGGAGAATAAAGTGGCGTGGGTATTTTCCCTCGTTTTCCAAATGTGAAGCCACCGTTATTTCATTAGAGTGGAGCTCTATGGGCGAATTATAGTGAGCTTGGAACCTGGCTGCTGACTGACAACCTTCCGCTGACACCTTCTGGAAAAATTAAGAAAGCGCCGGCATCAAAATTGGCGGAATGGGTATCAACAGCTTGGAAGCTAATCCCCGAAAGAATAGTGCATCACTCAGTTAAAAAATACTGCGTCACCAACGCTCTCGATGGCTCAGAAGACGATTTATTATGGGATAATGAAGATAAAGACGGCTCAGAAGAATCAGACTCTGCTATTGATTCAGATGCAGATATCGACGGCTCGGAAGAATCAGACTCTGATATTGATTCAGGAGGAAGTGATGAATAACATACCTACTGATAAATAGGTACTATTGTTGTTAGTAAATTGAATTCCATTATAATAAAAATATTTGTTAGATATATTTTAGCGTTTTGTTTTTTTCTTAGAATCAAAGCTTTTTTTTCTGTTGGTGGTACTGAAATTAAGGTGCGTCTTACAATCGATGGCGTCTTAGAATCGCAGAAATACGGTATGTAATTTATGAATACAAAATGTAATATGTGTATGTGTATATATATATGTTTTATTTTATTCCCATTGTTATACTATAACTGTAGTTTTATCTTATCTGTACAAGAAATAATCTATACAAGGTGTACGCTAGTTACATACACATGTCCAAGGGGCACGCTAGTTACATACACATGTCCAAGGGGCACGCTAGTTACATGCACATGTCCAAGGGGCACGGTAGTTACATACACATGTCCAAGGGGCACGCTAGTTACATACACATGTCCAAGGAGCACGCTAGTTACATACACATGTCCAAGGGGCACGCTAGTTACATGCACATGTCCAAGGGGCACGCTAGTTACATACACATGTCCAAGGGGCACGCTAGTTACATACACATGTCCAAGGGGCACGCTAGTTACATGCACATGTCCAAGGGGCACGCTAGTTACATACACATGTCCAAGGGGCACGCTAGTTACATACACATGTCCAAGGAGCACGCTAGTTACATACACATGTCCAAGGGGCACGCTAGTTACATACACATGTCCAAGGGGCACGCTAGTTACATACACATGTCCAAGGAGCACGCTAGTTACATACACATGTCCAAGGGGCACGCTAGTTACATACACATGTCCAAGGGGCACGCTAGTTACATACACATGTCCAAGGGGCACGCTAGTTACGTACACATGTCCAAGGAGCACGCTAGTTACATACACATGTCCAAGGGGCACGCTAGTTACATACACATGTCCAAGGGGCACGCTAGTTACATACACATGTCCAAGGGGCACGCTAGTTACGTACACATGTCCAAGGAGCACGCTAGTTACATACACATGTCCAAGGGGCACGCTAGTTACATACACATGTCCAAGGGGCACGTGAAGCATAAAAGTTTTTAAGAGAACCACTGCTCTACGCAATTCGAGACTAAATCAAGTTCTGAAAGAATAGAGGGATTATCTTCAAATTCATTCATATTATTGTAGAAATTAACTGGAGGAAGGCCAAGCGATGTGATGAACACAATGTCTGTAGAAATGCACCATTAAGATTATAAGAAAAACAAAAGGCTGCATTTGAAAGTGTTTTCATTGTTGTCTACTTAGAACAATGTTTCCCAAAGTGGGCGATACCGCCCCCTGGGGAGCGCTGGAACGATCCAAGGGTCGGTAGTAGCCTCGGGTGCAATTGGGGGGCGGTAGAAGCATAAGGAAGAAGGGAAGATAAGAAATTTTTGAAAAACCGTTCGTGCATGTTTCATTTGTTGTGTAACATAGAGTTAAAGTCGTAGTGATTACTTTATTTTCCAAATAAACACATAAAATCATCCTTCGTTATCTTAATTTTCTGTGTGTAATGCGAATGTTACTATGGTTGATTTTAATAAATATCGATAATTTGATAATTTCAAGCTTCAAGGTGTCTTATTTACAACAACATCCTTCTTTACTATGTTGTGGGACATAGGTAGAAATATAGATATATAAAAGAGCGCAAATTTGTCACTGCATCTTTCTGTTTGTTCGCTTAAGAAGGTAGATTTCCAGGGGAGCGCTGGGTAATTTTTTTTCTGAAAAGGGGGCGATAGGACAAATAAGTTTGGGAAACTCTGATTTAGAAGAATCATTTTATTTCAACGCTGAACGTTTTTGTAAATACTCTCCATTGAACGTCCACGCTGCTTGAAAAAGATACTCGAAAGAAGAGAATTGGAGCACCAGGTATCGCGCATCGCTTGTTCGATCTTGTTTCGAGCATTCGTAATCTAGAGGAATATTATGTGCAATAGAACGTCTCTTTTCACTCTATCAATTATAGAAAATTCAAAAAGATTTTTTTTTAGTTTCTGTATCGGAAAATAGATGGCGTTAGAGTAAACCTCACAAGATTATCTTGCTGCCCTTGACGTTCCAACGGATCTTACACAACCTAGATTAAGATCAGTATTGTATTGGATGTTTTCAGCAAGATTACGTTGATTATTTCGCACCCAATAAAATCTGACACAGAAATAATCTGAAGATATGGCAACTAAATTTCTTGTACAGTCTATCGGGACTTCTCATCTTTAAATAGCACTAACATCTATCAGATATCGTGACCGTTGTAGTGAAAGATAAAGGCATTAACGAAAACTCTTTCATCACGATTAAGGAGTTTTTATAATGCTCAAATTCGGGTAATTTTTCTGCGATGTCACGTCGATGTGCCACATTCTCGGCCACCAGCAGAAGATAGCAAAAGTGGAGACATAACTGCGGTTAAGAAGTTATCTCACGTTGTTATGGCAGGATGAAGGATGGTTTGAACGTCGGAGGCCAACGGAAAAGTGTGAAACGTTTAGGAAGGCTGAAATAAAAGCAAATAGCGCCTTTAAAGGAGCATCACGCTTCTCTCTCTTTTAACAATTACCTTTTATAAATCGTTGGCGTTCATTTTAGACGAATAAATTTCGTTGATTGTGTTGTTTTGCTGCAGTTAGAGGTTTTGCATTGCATTAAGAAACGGTTTTCGATAGGTTGCTTTGTAGATAATATTTTTCTGTCTTTAAACACTGTAAAATGTTGTTCATTAAAAACAGAACTTAATAGACGGTTACAGTAAATTTTGAGCATAAAAAGATGGAAAATATAAATGGACGATGATAATCTGAAAAGAGGTAAATCATCCAGAAGAGAATCGTTTACTTACTGATTTCAGAAACTTGGACTCAGAATTCTAATTATGACTTGATGAGTTGTCCTTTTACTAAAGACTTAACATCATTTCATCCTAACAGATTTTGTTAAAAAGGTTTTTTGATCCCTTGATTTATTTGCCAATCTGTCAGAATGTGGCTAAGAGAAAAATTCCTTCTTTGATTTTTTTTTCAATTCGCCAAACTTTTTTTTGACCAATGGCTTACGACTCACTGAAATGGTATTAATGATCGTTGCATTAAAAATTCAAATTTCTTTTGCAATCATTTAACTTTGAAAGCAAATATGAAGATTATTAACTGAACTTCATTTCTCCTAGTGAGAAATAAATTTTTAGAGTTCTCGGAATCGGAAAAGATTCAAGATTTAACACAATCGCAGATGGCGTTCTTACCTCTCTTTGAGTTTCGACCACTTAACACCTAATCTGCTAGATAATATTATTTGGCTCAAAGGCGTGTGACATTCCACGTGACTGTTAAGATGAATGCTTGAATCCAACTAATTAAAAGGGGCGCGGGTGGCTCAGTCGGTAGCGCGCCAGGCTCGTAATCTGTAGTTCCCAGGTTCGAGTCCCAGCTGGGTCAGCGTTGAGATTTATCTCCGCAAAATTCCCCGCCCTGCCCACGGTCAGTAGGGGACACCGATGGGCTTGGAAAGGCCGCCGTCCGTCGGATGGGACGTTAAGCCGTGGCCCCGTGTGTGGGAGAGCCATACCCTGTGCACGTTAAAGAACACGCTGGATGGCCTTGACTGGAGGCTACCATCTGTCTCCCAACAGCTGTTCCAGTGGGTCCCCTCCCCCAACCTTCTCTGAGCCTTCGGGGTCCATTTGACCTGGCCATTTAGCCCATGGTGTGCAAAAAAGTGCCGCTCAGAGGTAAAACAACCCAACTAACTAAAAGATGCACCCTATGGCCAGTAACTTTTAGAGAACATGGCTATTTCCTCTTTCGATTTCTAAGCGTTTTTCTCCATATTTTCCATTTTATTGTCTTTGAAATCGAATAAACTCTTCTGCTTTCCACCGAAGTCGAAAAGTGATGAAACCGTTTTTTTTAATTCCATTTCAACAGATACGTGATGATGGTTAAAAAGATGGTTACTTCACACTAGATAATACGGCTCTCGTCGCATCAGGATCCACAATTTAAACGATGGGCAATCCCGAACTTGGACATTTGCGATTACGAATATTTTAATACAGCTGCAAACATTTTAACCCTTTTCTAGCCCATTTTTCCTGTACAAGTTGTTTTCATCTGTACAAGCAGTCAAATATAAATGAATGATTTCTGTCAATGAATGCGAGATCCTCATTAACAAATTTCAAATAGTCGGATGCTGAGAGATGGTAGAAGTGTTCGCATCATAGTACGGAACAAATGTAGCGAAAGTGAGCGTTGAGTAGACTTCGGCATAGGACCCAGTGAAATAATGTATTAGTGGTCGAGTTATCCTCGACATAACACAGAGAAAAGTTAATTCTGAACACTAAGCAAAGTGGGAAACAAAGTGTAAAAAATCTTTTAGTTATAAAACGAGGAATATTCTGTAATATCTTTTTTCCCGCTCTCTTATTTAGGCGGTCGCCAGTCTGGAATCCGTGTTCTGCGGAATCCAGAAAAGAATAGAGCCAGAAGAGTATCGCTCATGAATCGCACATTTCGTCAGTGACGAAATTAAGAACGGATTAAAGGGGAGAAGAAGTGTCAGAGTGCATCAAGGCTAGAAGGAGGATCCAAATAGTCTCGAATCGAAGTTAACCCAAAAATTCCTGATCATTTAAGTTCTCTTCCACGCTGCCTGAAGTGTAATTCAATAATTTTTAACTTCAGCTTCTATATCAAACCATATCTGAAACATTTCTTCTAAATCTTATATCCTTGCACTATGATTCTTTATTGACTAAGGACTTGCTATTTTTATTAACTATTTATGTGTTTTCATCAAAGTATGGTTTGATAATTGGAAACAAATGCTTGAAATATTAGTGCAACCATGGCATAATTTGAACAAATAGCTCATGGAAATGATGTGGCTCATATCACGAGATAACAATACGAAATATGGGTTTACATTTTTCGAATAGTGTTTAACTGACTCAAGAGAAAATGTTTGTAGCATAATTGTAGAAACAGATATAACATGAATGACTTATAGTGCGAGGTTTATTCAGTAGATTGCAGTGTCTTTTTAGTTTCACAATGTTGTAAAAATTTGCTGTAAATGGTACAGTTAAAGCTGGTTAACTTGAAGATTCAATAAAAATGTAGTAATTGCAAAATAAGATAGAAGTTTGTAATGAACTCTTTTTCATTACAGTGGAAAAGGGTTTTTCATAATAAAAAGGGTTTTCTAAATAAATAACTACACAGTTTTAATAATAAATCATTTTTACAGAGCTCTTGAACATAATGTACATAATGTATGTGTTTGGTGATCTCGCCATTGCTATAGCAATGATTGTAAATCGGGTTAATGTTCTTTCTTATTTGAGCGTAATAATTTTTGGATTCATAGTAGTACCATTAAAAATTCTGATATGTCACTGAGATGCGAATGGGCGAGTTGATTGAGGTCCATCCGGGTTCAAGATTTCGGGTGTTTCTCAATGTCAAAGCTCTTCTTTCCTGATATCAGTTTTTTTTATGATGACTATTGACCAAGGAAATGAAGTTATTTCAAACAAATAAGGGAATCGGGAGGTTATAGGCTGAATTTCGTCACATTTCTTCTTTCGTTGCAATATTTTAAAATGAAACACGATTTCAAGCACTGTGTAAAGGGCTGAGCCACAGAATTAAAGAAAGACTCAAAATGCCAATGTGTCTCAACAGCTAAATTCCTTTGGAAGAGAAATTACACTGTGTTCATTTCACGTCATGGTGGTCAGACGTGTCAATCGGCATATATTTTGTATGACTGTTGGGTTGTTCCAAGGAGCTTAAGGTTTTCCAGGTGAACCCCAAAACACTATTGCTCTATAGCAGAGTTTCTAAACTGTGTTCCGAGAAATACTTGAAAAACTTACAATGATTAGCGAGAATTGTATTTTAGATAAATTTAGATATTATGTAGTTCGTAAAAACTATATATTATGTTAAACCTTGAATGTATTATAAAATTTTGATTTTTCGTTTGTTGTCATGTTTTGTCTGCCCATTTTCATGAAAGTTTTGATTAGTGGTTCCAAACAAAATATATTGCTTGGGGCTCCTTGGTCTGAAACAGTTCAAGAAACTCACTCTTGTTGAGGTTACATTCAATGTTTATACACATTATTTTTTCGTAATTACGCACTCAGATCATTGTGACGTCATTATCAAGCTCTTTGTGTGGCGAACTACTTTTCTTCGTTTCCTGTAAAAAAAATCTAAAAAAATAAAAAAACTTTTATTTGTTTCACAAAATGTATTACTGACTCTGAGCTGCTAGCCAAAACGGTTTCAAATTAAAGACCTGTAACATAAAACTACTGATGGAATTAACGTTTTCGGAAAATTTTACTCTCTCTTTTAGCAGACTTTCTTCTCAACAGCAACAAAATAATACAACTGACGTCGGCATATGTTCCAATTCCATATTTTTTTTAATTTTTTTCCTGATCGTCTATTGGATTAAACTTTGCTTTACGTTTTCTAGTTGACAATGTAGCTGAGCTTTCAGAATTGGCGAAGAAAGAATGTGGATGAGTAACAAAGCATCTGGGTGGATACCTATGTGCCTTGTTAAATAAATAAACGCTTACACGGTGCTCGAAAGTTATTTTCTTATCTAGAAAATTAATGCTATTTTTTACCTGTGCATAAATGACAAAGTGCATATTTGTTGAGATACAAAATGCATTGAAAATATACCTTTATGAAGTAAACAATAACATAAAATGAAGAAATAACTTAGAAATTTTTATCGAGTCCACGATATCAATACACAGCAAAGTCAAAACGTAAAAAACCCGCTTCAATATTTCATTACTTATTGAATATTCAGTGCAAAAGTACATATTTATTATTTTTATCAGAAGTCGTGCGAGAATATTAGAGCGTTCTTGATTGCCTAAAACAGTCGAAATTAAGGTACATGACGAACAAGCTTTCATTAATGGAAAAGTTCATTTGATGAGAAATTTGTTAGAAAAAAAATTAAACATTTAGAATAGTTCATAGTCTAATCAGAGATTAATAAAAGAAGGCCACATTCTTTATTGTGCTGTCCTCGACACTGTCCGAAGTTAAATTTCAGATTTTTGGATAGTGAGCCCTTCAAGGTCCTTGAAGAAAAAAGTTTAAAAATCCAGCTGGGCAAGAACTAGCATTAATGAGTAAGTGAACGAAAAATGGTTCATCGTAGTATCTGTGAGCATTTTTGTCATGACAAATTCCTTACCAAGTGAACTCTTCAATGAAAGTATTCTTCATATACCCTGATGATGACTGTTTTCGACAGGTGAAAGTGCTTGGATATTCACAATGCTTACGAAATTATTTTCAATTGTCTTTTCAGTGAGTATTAAATGAGTAAGGGTTAATAAAAAATTAATTCTTTTCTTTTTTATCTATCTTCTTTCATTTCCGTATCGACATCTATTTGCTGAATTTCGAAAGCGAAATCAGTCGACCTTTGGGAGATATGTTTAACAAATTTTAAAGTTATTTATTTGAAATAGAAAAATATCAAAACAGAATTTAAAGTTTTTTACATTTATATTAAAAATTTATTGCTTAAAAAGGCTTTAAAAAATGAAGACTATATGCAATACATCAGCATGATCCTCTGTTAGTTCTCTGCCAGTCGTTTTAAACAACTCTTAGTAAGTGAAATCCTTGATTATTTCTCTTCGTCATCTTCGGCGAAGGCCATCCTCTACTCAAGGCAGTCTCCTCAACTGCCACAAATGTTTTTTTGTAGGAACGATCAAGTGGAACCTGTCAGCGCCAATTGCGAAGGAGACTTGGCGTGCAGGAGCAGATCACGCTGCCACTCTCCACCGCCTTCCCTCAAATGCTATTGACTGGGTCACAAGTTTGAAATTACTACAAGATCGAGGGACCGATACCTTATAGCAAATAAAATCTCTATTTAATTGACAAAACATTTAGTTTAAAGACGCCATTTGTAACGAAAGGTAACATTTAAGGCTAAGAGAGAGCGGATGGAAGATCAGCACAGCGATGTTTCGCGAGGAATCTGACTCTCGGTCCGCTTCCAGCGATGCAACCGTAACACGTGTTTCCGCCGCGTTGCTACTCCCCGCATCATTTACAGTAGAGAGATGGGCCTTCAGATAATCAGGCCATCATTTAACCTCATCAGACATCCGGGGGTCTGGGGGAAGGATGTATCGAGGGGAACGATACCTCTGCGGTGGCCCACACAGACACAGCGTGCGTCTGTCAATACCATGTTTACGTCGTGATTTATGGAGCTAATCACTGTAATGACGGCAATCTCGATTCGCCAGGTACTCGCTCGTGACTTACTGGGCTCCACGTGATGGCGAGACAGGCGGACCAACGGACAGACAGATAGTTGCAACGATGGAGTGAAAAGGAGTATTGCGACATGAAGCAATATTACCGATGCAAGCAATGCTGACTGTGAAATGCGTCCGTGGTGTAAGAGAAAACTTAAATCGAGAAATGTAAGCAAGTCGTGATACTTAGTTACTTTTAGATGTGTTGCAGATTGAGAATGAGGTCAGTTTGTGGAATTGCTTGTAGGGAACCAGATAAACCACAGAGGTTGGTTTATTAAAAAGAGGTAAAGAAACGTATAATTAAAAGTGCTCTTTAAGGAAGACAATATGTAATATGATATATGCTTTGATCACAAATTAGTTTAAAATATTATAGTTTGTCAGTCCTTAAATATTTGTTTTTCGGATAAAGATGTATATGATATTTAACTTTTCTCATACATATGTATTTGCATTCTAGTTTCATAAGCTCTGAAGAGACAATGATTTCTCTCCTTTTGATAACTTTTATGTATATGTGTTTAATTTTAATTTTTGAAATTAATAGATTTAAGTATGAAACTGTTGCATTATATTTCCTGCAGACAAGCCATGTAGCTTTGTGCGAAAACTAAAAATCTTTTTGTAACATGACCAGGGAATAAATATTCAATTATTTAAAAGAAAGAAAAAAAAATCACATTTACCTTCATATAATGATTCAATTATTTAAAAGAGAAAAAAATCACCTTTTCCTATGACGATTTATCATATATTAGGTAGCTCTTTTTTAATCTTTTTTTATTCCTTCGCGAAGTAGAACTTTACTATCCCATCCTCCATCAAATGTTACGCACAGTTTTCTTTTTGTACGCTTTAAAATTTATCCAATGTGTATATTGAATTTCACCGCACATATTCAATGAACTGAGTTGTATTCATTTTATAAACTGAAAAAAAAAAACATTTCTTCTGTGGTGAATATGTAACGCTCGTTTTCGAAGAGAACGAAGTTCTTCATTCTGCGACTTTAGCAACCTCTAACAGTGGAAATTCGAATTGATTAATGGATTGAAAAATGCAAATTTCAACATTATACTCTTAATATGTTCCTGATATTATTCACCTAATATTCCTAATATTTCATCAATCTAATCCGAAAACATTTTTCGTTTATATTAAATAAAAAAAACGTTGTCTACAGAGCGACAGACAGAGGACTAAGTGGAAATAACTTCTCATTTTTGAAAGATCCATACAATTAGGAATATCCCCAGGAGCACTCAATGGCAAGTGAATGAATGAATGAATTTATTTTAAAAAATGATTAAATTCATAAATGCTTTGTGATGTTGCTTCTTTGTTTGTTTGTCTATTGGGACCACTAAGGAATGTCCCCTCGGTTCGATCGCAATACGCGACGGGTGAAAGAGTTTTTCAGATCAATAATCAAAGATTTTATCACAATTGAAGGGACTCGATACTGAGGCTCCTTCCCAATAAATTGGTTCAACTTAGTCCTTGGTAAAACAATAACTATCCTTTATTGATATGAACTACATTGACTGATGAGGAAAAACACACTCGTCACTCATTTACTATGAATTACAAAACCAGCTTACTATCCCCGTTCAGCTGTTTTCCCGAGAGCCTACGTACCGCTAATACCAGTCGGCACTCACCAGCTTTTCAAATCTGCGTCTTTTTTCGCTCGTCCCTCGGCTGGCTCTCTACTCCTCCTCGCTGTTGCCAACCCTTTCTCTTTCCCTCTCCGCCCCCGCCATCTGGGAAGTCCGCTCGCCCCAGGGTCCAGCGTCACTTGTCAGCGGGCAACACTGCTACTTCAATTAACTTTCCAGATGCCGGGACAGAGGGCCTCCCACGTAGCGTATGCCTATTTTGGTGAAATCCAAAAAATATACAAAACCCGAACTAAAAAAATATTAAAAAAGGCCTCTAGCCTGACATGCATCAAGACATAATACACTGCATACATACATGTAATAAATAATAAAGAAACAAAGACATGAATAAAAACACATAATTTATAATTTAAAGCAGTAAAACCCAAGGAGTCATTTGACTTTCCATGGTTATAGCAAATTACTAATAATTATTTTTTCCCATCTGGAATATGCAGAGCATTAATCAAATTATGGCATGCAAAATTTGGCATCAATAATATATAAACTGGGAACAAGATATACCCTAAAATTGCTCCATTCAACTTGATAACTATTTATTAAAATTTTAAATAAACATTACAACATTTTCAATTTAGTAAGATTTAACATATATTGCTTCAATTCGAATTAAAAACAATGATAGTATTCTCCATCGTAGAATGAGTTGAGGCAGAGCTTATAAAATAAGTAATGTTCATGGTTCTTGTTTTATAAATTAGCATTTTTTGTTTTTATATTAACATTGGCAAAAATATATAAAACAAAAATGCATGAATTTTGTTTTTATATTAACATTGGCTGCAAATTTTGATAATATATTATTAACTGCCCAGTTGGTATGTAATACGCTACTCTAAAAAGAGACTAGGTTCCTTACAGAAATAACAAGAGTATAAATAACATTGGCACTAAATACTAAAAATGTTTCATTATAGTTTGTTATTGGTGAAATCTAAACTAGCAATTCCCTTATTACATTCTTCAACGCTGTTTATTTTCGTCAATACTAATCTAGTTCTTATCGAAAATATCTTTGGCACATTTAAGATCATGGTTTTTACCGTGATCCTAAAGTGTAAAGGAAATAAATTATTGATGATTTTGACATGATCATTACTTATTTTATAAGCTCTGCCTCAACTGCAAATTCCATATGAAAGTTTGGATAAATCTCTAACTTTTAAAATATGCATTTAATGGAAAAAATGTGACTGAAGATAAGCTTGCAACCAAATCTTTGACGGGAATTATTTAAGCAGCTTTTCGTACGAGTTAATACATAATATGTGGCAACACAGCGAATCTTCAAGGTCACAGAGCAGTAGGTGCAAGTTAAACACGTTGCGATGCGGTCGCAAGTAACAGCGGAACAGTATGCAGTCAGTCTGCTCGCTTTTTTGTGTGTGTGATTATTTTTTCATACTATGACCGAGCAACGGTATACGATGTGTTATTGTGTTCGGTGAGGCTTAAGTGGTGCATAGACGGTCGAAGAAATGACTAAAATGTATTGAGAACAGTGCATGAAACAAAGCGTGATTTTTCAAGTGGCACAAATGCTTTACAAATGGGCGCAATTCCGTGGAGGCCAAGAACTCTTCTGCATATACTAGAGTCATACCTGCGACTATCTGTGTACCATTTTAAGCCTCGCCGAAAGAGTAGCGTATTACATACCACTGCCCATCTTCTAGATCAGCCATAACGTATAAAAAACCACATATACAAAACGAAAAAACATCAGAGACTGTAACCTCGTACTGTTCTGCTATTACTTACCGCGGTATCTCAACGTGTTCCAACTTAAATGATCCCTGCCCCTGAAGAGTGGCTGCGTTGCCACATATTATGTATTAAGTCAGAGGACGACGGCAGTCCACGAATTAAATGATCCCCCCCCTCGTATTTAAATCTCGATTTTTCAACAATATTCATTCCGTATTTAAAGTGCTACTGAAACTAAAACATTTCAAAAGAGCAATGCGCCATAAGAATTTACCTAAGAAATTTTCGGTGGTAGATAAGGGCGGCAGACTCGTCATCTGCAGTTCAAAGTCTAGAGGCCCACCTGGGCCACCGCTGAGATTTATCTCCGCAAAATTTTCCTGCTGCTCTCGATCACTAGGGGAACTGATGGTCTTGGAAAGGCCATTGTCGGTCGGATGGGATGTAAAGTCATGGTACCCTGTGCAAGACAGACGCATACCCTGTGCACGTTAAAGAACACGCCAGATGGCCTTGACGGGAGGCTACCATCTGTCTCCTAACAGCTGTCCAGTGGGTCCCTTTTCCCGAACCTTCTCTGAGTCCTCAGGGTCCTCTGACTTGGCCATTTAGCCCATTGTGTGCAATAAAGTGCCATTCATAGGTAAAACAACCCAACAAATATTTGCCAGAGACGATATTCTTCCATGCTGGACTCAAAATTAAAGAAAACGGTCGGAACTAAAATCGCATTTATATGGGGAAATAACATGAAATGTGGTGTACATGTAAATTTTGGAAAAAAAAAAGAAAATGCATACCCAATGGACCATGCAACCACAAGCATGCAAATTACGGTTGCTGTGGAAGAGCTCATGGCTGCGATCGACACTTATTACCGCTCCATCCAGCCCAGCGTAACATAAACAGGAAATTGTTTTGTATAAATAGGAAATATAAATAGGAATTTTGTGTAAATAGGAAATTGCCTATGATGGAGAATTATAGGCAGAATGGAAGCTGGCGAATCCGCGAACAAGGTATCCAGGACCTTAAATATTTCATAAAAATATTTCCTTAAAACTTGGGGGATAATTTCAAGAAACAGGTCAGATTACTCGCCAGAACTGCTGAGGACCACAACTATCTGTCTTTAACATCAAGAATACAACGGGAGATGACAGATAAGTACCTGTCTCGCGATCTCCCAGTAGCGACAGCTTCAAGACATACCATATTGTGTACACGATGGAGGCTAGATGAATCCATTACGAAGACAATAGTTTATGTCACGCCACCCTCTTCGAAAGAAGAAGCTCCTTTAACATAACATGGTGAACACAATTCCTTTTT
Source organism: Ryuthela nishihirai (assembly GCA_038380435.1). Lineage (NCBI taxonomy): Eukaryota > Metazoa > Arthropoda > Arachnida > Araneae > Heptathelidae > Ryuthela > Ryuthela nishihirai. The sequence continues at coordinate 46,247,500 of JAWZYU010000005.1, forward strand.
ACCAGAACCATGGGCAAATGTTTTCCAGAACCAATGCAAATCCATATTCATCTGGAACACCAATTATCCACATGTGTTCATCTTGAAATAACAAGGAACTCAGCATGACCCCTAAAACATTAAAGAAAGGCCATTTTGATGGTTGTAATGTGATGATCTAAATTAATCACGATGATTTGCCATATGGAGCTTCGCATATTTTTTCAGGGAGGCACTCGGACTCCTCAGCGATACAAAAAATGAGATTCTTACCATCTTTGTGAAGTTTTTCAGTTATGCTCGTGACCCTGATTTCATTTTTACGGATGATGATTTTTACGGACCCGTAGCGCTCATGTGGTTAACGATTTACTTGAAAACGAAGTCATCTGTAGGATGTAGTAGTCAGCTAGATCCCAGATCTAAATCCAATTGTGTTGGATGCCTTGGGGAGGCTATTTGCACGACATCAGGCCTTCACAGAAACCTCCATAAGCTCAGATGAATCACGCGCGATACATGGTTGTCAGAGGTGATCATACACTTTATGAACATCTACTGTCCCTAATTCCATCAGCTTCATTATGGAAACTCCTATTATCATTTACAACACTCATGCATATTGCACGATTCTGTCATTTCACTTGCCATTGTGCGGTCATGTCACAATATCTCTTCATACGACATTTGTATTTGCTATAAATTATTTTGCGCTATGTACACTTTGCCCATTATCCTTTAATTTTGAGCACAAGAGTTGTTTTACTTTGACAACAGCCTAAACAAAAATGCCTTGAATTCTTTTGCTATTTGTTTTATTCTAATGATTTATTTACATCGATTTTCTATTCTGTATGAAATCATCAGAGCCACAAGATAAGAGAGGGTGGTTAGGGATAGATGAGAGGGTGGTTGGGGATAGATGAGAGGGTGGATAGATGAGAGGGTGGTTGACACAAATGAGAGAGGGTGGTTGTCGAGAGAGGGTGGTTGGGGATAGATGAGAGGGTGGATAGATGAGAGGGTGGTTGACACAAATGAGAGAGAGTGGTTGTCGAGAGAGGGTGATTGGGGATATCTGAACTAGACTCGCAATCACGAGATATCGACAAAACATTCCATCTTTCTATTTTTTTTTTAAATCACTACGATGATGTAATAAAATGAAATCAAACTCCTTTTCATCTTTTTTTTCTTCTCTTTGACAAACTTTGATTTTGTTCTCTATAAAATTGCCAAATGATTTCTACAAGTTATCATTAAATAAATATCACAAAACTAATAGACCAAACATTTCCCGAAAAATGTGAATTTTATCTTATGAGCTTCTAATCCATTTGAATCCTACATATAGCAGAAATTGACGGCATCCATTAGTCTGACTTAATGTACTTAACTGCAGAACAGAAGGAACTGGAAGAGAGAGATCCAAAATAGTTGTGGTTATATTAAGATTTATATCGCGGGGTTCTCTAAATATTAATAAAAGGTCAACACTTATCCTCTCTTTGTGTTTAACCTTACATTAATAGATGCAGTTACCTTTCCTTTCAAGATTCTATTTCTTTTGTGATCTTGCATCTTTCACAAAAACTTTCACTCTGTCTATGTGGGATACTATACCGACAGGCTCCTCTCTGTGTAAAAGGTTTTACCATCATTCTGTCTGACCTTAGTAAAAAGGCCACTGTTGAGGGGTATTTTTATATCTTTTTGGGTTGGGTTGTTTTACCTCTGAGCGGCACTTTTTTGCACACCATGGGCTAAATGGCCAGGTCACATGGACCCCGAAGGCTCAGAGAAGGTTGGGGGAGGGGACCCACTGGAACAGCTGTTGGGAGACAGATGGTAGCCTCCCGTCAAGGCCATCCAGCGTGTTCTTTAACGTGCACAGGGTATGGCTCTCCCGCACACATGACCACGGCTTAACGTCCCATCCGACGGACGGCGGCCTTTCCAAGCCCATCGGTGTCCCCCTACTGACCGTGGGCAGGGCGGGGAAATTTTTCGGAGATAAATCTCAACGCTCACCCAGCTGGGACTCGAACCTGGGAACTACAGATTTCGAGCCTGGCGCTCTACCGACTGAGCTACCCCCGCCCCATTTTTATATCATCTGATAGGATAGAACAGACTAGGCAGCTCTTTGAATAAGACAAAATCTGTCAATTTAGTGAAGAAAATAAGAAAATATAGTGTAAATAATTTCTATTCTTGATAAGAAGGGGAATTTTTTTCAGTTTTTCAGTTATTTTTCCTTTAGTACTTTCAGAGAAAGTATTCTCTTTTTTGGTACAAAATTTTCTTTACGGCCAGCATTGCATTTTACAGATTACAAGTCGAGAATAGGACATAACATTATAGCACTTCCTGAGGTTAATGGGACGGGGTGGCTCAGTCGGTAGCGCGCCAGGCTCATAATCTGTAGTTCCCAGGTTCGAGTCCCAGCTGGATCAGCGTTGAGATTTATCTCCGCAAAACTCCCCGTCCTGCTCACGGTCAGTAGGGGGCACCGATGGGCTTGGAAAGGCCGCCGTCCGTCGGATGGGACGTTAAGCCGTGGCCCCGTGTGCGGGAGAGCCATACCCTGTGCACGTTAAAGAACACGCTGGATGGCCTTGACGGGAGGCTACCATCTGTCTCCCAACAGCTGTTCCAGTGGGTACCCTCCCCCAACCTTCTCTGAACCTTCGGGTTCCTTGTGACCTGACCATTTAGCCCATTGTGTGCAAAAAAGTGCCGCTCATTGGCAAAATAGCTTAACCCCAAAAAGCTCCTTTAAATAAACATTGACTTTGAACTTAAATGAAAAACATCGGTTTAGCGATGGCATACCTATCTGAAAGGAAACTTAAATCTGAATTCTGAAAAATATGCCAACAGCTGAAGGCTATTGTCATCAATAGACAAAAGAGTAATTTTTGAACGTCATTCCTCAGAATTAAATTGAACTGAAGCGAATAGTCACAGTTGAAAATACCATTATTTCTGTAGTGGTCCTTACAAACACTGTTTACATTATTACATATGAAAATGAACCACTTCAAATTCTTTCTTGATAAAATTACGACTTTAATACCTTAAATGGCTTAAATTTAAGCAATATTCTGGAATAAAAAACTTTAAGATTTCCATGTCACATGAATTTTGAAATTTATTTTCAAAATCTATAATGATATCGTTTCACCAAACTACTTTCATTGAATAGCTTTTCTTTCCACATAAGACTCCGTTCTGCCGTCGGTGAGAAACGGAACACCGATGGGCTAGTAAGGCCTCCGTCCGTCGGATGGAACATTAACCTTGACCCCTGTGCAGGAGAGTCATACCTTAAGCACGTTAAAAAACATGCTGGATTACCTTGAAGGGAGACTGTCATCTGTCTCCTAACGGCTCTCCAGTATATCCCCTTTTCAAGCCTTCTCTGAGCCCTTAAGGGTTGTGTTGGGTTGTTTTACCTCTGAGCGGCAATTTTTTGCACACCATGGGCTAAATGGCCAGTTCACATGGATCCCGAAGGCTCAGAGAAGGTTGGGGGAGGGGACCCACTGGAACAAGCTGTTGGGAGATAGATGGTAGCCTCCCGTCAAGGCCATCCAGCGTGTTCTTTAACATGCACAGGGTATGGCTCTCCCGCACACGAGCCACGGCTTAACGTCTCATCAGACGGACGGCGACCTTTCCAAGCCCATCGGTGTCCCCTACTGACCGTTGGTAGGGCGGGAATTTTGCGGAGATAAATCTCAATGCTGACCCAGCTGGGACTCGAACCTGGGAACTACAGATTACGAGCCTGGCGCCCTTAAGGTGTTTATGATCTGGACGTTTAGCCCATTTTGAGCAGAGAAGCTCCGCTCAGAGGTAAAACAGCCCAATTCATGTCTTTTCTACTTCTTTACTTGATATGTCAAAGAAACCTGCACCTGAGTCTCGGGTAAAAAAGAAATGGAGGTTTCTTTATTTTTGTTGCCTTTCTGCTGAGTTCTGATCTATTTCGTAGACCTTACCCATGACGTATTCATATTGACAAGCTCTTATCAGACCTCTTTGGCAATCAGCTGCTGGAGGAGAATTGATTTATTTTTTAGAATTCGACCATCCGCATCGTGATTGTCGTTGCCTTTTTTCTTTAAGTAACATATCGTTTGTAATTAAAATTGGGAGAAAATTCTGAACATTGACAAAGAATATGTTATTAAGCTTAAGAAACCAGGAGAACAAGGTTCTACATTTCTATGTCTTACACGAGACTTATTCGGCCACTACAACATTAATTACTGGTGCGACGTAAATTATATAATTTGTTTTGTGATATCATTTAAGGTATTGGTTGATAGCCTATAACTATTGGCTAGCCGGTTTGAGGTGAGTCGACCAAACCTAAGAGTTGTTGGTACGCTAATTGTGAAATGCTATTGCATACAAAACAGATTATTGGTTTTAGTGTTATTTAAAATATTCACCCCCAATTAAGCATAGAGTAAAGCAATCTTATTAGTTTGCTTACTAGGAATTCGACAAATGGCATCAGATGCCAAATAGATCACAGAAAGTTTTAACTCTATTCCCACTGTATTTTAAAGACCAAAATTCTAAATCATTCAGGATCTAGATATGTCAGTCCTCATCCCCTTTGCCCCATGTGAGATCTCATTTCCATAATGTGTTCTGCGCATATAAATTATTGTGCAACCCCAGACTTAAGGACCAATAATTTATACTGTATATCTCGCTCCAAATCCTTGTCTTGATTAAGACCTCACATCGGAGCACAGCTGTTCATCCTAGTGTTTCCAAGATCCAGTAGTATCTCCATCTTCTGACCACTATCTAAACCATTAACTTCCATTGGGGGCCCGGATGTGACGGCATCAGGGCAATAACCTGTCAGGTGTTTAGCCCGTGCCTGGATTTCCGCTGTCTGTTCAATACGTGATTTCCGGCAGCTCTTGTCTCATCTACCACCGATTACAGGGGAAGATCTCTTGGTCCTCGCAAGTCAACAAAAAACTCCCAAATCAAGCCTGTTATCAAACTATGGCGGTATTTTCAAAGGAATGGCAAGGAGGAAGTCATACGTGTTCGGCACTGCAAAGGCCATGAATTTTTAACTCATGTTTTCCCGTACAGAACAACGACAAACTTTGACCTCCTTTTAATTCCTAACTGATTTTGTATTTTAGCTTTTATCCTTTACCGTCATAGCCCCTTACACTCGAATATCTTGAATCGTTTTTACCACTTGTGTTTGTCATTTTTTGTCGTGTAGATATTTTATTAGGATCTGTTTTACTTGATTTGATTTTTATCGTTTATTATTTTTACACCTTGATTTTTAACAGAATTCTTTACACCCATTGTTATTTTTACCGTGTTCTGGTTTTTATTTTTAATATTTTTTGCCTCGTTTTAAATTTTGTTTGAAGTCTCCTTGGCTTTTAACTTTCTGCTTTTATCTTCTTTGTCACATAATAGATTTAGATGCACCACAAAATATCAACCAACCAACGTTTTGCATTTGTTTGACCGCAGTTACTTATAGTGAGCTAGTCGGAATACAACTTTTTGTCAGACTTTGTATGGAGTTTAAAAAGTCAGTTATGCGATGCTTAAACAAACGATGCCTGAGCTTTGAAGATTCAGAAAGAGACTAATGACGTCATTCCAGGTGACCTCTTTTATTTTCACATCTTCTGTCTTTGTGCTTTTGTGTGTTTAGGTTTCGAAATATTTCAGTGAATCTGAGAGTTAAGAGATTAACGTCTGTGTTGCTGTGGAAACGATAATTTATCTTCCCTGCTTTTTAAAATTCTCGGCAGAGATTCTGAAAACAATTAACGGGCTGCGTCATGACCTTCGTTTTGTTTTTCTCTTGCGCACACTAACAGTAAAGCACGAACTTGAGCACGAGAGCTGATGATCCGACGAAGCCCCCCCACAACCGCAACTACACGATTCATTGGCTCGCAAACAATGCCTTTCGCTCGGTCATCTCCAAGGCAACCAATAACCCACTGCAAACCTTCATTACATGGAAATTACCTTGCACGGATGCAACGTGCGAAGGACGCAGTCACTTCCGCCACTGCGCAGTTGCCGAGACGCAATTAGCGGTACGTGATGCCGTAATGCTACGTCAGCAACGAATCGTGTTCCTCTTACTATCTCTGGGGATCCAGCATCCATGGCAACCAACAGGCACGTTGATCCGAGTGTGGGTAGATGCGCGAGTGGTAGCTCTGCTGGGAGGAGGCGGATCCGGAGGAGGAGGAGTCCAGCGATGATGCTACGTCGTCCACCCTCAAGCCAAACGAGACAGGTATTGTTGGCTCAAGACTGGGGTGGTAGCGAGCATTGTTCTGCCTCCATTATTGTGTGTCGCCATTCTTGAGGGAAGAGGAGATTATTCAGGGATTTTTTTAAAGCTTTGAAGAAAAACCTAATTAAGTCAATATTTTAAGAACATGCTGCATTCCGTAAAAAAGGTTATTTTTGAAGAAGTGAGAAGTGAGTACTATTCTAATGAAGAGTGGACGTCATTTTCCTCATAATTATGATCAAGAAGACTTTTTCTTCAAAATTGTTTGGTTTCACCGCCAAAAGGAGAATAATGCTTAATTCACGTTCTCCTTCAGCAAGAGGAAATTTCAATTAACTTTTACATCAAGAAAAAAAAAACTGCGCTGAAATATTAAGGGAAAAAAGCATAAAAGAAGTGGTGCTAAACTTAAATGTGCAGAAGACAGAAAACTGTAAACAACGAATGAGACAATATTTCGAAGAAAACAAAAGTTTAAAAAGTCGGCTGAAAAAAAAATTGAGTGAACTGCAGGAAGTTGAAAACTTTTAGCAGCTTTATTTTATGACGCGAAATAATTTGCATTAAGGCGATGAGAATGAAGATAATTTGATAACTATCAGATTAAGGATCATTAATATCATCTGACATCTATGGATAAAGTTTAATTCCGCTATATAACGAAACATTTTCCGAAGGAAATTTGGTGAAAAATAAATTGTGCGAAGAATATTTTCGCAGTGAATCTCTTTGTACCTGTGCTAGAAGGAAACAAACTAAGAGATCAGTCTTAAGATGATCGTGAAATGTGTGCAGAAATTCTCTTCGCTGTGCATCTTCATTAAGCACCGAGTTGTCAGTTTTCCATCGAAAAGGTCAAGGGAATTAAAGTGAGCTGGACTCTCGCATCTCATTTAACCCTTTAAAGTGGAACACAGCAAAATTCATTGCATGGATTTTCACGGATTTCGGTTATTATTGTGTGGACATTTTATGAACATTATGAACGTCATGTACTGTGTGAAATTATGAACTTCGTGTGTTGCAATGTACTGGGCCTTCGGATTTTGCCAATTGACAAGAAACAAAACATCGTCTATCAGAATTTGAAGAGTTATATACGACGTTATATTTCTTTGTGAAGGATATTTCTATTAAAAAGTCTAGACCTACTTTGCAGATATTGAGATCAGTAATGAAAAAACCACAGTTTCGATTATTCCAGTCCTCTCACCACCTACCTCTTATTATGCTACCAGAGTGTTAAACTGTGGATGTGATCGCAGCCTATTAGAGAGTTTACCTACCGTTGGAAGATGGTGCCATGAAACCGAAGCAGAGTCGGATTTAGAAGGTGCCATGTGCGACCCAGCAGAATACATGCAACCGATGGGACCCTCTCTCAGCGAGTTCGGGCAGACTTCGTGTTACGATCCCCTCGTGGCGCGTTACATGACATCACCTTATCCCCCCGTCAACGACATGATGCCTCCCCCTCCTTCTTTCGCCGGCTTCGCGGAGCTGGATCGCGCCACCGAGGCGTGTAAGCGCCTCGCGCCCGTTCCCGCAGGACCCGTGCAGCCGCACGCGCACTCCAATTCGGTGGCGCGTCGCAACGAGCGGGAACGGAAGCGCGTGCGCATGGTGAATCTGGGATTCGCGAAACTGCGACAGTACGTCCCCTTGGCCACCCGAGGCAAGAGGCTGAGTAAAGTGGAGACGCTCCGCTCCGCCATAGAGTACATCCGACAACTGCAGCAGCTTCTTCTGCATCACCAGCACAGCCAACAGCACGGAGATGGCGTTCCCTCGGAATACTTCCTCGATCCGCAGAGGATGCATCATCCTCTGCCTCATCCTCCAATGATGGCTTCTGACTCTGCAGTCTACGGAGATCATCCTCCGACGTATATGTCGAGCTCTGGTGGAACGTCTTGCACGTGGTCAGTGACCAGTTCGCCTACTCCCAGTTTAGAGTCTGACATCGCCTCGCCTTATGGTTTGACCTCCGGTGACCCAAGTGACCTGGCTCTACTCCCTTGGTCGGTAAGTTAGAATGTTGATAAACTGTTCTCGACACATAACAAACTATTATTACGAGATGGAGCGGCAAGAGTTAAAAATTTAACTACATTTATTTCCCTTTTTTTGTTGTATTTTTACCAAGGTTTAGATATTTTGCATGCGAAACGTTTTTACATTTATGCCAAACACTGAAATAGTGAAATCGCACTGAGAGTCAGCACAAATTTTAAAACTTTTTTAATTACCATCATCATCGCTTTTGATATGAACGAAGTATGCATTAAATGTACTTTGAAGAAACTTTCAAAGTACTTTCAAAGAAAGATTAATGCATGCTTTCATTTTATCTCATTAAATATATGCCGTAAAGAGTACGTAATATTTTTCAGTTTCAAATTGCAAGTGTGAATGATGAATCATAAGGACGACAAATTTCCAATTATAACGTTTCTTCTAGTGTACTTTATAATTCATCTGAAAATCCTAAATAAACAATGCATCACCCTAAGATGGAGAGAGAAAAAGCAAATACAAATCGGAAATTCTTTAGGCCAATGTTCCTGAAAATGACCCCTAGCGGGATCGTAAGAAACTTGAAAGGGAGTCACAAACATCTCTTTTCAGTTAAAAAGCAAGCGCGATGTCATCAGGAGAGTAGATTGCATGAGGAAAAGCCCGTACCCTTCCTCCGATAATCTTTTTTTCTTCTTATCTTCAATGTTATAAATATTGTAATCATGCTGCTGTATTTTTCCCCTTTTTCGAAAAATGTATTAAATACACAAGTTTCAATTTTGTGTTTAATTAAGTACCTTAAACATTGGGAGTCGCGGTAATTTGCCCATTATTTTTGGACATCACGTTGTTGAATAGCTTGAGAAATCTTGCTTTAAGAGAAGACATCGAACGATACGTTTTCGCTGAATTTCGTGTTTTTGCCAAAGACAATGTTGGCCATCAGTGGGCGATGCAGTTTTGCATCATTTACCAAATCGATATAACTAATGATCACAGTATTTCCTAAGGAGATAAATGATCAATGTTTTGATTGAAATAGATCTCAATTTTTCTTCAAATAACACTACACAGAGTTGAAAGCATTTACGTAAATTATATATATGTTTTCTGGAGGACGGAAATTGCATTTCGTAAATTGCTCATCAGAAAGAGAAGGAAATGTGTCCTCCCCCATCCCCATTGGAATAATGGGGACCGTTCTGAATATTTGAAAACCCTTAGATAAGAAAATCTTATAAGTTTCTTCAACATGAAGATCTCGTAAGGGACTTTACCCAAGTTTTGGTAAGATAACGAAAACTTAAAATTACTAGGGTGATTCATAAGTATAATGTTATCGTCTACTTGAAAAATGATTATTACAATATAAATAGCGAACCTTGCTCAGCGAAATATAAACCATCATTTTCAATAATTCGTAATCATGTGTCAGAAAGGTGTTCGATTCCTCTTCAATTCCATGCTTCGTCCTTGGAGGTGAGAAACTCCCAAAATCCGTTTTCGACTTCCTGAAATGTTTTTTCTGCCTCGAAGAAAATGAGCCAAGGATCGAAAAAGGTGGGAGTTGGAAGGAGCTAGGTCTGAACTATACCCTCGGTGAGGAAGAAGCTCAAATTCCAGTTCTCGAAGTTTTTGTTTGGCCCGAAATGCAGTCTTGCGTTGTCTTGTTGGAGGAGTACTGATGCATGTTTACCAATCCTGGGTAGCGTTGTCTTGTTGGAGGAGTACTGATGCATGTTTGCCAATCCTGGGTAGCGTTGTCTTGTTGGAGGAGTGCTGATGCATGTTTACCAATCCTGGGTAGCGTTGTCTTGTTGGAGGAGTGCTGGTGCATGTTTACCAATCTTGGGTAGCGTTGTCTTGTTGGAGGAGTACTGATGCATGTTTGCCAATCCTGGGTAGCGTTGTCTTGTTGGAGGAGTACTGATGCATGTTGCCAATCCTGGGTAGCGTTGTCTTGTTGGAGGAGTACTGATGCATGTTGCCAATCCTGGGTAGCGTTGTCTTGTTGGAGGAGTACTGGTGCATGTTTACCAATCTTGGGTAGCGTTGTCTTGTTGGAGGAGTACTGATGCATGTATACCAATCCTGGGTAGCATTGTCTTGTTGGAGGAATACTGATGCATGTTTACCAATCCTGGGTAGCGTTGTCTTGTTGGAGGAGTGCTGATGCATGTTTACCAATCCTGGGTAGCATTGTCTTGTTGGAGGAATACTGATGCATGTTTGCCAATCCTGGGTAGCGTTGTCTTGTTGGAGGAGTACTGATGCATGTTTACCAATCCTGGGTAGCGTTTTCTTGTTGGCGGAGTACTGATGCATGTTTACCAATCCTGGGTAGCGTTGTCTTGTTGGAGGAGTACTGATGCATGTTTGCCAATCCTGGGTAGCGTTGTCTTGTTGGAGGAGTACTGATGCATGTTTACCAATCCTGGGTAGCGTTGTTTTGTTGGAGGAGTACTGGCACATGTTTACCAATCCTGGGTAGCGTTGTCTTGTTGGAGGAGTACTGATGCATGTTTGCCAGTCCTGGGTAGCGTTGAAGTACGCATGCTCCAGTTGTGCTGAGTAGAGAGTGGCATTAGATAGAGCGACCATTAGGAACCAGTTCGAAGTATTAAAATTCCACCAAACACACGACATTGCCTTATTTTCGAATCATCTCCTCTTTGGGACAGGAAATGTAAGCTGGGTCGAGCCATTGCTTTCGGGTGTTCGAATTGTTGGAAAAGATCCATTTTTTCATCGCACGTAACAATTCGCTTGATGAAACGGTAGTCGCGTGGATTAGCGAAGAGTTTCCTGCAGACTTCGATACGACGGTTTGCTTGTTCAATAGTCAGTTCATGTGGAACATTTTGGCAATTACTGATTACTTTATCGATGCGTTGCAGATGTTGCACTATAGTTGCTTATGAGCACCAAGTCAGAAGAAGCGCCTGTGAGTGTTTGTCGATGGATCAACTTCAACAGCGTGCCACAGAATGTTGCAATGTACCCATATTGGCCGTCCCGATCGCAGCTTACTTTTTGAGGCTCGTATCTCATCCAGTGTCTTACACCCTTCGAACTTTTTGAACCAAGCTGTAGCAGCACGAATGGAGGCTGTCCCCTCACCTTCTGCTTCGTATATTTCTCGGAGTTCCTTCCTCTTCAGTAGCTTTGATCTTTTTTTCTTCCAGTAATGAGTAAACTAGTGCGAATTTTAATACTAATCCCACTCATTGTACAATGTGTCTAACGATGGGAACCAAGACTCCGATTACTTAATAATAGTTAGGGACTGTCGCAGTGCACTTTATACTTTCCCTTAGTACTACCTTCAGACGCATGGAAATGCCACGGAGTGACGTATCACTACACATTTTGCATGGCGAAAAATGCACAGACTTATGAATCATATTATTATCTTTTGGTTATAATAACTATAAAAGAAGTTTGAGAAGCGTCCATTGCTGGAATTATCTGTAATAAAGGCATAAATAGAATTTATTTTGATGGGTATGAAGAGTGATGAAGTTTGAGGAACCTCTGTTATAAAACTGTAAGGCTGTCGAGAAATTACACTGGAATATAGACTATTATATATTATGTAAAAAGAGTTATCAGTCTATAGGATTTAGTTGTCTGAGGATTTTATATTTAGGTATATAATCCGACATACGGGAATGTTTCCGATAAGTCTGGAGCTGAAGGGAGCAGAGTTTGGCGAAGTGGAAAGCACGCGAGGCTTGTAATCTGTAGTCTCCAGCTTAGAGTGTCACAAGTGCCGGCGTTGAGAGTTATCCCCACTAAACCTCACATCCTACTCTCGGTGAGCAAGAGGATACCAATGAGCCAATGAGCTATAAAGCTGTGGTCCCATGTACACGTTGGGGCGGGGGTGGCTTAGTCGGTAGCGCGCCAGGCTCGTAATCTGTAGTTTCCAGGTTCGAGTCCCAGCTGGGTCAGCGTTGAGATTTATCTCCGCAAAAATTCCCCGCCCTGCCCACGGTTAGTAGGGGACACCGATGGGCTTGGAATGGCCGCCGTCCGTCGGATGGGACGTTAAGCCGTGGCCCCGTGTGCGGGAGAGTTATTCTATGTGCACGTTAAAGAACACGCTGGATGTCCTTGGCGGGAGGCTACCATCTGTCTCCCAACAGCTGTTCCAGTGGGTCCCCTCCCCCAACCTTCTCTGAGCCTTCGGGGTCCATGTGACCTGGCCATTTAGCCCATGGTGTGCAAAAAACTGCCGCTCAGAGGTAAAACAACCCAACCCATGTACACGTTAAAGAATTCTCCGAAGAGACTTAATGGGAGACTTCAATCAGTTTCCTAATGGCTGCCCATTTGGTCCCACCTTCTTTGGGGTCTTTCAACCCATTCTGTAACTTGGCCATTTAGCCTATTGTGTGGAAAAACAAAATACACTCACAGAAAAACACCCAATCCAACCTTGGATTGAGAGTCTAATAATTTCTTTAAAGTAGAATTACAATCACATGCAAAAGTTAAGCTTAATCCATCTCCTTCTAGTCTCAGTGGCATGCACCCAAGAGAGGAAGGTTTATACTCCCCCCCCCCTCTTTGAAAGCTTGAATACCTTGCATTTTTTAAAAACAGCCCCGAAAATCAGAGACTCAAGCTTGTCAAAACCCTCAATATCAGATTAAAACAAGCCAACATCCTCCACCCATCCTCCTTATTGACTAACAACTCCTTTTTTTAACTAACACGTTTTTAGCATTATATTAGTAACTCTCACCATACTCTTTTTAAATCGCAATGATTAACTCTTTTGTATTATAATTTATGTCTAAAAGATAACATGATTAATACTAAAAGGCTTATTTGATGTTAGGTGGGGATCCAGGAATGATGGATAAATACCGTGGAACCGCATCGCACGCGGGAATTAAGTTCTAAAGTCAGCGCATAGTCAAAATTACCCTTAAAAATATCTTATATCGCCATAAAGATGCATGATTATGTGTATACAATCCTGTACCATAATATATATATAAATGCATATTTATAGTGTATACAGAAACGTATAGTGTATTATAAAGAGTACATGCAGAACATAATTTCACAGTACTTTTAATTGCATAAAAGAGATGGAAGAATGAAAGAATAAATAAGGAAATTTTTGAGGTTGGGTTGTTGTTGGGTTGTTTTACCTCTGAGCGGCACTTTTTTGCACACCATGGGCTAAATGGCCAGGTCACATGGACCCCGAAGGCTCAGAGAAGGTTGGGGGAGGGGACCCACTGGAACAGCTGTTGGGAGACAGATGGTAGCCTCCCGTCAAGGCCATCCAGCGTGTTCTTTAACGTGCACAGGGTATGGCTCTCCCGCACACGGGGCCACGACTTAACGTCCCATCCGACGGACGACGGCCTGTTCCAAGCCCATCGGTGTTCCATACTGACCGTGGGCAGGGCGGGGAATTTTGCGGTGATAAATCTCAACGCTGACCCAGCTGGGACTTGAACACCTGGGAACTACAGATTACGAGCCTGGCGCGCTACCGACTGAGCCCCCCCCCCCCCGCCCCCCCCCCCCCGCCCCGTTTTTTTTTTTTTTTTTTTTTTTGAGGTTGAAGCAGTCCCTAAAACAATGAAAGCAACCTTGATATCTTAGCAGAAAGCTGTCCTCTTCGGCGGGAGGGTTGAACCATAGAGGTAGGTTTGAACAGCGCATAGAGACTAAGAGCCTTTTACGCAACGTGTCGCCATCGATGAAAGACGTTTACAGTCCACGTGTCTTCCAGCCATACGTTTAATGCCTTTTCAGTCTTCCTTAAAAGTTTTCAGTTTTTCAGTCTTCCTTAAAGTCTTATCACGCTCTTGGCTCCTAACCATAGGGTTATTGGAGTACTTGATGCCACAGCTTGACGATCTTGATGACACGGATGCTAGATGCGTTGCTGCCATATCTGCACGCCACATTGGAGACCGACATGCCGTCTCTCAATAAGTCCAATACAGCCAATTTTATCTCCAGCATTAGAAAAGATCTCTATATTTCTTCAATTTAGCATCGCATGAAGTAGTGAGATTGCGTTTAGGGATCATGTTGTACGAAAAATACGCATCTTTAAACATTCTGCGCTGCGTGACGATCATACTATGAGAAGTAAGGAAACGTACACGGAAATCCAAGCTCCTCATCCCAAGATCATTCATTGAGTGGATGAGTGGAATGGCGGGAGTGATCGAAGGGGACTTTTTAAATGTTTTTTTTTTGGCCGAGCGCGTATAGTTGAATTTGCGTAAGTTAAATCGCGTATTATGCAACTCCACTGTAAAAGTAAAGTTAAATGCTGTTTGTGTTGCGCAAGAAAGCATGGAAGCGATGGAATTAAAACAGATGTTTCAATTTTCCAAAATGCAACTTCTGCGTCCCTACTACTTTATTTCCTTTAAGCGTTAACATTACGTATTGCGATATTTAATCGATTAATTTGCTATATAATATTAATTTAATAGAAATAAATGGAAGGTAAATATCGTTTACACTGACTCCATTTGGGAGAATTAAGAATCAGAATAACATTACAAACAGAAAATGAATGATTATGCACAACATCACATGTAATAGACTAAAAAAAATTAAATGAATCCTTTGGCAGTCTTGAGATGAAGGCAATTGAAGATCTAAAGCTGGTAGAATTCTGGATATTTACATAAATCCATGCTCATAAACGCTTTTTAAAAATTACCATGGTAGGAAAGATGACAACGTTCTCCGGCCGGAAGATCATTCCATACTCTTCCTAGTCTACAAACAAAGAAGTGGTATCTGGAATCTCCTCTTGAAAATGGATGGCAATGCACAAAGGGTGTTGTCTAGTTATGCTATTAAATATGTTGGGTTGGGCTGTTCTACCTCTGAGCAGCACTATTTTGCACACAATGGGCTAAATGGCAAGGTCACAAGGATCCCGAAGGCTCAGAGAAGGTTGAGGGAGGGGACTCATTGGAACAGCTGTTGGGAGACAGATGGTAGCCTCCCGTCAAGGCCATCCAGCGTGTTTTTTAACGTGCACAGAGTATAGCTCTCCCGCACACGGGGTCACGGCTTAACGTCCTATACGACGGACGGCGGCCTTTCCAAGCCCATCGGTGTCCCCTACTGACCGTGGGCAGGGCGAGGAGTATTGCGGAGATAAATCTCAACGCCGACACTGCTGGGACTCGAACCTGGGAACTGCAGATTACGAGCCTGGTGCGCTACCGACTGAGCCACCCAGCCCCATTAATTATGTGAAAGGTTGTTCGGGGTTAAAACACAAAATTCCATGGATGATTTTATAGCATAGAATCAAATCGTATTCAAGTCTCCACTCCAGAGAGCCTAGTGAGAGTTCTTTTCGTCTCTGTTGATACGATTTTTTTGCGAAATCCCAAAAGTTTTTTGTGGAAGCTCTCTAGGTTTTTGAACAATTTCAGTATCAGACACAGAATACGGTACCATATTGGTGATACATATTCTGGAATGGGCCGAACATATGTGAAGAATGATTTAACAACGGTGCTTGTGTTACATTTTTCAAAATCATGTGCACGACGTGGTTGGCCTTCGTAGTGAAAAACTGCTGCGAAATGAAAAACTTATCGCAAAATGAATATTATTTTTCCTAATGCTACTTTAAGGAACTAATATAAGCTAGTAACCTTGTGCAAAATTTTGACAGCCCTATAATTAAAGTGGTAATCTACTGATCAGAAAAAGGTAACTACCAGAAATAATTCTTATTCTATAAGCCAGCCAACTTCAAAAACAACAGGGAAAAAATGCTTCACAGTTATGAGCGAAAAAATCTCGTGTTTCGCCAAGGTGAGTTTTAGTACCAGCCCTTGTGCTGCTCTTATGCTTCCAAAGATGTACAGTCGCTCAAAAAAGTATCCGAACACTATGGTGGATTACAGAATTCAGAAAAAATATCTGGCAACGATTTTTTTAGAAATTAGTGATCTGGCAACCTTCGTGTCACGTGACACGAAGTATTCAGGAAAATTTTTTGGAGCGTGTACAGCAACTGTACACGCTCCAGTTACCGTTCACAGCAAACTGGAGCGTGTGCAGTTACTGCACACGCTCCAGTTTGCTGTGAACGGTAACTGCACACGCTCAATATTTCCGTGAGTGAGCCCACACGATCTAGTAGCAAAATAATATGACCACCTACAGTCGCTCAAAAAAGTATGTTACCTTCGTGTCACGTGTACCTTCGTGTCACGTGACACGAAGGTTGCCAGATCACTAATTTCTAAAAAAATCGTTGCCAGATATTTTTTCTGAATTCTGTAATCAACCATAGTGTTCGGATACTTTTTTGAGCGACTGTACATACAAGTGAAACTTCAAAATGCACTTTCATTGAACCTTTTTGTTAGTAAATCCATTAGCAAAGACAATTGGAATGAACTTATCCCAACTACATTTTCACTGAAGAAAACTTGTTACCCTTTAAGTGCTTAGCGATCAAAATTTCAACCTTATGCCTTTTTTCTGTAGCACTTATGCCGTTTAGTTGGTCATCATTGCCTTACAGTAGTCCAAACTGTTGATTCTTACGAAAATCGTAAAAACTGACTATTGACAGTCTTCTGCTGATAAACTATATCATAATAGAACATATGTTTATTACACCTGAAGTTCGTGGTATTTTAAACTTCGTACTCACTGAAACTGATAAATGTTAATATAGAATTTCATCTCTGTGATACTAGGAAGCATCAAAGAATCATTCATGTGGTTTTCTTCTCTTTACTACCTCCTACACATTGTTATTTCATATGCATTGGTACAGGTGTACTTCGTGTACAGACAAGGTTAAGTTCTAACCTCATATCATATTTCATTCACATTCTATAGCACTCTTATATTACTATAGCTATTTACAGACTATAATAAGAATAATGTTTTTCGTTTCATATATCTTTTGTGGTTGGTGCAGATGGTTCAGGAGTTTAACAAGTGAATCTTGTGCCATCTTCATACGCTTCTTCTACTTTCTGCAACAGATAGTAGAATTCCTATTACTTTTTCTATTTGCTTATTAACTTTGCAGTTTTTTAGTCTGTCTCATATTTCTCAGAAAAGATGACCATTGCAGCTTCTAAATGCTCAAAAGCTTTTGAAATGCGACGTTGTTCCTTCTTCATCCTCTTCTTGAACCCTTCGGCTTTCACGTTCAGAGTTCTTCGAAAGGATTAGTATTAATTTCCTTTGATTTTTCCATTTATTCTTCAGTGATGGGATTTTACCGTAAGCTATGCAAGAGCTATATCCACGAATGACACAGTTACACTTCGGAGCGAATTCCGTTGCACTTACAGTTTTCTATACAAGTAATTTATATGTCGCAATTGTATCATTGATCCTTTCTGTATGAAGTCTCTCAGGTATAAAAGCGTAATTCTACTTCTTGTCAGATTAATAAGAAATAGCATGCGTCGCTCCGATATGCGTGTAGAGAACTCAAACTGACCACCTCTGAACACCGCTTCTCTCTCGGGATTCCTTCTTGATATTTTTAAAGCTATCTTCATCTCTGTGTTTACAGTGGGATACGGGTGGCACAATCAGGAGCGGTCCAGGCTCATAATCTGCAGTTCTCAGCTTCGAGCCCCATCTGCGTTAAGATTTACATCTGCTAAACCCTTTCTGTGCCCTAAGTCAGAAAGGGTACAGTGATGGGCTTGGAAAGGCCACCGTCCGTCGGATGGAATGTTAAGCCATGGACCCGTGTGCGGGAGAGTTACACACTGTGTACTCTAAAGAGCACGCTGGATGGTCTTGACGGGAGGCTACCAATTGTCTCAACAGCTGTGGGGGTCCCTTCCCCCAACCTTCTTTGAGCCCTCGGAGCCCATGTGATCTGGCCATTTAGCCCATTGTGTACAAAAACAGTGCCTCTCAAAGGTAGAACAACCCAGCCCGTGTTTTAGTGGCTTGCTGATTTTTATGGGAGAGCTCTTGAGTTCAGACGCTTTTTAAAAGATGCTTTGCTTGCTTAATGATGAAGAACTTTAGATTCTTCCACATAATATTATATGCATTAAAACATTTACTATCTATATGTATCAAAGCAATTTCCATTATAATACATTTATAAGCTTCAGTTTTAATTGTTTCTATTAAAATTTTTTATTTTTCTATAATACGATTTACAGTGTTCAAAATAGTCGATATAAAAATTAGTCGATAAATGCAAATATAAACCGGTAAATAAATATATATCACCGGTTTTTTCCTTTATCTCTATTAAATTTGAAAGTATACAACAAATAACGTGTTTCAAAGTTTTCTAAATGTTGCTGCTTGTAAATGGTAGCTAGGCATAAACTGGAAGGAGAGCTGTGTACCAATCCCCAGTGATGATGCACAGAACCGGCCAGGTCTAGCACCTAATGTCCGACCCCGCCTTCTCGTGGTGCAGGCCGTTAGTACCTTTCAAAAGAGATATTCTCTTTTGGAAGGGAACGGAAGGGGAGGGCTGCCAGTTCAGTATGGCCTACTGATCTGGTCATCTATGGATACTTTTTTTCTTTTTTTTCAACCCTGCTGAGGAGTGGTCAACTTCACAGGGTCCTGGTGCTGACCATTTATACCTACTAGACTGGACTTGTTTATGGATTTGAGCTTGATTATGGATCCTGGACTTGCTGCACTGGTGGGCCTCTGTTGAGGGAGACTCTGCCGCTGTGTTTTCTGTTTGCTTCTGGGTTGCCAGCTCTAAGTGAACAGAGGCATGGGATACCTTATATCAGCTGGTGGATAATCCTAATCAGATGCCATCGCAGGTACCTGAACCTTACTTAGCTAGTTGGGCATCGTCAAGCCTAAACTGGAGTAATGTGTCTCAGGCAGGCCATATTGGTTCTTGAAAAAGTCCACTTGAAAAGGTGGTGCTTGAAGTTCCTACCAGCATAGGTGACTTCAGCCTTTAGCGGAGGAGGAACAAGTCTTTGCCCCATGCCTGCGATCAGGGGGCTGTTTGATATTGTTGGCCCTACCAATCTCAATAAACCTAATTTCTTTAAAAATCCTACTAATCATTTTCTCTCTGCAGGAACGTGGAACGTGAGGACATTACATAGAGATTATTCTCTTGATGTCCTCATGCAGGAATTCCAGCGCTATAACCTAGATATTCTAGGCTTGCAAGAGACCAGATGGACAGGTAAAGGTGAGATACTTAAAAATAACTTCAAATTTCTCTTTACAGGGAGGGAGGATGGAAAGCATCACCAAGGCGTGGGTCTGCTGCTCAGCAGACATGCCAGTGATGCTCTTCTAGGATATGAGTGCATTAATGAAAGGTTTCTTACAGCAAAATTTCAGACAAGTATTAAAAACTTGAATGTTATCTGCTGTTATGCCCCCACTGAGGATTCTGATGAGGATGAGAAGGATAGGTTTTACAGACAACTTCAGGATATTTTGAATTCTGTCAAGAAAGGAGATATTACCCTTGTTCTTGGTGACTTCAATGCCAAAGTTGGTACCGACTCTGACCTTTGGGGAGGAGTAATAGGCCCTTTTGGTATTGGTAGCTGCAATGGCAATGGGCAACGTCTCCTACAGGTAAGTAAACTAAATGGTTTCAGAATAACTAACACATATTACAAACACCGCGACATACATAAATACACATGGGTTTCACCTGATGGGCTGCATAAGAATATGATTGATTATATATTAATTAACAGCAAATGGGCTAGTTCTGTTAGAAATACCAGGGCATATAGGGGAGCTGAAATTGGATCTGACCATTACCTTGTTAAAAGTGTCTTGCAGCTTAAACTTAAAAAGTGTTGTGCTAGGGTTAAAAAATTTAACTTTAATATTGAAGCTCTGTTATAGCTAAAGACCCAGTTATAGCTAAAGCTTACCATGATAGGTTACTTAGTCATTATGACAGTCATGGTTTGCTTAATACTAAAGTTGAGGAAGAATGGGGCCATTTTAAACAGGCTTTTTTGGAAACTAACAGTACTCTTTTAGGGAAAAAGGAGCAGAGGAGGCAGAATTATTTAAGTGATAAGGCACTTGAGCTTATATCAGAAAGAAGGAACTGCAGGAATGTCCTTAATCAGTACCCTACTAGTCCTAATAGAAAGCATTACAAAGAACTTAATAAACGTGTAAAGAATCAGTTAGCTACTGATAAGAATCTTTGGCTTGATGGCCTTGCTGACAAAGCTGAGGAAGCAGTTAGACAGCACAACAGCAGAGAGCTGTGCCAGATAGTTAATGTTTTGTGTGGTAGAAAACGAACAGGTATACAGGGATTGAAGGATAAACAAGGCAAGGTTATAGAAGGTGAGGATTCTGTCATGGCTAGGTGAGCTGAGCATTTCAGTGATGTTCTAAACAATGTGGTTAGTTCTACTCCCATTGTTTGCAATGATGATAGATGCATTGTTGGCTTTAATGTTGGCCCTATAACACAATCTGAAGTTAGTTTGGCTATTTCTAAACTTAAACTTCATAAATCCCCAGGGGTGGATGAAATTACTACGGAAATGCTTAGAGCTGGGAATGTTTCTGTTACCATTTGGATGACTGAAATTTTGAACAACTTTTATGATAAAGGCATGGTTTCTAAAGATTTTACCAGAGCTATTGTTATCCCTATTTTCAAAAAAGGTGATCGCAGTTCTTGTGATAACTATAGGGGTATCAGCCTACTCTCCGTTCCAGGTAAAGTTCTTTCCATGATTGTGCTTAATAGAATTAAGAATCTGGTTGACAGGCAATTGCGTGATGAGCAATGTGGATTCAGGAGTGGTAGGTAATGTGTGGATCAGATATTTTCACTTAGGCAGATTCTTGAGAAATGTTTAGAGTTTCAGAAACCTTTGGTTGCTAGCTTTGTTGATTTCAAAAAGGCTTTCGACTCTGTTGATCGTCATAATTTGTGGTTGATTGTGAGATCATATGGTATACCAGACAAGTTAGTTAACATAATGAAAGCTCTCTATAATAACACTGAGTCATGTGTGAGAGTTGGTAAGGCTTGTAGCAATTGGTTTAGCATTACTTCTGGTGTTCGACAAGGGTGCATTTTGTCTCCTTTTCTCTTTAGTTTGGTTGTTGATTATGTTATGCGAAATTCACTTCAAGGGAAAGCTTTTGGCCTTAAATGGGCTGGAGATACGAAAATTTCTGATTTAGATTTTGCCGATGATTTAGCCCTTTTGGCAAATGATGTTGATGAGATGAACTCTTTCATTCGAACTGTTGATGAGACTGGTAGTATAGTAGGTTTGGTTATAAACAGAGAGAAAACTAAAGTGTTGAAAATTGGTCAGGCAGGTTGTGATTCAGTTAATCTGAATGGTTGCAGTCTTGAGCAGGTGTCACAGTTTAATTACCTTGGGAGCTGCTTAACTTATACTGGTGATTGCGGCATGAGATTAACAGACGAATAGGTATTGCTGCCGGGACTTTTAAGAATCTATGGAGATTGTGGAGAAATAGGCGTATACACCTAAAGACTAAAATTAGACTGTATAATAGTTTGGTTCTTTCTAGGGTTAGTTATGGTAGTGAAACTTGGACGCTGTGTAAGCAAGATAACAGGAAACTAGATGCTTTTGATTCTAGATGCTTACGCAGTATCTTGGGTATTAGGTGGTTTAACTTTGTAACTAATGATGAGGTTAGGCAAAGGAGTCTGCAACCTCCTTTAAGCAGCATATTGTGCAGAGAGAGACTCCGCTGGTTTGGCCATGTTGCCCGTATGGATAATTATAGATTGGCGAATAGGGTTATGAACAGTGTGCCTGGAGGCCTCAGAAGGAGTGGGAAACCTAGGATGTGGTGGGCAGACAATGTTAAATTGGACCTTGTTAGAATTGGTGTACAGTGGCCGGATGCAGCAGATGTAGCTCAGGACAGATATGCTTGGAGAATTAAACTGCGCGGTCTGTTTGGACCTCCGTAGCCCATGGCTGCTTGAGGATGATGATGATGATGATGATGATGATGCTGTTTTTAAATATATATACATATGGAAGTGTTTTAACTTAATAATTCGTAAAAAAATTTTGTTTCAATTATTTTATTTTCATGATTATTTGTACTACTCATTTCCATGCTGAAGGAATATCATATTTTTTATTATTATAGCTCGTATTACGATTTGAATAAAAGAGGAATTTTCCATTAATTAAAATTTCTATAGAAAATGAAAAGAACTCTTCGTTTCTATAACTCGTATTACAAGCTGTAACAACAACGAATATGTTAATGCTTCAACGTGTAAATTATTAATATAAGATTATAAATTATAAAACAATAATTATACAATATAATACAATATAATACAAACCATCATTAAAATAATTGCAACAATAAATGATAAGTAAAGATCCGGTTTTGGTTCAGTTGAAATTAGATGAAAACAGATCGATCTCGAAAGGTGTTTCGATCGAATTCTAATGGCATGAATTGGAACACTTCTTTCACATACCGCTACGCTCAGGAATTTTTATGTATATTTGAAAATAAAATCAATATTGAGGCAGTTGTTGACTCGACGTGTCAACAACTTTCGACTATCATCTAAAGTTAACATGCTAAAATGTATATCTCCAATTTTAATGAATATACGGTGAAAGACCAGTGAGCTGTACTTATACGATTTCAATTTCATATAAAAACCGAATTTTTTTTGTTTTTAAAATTTTTTCGCAGAATATTTTCTTAATAGTATCTAATTAATCGGATAGCAGATAAATGTAATTTTCTAATATTGGCGTTAAATGCTCCCAAATAAATAGTTCAGTTTCCCGAATGATCATTATAAATTGTCTTCGTCTATTTCCCTTTTTGGTAAAGTGCATTCTGCATCTTATTCAGTCAATGAAATTGATTAGTCAAAAATTAAGTTCAGTTTGTTTCTGTCTTCTGGTCATTTCATTTGAAAATGAAATTGTACAAGGCTCCGACATTATAACTGGTTAATTATTAATTTAACACCGTTACTATAATTAACATTTTGGATTAAATAGTTCGAGGAATAAGCGTTCTTTTCGTTTCTCACAGTTTATCATGTTTTCCAATGCGTAATTTAAGAATTTACTTATATTAATATCCTTTCGAATTAAATAATTATCCTTTCACTATGACTTGTCAGCTGTTTAATCTTATTTCTTGTTCTTTTCTTTTTGTTAAATAAATCTTATCAACTAAAACATTTCATTCTTGAAAATGCTTTTCGTTTCTCTCATCACCATTGGGGCGGGGGTGGCTCAGTCGGTAGCGCGCCAGGCTCGTAATCTGTAGTTCCCAGGTTCGAGTCACAGCTGGGTCAGCGTTGAGATTTATCTCCGCAAAATTCCCCGTCCTTCCCACGGTCAGTAGGGGACACCGATGGGCTTGGAAAGGCCGACGTCCGTCGGATGGGACGTTAAGCCGTGGCCCCGTGTGCGGGAGAGCCATACCTTGTGCACGTTAAAGAACACGCTGGATGGCCTTGACGGGAGGCTACCATCTGTCTCCCAACAGCTGTTCCACCCTCCCCCAACCTTCTCTGAGCTTTCGGGGTCCATGTGACCTGGCCATTTAGCCCATGGTGTGCAAAAAGTGCCGCTCAGAGGTAAAACAACCCAACTCTCATCACCATTCAATATAATTTTATGTCCTCTCACTATCATTATTTCTCTTCGTTTTGTAAATATTCATCAGACTTTTAGATACATTTCGCGATTTTGCAGATTATTGCTATGCAGATAAACAAAGCTGAATCCGATTTCTAGATGTTCTCCTAAAGGGAAGCTTAAAGGCTTGATGATAACGTTAATAACAATGGAATTTCATTGGCTACAGAAATAGCCGATGACTGGAAGTACAAAGTACAAACATATTGATGTACATTACTGATTTTCATTTCCTGATTCATTCCCATTTCAACGAAAGTGTCTTCTCCGTACGACTTTCGTCAATGCAGGAAAGGGACATTGCAGGTGACAAGTGACAGCCACACCGCTACCTACACCAATCAGGACAAAAAGCAATCGTGAACTATGTATTTTCTTATGATTAGAAGTAAATAGGTGAAGAATTGGAGAGCTATATTCCGTTAAATTAAACCAGGACTGGGCAAACTACGGCTCGCCAAATATTTTCCTATTTTTATGCTGCAGCGAGTTACTGATGAAAAATATTTGTTAAAGAGAAAATGAACGTATAGAGGACAAGAAGTCGAACTTCGGCGAAGCAAATTCTCATTAAAATTATATTGTGAGGAGTAGAGGATTTTTTGCGGTGTTAATGCATAGGTTATTGACTAAATATATTTCTTTGGCGACTTCCCATTCCATTTTCAGTTTCTTATGCAGCCCTTCCCAGCTAAAACGTTTACACCGATAGTTCTGATAATTATGGCCTCATTACACCGATAGTTCTGATAATTTTTTTTTATGCCAATGAGCATTTGAAGCTGGATCTTAAATTTAATGGGAAAGTTGAAAATATGTCATTTTGCCTTGTAGTAAAATTCCAGGATGAAACATGATTAATTTTAGGAATTTAAAGTAACAATAATTCAACAATTACAAAAAAAAGGCCCCGATTTAGGAAAAAATCAAGCGAGGGAGGCAAGAAAAAAAAATCTAGTCGAAATAGTATAAAAAGGGAGGGGGAAGAAGCTGGATTTCTAATTCAATATTTTCCCCCTCCTGTTTACAGGTCTTTGAATTTTTCTTGAAAAAGGTATGAAATATAAATAGGTTCATTCTTTCCATAGTAAATACACAGATTACCCTTATTAGCATTCTGAAAGGAGAGACCATGGCCCCTTTGCCCCCCCCCCAGATTTGGCCTGCTACAATATCTCTGATTAGAGCATATCCATTGCGAAACAGTTCCATTATTCCCGATACCAGTTAGAGCTTTTTAAGCTGCTATTGTTGAGAATGTTAAGATCATTTTTGTGCTGTTGCCCCTAAATGGTCAACTTAAGAATCACCAAGGTATTCGCGCATGTTTGCTTATCGGTTGGAATATGAACTGAAAGAAAATTATATTTTTTGGCCGGCAATGCAGTTTATTTAGTTAGCTCTGTTAGGAATGCCAGGGCATATAGGAAAGCTGAAATTGGATGTGACCATTCATTACCTTGTTAAATGTGTTATGCAAGTTAAACTTAAGAAGTGTTGTGCTAAGATTAAAAAAATTACCTTTAATTCTGTAGCTCTGAAAGACCCAGTTATAGCTAAAGCTTATCATGAGAGGTTACTTAGTCACTATGAGAGTCATGGTTTGCTTACCACTGAAGTTGAGGAAGAATGGGATCATTTTAAACAGGCTTTTTTGGACACTAACAGTACTCTTTTAGGAAAAAAGGAGCAGAAGAGTCAAAATTATCTAAGTGATAAGGCGCTTGAGCTTATTTCGGAAAGAAAGAACTGAAGGAATGTCCTTAATACCCTACTAGTCCTAATAGAAAACATTACAGAGAACTTAATAAACGTGTAAAAGATCAGTTAGCTGCTGATAAGAATCTTTGGCTTGATGGTTTGGCTGGCAAAGCCGAGGAAGCAGTTAGACAGCACAACAGCAGAGAGCTGTACCAGATAGTTAATGTTTTGTGTGGTAGAAAACGGACAGGTATACAGGGATTGAAGGATAAACAAGGTAAGGTTAGAGAAGGTGAGGATTCTGTCATGGCTAGGTGGGCTGAGTGTTTAAGAGATGTTCTAAATAATATGGTTAGTTTTACTTCGATTGTTTGTAATGAGGATACATGCATTACTGGCTTTAATGTTGGCCCTATAACACAATCTGAAGTTATTTTGGCTGTTTCTAAACTTAAACTTCATAAATCCCCAGGGGTAGATGAAATTACTACTGAAATGCTTAGAGCTGGGAATGTTTCGGTTACCACTTGGATGACTGAAATTTTGAATGTCTTTTATGATAAAGGCATGGTTCCTAAGGAGTTTACCGGAGCTATTGTAATCCCTATTTTCAAAAAAGGTGATCGCAGTTCTTGTGATAACTATAGGGGTATCAGCCTACTCTCTGTTCCAGGGAAAGTTCTTTCCATGATTGTGCTTAATAGAATCAAGAATCTGGTTGACAGTCAATTGCGTGATGAGCAATGTGGATTCAGAAGTGGTAGGGGATGTGTGGATCAGATATTTTCACTTAGGCAGATTCTTGAGAAATGTTTAGAATTTCAGAAACCTTTGGTTGCTAGCTTTGTTGATTTCAAAAAGGCTTTCGACTCTGTTGATCGTCATAATTTGTGGTTGATTGTGAGATCATATGGTATACCTGACAAGTTAGTTAACATAATGAAAGCTCTCTATAATAACACTGAGTCGTGTGTGAGAGTTGGTAAGGCTTGTAGCAATTGGTTTAGCATTACTTCTGGTGTTTG
Organism: Ryuthela nishihirai; assembly: GCA_038380435.1. NCBI lineage: Eukaryota > Metazoa > Arthropoda > Arachnida > Araneae > Heptathelidae > Ryuthela > Ryuthela nishihirai. Next base: position 46,274,208 of record JAWZYU010000005.1, read on the forward strand.
ACAAGGGTGCATTTTGTCTCCTTTTCTCTTTAGCTTGGTTATTGATTATGTTATGCGAAATTCATTTCAAGGGAAAGATTTTGGCCTTAAATGGACTGGAGTTATGAAACTTTCTGATTTAGATTATGCTGATGATTTAGCCCTTTTGGCAAATGATTTTGACGAGATGAACTCTTTCATACGAGCTGTTGATGAGACAGATAGTAGAGTAGGGTGATAAATACAGAGAAAATTAAAGTGATGAAAATTGGTCAGGCAGGCTGTGGTTCAGTTAATCTGAATGGTTGCAGTCTTGAGCAGGTGTCACAGTTTATTTATCTTGGCAGCTATATCACCTTTATAGCCTGTTAAATACTCCAGATTTCGTGAATACTGAACAAATATTGTTTAATATCGAGATTTAGATAGAGTTCTTTAACTTACCTTTTTCATTAAAATTATACATTTATTATATTTTTCATTAAAAATCACATTGAAGAATTTATTGAACTCTGAATGTGATATTCTACTGAGATAAAAAGGAAGTGTTTCCATTTTTTTGTCCAGTTTCTTTATATTTTTAGTGATTACTATGAATCGGCAAAATCGTTTAGTTAATCACCTATAAAATAAAACTATTTGGTTCAAAAATTGGAAGAAATGAATCAGATTCAGTATATTGGTTATTCGATAAATGAGCCGCGCGTTGAACGCGATTTCCGTATACAATATCGAACATTTAGTTCCCTTAGAAATTGAGAAGAAATCGCTAAATCCCAAAGTTCAGAAGCTCTTTTGAAGTGAATCTATGGATTTCATTCTCCTATTCAGTGATGTCTTGGTGGATTTTTCTATTCGGACCAAAATCGATCTCGACACGTTATTTTTTGCCCAACCGTTCAAAATTATTTCCTTAATGAACTGCGTTTTTTTCCATTTCCCGGGTCCCAAGGCCTGTTTAAAATGGTCCCATTCTATCTTTCTGAAATAAGCTCAAATGCCTTATCACTCAAATAATTCTGTCTCCTCTGCTCCTTTTTTTCCTAAAAGAGTACTGTTAGTTTCCGAAAAAGCCTGTTTAAAATGGTCCCAATTCCCCAGAAAGAGGGTCGGCGGTTATACAGGTTGGAAAAGAGGATAATCTGGACATTTCTGATTAATTAAATTCTTTACGTGCATGCTTCTAGAATCATAGTTAACAACTTTAAATGTGGGTTAATAATTTTAATTTTTATACAAACTACATCTTTAAATTTTTAATCATACAGCTCTGTTTCGAGGGTCATGCCATGAACTACCCGGGCCCAGACGTCGATAATAAGTCACTGGATGTATCTTTTTCAGTCAGCAGACGGTGTCATAGCATTGTATTACAAAAAAATCTAAACCACTATTTCTTAACCGCACGGCATCAGCCCATTGTTGTACCGGGATGGGCCATCTGTTGGGCCATATAATACCTCGAATCCAGAATATATTTTGTTCAAAATTTAAACAATAATATTATTCTAAATTTTTTTAATAATACATTTTGATTTATAATGTACACAATTTATGTTATTGTTATAAACTTAAATGGTGGAAACTGAGCGCGAGATAAGAACATTTATATAAATTAAATTCAACCAACACAAATCTTCATCTTCATCAGTATGAAAATAAATCCATATTCTATTAAAAATAACCTTACCAATTCCTTAAACAAACTAAATGCAACTATATACCAAATGACTTTCTTCTACGATTCTACTCTCATCAAGTACTCCAAAACTACAGCTAAATATACTGGTCTCTCAGAACCAATTCTTTTCAGACGTTCATCACCACGCATCAGACGATGAATTCTTCCCTTTTCTTACTAATGTACTAACCATATCCACCCTAATAAACTTATTTATCCTCCAGCGCACACACCAAATAAAAACATTTCTTCTTTAGACTATTGTGCACAGACTAAGACAAACTACTTTTTCCTTCACACCGATTCTTCCTAATTTTTAAGTTATCGTTATTGACGTAATTCAGGTTAGTGACGTAATTCACACGCTGTAGTTCACGCGAGCATCAAGACGATATAACCAACACGGTTTCATTGTTGCTCGTTCATCTGTCGTAACATTATTTAATGGCTTTGTTCTTGGTAAAAAGTACATTAAGTCATTCAAATATTGAGGGAAGAAGATTTAAAGAGAGTTAGAATAACTACAGGGATGTGAGAACATTGCAGGGCAATTTTACCGGGTCGTGAAAAAACATTGAAATAGCGTAATGCTACATAGCATAATGCCAGTGAAAAAGTCACTCTATTCAAATTAAGTTTAAATAAGAAAAGCTCCAGTTTAGACCTAGAACTAAGAAAAAAAATAGGGAAGTGGGGAAGTGGTTGATTAGGAACTGAGAAGAACGCAGTATCATTCTTTTCAGGTATTTTTATGGGAATTATTCTAGCTCATTGGTATACTACGAAGTCCTACAATTGAAAGACGTAAAGGCCTGGTGGAAAGCAAAGTCAAGTGTGACACTGCTAACAAAGCTGCTTTGACTCACCTCGAAAGGGATCTGATCGTTGGAGGGCGATGGGCAAGAGCATACGTAACGGAGGTGATGGAATTCAACCGAAAATCTCGGGCCAAAATATCTTAGTTTATGGAGAATGGTCTCCTCAAAAAAAAAAAAAAAAAAAAAAAAAACATAAGCCAATCATGGCAAAAGAGAGAAGGTTGGGTTGTTTTACATTTGGGCGGTATTTGTTTGTACGCAATGGGCTAAATGGCCAGGTCCCAAGGATCCCGAAGGCTCAGAGAAGGCTGGAGGAGAGGACCCACTAGACAGCTGTTAGGAGACAGATGGTAGCCTCTCGTCAAATCCATCTAGCGTGCCCTTTGATGTTCACGGTGTATGGCTCTCCCTCACACGGCTTTACTTCTCATCCGACGGATGGGTCTTTCCAAGCCCATCGATGTCGCCTACAGACCAAGGGCAAGGCGGGGAGTTTTGCGGAGATAAATCTCAACTCTGGCCCAGGTGGAACTCGAACCTAAGAATTACCGATTACGAGCTTCGCGCGCTACCGACTGTGCCTCCCAACCCCAAGAGAGAGAGAGAGGGGGGGGGGGCTCTGCGACTCTGACAGAGAGTCGTTTGTTGGCACGAACTATACGGAAGAACAGAGCTGCTGCAGTTGATCGCCAGAAGTACTTCAAAATCCATTTCAACGGAAATTATGCTTATAGAATTTAGAACTTTGAAATTTGGGAACTGTATCATGAAACATACGACGAAGTGTGATGCAGGTGTTCTTAATAATTTGGCTACGCAGTGTACATCTCTGCCCCCCCCGCCCATTTTTGACGATTTACAATAATTTTCTCCTCGATTATGATTAATAAAATTCTCCAGGGTTGGAGGGGGTATGACCAACCTTAATTCCATCTCGTATATCCGACTCTGCTCCAGTATATTACTTCCGATGGGTAAAGAATCAACAATTTTTTTTAACTAAATTTCTTAGACCCTTTGCATTTATATGGAAATTTAGATCGCTATATAGCTGTATTCACCAATATAAAAATGATGAATCCCGTTGTTTAATTGGAAGACGAGTTAAGACGCTAAAAATGCATGACGTTTTCACATGGAGTTTAAAAATACTTCAGCACTTAAGGTTAAATTTGTATTTATTAGAATATAATAATTGTTGATAAATAGTTTTGTGGGAAAAATCAGTTTTGCCGATCCGCGGAACTCGAACCCAGGTCTCTCTAGATTCATGATAGATTAATGCACTCACTCTGTCATAAAAATTAGGAGATACGCGGGTTCGAGTCCCGTGGATTGGCAAAACTCATTTCTTCCACGAAACTATTTATTGACTTCTGTGTCAACAGGTCCTTTTACTATTGATATAATTAGTTATAATTTTCTCAACTTTACGTTAGGTCAAAGTAGACGTCCAGAAATAGTAAAAATTCCATAGTTTCTTAAGACTTCCTATTCTTATTACTAAAGATTTCCTGTTTATTTGCACACTAGTGCAATAAATGTGTGCAAATAAACAGGAAGTCTTTAGTGATATTTCAAATTGTCGATTAGATCAGACGGTGAGAAAATACGATCATTGGAACGAAACGTCATTGGTGCCTATGACTTTTCTCCTCAATGTTATACGTACGAAAGTTTCCTGGTACGAATACTATAGGCACAAAAAAACGGGACGAATTTTATAGGTATGAAAGGTTCTTGGGACGAATACTATAGGTACGAAAAGTCCTTGAGAGGAATGTTATACGTAAGAAAAGTTTTTGGAGCGAATACTATAGGTACGAAAGTCCTTGAGAGGAATGTTATACGTAAGAAAAGTTTTTGGAGCGAATACTATAGGTACTAAAAGTCCCTGCGACGAATTTTATAAGTACGAAAGGTTCCTGGGATGAATACTATAGGTACTAAAGGTCCCCGGAACGAATGTTATAGGTACAAAAGATCCCTTGAACAAATACTATAGGTACAAAAAGGCCCTGGGACGAATTTTATGGGTACGAAAGGTTCTTGGGACGAATAATGTAGGTATGAAAAGTCCCTGGAAGGAATGTCATACGTACGAAAGGTTCTTGGAACGAATACTATAGGTACGAAAAGTCCTTGAGAGGAATGTTATACGTAAGAAAAGTTTTTGAAGCGAATACTATAGGTACTAAAAGTCCCTGCGACGAATTTTATAAGTACGAAAGGTTCCTGAGATGAATACTATAGGTACTAAAGGTCCCCGGAACGAATGTTATAGGTACAAAAGATCCCTTGAACAAATACTATAGGTACAAAAAGGCCCTGGGACGAATTTTATGGGTACGAAAGGTTCTTGGGACGAATAATGTAGGTATGAAAAGTCCCTGGAAGGAATGTCATACGTACGAAAGGTTCTTGGAACGAATACTATAGGTACGAAAAGTGCCTGGGATGAATACTCTAGGTACTAAAGCTCCCTGGGACGAACGTTATTGGTACAAATGGACAGTGAGACGACTACGCACGGAAGGTCCATGGGAGGACTAGGTACGAATGGTCCGTGGTAAGAATATTATAGCAACGAAAATTATAGGTCGAAAGGTCTGCGAGATGAATATTATAGGTACGAAAGTTCCGTGGGACGAACTGTTTCGTGTTGAAACGTGATCGCGCGATAATATCCAAGTCTTTTATCTTTGTTTTAAATTTGGTGTAAAAAAATTTCATTAATGAAATATTGTTCATTGGGCCGTGGCGCAGTAGTATCGCGTTGGTTCGCGGGGATACTGGTCGGGCTCTGGGTTCAAGTCGCAATTCTGCATGTGTTCTTTTCGTACGTTGCTGGCCTGAATCTGGAAAATAAAATCAAATATAGTAGGTGGCGCAAGTGACATGATTAAGCCAGAAAAAAGTGAAAGGGGACTGGATTTCCACTGTAGCACTGTGCCTTTCGTTTTAGAGGCGTTTAGAAAATAATTGAGAAACATATGAAATAGAGGTTCAATTCATTTTTGCCTCTATGGGGCGGGGGTGGCTCAGTCGGTAGCGCGCCAGGCTCGTAATCTGTAGTTCCCAGGTTCGAGTCCCAGCTGGGTCAGCGTTGAGATTTATCTCCGCAAAATTCTCCGCCCTGCCCACGGTCAGTAGGGGACACCGATGGGCTTGAAAAGGCCGCCGTCCGTCGGATGGGACGTTAAGCCGTGGCCCAGTGTGCGGGAGAGATACCCTGTGCACGTTAAAGAACACGCTGGATGGCCTTGACGGGAGGCTACCACCTGTCTCTCAACAGCTGTTCCAGTGGGTCCCCTCCCTCAACCTTCTCTGAGCCTTCGGGGTCCATGTGACGTGGCCATTTAGCCCATGGTGTGCAAAAAAGTGCCGCTCAGAGGTAAAACAACCCAACCCAACCCATTTTTGCCTCCATTACATTAATTAGCATTCTTATAGGTGTGGGGGGATTACATGGGGGCCCTTGGCACCCCCTCTCTTCCTAGATCGACTCTGGTATGTTTTATGTAAAACCAGACAAGCCTGATAAGAGCTTTTAGGCTATATACGCCTTTTGTATAGATGATCACCTAGAAGAGCCTCACTGGCATTTCAAATAAGCAGTAATGCTACTTGCCTGTGTTTGCCATCATCACTACACGAAAATGTAAATTTCAGATTTTTTTTCAATGTTTTTTACTAGGCTAGAACATAGAGATCGCATAAACAGAATTCTTTTGTGAGATTCTTCTGAACATTCTTTTGTGAGCAACTTAAGGCTCTTCACATTGAAAGGTAAGGGGTTGGCTGAGTCGATGTGACGCCAGGCTCGTAATCTGCAGGTTCGAGTCTCAGCTGGGTCAGTGCTGAGATTTGCCATGCCAACGGTCAGTAGGGAACACCGATGCGCTTGGAAAGGCCACCGTCCATCGGATGGGACGTTAAGCCGTGGCCCCGTGTGCGGGAGAGCCATACCCTGTGCACGTTAAAGAACACGCTGGATGGCCTTGACTGGAGGCTACCATCTGTCTCCCAACAGCTGTTCCAGTGGGTCCCCTCCCCCAACCTTCTCTGAGCTTTCGGGGGTCCTTGTGACCTGGCCATTTAGCCCATGGTGTGCAAAAAAGTGTCGTTCAGAGGTAAAACAATGCAGCAGATAGAGCTGCATTATTCGTAAACAGGGCCAGATATAGGGGGAAGGGCGCCATGCGACTCCCTTCGTTGAAAATTCTAGTAAGGGTAATAGAAGCAAAAATATTTCAAACTTATGCTTCAAGCAGTTTTTGAAAAATTTGCAAAGTCTTTTGAAAATATGTCTTAAAGATGACCTCACCCGTATAGTCATGCAGTCATGCAGCAAATAGAGTGCGATCTGTTTTTCGATTTCTGAATGCTGAAGGAATAAAACCGGGTTAAATTTATTGCAGAATGTTGGCTCAGTATGGTGGACGATGCCTGCAAGTCTCCAAATGGGTGGATAAATTCAAGAAAAGTATGGAATGTGTTGGAGATGCTCCACAACCTGACAAGCTCATCGTGTCATCACCAAACATTGTGGAAATGTAGGTTAGAGAAAATCGTCGTATTACAGTTAAAGAAATTGCTTCGGCGGTAAACATCACTGCTGGTGAAGCGTATAGTATCATTAGCGAGGAGATGCAGTTTCGAAAAGTATGTGCTCATTGAATTCCATAGCATTTAACACAAGAAAGAACGATGTGTGTTCTGCGCTTCTTGAGCAGTATGAGGGGGGAGGAGATGCCTTCTTACAGCGTATAGTGACCAGTGATGAATCCTGGGTGCTCTATTTTTAACCAAAAGCAAAGACGCAAGTCCAGAGTGTGCGCCATACAATCTCACCTCGACCAAAGAAAAACCGCACATAAGCATCAGCCGAGAATGTGCTACTCATTGTATTCTGATATCATAAAGGAGTCTCATTTTCATCTATTTTTTGCATAGTTTGCCCGCTAACTGGAATACAACTTGGAGAGAAGGAGATATCGCAACTAGTGGAAAGTACCGTAAAACACTATATTTTAATGAGTGTTATAAATCGGCAAAATCATTTAGTTATGCACCTAAAATGTTTGGCCAAAATATTGGAATAAATGTGCCATGTTGGGTTGGGTTGTTTTACCTCTAGGCGGCACTTTTTTACACACCATGGGCTAAATGGCCAGGTACCAAGGACCCCGAAGGCTCATAGAGATTGAGAGAGGGGACCCACTGGAACAGTTGTTAGGAGACAGATGGTAGCCCCACATCAAGGCCATCCAGCGTGTTCTTTAACGTGCACAGGGTTTTATGGCTCGCCCACACACGGAGCCACGGCTTAACGTCCCATCCAACGGACGGCGGCCTTTCCAAGCCCAGCGGTGTCCCCTACTGACCGTGGGCAGGGCGGAGAAATTTGCGGAGATAAATCTCAACACTGACCCAGCTGCGACTCGAACCAGGGAACTGCAGATTACGAGACTGGCGCGCTACCGACTGAGCCAACCCCTCCCCAGTGTGCCATGTTGGGTCGCTTCACTTCTCAGCGACACTTTTTTTCACACAATGAGGTTAAATGGTCAGAGAAGGTTGGACCCATTGGATAGCTTTTAGAAGACAGATGGTAACCTTCCATCAACAACATAAGAGTGTATTCTTTAACGTGCACAGAGAATGACTTTCCCGCACACAGGTCGCGGCTTAACGTCCCATCCGACGGTCGGTGGCCTTTCCAAGTCCATCGGTGTCCACTATTGACCGTGGGCAGGGCAAGGAATTTTGCGGAGATAAATCTCAATGGTGACCCAGCTGGGACTCGAACCTTGGAACTGCAGATTACGAGTCTGGCGCGCTACCGACTGAGTCACCCCCGCGCCAGTGTGCCATGTTGGGTCGTTTCACTTCTGAGCGACACTTTTTTTGCACACAATGGGGTTAAATGGTCAGAGACGTTTGGACCCATTGGAGAGCTTTTAGAAGACAGATGGTAACCTTCGATCAACTCCATAAGGATGTATTCTTTAACGTGCACAGAGAATGACTTTCCCGCACACAGGTCACGGCTTAACGTCCCATCCGACGGATGGTGGCCTTTCAAAGGCTATAGGTGTCCCCTACTGAACGTGGGCAGGGCGAAGAATTTTGCGGAGATAAATCTCAATGGTGACCCAGCTGGGACTCGAACCTGGGAACTGCAGATTTCGAGCCTGGCGCGCTATCGATTGAGCCACCCCGCCCTAGTGTGCCATGTTGGGTCGTTTCACTTCTGAGCGACATTTTTTTGCACACAATGGGGTTAAATGGTCAGAGAAAATTGGACTCATTGGAGAGCTGTTAAAAGACAGATGGTAATATTTCATCAAGACCATAAGAGTGTATTCTTTAACGTGTACAGAGAATGACTCTCCTGTACACAGGTCACGGCTTAACGTCCCATCCGACGGATGGTGGCCTTTCAAAGCCCATCGTGTCCCCTACTGACCGTGGGGACGCGGTGAATTTTGCGGAGATATATCTCAATGCTGACCCAGCTGGGACTCGAATCTGGGAACTGCAGATTTCGAGCCTGGCGCGCTATCGACTGAGCCACCCAGCCCCAGTGTGCCATGTTGAGTCGTTTCACTTCTGAGCGACATTTTTTTGCACACAGTAGGGTTCAATGGTGAGAGAAGGTTGGACCCATTGGAGAGCTGTTAGAAGACAGATGGTAACCTTCGATCAACTCCATAAGAGTGTATTCTTTAACGTGCACAGAGAATGACTCTCCCGCACACAAGTCACGGTTTAACGTCCCATCCGACGGATGGTGGCCTTTCAAAGGCCATAGGTGTCCCCTACTGACCGTGGGCAGGGCGGGGAATTTTGCGGAGATAAATCTCAACGCTGACCCAGCTGGGACTCGAATCTGGGAACTACAGATTACGAGCCTGGCGCGCTACGGACTGAGCCACCCCCGCCCCAGTGTGCCGTGTTTGGTCGTTTCACTTCTGAGCGACACTTTTTTTGCACACAGTGGGATTAAATGATCAGAGAAGTTTGGACTCATTGGAGAGCTTTTAGAAGACAGATGGTACCCTTCCATCAACACCATAAGAGTGTATTCTTTAACGTGCACAGAGAATGACTTTCCCGCATTAAGAACAAGACTTAACGTCCCATCCGACGGACGGTGTCCTTTCCAAGACCATCGGTGTCCCCTACTGAACGTGGGCAGGGCGGGGAATTTTGCAGAGATAAATCTCAATGCTGACGCAGCTGGGACTCGAACCTGGGAACTACAGATTACGAGCCTGCCGCGCTACGGACTGAGCCCTCCCCCCCTCCCAGTGTGCCATGTTTGGTCGTTTCACTTCTGAGCGACACTTTTTTTGCACACAGTGGGGTTAAACGATGAGAGAAGGTTGGACCCATTGGAGAGCTGTTAGAAGACAGATGGTAATCTTCCATCAAGACCTTAAGAGTATATTCTTTAACGTGCACAGAGAATGACTCTCCTGCACACAGGTCACGGCTTAACATCCCATCCGACGGATGGTGGCCTTTCCAAGACCATCGGTGTCCCCTACTGACCGTGGACTGGGCGAGGAATTTTGCGGAGATAAATCTCAACGCTGACCCAGCTGGGACTCGAACCTGAGAACTGCAGATAAGGAGCCTGGCGCGCTACCGACTGAATCACCCATGCGCCAGTGTCCCATGTTGGGTCGTTTCACTTCTGAGCGACACTTTTTTTGCACACAATGGGGTTAAATGGTCAGAGAAGTTTGGACCCATTGGAGAGATTTTAGAAGACAGATGGTAACCTTCGATCAACTCCATAAGGGTGTATTCTTTAACGTGCACAGAGAATGACTCTCCCGCATTAAGAACAAGACTTAACGTCCCATCCGACGGATGGTGGCTTTTCAAAGCCCATCGTGTCCCCTACTGACCGTGGGGACGGCGGTGAATTTTGCGGAGATATATCTGAATGCTGACCCAGCTGGGACTCGAATCTGGGAACTGCAGATTTCGAGCCTGGCGCGCTATCGACTGAGCCACCCAGCCCCAGTGTGCCATGTTGGGTCGTTTCACTTCTGAGCGGCAGTTTATTTGCACACAATGGGATTAAATGGTCAGAGAAGTTTGGACTCATTGGAGAGCTTTTAGAAGACAGATGGTAACCTTCCATCAAGACCATAAGAGTGTATTCTTTAACGTGCACAGAGAATGATTCTCCCGTATTAAGAACAAGACTTAACGTCCCATACGACGGACGGTGGCCTTTCCAAGCCCATCGGTGTTCCCTACTGACCGTGGGCAGGGCGGGGAATTTTGCGGAGATAAATCTCAACGCTGACCCAGCTGGGACTCGAACCTTTGAACTGCAGATTAGGAGCCTAGGCAGAACTGCAGATAGCAAAGGATAGGACTCGAACCTTTGAACTGCAGATTAGTCGCGTTAGGGACTGAGCCACCCCCGCACCAGTGTGCCATGTTGCGTCGTTTCACTTCTGAGTGACACCATTTTTGCACACAGTGGGGTTAAATGATCAGAGAAGGTTGGACCCATTGGAGAGCTATTAGAAGACAGATGGTAACCTTCCATCAAGATCATAAAAGTGTATTCTTTAACGTGCACAGAGAACGACTCTCCCTCACTCAGATCACGACTTAACGTCCCATCCGACGGTCGGTGGCCTTTCCAAGCCCATCGGTGTCCCCTAGAGACCGTAGGCAGGGCGGGAAATTTTTCGGAGATAAATCTCAATGCTGACGCAGCTGGGACTCGAACCTGGGAACTGCAGATTACGAGCCTGGCGCGCTACCGACTGAGCCACCCCCTCCCCAATGTGCCATGTTGCGTCGTTTTACTTCTGAGCGACACTTTTTTTGCATACAGTGGGGTTAAATGGTGAGAGAAGATTGGACCCATTGGAGAGCTGTTAGAAGACAGATCCATCAAAACCTTCCATCAAGACCATGAGAGTGTATTCTTTAACGTGCACAGAGAATGACTCTCCCGCACACAGATCACGGCTTAACGTTCCATCCGACGGACGGTGGCCTTTACTAGCCCATCGGCTTCCCTGACCGACGGCAGGGTGCATGTTATCGGAGATAAATCTCGATGCAGACACGGTCGAGTCTCGAACTTGGAACTGCAGATTACGTTCCTGTGGCTCTACCGATTGAGCCATTCTCCTCCTGAAAACCGGAATTTGAGCTTTCTGTGACCTAGCCATTTAACATATTGTGTGCAAAAAAAGGTGTCGCTCAGAGGTAAAACAACCGAACAACAACAATACGAATCATGAGTGAGCTACTCGTCCCGAACTAGAAACCTAGATGCGAAGCAAATATGATGCGTGCGTCGTAATAGTCTAGAACAAGTGCGAATCATATACGATTCATAGGGCAGTCAGCATGTTAATAGTTGAAACGAAGTCACAAAACTCGCATTTAGGTTCGTTGTCTTCTCGGAGAAGAAAAGAATCTGTTATAAATAAAAAAATATCCTATTCGGGACTGAGCAAGTTCAACTTCCTTCTTTTCTTTTGAATACCTGACATCCACTCTTTGATAAGAGTCTTGATCTGAAAGAGTTTATCAACATATCGTAGGAAACAGTTGGATATAATAATTATTTATATTTTAATTTAAAAATAAATCGTTATGGCACAACGCTGTTGTTAAAATAATCGAGCTTCCATAACTCTTTAAACATTGAATGAATGTCCTTTGAAACAGATATTTAAATTTGCGTTATATCTTTAATTTGATTTCAGCGTCAGTACCCTCTCCCACAAAAATAGAAATTGAGAAGCTTCAAATTTGGCTTTAATGAGATGAAAATTGGCATTCAATAAAATGGAAAAGACCAAATAGTTTTGTTAGAACAGAGTGCATTCAGACATATCTTTGATCTTTTCGACTCAATGGAAAGCGCTGCACAAAACCATCTTCTATCCGATAGATTCCTGATGGAAATCGATAGAATCTATCGATCTGCATCATGTCAATAAAATTTAAATCAATGGAATAATCTGTTGTATCAGCGCTAGAGCAGACTTAGATTTTCTAAACGAATCTTACGATTTCGTGTGGGTAAGGAAAGTCGCACTTTGCATAACGTTTTTTATGCAAAAGGTGCACTGCTCTATGTTTGCGACTGTTGTGAGTAAACTTTGAGCAAAGGTTTTGACTGCAGAATCACTTCCAGACACCTTCAATCGTTAGGGACGAATGGCGAATAGCAGCCCCCTGCTTTCATTCCAATTTTTTTCTGCAACAGAATGTTTCAGATATCATTAGTTGCTGCCTTATGCTTCTCCACTGAAACAGCTGCGATATGACTGCTACTGGAAGATTCTAATCAACAATAAGAATTGTTACTTATAAGCATTTTTTTCTTTAATGCTGACTTATTAACTGTAACATTGACAATAAAGTTAACGGGTTGGGTTGTTTTACCATTGAGGGGAACTTTTTTTGCACATAATGGGCCAAATGGACAGGTTCACAAGGACCCCGAAGGCTCAAAGAAGGTTGGGGCGGAGGAGACTTATCGGGCATCTGTAGGAGATAGATGATAGCTTCCCATGAAGGCTATCCAGAACATTCTTTAACATGCACAGGGTATGGTTCTTCCGTACCAGGGGGACCACAGCTTAATGTCTCATCTAACGGACGGCGGTCTTTCCAAGCCCATCAATGCCCCGTACTGACCCAGAGCATGGCGGGAGTTTTGCGGAGATAAATCTCAAAGCTGGCCAGACGGGACTCGAACCTGGGAACTGTAGATTATGAGCCTGGCGCGCTACCGATTGAATCATCCCGCCCCAAAAAGTAACGCTACTCTATTTCTTTGTCAAAATTATTTTTAGTGCTATTTGCTATAGTCACATTAGTAATTCCATTTTGTTATTTGAATAGATAATTTTGAATTCGTTTTGATGTTTTTAATTTGTTTTTAATTTTTAATAGAAAATGTTCTCAGAGTCACGATAATTAGGAAACCGATTCCATTTCGTGTTAATCTTCTTGACAGTCTCTACAGATTCGTATAATTCGCATGAATCTTTGCTTTTTTTCATGCAGCCTTTAAAGCCAAACTGTCTCATATTTCATTACATGTTTATGAACTTTTGATATCATCTATTTCAATCCACAGGCTTCGGCACTGTTGTAATGCTCTCTACTGTTAAAAACCAAAGGTTTTATCAATTTGCAAGCTGATCAATCAAAGGTCTAGTGCAACAATAACATGGCTAAATAATTTTTTTTTATTTTCCTTCTTTTATAATTAAACTTTAGTTTTCATTTATATAGATCTACTTTATTTCAATAAATTATCGATTTTTTCATCAGCTGATCTATCGATATTTCTGAGTTATGCTACATCGGATGGCTGGCTTAAAAAATGTTGCGAATGTTTTATTTAACATCTCATTAGATTATATATATGTTTTAATTATTTTTTTAGATAGATAGATAATTTATTCTCAGAATATGCAGTACTTTACATTTACATATTTTACCTTAGAACTGAAGTTATAATGAAATATATATAATGTTGTATATTTCAGATACATAATTTTAAAGTATTACATTTTCTAATATATATTTTTCTTTATACATAGTTTGTCCAATAAAAATCATATATTTATTAATACCATATTATATATATGGAAAATTTTAATATTATATTTCATTAGTGTTTTATAATTTTACCTACATTTTTCAGTAAAAGTCTGAGAAAAAATGTTGAGTCTTCCACGAGAGTAAAAACTCGCTTGTGGAAGAAATTTAACAGTTATGTTGTAATAAAATGAAAAGGCAACATGCTTCAGTTTCACATTTCCTCACATTTTGCAAGCTTGATCAAAAAATCTAAATAAATATTTAACTAATTTATAAGTTTGAAAATTATCATTAAGAATAAATGAAATAAAAAAAAAAGACTTTACTGGATAGAAAAACAGAAAAAAATATAAAAATCTATATTGAACTGTGCGTTAGTTAAGTGGTTCAGTTGAGCACCTTAAGGGCAACTCAGCATCAAATGAAATTTTATTACATTTAAATCTCTTTTATTTCTAAAACATAGTCTCAATATTTACCACATTCGAAATCCATTTTCTTAATTCCTTATAGAAAAAGTGATCATTTCTTATTTCTTTGATGTACTCTGGTAAGCAGTTAAAAAACTTTAGCGCCAAATAAACATAATGTTTTTCAACAATATTTTTGTTCGCTTTTAAATCAAGTAAGAAAAGGTTTTTTGACAGTCGGGTATTCTTTTCAAATGTCCGTAAAGTTTGAACATTAAAATTCATCCTTATGTATTTCAGTACTTGAAATATATATAATTCCTTATTTGTAAAATACCTAATTCATTGTATACATTTGCAACGCTTTTAAATTTTCTTAGTTTCATCATGCATCTAATTATATGATTCTGCACATAGTGTAACGGTTTGATTGTTGTCAAATAGACTCCACCCCAACCCACAAGAAACGGATGTAAAGTTAAATACTGATGAAAATAGGCAAGTATGAAAATATTGTACCTTCTATCTCCCAGGCTCGGGACCGCTGGTTATGCCCCAATTATTCTACCAGAGCAGCTAAAGGAGTGGCACTTTCACACTTGTCTAGCGAGGTTTTGAGGAAGAGGTGATAGACTTTAACTTCCAGGTATTCATAGGGTTGGGGTGCCACTATTTCCTTTTTAGACCCAAGGGGAACATGGCAATTTTATGCATCATGAATAAATATATATATATATATTTACCAGATATTACTCATAACCAGCGGCGGAACTAGGGCAGAACAGTTGGGGTGCTGCCCATCGCTAGTTTCCTACCCTCGTAGCATTTGCCTTCCGGGCTCCTCATGTCTAGAGTTACCATCTCTATTTCTCGTATTCTTCCTTCTACTTCTTCTGCTGCATTCTTTCTTTTATATAATTAGTGGACAACGCCATCGGTCATTTTTGCATTATATTTATATGTTTTCGATTGTATGAAGATGTTTCTGATTTAAAGTTTCATACAAAGGAAGTTAGTAAAAAGAAATAACATGAGAGTGTTATTGAGGACTTTTGACATTCATATATTTTTCCACCATCAAATCCTCAATAATGCTAATGGTACCTAATTCATGTCATATTCTCAGAACAATTATTCAGCATTAAAGAACTGTATTTAGATCAGGTATTTCCAAATCCACCCCCCCCCGGGAGGAGTAAAGACATTCAAGAGAGTGTTCAAGAACGTGAAATTTTGTTGTTTGTTTTTAATTTTTATGAATTAAAATTATTGTTAAAATGGTGTTGGCTGATGATAAATGAGAGGTGAAGAGGATTTCTAAAAAAAAAAGCGGGAAAAAAAAGCCCCTGATCTGGACTAAAGAGATTTTGCCACAATATATGCCAACAATTAAATCAACAGTGGCTATAGTTCAATTAAAGGTTAAAAATATATCAAAAAAGGAGTATAATGGAATTGAAAACTTAAAAAAGTACCCCTGAAGTGGCCGCTTCCCGCAAGGTCTGTAGTTTAATATGTCATAGAGAAGATCTGTGAGGAAGGCGAGACTTCAACAGTCTGATAATACATGAAAGATACCTCTGTA
Source organism: Ryuthela nishihirai (assembly GCA_038380435.1). Classification (NCBI taxonomy): domain Eukaryota; kingdom Metazoa; phylum Arthropoda; class Arachnida; order Araneae; family Heptathelidae; genus Ryuthela; species Ryuthela nishihirai. Next base: position 46,290,294 of record JAWZYU010000005.1, read on the forward strand.
CCTTATCCGGAGCTCCAAAAATGGTCCTTTAAATTAGTAGCGAAGCACTCTAACCACTCGGCCACCAGGACGGCCATTGACAACTTTAAATTGGTAGACAAAATTAAGACATAAAAAAAATTAAAATAAAAGGTTAGACAAAATTAAATTGGGAAAAAAAAAATTTTCCCAAAAATTTGGGGACTCTAAAAATTTTCCTGCCCCCAGGGCTCGTTGTTCCGCCCCTGATCATAGCCAAACACACTATCGGACAGCAATGAATGTATATTACAAACAAGAAACTCAGATTTGTTAAACCGGATTGCTAATCAGATAGGCAAGCGTGGCAATTTCTTTCATAAGTAACTAGACAAGTGCGAAAGCGTCACCGCCTTAGCTAAACTGATGTAGCACCTGATGCATAACCAGGAGGTGGCGAAGCGGATGGTGTAGTAAATATTCGAATCTGATGATGAGAAATGATATTTAAATTACATTCGACTCTCGTTTATCCATTGGTGTTGCAAATTATCCTAATTGTGATTATACATTTAAATATGTAATAGATATTTTAATTATGTAGAGAGCATATACAGTACTGCATTAATTGTGATCAGCTTTCATAAAATAACCCTTTCTGAGAGAGAGAAAAATGGGAATGTTTTTCCTTTAGTTTAAGCTTAGGTTTCGATGAAACTGAAATGTTAAAAGAGCAGAACTTTAAGTTCTAATAAAGGCAACATTTTGTACCGTATTATTAGACATGATTCAAGTTTTATTTTAAGTTTGTTAAGATCATCACGATGGCTGAGTGGTTAGCGCACTTGGTTACTGATCAAAGGGGCTTGGGTTCGAGCCACGGATAAGTATCGATGTTCTTTTTTCTGTGCTGCCTTTCTTCTGAGTTCTTGCCTTCTTCACGGATCTTCTTAATGGTGTATTAAACTGATTGGCTCTTGCCAGAACTCTGTAGCATGCAACTGCTCGAGGGGGAAATTTTTTTATTATTAGTACCTAAAGTTGTGAGAAGTGTTGAAACATCTCAGACGTTTTAACTTCCATTTGTGAAACAAATTTTTATCGCTTGGAGCAGGATGATCAGATTTCAAGGAGAGCATCCGGAGACTTTTGAAAATTCTCTCTGAAGGATTGCCTTTTTTTAGGGTGATCAGATTTAAATTGAAAGATCAGGTGAATTCTAAAAATTCAGTCTGAAAGATTGACTTGTCATGAAAATATTTTGTTAAAGAAAACCATCTTCTTCATTTAGAAGATGGTTTTAGATACATTTAGAACGAATTTTATATATTATTGCACATAACAATAACCTTAATGTCTAGTAGCACAAAATAAAACTTGAAAAACTTAGGTTAATTAAGAAAAATCACTGTTATTGTGCGTATTTTTCATATGAATGGACTTTTTGCAAAATATTTTCATTTTGCGACATGTCTTGCACAAAAGATTTCACAATAGACAGGGAAATTTGTTTTCACTTTCAGCAAAGCCTTCTCGGTGTCCACTTTCATATCGGTGATTTCTCATCGGTCCATATTCATGTTTGAAAAAGATCTTTCAATTGGATGGGAAGGGAACTTCTCCTCCGCTGATTTCTTCGCTCACAAGCTGAGAAAGTCGCAGCACGGTGATGCAAGATGACGCTCCATTGCCAGATATTCCACATTCGCAAAACCATTCGAAGTTCTAAACCCGTCAAATTACAGGTTGGGATTCAATTTTTAACCCAAGGTAGGGTTGTATAGGGGGAATCCGCTTTCGAAATTTGGGCCTTTCGCTCAAGTATCTGGGGAACTACAAGACTCCAAAATCTGCTAAAATAGAGATAAAACATAATAACTTGTATAGTAATAAATCAACACTTATTTAAATTCGAATTAAAAACACTATACAAAGAAAAACATTAGTAAAACAACGTTGAAACTTAAATATACACATATGGCAGAATAATTGATGTTCGCTTTTTTTACTGCAGTACGGAAATAATTACAGTGTGCCTCTACAAATGATGCATAAACTATGGGTTGCGTGAAACATTTTGGGGGCGTGCACAATTTAAATTTTCTTCTAAGGGCAGGAATTGTAAAAGCCAAATAAGTAATTTATTCTAGAGATTTTATTTAGTTGCAGAATAATTTAATTTACTTTGCATATAACCATGTTGAGCTGACGCAAATTGTGGGCAAACAAAAACTAAATAGAATTCCAGGCTTAATCAAGAGGATGTCATGAGATTAGCAATTTGAATATTGCGCCAAATATTATCTGCCGTCCAAGAAAGACCTTCGCTTAATATTTGCATTGTATTTATATTCATATAAATGAATGGAAATTATAATTATTTATTTGAACAATATGTACCAGAATATGTTTCTGCTCATATTTACGTAAAACGTAAATTAATATTTCCAATACACTTATCCATTCAAAATAAAGCCATTTTTATTTCCTTCACATCAAAATAATGAAACCCTTATTACATGAACACAATATAAATGCACTTAAAAAAGTTTGAGGGATCGCATCAAGTTAATATTTAAAGAAAGAGGGCACGCGGTTTAAAACAGTTTGATTACAATAGGCATTCTTTGAGTTATTCATTTTTTTCAATTATTTGTGCTCCTTTTCATTCGCAATCGAGAGATTTTAAATAAATAAGGAGATGTTGCTACACCTAAGGAAATTCTTCTACATCAGAATGACACGCAATTGGTTTAATGCACATGTTTATTACTTCATCAGAAAAGGAGAGAAATTATGAAATTTAGCAAATTCAATTTCGTTTTGAAGTCTTTTTTCGTTGAAATCTAACGAACTGATTTGTGTGTGGATCCGAAGAGAAAGAAAGAGGTCAACCCATCGAGGGCACTCTCGGCCGAGACCAAGAAAATGCAATGACGACACGCTGAGAAAGTGACGTAAGAATGTGCATGGTTTGTTTTCCACATAAAGCCTTTCTCTTGCCGAAACTTACGTAACGGCGTCTGACCCGTGCCAATGGCGTCACGACTGTTCACGCCCGCCACTCAAATTAAATAATCTTTATTGACCTACTACCGCTGCAGTCTCGCCAGGTATGCAGAGGGGCTGAACACTTTCGATTCGAATAATAAAGAAATTGGCTTAAAGATAAATAACTTTTTAATAAACTGCCTACCTATGCGCATCTAACACCGTGAACCGACATTAATAAAATCAACTTCAAAATGTATATTTCATATATATTTATTAAAATATTTTAAATATACTCGTGTACCGTGCCTTAGATGGTAGAGCAAGTGGCCCTTAACCAAGAGATCATGCGTTCGAGTTCTGGTGTCGGATGGGCCGCGCCAGGCTCGTAATCTGTAGTTCCCAGGTTCGAGTCCCAGCTGGGTCAGCGTTGAGATTTATCTCCGCAAAAAATTCCCCGCCCTGTCCACGGTCAGTAGGGGACACCGATGGGCTTGGAAAGGCCGCCGTCCGTCGGATGGGACGTTAAGCCGTGGCCCCGTGTGCGGGAGAGCCATACCCTGTGCACGTTAAAGAACACACTGGATGGCCTTGACGGGAGGCTACCATCTGTCTCCCAACAGCTGTTCCAGTGGGTCCCTTCCCCCAACCTTCTCTGAGCCTTCGGGGTCCATGTGACCTGGCCATTTAGCCCATGGTGTGCACAAAAGTGCCGCTCAGATGTAAAACAACACAACACAACACAAAACAACTTAGATTTTCAGACACACTGTTAATAATTCTATCGACAATCTGTAGTTTTGTATGCTGGTAACAGAAAAAGCAACAACGTCTTTCGCTGCTTAAGATAGGGGACGGCACAATGGATAGCGTGCCAGGTTCGTAAATCTGCGGTTCCCAAGTTCGAGTCCCGCCTTGGTCAACGTTGAGATTTATCTCTGCAGATCTACTCGCTACGCCCTCGGTCAGTAAGTGACACCGATGGGACGATAAGCAGTGGCCTGTGTGCGGGACAGCCATACCCTGTGCACGTTAGAGATCACGTTAGATGGTAGCCTCCCTTCAAGACCATCTGTCTCCTAACAGCTTTCCAATGGGCCCCTTCCTCCAACCTTCTCTGAGCCTTCGGGGTTCTTGCGACCTGACCATTTAGTCTATTGTGTGCAAAAAAAAAACGCCATTCAGATGTAAAACACCCAACCCTACTTAAGATATTACTTGAAGGTGGTTGAAAACTCCGCCAATCCCTAGTCCTAAATCTATTTAAGAGGAGAACATCAAGTGTTCATAAAGATAGATTGTTGAGCATCACATATTTCCGACGACTTTTTCACTTAAATAAAAGTTACCTAATAGTAATCAAATATCTTACAGTCGAACTCTTTACCCCTGTGCTTCTGAACTGGAATAAGTTGGAGACAGTTATGATGGTACTTTAATGTGGTTAATATCAGTATATTGTAAGGAAATATTTAATATTTTTAAACATTGTTCTATAACATTGTTTTCTTAAATAATATAAAAATACCCTTCTTTTTATTAGTTATAAGAAAGTCGAGTATTAAACGCCAAATATATAGCGATGCCAATGACAGCAGTGAAATGTTTTTTAATCAAAACAGAAATTTTTTATAACAGCTAAACAAGTTTACAGGACCTGGTGTCACATAGATGCAGTAACTCCATTGAAAGATCATAGTGTCTGAACATTATACAAATGGGTCCTACGGTTTACTAGTTAAAATGCGAAACCCTTAGCTATTACGCCAATGTACATGAGATGATTTAATCGCTGTATAAGACCTGTAGAATTTCTGATCATTTGCTACAATTGTAGTTCTACAGTGCAAAGCAGTGGAATGTTGCAAACTTGAAACTGTAAAGCAAACTTCTTTTCACTACATCCAAAATGGCGTCCTTGGTTTTCTCGCTTCATTGAGTACTGTGCTAACTAAACTTATTGAAAGATGCCAGTAACAGTAACAATGCGATTATTATTGCCTTGAGTGACTTCTTTAGTGTTAATATTAGCAGATAAATCACATCGAATATCGCGAATAAGCTATCCACTTTTAAAATACCGAATAAACTGTCCAATCTAGTATTATTATTGGTATCATTATGCGTTATTGCAAACAACTGGAGTAGAAGTAACAACGTTATTTAGAACAACTCCGAAATTCTCAGCACATCTAACCATGACATAATCCTCGCCTTCAATAACCTTAATATGTTTATCCCTCAATATATATCCTGTGCACATATATTGTATTTTTCTAAAAGTGTACTTATCTGTTTCTTTCCACACAAGAGATTAACTATCTGGTGCAACTCCATGCTGCTGTGTTGTCTAACTGTTTCCTCTTACTCTGTCAGCCAAGCTATCAAGCCAAATATTCTTATCAGCTGTTAATTGATCCTTTACACGTTAATTAAGCGCTCTTTGTAATACTATCTGTAAGGACTAGCAGGTTGTTGATTTAGATTATTATGGCAGTTCCTTCGACAAATAAGTTCCAGTGCCTTATCATTCAGATAACTTTTTCTCCTCTGTTCCTGGGGCGGGGGTGGCTCAGTCTGTAGTGCGTCAGGCTCGTAATCTGTAGTTCCCAGGTTCGAGTCCCAGCTGGGTCAGCGTTGAGATTTATCTCCGCAAAATTCCCCGCCCTGCCCACGGTCAGTAGGGGACACCGATGAGCTTGGAAAGGCCGCCGTCCGTCGGATGGGACGTTAAGCCGTGGCCCCGTGTGCGGGAGAGCCATACCCTGTGCACGTTAAAGAACACGCTGGATGGCCTTGACGGGAGGCTACCATCTGTCTCCCAACAGCTGTTCCAGTGGGTCTCCTCCCCCAACCTTCTCTGAGCCTTCGGGGTCCATGTGACCTGGCCATTTAGCCCATGGTGTGCAAAAAAGTGCCGCTCAGAGGTAAAACAACCCAACCCTCCTCTGTTCCCGTTAACCCAAAATAGTGCTGTTAGTTTCAATCAAGGCCAACTTAGACTGATTCCATTCTTTCTCAATTTCATCAGTGAGTAAACAACAATGTCCTAATAGCTAAGGAGACTATCATGGCAAGTTGTGGCTACATCTGGAACTTTCAGAGCTTCAGTGTTAAAGGGACATTTAACCACATGTGGCAGAATTTAAAAAATTCTCTTAACCTTAGCACAATATTTCTTAAGCTTCAATTGTAAGACACCTTTGACCAGCTAATGGTCAGACCCTGTATGATCTGGTATTCGTAATTGAACTAGTCCATTTGCTGTTAATTAATATATAATCAATCGTATTCGTATGTAAACTCAAGTGTATTTATAAATATCCCGGTTATTGTATAAATGTATTATTCTAAAACCATTTATTTTACTTGCCTGTAGGAGAATTCCCCATTGCCATTACAACTATCAATGCACAAAGGACTTATAGCCCCTGCCCAAAGGATAGAGTCGGTACCAACTTTAGCATTAAAATCATCTAGCACAAGAGAAATATTTCCTTGAAAGGATTCAAAATATCCTGAAATTGCCTGTAAAATCTATCTTATTCTCATCAGAAGCCTCTATGGGAGCATAACAACAGATAATATTTAAGTCTTTAATCTTAGTTTTAAATTTAGCTGTAAGAAATCTTTCATTAAAGCAGTCATATCGTAGAAAAGCATCACTTCTGAGAAGCAAACCTACATCTTGGAGATGCTTTCCATCCTCCCACCCTGAAAAGAGGGGCGGGGGTGGCTCAGTCGGTAGCGCGCCAGGCTCGTAATCTGTAGTTCCCAGGTTCGAGTCCCAGCTGGGTCAGCGTTGAGATTTATCTCCGCAAAATTCCCCGCCCTGCCCACGGTCAGTAGGGGACACCGATGGGCTTGGAAAGGCCGCCGTCCGTCGGATGGGACGTTAAGCCGTGGCCCCGTGTGCGGGAGAGCCATACCCTGTGCACGTTAAAGAACACGCTGGATGGCCTTGACGGGAGGCTACCATCTGTCTCCCAACAGCTGTTCCAGTGGGTCCCCTCCCCCAACCTTCTCTGAGCCTTCGGGGTCCGTGTGACCTGGCCATTTAGCCCATGGTGTGCAAAAAAGTGCCGCTCAGAGGTAAAACAACCCAACCCAACCCAACCCTGAAAAGAGATATTTCAAATTATTTTTAAGTATCTGACCTTTACTTGTCCATGTGATCTCATGCAAGCCCCAGAATATCTAGGTTATAGCGATGGAATTCCTATCTGAGGATGTCAAGAAAACAATTTCTATGCAACGTCCTCATGTTTCACCTACCCGCAAAAAGAAAATGATTCTAGGATATTTGAAGAAACTATGTTTATTGATAGAGTTAGAGCCAACAGTATCAAACAGCCCTCTAATCGTAGGCATGGTAAAAACCCACCACTAAAGGCTGCCCATGCACCTTTATAAGTTTACCTGCTTAAGAAATATTAGTGTAGGATTGGTGATGACCAACTAGCAAAAGTAAGTGTTCAGGTACCTGCAACGGTCTCTGATCAGAATCCACCAGCTGATATAAGGGTTGGGTTGGGTTGTTTTACCTCTGAGCGGCACTTTTTTTGCACACCTTATCGAACTCTAAATGGCCAGGTCACATGGACCCCGAAGGCTCAGAGAAGGTTGGGGGAGGGGACCCACTGGAAGAGCTGTTGGGAGACAGATGGTAGCCTCCCGTCAAGGCCATCCAGCGTGTTCTTTAACGTGCACAGGGTATGTCTCTCCCGCACACGGGGCCACGGCTTAACGTCCCATCCGACGGACGGCGGCCTTTCCAAGCCCATCGGTGTCCCCTACTGACCGTGGGCAGGGCGGGGAATTTTGCGGAGATAAATCTCAACGCTGACCCAGCTGGGACTCGAACCTGGGAACTACAGATTACGAGCCCGGCGCGCTACCGACTGAGCCACCCCCGCCCCACTGATATAAGGTATCCTGCTACTCTGCTCACTTAAGGCTTGGAAACCGATAAGCAAACAAAAAACGCAAGGGCTGATTTTCCTTTAACAGAGGATGCGTAATCAAGCTGAAAGCCATAAACCAGTCCAGTGGGTTTAAACGGTCAGCACGAGGACCCTGTGAAGTTGACCTCTCCTCATCAGGGCAGAAAAGAAAGAATAAGTGGCCATAGATGATCAGATCAGTAGGCCACACTGATGTGAATGTAGGCCATACAGAAGAGAATATCTCTTTTGAAAGATACTAACGGCCTGCACAACGGTAAGGCGGTGATTGACATTAGGCTCTAGACCTGATCCATTCTGTTCATAATCACCGAGGATTGTTACAGAACTATCCTTCCAGTGTATGCCTAGCTACCATTTGCAGACCTACTCAAGGATAAAAAAATCAAAACTATCAAGTTTTCTAAACTTGCTTGCTTGCAAAGGATATAAGTTTCACTATTATAGCAAACCTTAGAAAGTAGTAAACTATTACAGACAATTTTATTCTTTAGCTTTATACGACTCTTTTTCCAGTCTCAACAGATTCTTAAAAATTAACTCAAGAAAGTGTATTTTTCTATTTTTCTTCTGTTGTACACTACATGTAGGTCACAACTCCCGAGATGAATAAACTTACTCAAGACCACAGCAATCGAAAATCATCTGGCCAATTTTCATTAGTTTTCTCCCAATCGCTAAACCTATCCTCTTACTAGTCTCATTAGCAGTTTTAATGATATTCGTCAACATCATTTGCTGAAAGGACCAAAATGTAAGTATAAACTGTCAAATAGTGAAATTTTGACAATGCATGAATTCTACATAGCGTATTCATTTAACAAACTACAGGGAAAATATGACAAAATTCAGCCTTATCGAACTCTAGTGGTCATGCCAAACCAGTGGTGCACAGAACTTTTTCTTGTCAAGGGGAAGCACAAGAAAATATTTTCTGAGCCTTTGGGCCAATGTAAGAAAAATTTAACATGCGGAACACACTGAAGGCATATTTACACATAAACATAATACTCCAGTGAAAAAATTGCAGAAATAAATACATTATTTACAAATTTGTAACTATAACGACAATAAAAAAAATAAATAATGTCAAATATCGTATAAATCTTTGAAAATAGGGATATAATAAGTATATCTAGTAAAACCGTTAGGAAACATTTTTATAAGAGAAAATATACGAACCATTAATAATCCACCTGCCAATGGAATCATCCTAGCCTGCAGCATTTTAATAGTAATTTTATCTATCCATGGGGAATTGTATATTTTTAATTTTAAGTTTGCCCAAGTAATTTAGATCATGATATAGGGTCAAGATTAAAGTTAGCAATACATTTATCGTTTTAAGCAATGAGAACAGGGCTAATTGCTTTATTTAAAACACCCTTGAAATGCCCATCCACTTTATATTTGATAGAATCCTCAGAAATCACTTTTCCCTCTCTGTTATCATTCCGTAATTACATAACGTTATCCCCCCCCCCCGCACAGAATATTTACTCTCTATTACAACTCTGTATTTTGGGTATCTATCTGTTTTATCAGTCAGACTGTTAGGCCAAAGAAACTTCTCAGTTCCCATCTGACCCATCATCATCATCATCAAGCACCCATGGGCTACGGAGGTCCAACCAGACCGTGCAATTTAGTTCTCCAAGCAAGTCTATCCTGAGCTACATCTACTGCATCTGGCCACTGCATACCAATTCTAACAAGGTCCTGTTTGACATTGTCTGCCCACCGCATCCTAGGTCTCCCCTTCTTTCTGAGCCTTTAGGCACACTATTCATAACCGTATTCGCCAATCTATAATTATTCATACGGGCAACATGGCCAAACCAACGGATTCTCTCTCTGCTCAATATGCTGCTTAAAGGAGGTTGCAAACTCCTTTGTCTAACCTCATCATTAGTTACAAAGTTGAACCACCTAATGCCCAAGATACTGCGTAAGCATCTGGAACCAAAAGCATCTAGTTTCCTGTTATCTTGTTTACACAGCGTCCAAGTTTCACTACCATAACTAACACTAGAAAGAACCAAACTATTATACAATCTAATTTTAGTCTTTAGGTGTATACGCCTATTTCTCCACACTCTCCGTAGATTCTTAAGAGTCCCGGCAGCAATCCCTATTCGTCTTTTAATCTCATGCCGCACATCCACCAGTATCTGTTACATAGCTCCCAAGATTATTAAACTGTGACACCTGCTCAAGACTGCAACCATTCAGATTAACTGAATCACAGCCTGCCTGACCAATTTTCATCACTTTAGTTTTCTCTCTGTTTATAACCAAACCTACTCTACTACCAGTTTCATCAACAGCTCGAATGAAAGAGTTCGTCTCATCAACATCATTTGCCAAAAGGGCTAAATCATCAGCGTAATCTAAATCAGAAATATTCATATCTCCAGTCCATTTAAGGCCAAAATCTTTCCCTTGGAGTGAATTTCGCATAACATAATCAATAACCAAGCTAAAGAGAAAAGGAGACAAAATGCACTCTTGTCGAACACCAGAAGTAATGCTAAAACCAATTGCTCAGCCTTACCAACTCTCACACACGACTCAGTGGTATTATAGGGAGCTTTCATTATATTAACTAACTTGTCTGGTATACCATATGATTTCACAATCAACCACAAATTATGACGATCAACAGAGTCGAAAGCCTTTTTGAAATCAACAAAGCTAGCAACCAAAGGTTTCTGAAACTCTAAACATTTCTCAAGAATCTGTCTAAGTGAAAATATCTGATCCACACATCCCGTACCACTTCTGAATTCACATTGCTCATTACGCAATTGCCTGTCAACCAGATTCTTAATTTTATTAAGCACAATCATGGAAAGAACTTTACCTGGAACAGAGAGTAGGCTGATACCCCTATAGTTACCACATGAACTGCGATCACATTTTTTTTTAAATAGGGATAATAATTGCTCTGGTAAAATCCTTAGGAGTCATGCCTTTATCATAAAAGATATTCTGAATTTCAGTCATCCAAGTGGTAACCGAAACATTCACAGCTCTAAGCATTTCTGTAGTAATTTCATCTACCCCTGGAGATTTATGAAGTTTAAGTTTAGAAACAGCTAAAATAGCTTCAGATTGTGTTATAGGGCCAACATTAAAGCCACCAATGCATCTGTCATCATTGCAAACAATGGGAATATAACTAACCACATTGTTTAGAACATTACTGAAATGCTCACCTAGCCATGATAGAATCTAGCCATGACAGAAGCATCATAACAGCAATATCATGGCAGCCCACCTAACCATGACAGAATCCTCACTTTACCTTGTTTATCCTTCAATCCCTGTATACCTGTCCGTTTTCTACCACACAAAACATTAACTATCTGGTAAAGCTGTTGTGCTGTCTAACTGCTTCCTCGGCTTTGTCAGCCAAGCCAAGACAAAGATTCTTATCAGCAGCTAACTGATCCTTTATACGTTTATTAAGTTCTCTGTAATGCTTTCTATTAGGACTAGTAGGGTATTGATTAAGTGCATTCCTGCAGTTCTTTCTTTCCGAAATAAGCTCAAGTGCCTTATCACTCAGATAATTCTGTCTCTTCTGCTCCTTTTTTCCTAAAGGTGTACTGTTAGTGTCCAAAAAAGCCTGTTTAAAATGATCCCATTCTTCCTCAACTTCAGTAGTAAGCATACCATGACTGTCATAATGACTAAGTAACCTATCATGGTAAGTTTCAGCTATAACTGGGTCTTTCAGTGCTTCAGTATTAAAGGTAAATTTTTTAACCCTAGCACAACACTTTTTAAGTTTAAGCTGCAAGACACTTTTAGCAAGGTAATGGTCAGATCCAATTTCAGCTCCCCTATATGCCCTGGTATTTCTAACAGAACTAGCCCATTTGCTGTTAATTAATATATAATCAATCATATTCCTATCCAGCCCATCAGGTGAAACCCATGTGTACCTATGTATGTCGCGGTGTTTGTAATAAGTGTTAGTTATTCTGAAACCATTGAGTTTACTTACCTGTTGGAGACGTTGCCCATTGTCATTGCAGCTACCAATACCAAAAGGGCCTATCACCCCTCCCCAAAGGTCAGAGTCAGTACGAACTTTGGCACTGAAGTCACCAAGAACAAGGGTAATATCTCCTTTCTTGACAGAATTCAAAATATCCTGTAAGTTGTCCGTAAAACCTATCCTTCTCATCCTCTTCGGCATCCTCAGTGGGGGCATAACAGCAGATAACATTCAAGTCTTTAACGCTTGTCTGAAATTTTGCTGTAAGAAACCTTTCATTAATGCACTCATATCCTAGAAGAGCATCACTAGTGTGTCTGCTGAGCAGCAGACCCACGCCTTGATGATGCTTATTGTCGTTCCTCCCTGAAAAGAGAAATTTAAGATTATTTTTAAGAATCTGACCTTTATCTGTCCATCTGGTCTCTTGCAAGCTGAGAATATCTAAATTATAATGGAATTCTTGTGTGAGGACATAAAGAGAATAAGCTCTGTGCAGAGTCCTCACATTCCAACTACCTAGAGAGAGAAAATGGTTAGTGGGATGTTTAAAGAAACTATGTTTATTGAGAGAGGGAATGCCGACAATATCAAACAGCCCCCTAATCGCAGACATGGGGCAAAGACCCGTTCCCCCACCACTAAAGGCTGAAGCCATCTACACTGGAAGACTTCCTCCAATGTAGAATTTGACGATGCCAATAGAAGCAAAGAGTTCAGGTGCCTGCGATGATCTCTGCTCAGGATTATCCACCAGCTGATAAACATATCCTGTGAATCTATTCAGTTGGGGCTCTCAACCCACAAACAAACAGAAAACACAGCGGAAGATTTTTTCTCCACAGAATTCCACCAGTGCATCAAAATCAGGATCCATACTGAGCTTAGCTTGACCCCTTATACCCTTTATTTAATGCTCTTTAATGTTGTCTATTAAGACTACTAGAATGTTGATTCGGTTTATTCTCAAAGACTATCAGAAGTATGCTGCATCGCCTTGTTATTCAAATGACTCTGCCTCATTTGCATTTTTTTTTATCAAGATCATCACTATGATTTCAAGTACGGCTTACTTAAAGTCTCATTTACCACGAATAATAGTGACTAAGCAACCTGTCATGGTAAACTTTGACACTTTCGGCGTCAGAGTATCACTGTCGAAGGTATATGCATTTAAAAAAAATCTTTTGTCGAATGTTTTAAATGTATCTCTAATGAATCATCTATTAATTAAATAATATCATAAAAGAGCATATCCTATTGTCCCCGGAGGGGGGGGGGGTAGGGAAGGTTTCTCAGTCGGTAGCGCGCCAGGCTCGTAATCTGTAGTTCTCAGGTTCGAGTCCCAGCTGGGTCAGCGTTGAGATTTATCTCCGCAAAATTCCCCGCCCTGCCAACGGTCAGTAGGGGACACCGATGGGCTTGGAAAGGCCGCTTTCCATCGTATAGGACGTTAAGACTTCCCCCTGTACGGGAGAGCCATACCCTGTGCACGTTAAAGAACATGCTGGATGGCCTTGACGGGAGGCTAACATCTGTTTCCCAACAGCTGTTCCAGTGGGTCCCCTCCCCCAACCTTCTCTGAGCCTTCGGGGTTCTTGTGACCTGGCCATTTAGCCCATGGTGTGCAAAAAAGTGCTGCTCAGAGGTGAAACAACCCAACCCTACTGTCCCGTTAAAGCGATAGTCTATCAGCTTGACTGTGCTTGCCATTACCCCGATCTGAAATATTCATTTAACTTTTTTTTATTACTTGATCAACATCTGTCCGTCTGTTTCTTGCAAATGCAGAATGTCTAGGTTAGATTGCTGGAATTCTAGTGAGCACATCAAAAGCGTAATGTCTATTTATATTCGTAACATTCCAGGTATTAATAAAGAAACTGGGTTTATAAGAGTGGCATGGCTAACAATGTCAGACTCCTATTGAAGAAGTGGAAAAAAACTGCCCTGACACTTCTCAGTTTCCACACTGGAAAAGGTTTAAGTCACCAATGCCGCTGAAAACCAGAAAACACATTTTCATGCCGTACTTTTCAAGCTTCAGAGTTTATAGATAAACTGATATCGGTCAAGGAAAATAACGTCGTATCAGTTTTCGAAGAAAAATTGTCTCGAGTCAGGTGGGATACGAATCCACTATTTTCCATTTTAAAGACTATTAATCAATTTTAGATTGCATTAACCCTACAGATAAAGCATCACGTACCTGCAATGATTTCTAATTAGGATTAGTCCCCAGCTGATTCCTAAGGTATCCTCTGCATCCATTCTTTATGAATGGCAGCCTGCAAGTAAATTGCAAACCGAAAATTAGGTTTTCCATTAACAGTGGTCAGAATTCGTAATAATACTCAAAATCACGAGACCGGAAAGTTAACTTATCCATATTAAAACTAGCTAAATTAACCGTTCCCCAACAAGGTGAAAAAGAATTAAAAGTGGCCACAAATTAGAAGATCAATAGACCAAACAAATATGATAGCTTTACACTTCCGTATCCTCCCAGCAGAGAGAGAGAATAGTTTTTTACACTTACGACGTGTACATTGAGAAGGCGAGGTCAGTCAGCCTGTTATGTGCATCATCACAGGGTTTAACCTCTGAACGATACTATTTTGCACACAATGGCTTAAATGGCCAGGTCACAAGGACCTCGGAGGCTCAGAGAAGTTGGGGAAAGTGTTCCCACTGGACAGCTTTTAGAAGACAGATGATATCCTCCCATCGAGGTCATCCAGTGTGTTCTTTAACATGCACAAGGTAGAACTCTCTCGTGCACGGAGCAACGGCTTAACGCCTCACCCAAAGGACGGCAGCCTTTCCAAGTCCATCGGTGTCCCCTACTGACGAGAATGCATCATCACAGGGATTGTGATCTCCACGGCAAGGGTGAATTCAGGATCAAATTTTCGAGCCCGGTTAGAGGAAAAGTAACTTACATCTAGTAAACTACACTGGCTTCCATAAAATAAGGAAAATCCCTATGTTGAGTCAATGGGAAGCCAAAGTCAAAGCTCTATAACTTCTAAAATAAGTTTTTTGTTTTGAAAAATGTGATTGCTGATAAAGATCTCAATCAAATAAATCAATATCTCGATTTTCAACAAAATTCGTTCAGTATTTAATGAGTTATGGAAGTTTGAATATTTAGCGATAACAATCCCAGCCACAAAAAATGACTTCATAAGTTAATTAAAACTTAGTAATAAGTATTGCATCAAAGTGTTTGATTAAATACGTTTGCATTTTAGAACTTTGTGTAAAGAATTCTTTCACTATTCTTCAGTTTTGTATAAGTTTCTTGAGATTGGCATTGCTGTTGTTAAATATTCAAACTTCGGTAACTCATTAAATACTGAACGAATATTGTTGAAAATCGATATGATTTATTTGATTGAGATCTTTATTTCCAATTACATTTTTCAAAGCAAAAAAAACTTTAGAAGTTATAAAGCTTTGACGTTAGCTTCCCATTGACTTAATCTATTGATTTTCCTTAATTTATGGAATCCAGTGTGTGTGTATATATATATATGCAAAAATGCATGCGGGTTAAGCATTTTCTAATTCCTCGTATTATAGTCTGCTAGAGACTATAATATCACCCCTTAAAGATAACTATGACAGTAATATATGTAGTTGCATGACAGTAAAGCATCGTATGTTATAAAGTCACAAATTTATACAGGGAAAGAACCAGGAGTTGAGTTGGGTTGTTTTACCTATGAGCGGCACTTTTTTTGCACACCATGGGCTAAATGGCCAGGTCACATGGACCCCGAAGGCTCAGAGAAGGTTGGGGGAGGGGACCCACTGGAACAGCTGTTGGGAGACAGATGGTAGCCTCCCGTCAAGGTCATCCAGCGTGTTCTTTAACGTGCACAGGGTATGACTCTCCCGCACACGGGGCCAGGCTTAACGTCATATCCGACGGACGGTGGCCTTTCCAAGCCCATCGGTGACCCCTACTGACCGTGGGCAGGACAGGGAATTTTGCGGAGATAAATCTCAACGCTGAACCTAGCTGGGACTCGAACCTGGGAACTACAGATTACGAGCCTGGCGCGCTACCGACTGAGCCACCCCCGCCCCAAGTAAATAATGTTATCACAGAACTGTTATTTCAGGCGTCTGTCGTCAACTGTTACTTGAATCGAATATCTCTCTTTAAAATCTTCTGTCGACTTAGATTACTTCATGTTCCATTTCTGTGATGTTAATTGCTGGGTGGTTTTACCTCCGAGCGTCATTGCTTTCCACACAATGGACTAAATGGCAGGTCGCAAGGGTTGGGTTGTTTTACCTCTGAGCGGCACTTTTTTGCACACCATGGGCTAAATGGCCAGCTAAGACCCCGAAGGCTCAGAGAAGGTTGGGGGAGGGGACCCACTGGAACAGCTGTTGGGAGACAGATGGTAGTCTCCCGTCAAGGCCATCCAGCGTGTTCTTTAACGTGCACAGGGTATGGCTTTCCCGCACACGGGGCCACGGCTTAACGTCCCATCCGACGGACGGCGGCCTTTCCAAACCCATCGGTGTCCCCTACTGACCGTGGGCAGGGCGGGGAATTTTGCGGAGATAAATCTCAACGCTGACCCAGCTGAGACTCGAACCTGGGAACTACAGATTACGAGCCTGGCGCGCTACCGACTGAGCCACCCCCGCCCCAAAGAACCAGGAGACCAGCAAAGAAGAATCAAGGTATGAAGGAAGTCTGACATTTTACTTCTGAACTAAGAGAACACATTTATATCTGCGATAACTTCTTTACCTCATATAACTTAGGACAACTGCTGAAACGAAACTGATTATGTTAAGAACCGGATAAAAAATAAACAGCTCTATTTCCACTTAAATCTATCTAAGCTGCAAATATTAAAAAATATTATTCTATACAGAAACTTAAGTCAGTAAACTATATTTAAAATATCGAAGCATGTTTCTAGAAGCGTGATGAAGAGCATTTCAATGATCGCAATAACTCGATGACCCTTTATGCGATCGTGTATGCATCCGACTTTAATGGCTGGCTAACATCCGGGATCCAAGACTAATCGGCTCTTGGTGTTTCGCATCTTTGGAGCAGAAGAAGCAATCTAATCTTCGAAATTCGTCCCCAGAAGCGGATGCTTGAAGGAAACGAAAATATGAACTAATGCCTTATTTAAAAAGAGGAACAACTGCGCAGAGTGAATCTTCGCCCTGTGGAGAGTTATTATGTCTTTGTGATTATTGATTCTGCTTGTTTCTACAAAGAAAAACATAATGGTTTTCTCGTCTGCTAAGCAGAACCAACTGATATTACTATTCCCCATTCCGTACGAAAAGTTTAAGCAATTCCGTGTAGCATTAAAAAAAAGATAATCTGAGTTCTCGAAAAAAATTGGAAAATTATCTAGCAAAATCCATTCTTGAACTAAAAGTGGGTTTATAATATTATCTCGGTAAAAATGGTTGAAAATACTTAAAAACAAAATCGCTTCTTTTTAAAAATCAGTTTGTTAATTGGGATCACACGACACAACAAAAAATATACAATTAATAACTCTCTCGTGTTGTTTTAAGATCGTGAAATTTCGAACAATACTTTTGAAAACTCCCTCAACTCTTGAGAAACATACAATGCAAAAAAGCAAACAACAGTGTGATTCCTGCAGATGTCAATGAGATTAAAATTTGCAACTGTAGGACAAAGTACCTCTTATTACGTTTACCGACTGTGTTCTTATTACGTTTACCGACGACTTTTTTTTTTGATAAATGTATTCTTTATTCAAGAAATATACATAGTGTACATATTTTAAACATGGTGAACCCAAAAGTTATAACCGTATCTGCAGAAGATTGTCTAATCCTAATTTGTACATAAAATGCAAATATTTCACAAATAATTTAGAATCAAAATATAACATTTAAATAATAACAAAATGAAAATATCTAATCACCAAATAAGATACAAATCAGTTATATTCATATTACTTTTTATTGAGTCGGTTCGACTTTCCAATCTTTAGTTGAGAGTTCTTCGATTAAAAAACAAATCTTGCCAAGTGTTTACTTCGATTTCGATAGATCAATGGTTCTCAAGGGTGTGCCGCAAAATTTTTGATAATGTTCTTGTAGATAAAACGAAATTTGTAAATTATTTTGTTGCTACTTTTATGCCATTGATTCAATATTTAACGTTCTCCTTTTAATGAAAAACTTATGCGTATTAAATCTTAATATAAAACCCTAAATGAAGCATAAAACATGCTTATAACACGTACGCAGTAACCTCAATAAATGAGGCGGGGGTCAGTCGGAAGAGCGCCAGGCTCGTAATCTGTAGTTCCAAGGTTCGAGTCCCAGCTGGGTCAGCGTTGAGATTTATCTCCGCAAAATTTCCCGCCCTGCTCACGGTCAGTAGGGGACACCGATGGATTTGGAAAGGCCGCCGTCCGTCGGATGGGACGTTAAGCCGTGTCCCCGTGTGCGGGAGAGCCATACCCTGTGCACGTTAAAGAACACGCTGGATGGCCTTGACGGGAAGCTACCATCTGTCTCCCAACAGCTGTTCCAGTGGGTCCCCTCCCCCAACCTTCTCTGAGCCTTCGGGGTCCATGTGACCTGGCCATTTAGCCCATGGTGTGCAAAAAAGTGCCGCTCAGAGGTAAAACAACCCACCCCCTCCCCCAACCTTCTCTAAGCCTTCGGAGTCCATGTGACGTGGCAATTTAGCGGTCCATGTGACCTGGCCATTTAGCCCATGGTGTGCAAAAAAGTGCCGCTCAGAGGTAAAACAACCCAACGTCAATGTTTGAACAGAGATGCTGTGTCTGCAAACGACTCCACAGAAAGAGCTGTTGACAGTCGAGTCTCCCGTAGGGTTGCCAACTTAAAGTTTTAGTGTGCAAGGCGAAATATAATGTTTTTCGTGAGCAAAAATAGTTTAATATCACTGCAACAGATCGATACTCTCAGGTAATTTTCGGCTACGTTAGTATTACGAGTAGAATTTTCCATTAACCATAGTGTTCACGGATGTCTTCGTTAGTATATTAAAATTCAATTAGATACTGGAAACCTGAAGGCAAAATTTTTCTACTTGAAAATTTTCGTGATTTTCGCCTTTTTCTGCAGCTAGTTTAAGGAACTATTCTATGGTTTGATTGGGTATTGTTGTACTTCGGCTATAGGCCTCAATGGAGTAAATAATGTTTTGGGTTGTTTTACCTCTGAGCGGCACTTTTTTGCACACCATGGGCTAAATGGCCAGGTCACATGGACCCCGAAGGCTGAGAGAAGGTTGGGGGAGGGGACCCACTGGAACAGCTGTTGGGAGGCAGATGGTAGCCTCCCGTCAAGGCCATCCAGTGAGTTCTTTAACGTGCACAGGGTATGGCTCTCCCGCACACGGGGCCACGGCTTAACGTCCCATCCGACGGACGGCGGCCTTTCCAAGCCCATTGGTGTCCCCTACTGACCGTGGGCAGGACAGGGAATTTTGCGGAGATAAATCTTAACGCTGAACCTAGCTGGGACTCGAACCTGGGAACTACAGATTACGAGCCTGGCGCGCTACCGACTGAGCCACCCCCGCCCCAAGTAAATAATGTTATCACAGAACTGTTATTTCAGGCGTCTGTCGTCAACTGTTACTTGAATCGAATATCTCTCTTTAATTTCTTCTGTCGACTTAGATTACTTCATGTTCCATTTCTATGATGTTAATTGCTGGGTGGTTTTACCTCCGAGCGTCATTGCTTTCCACACAATGGACTAAATGGCAGATCGCAAGGACCCGGAGGGCTCAGAGCAGGTTGGGGGAGGAAATCCACTAGACAGCTGTTGGGAGACAAATGGTAGCCTCCCGACAAGACCATCGAGTTTGCTCTTTAACGTGCACAGGGAATGGCCCTCCTGCACACGGAGTCAATGCTTAACGTCCCATCCGACGGACGGCGGCCTTTTCAAGCTCATTTGTGTCCCCTACTGACCGAGGGCAGGGCGTGGAATTTTTTTGAGATAAATATCAACGTTGGCCCATCTGGGACTCGAATCTGGGAACTGCAGATTACGATCCTAACGCTCAACCGACTGAGCCACCCCGCCCCCTTCTGCGATGTTAATATAATCCTGTTTTCTTTTGACTATTTTTTATTGCAGCCAGACATTTTTAAATTGTTTTTCGAAGTAACTATTGAATATATGCAGAAGAAATATAAAATTTACCGCAAATCACGTGGAAACATGAGGGAGTCGAACTGAATTGCAAATGTCTGGTAAACAAAAAAAAAAAATCTATGCTTGTTGTGTATGACCACAATTCGTCCCACGTGAAAATGTCCCGGAAATCCCGGAACATCCCGGAAATCCCGGAAATGTCCCGGAACGTGAAATGTCCCGCTTGCTCTGCTTTTTTTCTTTCATCAGCATGCATAAACATGTAGGGAAATTTCCATCATAATTCGACAAGCGAGGGATTTTTGTACCTTGTTGACTAGACATTCTAAATTTGACTCCCACACCCACTCCGTGAATTTCGATATATCTCTCAATGACATGATATATGACATGAAGCTTACACTTTCACTTAGATTACACCATTTTCGATATGTATATTCGATTCTCCTTTTTACTTGTACGAATGAGGTTATGGGTCAAAAAAGTTAAAAAGGCCATCCTTACAACGCAGAAAAAAATAAATCGATCATGAACAATGTTGTTGAACTTTTTAACATTTGTCCCAGTGTCCTAACGACAAAAATTGTAGTTAAAATCAATTCCACAAAATTCAATCTCAAATCAATTCCACAAAATTCAATCTCGAAAATGAAGCTTTCTTATTTCTTCAATTTAACTGCTATTTGTGTAGTATGCTTGTGTGTGTTAATTTAATCTGACACAGAAGATAAATGTCATGAAAAATTTTGCAAGGAAAACAAATTATAATTATGTTCACCCATTAACCAAGTTTATAAACACATTAATTACCGGAAGTTCCCCAGAATCATGGCCAAGCATCTGGTAATCTATCTCCAATTGATAAACAGTTGTTTTGGTTCCACTGCTATTAGAGGACCACCTTCGCGCGAGAGAGGGAAAAGGAATTTTTGAAGAACTATTCACTCAATATCAATAATAGCTTTTTAAAATTATTTTTTTTTTCGAGCTTCCTGATGGGAAATCTTTACAGAATTTTTTTCACACTCTCAGTAACTAATGAACATTTTTTTTTTATTTCCGACACATAGGACAGAGAAGAATCCTAGAAGCTACTCCCAGCTTTTACAGGCCTTCTCATACAAGGACATGCCCTACTACAACCGAAGTCACTGCTGACCACTGCCTTAGTTAGAGCTAACATAACACACAATGTTTGCCTTGCTGGAACAGTGGCTAGCTACCTAACCACTATGCCAGTTAAGGCATCATCATTATCGTCATCCTCAAGCAGCCATGGGCTACGGAGGTGCAACCAGACCGTGCATTTCAGTTCTCCAAGCATATCTGTCCTGAGCTATATCTGATGCATCTGGCTACTAAGGGGCGGGGGTGGCTCAGTCGGTAGCGCGCCAGGCTCGTAATCTGTAGTTCCCAGGTTCGAGTCCCAGCTGGGTCAGCGTTGAGATTTATCTCCGCAAATTTCCCCGCTCTGCCCACAGTCAGTAGGGGACACCGATTGGCTTGGAAAGGCCGCCGTCCGTCGGATGGGACGTTAAGCCGTGGCTCCGTGTGCGGGAGAGCCATACTCTGTGCACATTAAAGAACACACTGGATGGCTTTGATGGGAGGCTACCATCTGTCTCCTAACAGCTGTTCCAGTGGGTTCCCTCCCCAAAACTTCTCTGAGCTTTCGGGGTCCATGTGACCTGATCTTTCAATGACATGATATATGGAAGCTTACCATTTACCTGGTCATTTAGCCCATAGTGTGGAAAAAAGTGCCGCTGAGAGGTAAAACAACCCAACCCAACTCTGGCCACTGCACACCAATTCTTACAAGGTCCTGTTTTTACATCGTCTGCCCACTGCATCCTAGGTCTCCCCCTCTTTCTGAGGCCTTTAGGCACGCTGTTCATAACTATATTCGCCAATCTATAATTATCCATACGGGCAACATGGACAAAACAACGGAGTCTCTCTCTGTACAATATCCTGCTTAAAGGAGGTTGCCACTCTTTTGCCTAACCCCATCATTACTTACAAAGTTGAACCACCTAATACCCAAGACACTTCATAAGTATCTAGAATCAAAAGCATCTAGTTTCCTGTTATCTTGTTTACAAAGAGTTCACCATAACTAACCCTAGAAAGAACCAAACTATTATACAGTCTAATTTTAGTCTTTAGGTGTATACGCCTATTTCTCCACAATCTCCATAGATTCTTAAAAGTCCCGGCAGCAATCCCTATTCGTCCGTTAATCTCATGCCGCACATCACCATTATCTGTTACATAGCTCTCAAGATAATTAAACTGAGACACCTTCTCAAGAGTGCAGCCATTCAGATTAACTGAATCACAGCCTGCCTGACCAATTTTCATCACTTTAGTTTTCTCTCTATTTATCACCAAACCTACTCTACTACCAGTCTCATCAATAGCTCTAATCAAAGAGTTCATCTCATCAACATCATTTTCCAAAAAATGAACAAACACTATTATAAAATATTTCAAAATTTTATGAATCGTAAATTTTATACATTTTTTTTAAATTGTGATCTTATGTGTTAGTGTTTTTTTTATCATTGAAGATAAATGTGCTATAACCTTAAGAGAGAGGCAGCTAAATATTTAACATTAACGTTTATCGACATATACTACACTTCAACAAATGTAACAAAACCGGACACGGCCACTCTAACTGGGGCGGGGGTGGCTCAGTCGGTAGCGCGCCAGGCTCGTAATCTGTAGTTCCCAGGTTCGAGTCCCAGCTGGGTCAGCGTTGAGATTTATCTCCGCAAAATTCCCTGCCCTGCCCACGGTCAGTAGGGGACACCGATGGGCTTGGAAAGGCCACCGTCCGTCGGATGGGACGTTAAGCCGTGGCCCCGCGTGCGGGAGAGCCATACCCTGTGCACGTTAAAAAACACGCTGAATGGCCTTGACGGGAGACTACCATCTGTCTCCCAACAGCTGTTCCAGTGGGTCCCCTCCCCCAACCTTCTCTGAGCCTACGGGGTCCATGTGACCTGGCCATTTAGCCCATGGTGTGCAAAAAAGTGCCGCTCAGAGGTAAAACAACCCAACCCAAGCCACTCTAACTGCGCCTACAGTAAAATCAAAATGAACAAATTTTCCTTAAAATATTTTATTTCATTTATTATTTGATCAATGATGAATTTAGTTTAGGGAAACGAATCACATTTTCTTAAAAGCAAAGGTTGTGGTGGGGGGGGGAAGTTTCATTAATTTATATTTTGTACACCAGGGTCCAAAAGCAACTCAGGGTTTCACTTCAGTTTTAAAATAGTTAGGACATTCATTTTGGGTATGACTGCTCGACTTGTATGTTTTAGCAGACGTTTAAATATGTTTTGTGCTCGTGTTCACTGCATGCTATGATTAAAACAGGATGTTCGAATTCTGTAATGAGAGCCGATGTGTTTCTGCAAAATTAAGAGGAACTTTTTTTTTTCTAACAAGCATTCATTTTTAACTTACACACATGCATAATATATGCATAGTACATAAAAGTATAATCAGTCATAGGTTAGTATATATCTAATTATCAATAGAAATTCCATTTCTAAAGCAATGCATACGTAAATATATAACAGCAGATTATATATATACAAACACATGGAGAAAAATTATGCATTTTCTTGTATGTGTAACCAATGAGCAATGGAAAGTTTTTCATGGATTTGCTTGTTAAAGGACCTTTATGTTGTGACATTTAAAAAAGGGGCATCGAGTTTTACAGAGTCAAGTTTTATGCTTTTTTATTCGGATTGTAATATTTAAAGTCGTCTGTAATAATCTTTATCAATGGTGACAAAACTCCCAGTTACAATGAAGTTCTTAATCTCTGTCAACGTTAAAAACGTTAAAATGACTAAATTTCTTGAATTTTCACTGATACTGATGAAATCTTTTCTAATGCTTACCATCCAAAAGCCATATACTGGAAATTGATTAGTATAAATTTATTGAATGATAAATAATAAGTATAAATGATTGGTTGTTGTGTTGGGTTGTTTTACCTCTGAGCAGCACTTTTTTGCACACCATGGGCTAAATGGCCAGGTCACAGGGACCCCGAAGGCTCAGAGAAGGTTGGGGAAGGGGACCCATTGGAACAGCTGTTGGGAGACAGATGGTAGCCTCCCGTCAAGGCCATCCAGCGTGTTCTTTAACGTGCACAGGGTATGGCTCTCCCATACACGGGGTTGTTGGGTTGTTTTACCTCTGAGCGGCACTTTTTTGCACACCAAGGGCTAAATGGCCAGGTCACATGGACCCCGAAGGCTCAGAGAAGGTTGGGGGAGGGGACCCACTGGAACAGCTGTTGGGAGACAGATGGTAGCCTCCCGTCAAGGCCATCCAGCGTGTTCTTTAACGTGCACAGGGTATGGCTCTCCCACACACGGGGCCACGGCTTAACGTCCCATCCGACGGACGGCGGTCTTTCCAAGCCCATCGGTGTCCCCTACTGACCGTGGGCAGGGTGGGGAATTTTGCGGAGATAAATCTCAACGCTGACCCAGCTGGGACTCGAACCTGGGAACTACAGATTACGTATAAATGATTGGAATTGATTAGTATAAAAGATAGGGAAACACTTCAAAGTCAATGCTGATTCAATCGGTGAGAAAGCATGTTCACACAGAATGCGATATTTAATAATTTTATAGCTCTAATA
Organism: Ryuthela nishihirai; assembly: GCA_038380435.1. Classification (NCBI taxonomy): domain Eukaryota; kingdom Metazoa; phylum Arthropoda; class Arachnida; order Araneae; family Heptathelidae; genus Ryuthela; species Ryuthela nishihirai. The sequence continues at coordinate 46,315,066 of JAWZYU010000005.1, forward strand.
ATCTAATTTTTTTTGTCTCATCAAAATATTTCGGTTTTCACTTTTACCATTCCTTTGTTGGATTTATTCTTCAGGAATACGCTTTTGGACTTAGATTGAGTAGAGGAGATGACATTTCTTTCTGTGGCATAAACAGAAGAAGGTGATCAACATGTTAATCGATGTCGGAATTTAGCGTCTATAGTAAACCCAATGCTATTTTGAGGTCAAAGTTGATCAGTGTAAGTTCCATAAATTGCTTGAATTAAAGACAATGGGTGATCACTTTAAATATAAGCATAATTAAAAAATCGACATAAACTTGCCAAACAAGCATATTATTTGTATCATTTGCGTTTATCTTTATAAGAGTTTCTGTTAGTCATTTGATGACAATTCCCATAACTCCTGCGTTTACGTTTCTTTTATTATCCTCCTTTAAGTTCCAACTTATCACGACCTCTTGTAATGAGGGGGACAGGGCTTAGTCGGTAGTGTGCTACAGGCTTGTAATCTGAAGATCTCAGGTTTGAGTCCCACCTGCGCCAGTATCCCCGCAAAACTCTCCGCCCTACTCTCGGTCACAGATGGGTTTGGAAATGCCACCGTCCGTCGGATGGGACTTGAAGCTGCGGCCGTGTATGGGAGAGCCATACCTTGTGCACGTTAAAGAACACACTGAATGACCTTGACGAGAGGCTACCAGCTTTATCTTAACAACTGTCCAATGTGTCCTCTTTCCCCAATCTTCTTTGAGCCCCCGGGGTTCTTGTGACCTAGCCATTTAGCCCATTGTGTTAAAAAAGTGCCTCTCAGAGGGAAAACAACCCAATCCTTTTATCAGGAAGTAGAATAGTTCATACCATTAAACAGAGAAGATCTTGATTGGCGTCCGATAGCTAAGTGGTCAGAGCGCACCTGACGAGATACAGGAGATCTAGGGTTCGTATCCCGCCAGGCTCAAAATATTTTTTCCTCTAAATTTGATATCGATGCTAAGAGTGACTTCATACCCCTACACGAAATTTACTTGAAGTAACCCAACTCATGTAAACAAATACAAATTAGAAACAAAAGAAAATTTATAGTTACTTAATAGATTTTTTCGATGTTTCACTAGAAGGGGCGGGGGTGGCTCAGTCGGTAGCGCGCCAGGCTCGTAATCTGTAGTTCCCAGGTTCGAGTCCCAGCTGCGTTAGCGTTGAGATTTATCTCCGCAAAATTCCCCGCCCTGCCCACGGTCAGTAGGGGACACCGATGGGCTTCGAAAGGCCACCGTCCGTCGGATGGGACGTTAAGCCGTGGCCCCGTGTGCGGGAGAGCCATACCCTGTGCACGTTAAAGAACACGCTGGATGGCCTTGACGGGAGGCTACCATCTGTCTCCCAACAGCTGTTCCAGTGGGTCCCCTCCCCCAACCTTCTCTGAGCCTTCGGGGTCCATGTGACCTGGCCATTTAGCCCATGGTATGCAAAAAAGTGCCGCTCAGAGGTAAAACAACCCAACCTGTTTCACTTGAAAGTAACTGTTAATTTTCTTTCGTTCCTAATTTGCATTTGTTTACATGAGTTGGGCTACTTCAAGTACATTTCGTAAACAAGAGTATATTCGACAAGAATGCAGCTAAATTAGTAGGTTTATTTAAATAAAATATTTAAGAATATAGTTCAGGTATCATTTAGAGAGCTTTCTTCATTTATCCATACTAATACAATTTTAAAACAAGCACTAAGTGAAGAGAAAGATTGAATGATACACCCCTCTCGATTTTACATTTCTTTCTGTCTCCCTTTCACTGAGATTACTGGAGGGAGTGGCTCAGTCGGTAGCGCGCCAGGCTCCTAATCTGTAGTTTCCAGGTTCGAGTCCCAGCTGTGTCAGCGTTGAGATTTATCTCCGCAAAATTTCCCGCCCTGCCCACTGTCAGTAGGGGGACACCGATGGGTTGGAAAGTCCGCCGTCCGTCGGATGGGACGTAAAGCCGTGGTCCCGTGTGTGGAGAGAGCCATACCCTGTGCAAGTTAAAGAACACGCTGGATGGCCTTGACGGGAGGCTACCATCTGTCTCCCAACAGCTGTTCCAGTGGGTCCCCTCCCCCAACCTTCTCTGAGCCTTCGGGGTTCTTGTGACCTGGCCATTTAGCCCATGGTGTGCAAAAAAGTGCCGCTCAGAGGTAAAACAACCCAACTGAGATTACCTTCTATCTAGGTTGGTCTATGAAACTCAAAGCAACCAACCGAGATTACCAATTCATACTCTCTTTATTCAGATACCTATGAAGATGAAGTTTCATGCAGCTTACTGAACAACCTCGATCAACCTCTGTCTCTCCGTATCGATCTCTCCGTATCGATCCAACAGACATGACTGAAAATCAACGCAAAAAGGCAATCAGGGCTTTGCTTTCGAAACTATCGTGGTATAGTTTTGCTTATTGTTCAGTTTGAGATATATTGCATAGATTGTTTTACATTTTCGAAATATGTAAGTATTACTAGTTTTTTTTTTTCTTTTCAGGTTTGAACTGAAAACAAGAAAAGGTTAATTCATCCATCTGACAAAAATCAAAAAGACATAGAGAAGCAGATTACATTTTAATATATTAAGGAAGAAAGAGGAATTAATGCAGAGTGTCCTCATGTGATAATTAAATAGTGTGAACATGACATAGTATGTCAAAGTCCAGAAAATAAAAGACGATATGAATTCAAGATACAGATGCATTAAAGCAAATTGCATCTTCTAGAATTTACATTTTTCGACTGCTTTCTAAATTATGTTAATTTTTTTCATAATTCATTGAATAACCGGAATTTAAGACTTCACGAGAAGTGAGTTTTGCAAGTGTGTGAAAATATCTGAAGTAGAAGAGACTTTGCGATCACTTGCAAGCCTTGTCGAATGGACAGCTCAGCATTTCTTTCCTATAACTTTGGCGGCGTGGAGGTTGAAACACAACCTCTCAGAAGAAGAACAGTGTGTTCAAATTGCAAGTTTAACTACGTGAAAATTGTTCAGCATTCTTTGAAGCCATTTGTGCATAAAAGGTGACCAGTTTAAGTCCCATAAATTGCTTGAAGTAAAAACAATGGGTCAGCACTTTAAACGTATACATAAATAAGAAATTCAACATGAACTTGCCTAGCAAACATATTATTTGTACCATTTGCGTTTATTTTTATATGTGTTTCTGTTAGAGTCATTTGATGACAATCTTTTTCTTATGCAACGTGTGAAATGTAAACTTGTTTTCTCCAAAAATGAAAATGTATATTAAAAGCTGAAATGGAAAACTGCTTTTTATTGGACATTAATAAACCCTGGAATCTTGTGAGAGAGAGGGGGGGGGGGGGGCGTTGGGGGATCAAATAAAAAAAACCATAGTAATGAGAAGCATGAACATTGTTCTTCGGATTTAAGAGTTTCAAATACGATTGGATGATAAATTCATCTAAGGTGTATCAGAATCTGGATAATTAGCCTTAGGAAAAACATTGCTGTTGTATGCAATTACTGAATCCTAAAACGTGAAGAAATATATTTTCATAAATTCCTTAAGGTAGCCATTACACAGTGCAAAAAGTTGGGAACATCCTGCTGTGGTTTGCGATGTCGTAGTGATCCAAGTTAGACTGCGTAACTTGCAACATAAAACTAACATAAACACTAACATAAAACCGAAACTGGGGAAAAAGGCTACTTTCAGTTTATGAGGAAATGAGAATGTATTTGTCCCGAATGTAGTAACAATTCAAGATTTCAAAAAAAAAAAAACTCTAGTTCCTTATTAACTGAATATTCACTATTACAATTATTCGTGTGTATTCTCCCCTCTTGAGAATAAAATGAAGGTTTGTTCTTCATAGCTTTAATGCGTGTGAAATATTAACTAACAAAATATAATTTTTGTTTTTTTTTACTCAAAGTGAATCGGTAGTGGATATGACACTATGTTCAGAAAACGTAACTTATTCCACAATTCTGAAATAGCCAAGAGGCCTAACTGTTAAAGCGCTGCAGAAGTCAAAGCATTGAGTGTTTAGGGATGCCACAAAAATTTTGTATTGCTTGAAAGTATGTAAGGAAAAAATGATTTCAAAACAATACCTCTGTAACTAAATACACTGGTTTCCATAAATTGAAGAAAATCCCTATATTAAGTCAATGGGAAGCTAAAGTCAAAGTTCTATAACTTCTATAATAAGTTTTTTTGTTTTGAAAAATGTGATTGCAGATATTGATTTATTTGATTGAGATCTTTATCTCGATTTTCAACAATATTCGTTCAATATTTAATGAGTTATGGAAGTTTGAATATTGGCAATAACAATGCCAGCCACAAAAACTAACTTCAGAAGTTAATTAAAACTTAGTAATAAGTATCCCATGGCAGAGTAGTTAGCGCGCTTGGCTGCTGATCTTAGGGACCTAGGTTCGAACCCCTGGTAAGGCATGAATGTATGTATCGTTTTTTCTGCTGAGGTCCTGCCATCCTCACAGATCTTCTACTGTGACATATAAACTGACAGGCTCCTGTCAGATCTCTGTGGCAAGCAGCTGCTTGAGGGGGTATTTATTTATTTTTTTATTGCATCAAAGTGTTTAATTAAATAAGTGTGAATTTTAGAAGTTTTGTTTTTTGAAGAATTCTTTCACAATACATCCGTTTTTTATGTTTCTTAACACTGGCAATACTGTTGTTAAAATATTCAAACTTCCATAACTCATTAAATACTGAACGAATATTGTTCTAAAACGATATATTTATATATTTGATTCGACTATAGTTTCCCATTGACATAAGATAGGGCTATAGAGAAGAAGATAAAAATCGAGAAACGATTTCAATGCATCATTATTAACTTAGAAGAAAGAATAACACTTTCTATGCTGTGCTTTCTATACATGTAAATAATAGGCACTAATGCTCTATTTGCATGATTTAAGAAGCCGAGCGTTTTCGAATGCATTCAGCAGTTATCCTCAGGCGGTGCAAAGTTCCAAGTTCGATGGCGAAATGTTAGGAAGGTGAAAGTATTACTTTTGCTTGAATATATATTCCGATGAAAAAGGTTTCATCGCAATATATAATCAATATACATATATATACACCGACGTGCCAATGAATTAGGGATAGCAACCTAGTAACGTGTTCGACCCCCTCTGACCCTGATAACGGCCGTCACACGACGAGGCAACAACTCCACAAGCTTGTGTAAATGTTCCACAGGTATGGCGACCAATTGTATACTCCAGATCTGTCCACAATTCTCTCAAGGTCGTCGCTGATGGGACACGGGCCCAAACACTCTGCTCGACGATATCCCAAAGATTTTCGATGGTATTTATATCTGGGCTTCTAGGTGGTTAATTCATTATTTCAAAGTCAGCAGAATGCTCCTGCAACCATGCAGTAGCCAACCTGGACCTGTGAGATGAACAGTTGTCTTGCTTGTAGAGGCCATCTCTATTGGGATGCATGATGACCATAAATGGGTGTAAATAGTCAGCCATGAGTTCTACATACCGGGATGCATTGAGAGTAGTCGGTACAGACCTACAGACGTCCAACTGAAGACACCCCAGGCCATCACTGAGCCACCACCATCTTCTACTGTTCCTACCTGGCATGCAAAATCCATGGCTTCATGGGTTTGGCGTCATACCCTCAGTCTCCCATCGGTGTGATGAAGTTGAAACCGGGATTCATCACTCCAGGCTATCCGATGCCAATTTTCGATGGTCCAGTTTCGATGTTCTTTAGCCCAGGCAAAGCGTTGAACCCGGTGTCATGCCATTAGAAGTGGGTCTCTCCTAGGTCTGCGGCTCCCGAAGCCAAGACAATGAAGTGAGCGTTGCATGGTCTGTGAAATAACTTCCCGGCTGGAACCACTTTCAGATGGGAGGTGATTTCAAATAATGTCTGGCCCCTATCGGTCCTTACTATGCGGGTTAGACGGCAAAGCCCACGATCATTCGAGGCTGGTTATCCTTTGCAGTTTGTCTGGGTGCTTGTTTTTTGGCTGGAATTTTCATATTCCCGGAACACTCTTGAAACTGTCGTACGAGAAAATCCAAGTTCGTTGACAATTTCGGAGATCGAGTGCCCCATCCGTCGGGCACGTACGATCTACCCTCTGTCAAATGCATCTATATCCTGCGCTTTTTCCATTACGCATCTACCGACGAATGCTTGGGGAAGACAAAGCTGACAACTATATGCGCGCAAATGTGGGACTTGCGGTACTGAATTTGGATAACGTCTCCTATCCCTAATTCAATGGCACTTCAGTGTATATTTCATAGGAATAAAGTGCAGATCCATTAAACTAAAAACAATGGGTTTGCACTTTATTCCGATATGCTGGAATATATATCCCGATGAAACCTTTTTCATCGGAATATATATTCAAGAAAAAGGTAATACTTTCTCCCTTCCTAACATTTCACCATCGAGCTTAGAACTTTGCGCCGCCTTGAGGATTACTGCTGAGTACAGTCGAAAGCGCTCGTTTTCTTAAATTATGAAAATAAAAAAATAGTACATGTTATATACATGTATTATAAATGCAAACGGTTATGAAAATAAAAAAATAGTACATGTTATATACATGTATTATAAATGCAAACGGCATAAAAAGCGTTTATTCTTTCTTCTAAGTTAATATAAAGCTGTTCCTTAATTCATGGAAAGCACTGTGTATTTAGCATTGTAATAAGTGACATGCACTCCAAATTTTGGCTCCTTTCTAAATCGCATTTTAGGGGATAATGAGGACATTTAATGTTGGCAAATCTGAAGTTACTTCGGATGTCTCAAAATAAAAAACTGCGCAAATCCTCAGGGGTAGAAGAAACTAACTTGTTAGGATTAGCTTGCAAAGCCCGAATGCAAGAGCTGTAGTTTAGGATAGACTTGCTTGGAGGACTGAAATTCACAGTCTGATTTAACTCCATAGCTCATTACTGCATATGGATGGGTGAAGGTGATATTCTATTGTTTCATTCTTAAAGCATAGATTAATAATTTATCAAACTTCCTAGAAGAAAGCTCAAATCGTGTATGCATTCTAATATTTATTCTCATTGGTTGAGAGAACGCTTTTGGAAATAAATAAAATATTCCGTGAAAAATCCAATTCTTCCTCCCAGTAAGGCTTTATATATCGCGTATGTTTCACAAAATAATAAAAGCTATTTAAACAATTCATATTTTTAGAATATTGAAAAATCTACAGTTAATTACACAGTATAAGTTCGATACCAAAACTCTTTGGTGGGGTACTTTCGCTACCACTCATACGAACATTAGGATCATACAAACTTCTGTGTTCTTCCTAGTGGTACGATGACTGTACTGATGCAAACAATGAAGTCCTGGAGCCTATTATGTAAATTTATGCAAGCGCAATAGGAGATGCTTTCATCCTGCAGTACGATAATACAGAGCCTCTCCACGTCAAAATGCTATTATGGTTTTTAAGCTAGCACAATAAATTTGAAATTCGCTTATTATTTCTTGTGTTTATTTTTGGTGGATCAGTGTCCCAAGTGGTCTAACGGATTACATCATATGGCTTTTTATTCTTATTGCAAAATATATCGAATGCAATGTTTCTAATGGTTTATATCAAGGTTCTTCAATCGTTTAAGGTCAAAGACTGCATTTAAAACACCTAATAGGTCGAGAGTCTCACTACTTTTGAAATTTAAATTCGCCTCTCTGCCCTATATGGCTCATTATGTAACAGGTGAAATCGAAACTGTGTGTTTGTATGTTTCGGCGAATCAGTTTCCTCCAATTATTCATCGAATCAGTTTTATATATGTCGAAGCCGTATTCAAATTACATCAATTATTTTATAGATTCTTACCGATCTAAATGTAGAATGATCACTGGGTTCCGAAAAATACATACGTTTACCTTATAAACTGCCTCCTTATTGGGGCGGGGGTGGCTCAGTCGGTAGCGCGCCAGGCTCGTAATTTGTAGTTCCCAGGTTCGAGTCCCAGCTGCTTCAGCGTTGAGATTTATCTCCACAAAATTCCCCGCCCTGCCCACGGTAAAGGCCGCCGTCCGTCGGATGGGACGTTAAGCCATTGCCATGTGTGTGGGGAAAGCTATGCCTTGTGGAAGTTAAAGAACACGGTGGATGGCCTTGACGAGAGGCTACCATCTGTCTCCCAACAGCTGTTCCAGTGGGTCCCTCCCCCAATCCTTGTCTGAGCCTTCGGGGTCGATGTGACTTGGCCATTTTGCCCATGGTGGGCAAAAAAGTGCCCACCATGGGAGACAATGGTAAAACAATCCAACCCAAAGCCTCTTTATTCAAGCACTCAACCTCAGCAGTGGGTTAAAAGTTTTTTTTTTATACTTGCTTTTGTTTAAGATGTAGACTAGTTAGCCCCGAGTTGAAGATTCTTGGCTTCACGATTCAATTGCTCAACGAACACTGATTTTTCGAGACCCAACTCATCAAAGAACACTGAAATGAAGATGGAAGATGTATGCACACCACAGACAAAATAATTTTTGCGCGTATTACAAGTTAACGTGATCAGAAAATGTCTTCTCCCTCCACCTACTCGTTGGGTTGTTTTGTGTGCGATTTGTTAATTAAAATGTTTCAATAATCGTTTGAAAGGTTGCAATTTCCATTTGATTAAGGCAACACGAAGGAGGATCGTCTTCTTGCTCGACTGCACGAGAGTAATGGAGCCGTAATTAGAGAAGATGAGAGTTCATGGGAGGCGAGAGGGCAGAGGGAGTGTGGAGAAGTGACCTCTGGATGCTGATGACCTGTATCTTTAGGAGGACACAACGTGGTAGGCCGAGGGCTGTGAAGAGGTAATAACTACAATTTAACGGATGCTTTGCTTAATATGTATACACTTAACGAACGCTTAATAAAGACTCCACTATTAGACATTCCAAATAATGGGTAAAACATTGCTCGAACGAAAGGGCGAATAATGCTCGCTATGTCAGTACTAAATCACATTTGACGCTCCGTGAATTTTAAAACTAATATTTTATGGAAAAGTGCCACCAAATATGGGATAAATACCTCAATAAGATTTCTCTAAGTTATTATTTTTAACATTATTTTTCCATAAATATGTTCAAAGAGTTGTTATGCATTGGGAAGGTTGTCCCGCGAAAAAGCACATGAAAATTTAGCCAAAACACTTAGGATTTTTGCTGCATTAAAATAATAATGTTTCTAGACTCTTACAAAAATTCATAGATCTGAGGCATCAAAATTCTGAACTATTATCCTTTGTTCTTCCAAACGTTCAACGACACGAATCTTTCCATCAATCCGTAACCTTGACCCACAATGCAATCCACACACTAGTCACGAAATGGAAGCACATGTCACATTTTACTAAGAAGACCTGCATCATATTGAATAATTGTAGCTATATAAATTAAGTTGGATACACTGTTCTATAACATGAGCCAAATAAATGCAAAACCCGACACTTCCACTTCCGGAAATCATTCAAGGAATGAGAAAAACCTTTTACAGCAAATGTTTCTCCTCCATGAATTTCTCTTTATCAAGGAGCTGAAAATGTTTGTTTTTGTTACTTTTAATGTAGTCAGGATGATGCTCGGATATTGAAAAATGTAGGAGGGAAAGGGCAAGCGAATTCATCAAGCGGGAAAGGACCAAAATGGCCTCCCCCAGATGGGAAATTTTCTTCTCGTTTAAGTTCATTTTAAAAAAATTTCTTGCAAAATAGGTGTATTATATATATTTAATATTACTCTTCCGTCTCCTTTCCGGTTAATAGGAGTGGAAACTGGCTCGGTTGGTAGCGTCCCAGGCTCGTAATCTGTAGTTCCTAGGTTCGAATCCCACCTGTGGGAGCGTTGAGATTTTTCTTCGCTAAACTTCCACCTGGCCCTCAGTCAATAGGGGACATCGATGGATTTGGAAAGGCCGCCCTCCGTTGGATGTGACGTAATGCCGAGGCTCTGTGTGCGTAAACGCTTATACCCTGTGCACGTTAAAGAACACGTTGGATGGCCGTGACTGGAGGCTACCATGTTTCCTAACAGTCCATTTGGTCCTCCACCCCCAACCTTCTCTGAGCATTCGGGGTCCTTATTACCTGGGTATGTAGTCCATTGCGTGCATAAAAAAGTTCCGCTCAGAAGCCAAACAACTCAAACCAATCCATTAGTAATATTTTCAAAAGAATAGCTATGTCTCTTCCCTCCCCCCCAACATCCGGCTCTAGTTGGGTTGTTTTACCTCTGAGCAGCACTTTTTTGGCACAATGGGCTAAATTGTCAGGTCATAAGGGCTCCGAAGGTTCAGTAAAGGTTGGGAGGAGGGAACCTACTGGGAAGTTGTTAAGAGTCAGATAGTAGCCTCGTCAAGGCCATCCAAAGTGTTTTTTAACGAGCACAAAGTATGCCTCTCTTGCACACAGGTCTGACGCTATCTAACGTTAACGTTCCATCCGATGGACGGCGACATTTCCAAGCCCATCGATGTCCTCTACTGACTGAGAACAGAGCGGGGAGATAAAAAGCAGATGCATTTTTAGAGCGTATAGTATCCAATAATGAGTCGTGGGTGCCTTACTTCTTTACATAAAGCAAACTCTCAAGTTCAGAATGGCGCCATACAAATTGTGAGATGATTCTGGAACACTCTCTAGAGCAGGCGTCGGCAACCTATGACCCGCGGGTCACCAAGTGACCCATTTGATAATTTCAAGTGACCAACTTGAGTTCCGCAAATAAAGTATAATATATAAAAATAAATTATAAAACATTAAACATGAAAGAAACACTTTGAGAAAGTATAAATAATAAGATTAATATTTTGGTTTGATTACAAAGTTGCAGAAATGAACATAGGTGGAATACAGCGACATTGTCCGAACGAATCTCATCATTACACGACGAGCGTGTCGTTCGTTTATTCACGTTAAAGACGAAGTAGACATAAACAAGAGTAGATGTGTGATCAGCACGTGATCAGGGCTCCTATTGGTCGGCTGGGTTCTCTGACTGCGTGCCACCTGCAGCCGACCATTAGGAGCCCTGCCCACCTGCTGATCACGCATCTACTCTTGTCTACGTTTACTTCGTCTTTAACGTGAATAAACAGTAGTTCAGAAGCACGAGAACAGTTACCTAAGCGAAATAATTATTATTTTCATTACCATGGACAAACAAAAAGCAAAAAAGAGATTATTTCAAGATATGTGGACTGAAAAGTATGGATGTATGGAAAATGGTGACAAATTGATATGTACTTTATGTACAGATATAATTACCGCCAGGTAATACATGAAGACAAACTACAGATACTTATGTACTTCAAAACATAAAGATGTGAGTAAAATGCCAAATGATAAAAAATATGAATACATTGCTAAACGTGTATTAAATTACGGTAAACAAAATAAATTTTTGAAGAGATTTGTTACCAGCAACTATTACGCTACATCTGCCAGCTTTATTGCAGCTCTTAGTATTGGTACCAACGGAAAACCGTTTACAGACGGCGAATTTTTGAAAAACGCATTCATAAATTGTTCCGAACACTTATTCAATGACTTCGCAAAAAACAACAACAAATAATTGAGAGAATTAAAGAAATGCCATTGTCGGCCAGAACAGTTCAGCGTCGCATTGAAGATGTGGCAAAAAATATTGACGCACAGGTCAAAAATGATTTGTTATCTAGTGACGTAATTAGCATTGCACTCGATGAAAGTACCGATGTAAATAGTATGGCTAGGCTGGCAATTATTATTAGATTTGCATCAATAAATAGTTCGAACATCAATGAAGAACTCTGCGTTCTTGCTTCAATGAATGACACGACCAAAGGCATTGATATTTTCCGTCAAGTACAAGAGTTTACAAATTTCAAAAATGGGAAAATATTGGATTTAAAAAGTAAATTGTTTTCCATAACAACTGATGGTGCTCCAGCTGTGAGAGGAAAAAATATTGGATTTGTGAAACTAATGGAAAATGAACTTGGCCGCCCACTTTTATCGTTCCATTGTATCATACATGAAGAAAATTTATTTGCAAAGGCATCTACGCAACAACTTAAGGATGTAATGGAAAAGGTAGTTAAGATCGTAAACATAATAGTAGCACGATCTGCATTAACACACAGGCGCTTCAAAGCTGTTTTGGAGGAAATTGAATCGAAATATGGAGGTTTACTGTTACATGCTGAAGTACGATGGTTAAGTCGAGGCAAAGTTCTTAATAGATTTGTAGAGTGCTTTGATGATATACAAATATTTCTTTACGAAATCGGTGAAAACGATCTCGAGCTCAATGATAAGCAATGGTTTTTAAGACTTTTGTTCTTAACAGACATAATGAACCATTATAATGATTTCAACGTACGACTCCAAGGAAATAACCACACAATTTTGAAAATGTACGAGGAATGGAAGACTTTTTGTTCGAAATTAATATTATTTGAAACTGACATAAAAACTAAAATATTTCTTTTCTTTCCCTTACTAAAAAGCCAACATGAGAAAGAAAATATCGATGAAAGCAATCTAACTATGTTCGAAAGTTGTATTTTGAAGATTAAAAGTGAATTTGAAAGTAGATTTCAAAGTTTTAAGAAGCACGGCGAAATGTTTACATTTATAATAAAGCCCGACGAAATAGAGGAAAATGTTTTAGATTTGCAGTATTTTGAATATCTTAAAATTGATAATTTAAGTTTAGAAATGATTGATTTTAAAAGTTCAACGTTGTGGACGGACAAATTCAAGACATTGCGGAAAGATTTAGAAAACAGGAAAGATAATCACTTCTCATGATATCATCGTGTTGGGCATCACTTCCTACGAAGTTTTCATCTTTGAAAAAAAATGGTTTTGCCATTTTGTCCGCATTCGGTTCTACTTATAAATGTGAACAAATATTTTCACACAAGAAATTTATTTTAAGTAAGAACAGGAACAGATTAACTACCGAAAATTCAGACGCTTGTATTCCTCTTAAGGTGACTAAGTATGAACCAGACTTGACTAAATTGACGTCACAAATTCAGCATCAGGGGAACCATTGATAACGAAGAGAACGCTTATAAATAAAGTTCATAAATTATCAAAGAACTAAAACTTGACAATTATATTTGTTTTTATAATAATTATAATTATAATTTTTTTATGTTTTGAGTTTAAAAGCATATTGTAATAGTTTTCTCAATAAAATTTATCTTATTATTCACTAACGGACTGTTTTAAAATGAAAATATCCATTGACCCGAACTGTCTTCTTAATAGTCACATTTTGGTTGATTCTGACCCGCAGCCAAAAAAGGTTGCCGACGTCTGCTCTAGAGAGACGAGAAACCGTGATTAATGCAAAGTACTGCGATGTGATTATGAATCATCTAAAACCAGCAATTCAGAAGAAATCTCAGAAGAAACTTCGCGGTTTGTTGTGCTCAGATGTGTACCTTGAGTATGGCAATGGAAGCCCTCACACCTCACGTTCTAGAGTAGAGCAATTACAGAAGATCATGTCTGAGGTGTTACCTCACCCACCATATTCATCAGACTCAGTGCAGAGCGATTACCAGCTCTTTTGGAAAGAAAGATGCATTTCGAGGACGTCACTTCTTGTCAGATGAAGAGGTCAAAACTGTGATGCATTTGTGCTCGACCACTATCCCCTAAACTTCTTTTTTTTCGAGTAATGCAGCCATTAGTTGATCTTTGGAGAAAATATATCAAATGCAATGGAAACTGCATAGAAGCCTCACATCCGTATTTTCTAAAACAGCTTCCTTCAACTTTGCGATTTCGTTTCGAATGGTCTTTGTACATGCTATTCCAGCCCTGAAAGAGATAATGACTCTTACAACAGCAACAGGCCTCGAAATATTGGAGGTTTTTTCGATTAAGTAATCGTCGCTCCAGTCAAATTAACTGTAACAGCAACACTAATAATGACATTAAAAAAGCCTATCTCAAGATATTAATCAGTCATATCAGGCGAGAATTTTACATGCGACAGATTCTATATCGCAATTAATTCTATATTTCGCTACTTTCGAAAATCACTTTTTTTATTCTTAAAGTCGTTTCGTAGGTTTAGGAGGGATTTAATTCCAAACTTTTTAACTTTATGTTTTATCACACGACAAGGAGGAATCTCTTCTGCAAACTACATCTTACTCGCAAAAATACGCACCAGCTCTAATAGGAAAAGTATGAATCGAGATAAAAGCTGTGATCATGACATTGGCCGCCCTCCTATGCATAGGCACTTCCCCTGAATATATACTGCTCCCAAAAATTAGGGGATATTTCAAAATGAATATGAAGCGATAAAAATATCCCCTAATATTTGTAAGCAGTATAGTTGCTTGACTTGAGCAAATGCAATTTAAACAATTCAAAACTTAAAAAAATTAGTAAATTAAAAAAAGTTCCTGTGCGTTTGGGGTTTTTAGGAATCACAAATTGATTCTGCATTATGATTCAACTTACCTGAATTTGCTTTTGCATTTGGAGAGAGCGGTTGTGTCCACCATCGACTGGGAAACTCCTGTATTTCAATATCTTGAGAATCCTCTATTTGTTTTGGCTACATACTGATATATGAAGTGCATTCAACACATATAGTTCGGTCCTACGTTAGCCCTATGGAAGGACGGAGATTGACTCATTCGGTATCGCGCCAGGATCGTAATCTGCAGTTCCCAGGTTCGAGTTCTGACTGTGCCAGGGTTGAGATTTATCTCCGTTAACTTCTGTTCTTCCCTCGGTAAGAAAGAGGATACTGATGGATTTCGAAAGGCCGCCGTCTATCGGATGAGACTTAAAGACCCAGTGAAATTAACCGTAACAGCAACACTTTGTGCAGGAGAGAGCCATACCTTGTACACGTTAAAATACACACTGGGTGGTCTCGATAGGAAGCGTCTATCTGTCTCCTAAGATCTATCTATTGGATTCCTTCCCCTTTCTCCAAACTTCTTCAAGTCCTGGAGTCCTTATGACCTGGACATTTAGACCAGTGTGTGCAAAAATGAACCTCTCACAGCTAAAACAACCCAACTCATGTGTGTGGAACTGGATTCTTAACTGAAACTTCCTTCGTACTAAATTATAAATAATTGAAAAAAAAACAGTACCACGAGACTATACAGCCGTAATTTTTTTTTTCATTCACAAATGAGCTGAGAAGACATCTTGCTGTAAAGTAAGGGAGAAGGAATTGCTTTCGGATTCTTGGTCCTGTCTTTGCATTTCTTTTTCCCCCGAAAAGGAATCCTTCAAAATAGATACATAACGTCGATGAATAGGATCTGGCAACAGTATGCCAAACTGTCAAAACGACTTATTCGTTTGTGCGACTTATTTTTTTGGTGAATTAATATAGTAATTACTGCCATTTTGTTCTGTTTTCTTGTATAGAGTGAGTCGAACTGGTTTGTCGCGATTTCAGGTAGGATGTTGTGGTAAAATTTTCGCCATTTTGCTTTGATGTCTTTCAAGTATGAGGTAAAGAGTGATTGAAAAGTGCCGCCATTAAATGAGTAGTGGAGCGTGATAACGGGGTGCCTCCATCTATTGAGAAGACTGAAAAACATTTTGCGAATTTTTTATTCATTTGAAAATCGACAATAGAACTTGTATTTTCTTAGAAAAGTTAACTCAATTTAAAACTTTTTCAAACGTAGGTAGATTAAAGATAAGTTCTAAAAAGAATCTAACAACGATACAGAGACAAAGCAAAAAATCTAAATGTCAATCTGAGCCAAAGAAAGTTGTAATCAATCCAAGCACTATGTTAGATGAAAAATTTGAATTTCTGAACTAAATAGATCTAGGTCACTTGGAAATATTCCCGATTTAATTAATTGTTCAGATCTTTTTGACACTGCCAATTGCTTCATTAAGTTCTGCAAGTTCGCAGCGATCCATTCCAAATGACTTTACTCATTCAATTATCGATCATAATTTGCTTACAACTTCATCTAAAATTCATCATGCAGAGTCGGATGTAAATTCTGATTTTGAAGAAGAATGTGTTGATATTGAGCCTAATGCTAATCTTGAAGATGGTAATTTTTTTCCTTTTCAGTCTCAGAATACCGATGAAGTGAAACTCAGTATAAAATTTTACAATAACAACATCAAACTGTCTTCATTACACTGTGAAGAAATTACAGATTACTTCTTCAGATTCCTTAGAAAAGATATTGATGGGAATTTTACCTTTAATGGAAACATAATTTTGTATCCCAGATGAAACATTTTATTGGGTTTGATTGCTGGTGTCAATCTTTCACTCAAAGATGAATACATACTGCGGCAGTTAAAGAAATTCAATATATGAAAAATAAGAAGTATGAATAAATATATTCCCTCCCCGAACATTAGTAAAGTCAGCAAATTATCAACAGATAAAGTTGTTATCTATTCATCAGGAAAATCTTTGCCAGAGAGTGTGAAAATTGGATTTATCAGGCATAAAAGGACCCTATAACAGTCCACCGGTGATTTGATTGCACTGTAATCATTTTGGGCATAATGCAATGCTTGCAATGATACAATTCGTTGAAAGAGATATGGAGGCTCACATAATTATGAGAAATGTAATGCCACGTATTATAAATGTCCTAAATGTTGGGGTTCTCACCCTTCGACATTTTCTGGTTGTCCAGCAAAGAAACTTGCCTGCAAAATTAAATTCAATTGCAGAGGAATATGTCTTGGGCAGCTGCTCAGAGAAGTACTCAAAATTTAATTCTTATGTAAACGAAACGAAGTCAGGAACTGTTAAAAATTTTTTTTGGAACTGTGACTGTTAACTCTTTTTTTAGGCAATCAATTCAGGAAATGTAAATAAAAACATTAGAACAATGGATACTACAGCTACATGTAGAATATGTCAGAACCAAATTTTGATGATAGTAACTATGATATTGACTTTCCAGAGACAGTTTTTGGCAATAAAGTGTTCGTCAACTCTGCCTTAACAAATTAAAATTCAAAACAAAATACAAATAAAGATGTTAAAAGCAAAATTCACCAAGGCACATATGCAGATGTGGTGAAATCTAAAAATGTCCTGTCGGATTTGGCGAAAAAATCAACTGAAGTTAATCCCGTTTCTCTTAAAACAGTGGCTGAAAATAATGAACTTGATGTTAATGATTCAGCTTGCACTAAAAATCCCATTGTGCAACTAATTTTAAACCTGTTATTTTATGTTGTTTCTAATCAAGTTGATTATAAATTAATTCATTCCGTAATACAAAAAAATAAGATAAGTTCTCTAGGCAAAAGAATTGTTTTAATATAGTGCAGTGGAACTGCAGGGGCTTCGTTTCAAAGAGAAAGGAGCTTAAATACTTTTATAAATTGAAAAATCTTCATGTAACAGAAATTACAACTAAAAACAAATAAATTTAAATCCTTTTATTTTCTATTCAAATAGATCTCTAGAAAATTCTAGAGGAGTTGCTCTTCTAATCAGAAGAGACATTCCACATAAAATAATAAATTCAAGCCACAATATACCAGGTACTGATATTGTGATCGCTGAAATTGAAATTAAAAACAAATATAATTTTGTAACATTTTATAATCCAGGTCACAAACTCAAAGTTTCTGACTATAAAAATCTTTTACAAGATTGCAAATATCCGTTGGTCTTGCTTGGTGATTTTAATGCTCATTGCCCTGCAAGGGGATCTTTCAAACAAAACGGAAATGGCATTGAATTGCACATTCAATAAATCAACAAAATCTAATATTTCTAAGCGATAAATCTACTACGCATCATAATTTTGAAAATAAAAACTCTGTGATAGATCTCTCTATCATTAGTCCAGATATTTTTCCAATAATTGATCCATTTATAAATAAACATCCCATTTATTTAAAGTTTATTGACATTTTTAATTGCAAAAAATGTGTCTAACTAAATAACTGGGTTAAATTTAAAGATAAGTTAGAAAATATTGAATCACCTGAACTCACAAAACCAATTCCTATTTATGGAATATATATTTATGGATACTTGACTATAACTCTTTTATGGACTCAGTTAAAAGAAATATCACAGAATGTTTTAAAACCATAAAAAACAATATACCTAAACTACATTCAAATTTTTGGTATCTAAACAGAATTGTGGCCATAAGACGGAAGGCAGAAAAAAAAGCCAAACGATCTAAAAATTTCCAAGATATTTTAAGGTATAGGAAAATTGTTGCTCTTGTAAGAAGGAAGTTAAAGAGCATTATAGGTCTTCGTGGCAAGAATTCTGTGGCAAACCTAACGTCAATTAAACAGTACATAGTATTTTTAGAACTTTTAACTCCATAATTAAACCAAAAGAACAAAACTTTTCCATGGAAACAAATCTCAATTAAAAGAAATATATCAACAGTTGAAACTGCAAATTTATTTACCAAAAATCTACCATTTTCAAAGCCAATTCCTATTTATGGAAATGATAGGAATATTGAATCAGAAGTTGAAACATTTAATGAAAATATTCCACTTGCCAATCCCAAATTGTATATGGATTTTACATATTATGAACTGCAATGTGCTTTAAATAAAGTTAAATTAAAATCTGCTTGTGGGGATGACAATATTTCATATAAATTTCTGAAATCACTTCCCACAAAATGGAAAAAAATTTCTAGATGTTTTAAATAATATTTGGACTAGCAAACAATATCTTTCTTCTTGGTCAATTGTGAATTTAATTTTCATACCTAAACCTAATAAATCAGTAGAAGAATTAAAGTCATATAGACCAGTACTTCTAATGTTCTTAAAATTTTTGAAAAATTAATTTTGAGAAGACTTCTATGGTTTTCTTGATGAAAAAAATATCTTCTCTGATCATTAAAATGGATTTAGAAGAGGCAGGTCAACTAGGGATTGTCTAATCCATCTTTTTGGAGATGTTAAAAATGCTTTACACCACAAAAAGGCAGTGACTGTAATTTATTTTGACCTTAGATCTGCTTTTGATTCAGTATGGATTACTGATCTTTTATACAAACTTAGCAAAATAGGGGTGTCTGGATATATATACTCCTTTATCAAGGTTTACCTTACTAATAAGAACTATCAGGTTGAACTTGTTAATGTTTATTCAAATAAACTTAAAATGCTTAGTGGAATTTCAAAGTGTTGTATATTATCAGCCACACTTTTTAATATATTGTATATCTTTATGATCCACCTGAATCAGTTAATAAAAATGTTAATTACTGAATTTATGCTGATGACCTTACCCTATGAGCAATAGAAAAAGAATACAAAGATGTGGAAAAAATTCTTCAAGATGCAGTCAAAAACACTCATTTATACTGTGACAAATGGCACTTGAAAATAAGTGCAGAGAAGTCATTGGTCATGCCTTTTGTTAGGATTAAACTGTTATTCCTCAACTAAATGTCCACCTTAATCATGGATTGTTGCCTAATACAGATCAACATAAGTATTTAGAAGTAATCTTAGACTCTAGACTCAAATGCATTTACAAAAAGTTTGTACGACTGGAAAAAAAACTCTTTTTGCCAAATGCTTAGCAACAACAAATTGGGGATGTTCTCTAACAAATCTTTTTTATCTTTATAAAAAATTGGTTAGACTAAAATTGGAGTATGGTCTTGGTTTGTTGGTGGGAATACCAGGCTATAAATTTAACAAGCTAAATATCTTGCAAAATAAGTTTATTACACTTGCTTTGGGCTTATTGAGAGGTACCCCAAATCTGTCTCTTTTGGCAGAAACAAATCTGCCAATTTTTGAAATTGGAGCAAAATTTTTGCTCATTAAGGATTATACAAGGTTACAGCTCAAACATAAAAAGCATTTTTAATAAGGAAAATTATAGAAAAGAATTACGAATTTTCTGCTCTTAATATATTAAAGAAAGACATATATTTTGGTCAAATTTTGGAAAATAAAAATAAAGGTTATTTATATACGAAAGATCCTATTTGGACTTTGCAGTGTCCAAGTATTAAGGAAGGTATTCCTAATATAATGAAAAAAAGTGATATGGATCAAAAAGTCTTGAAGATTATAACTGAATTCTTCATTGATAATGAATATGACGATTGTTTTACAGATATTTACTGATGGGGCTTACTTCCCCAACGAAAATATTGCTACAGCTGCTTTTGACATACCAGCCAAAAATATTTTTGAACAATTTAAATTTTCAGCAGATGCTATTATTTTGCATACAAACAGGACCTTGCTAAAATTTGCCTACCGTGGTGAAATGCAGCAGCTGTAGCTCAGTACAGACATGTCTAGAGACTAAAATTACCCAGCCGTATAGGACCTCGTAGTTCATGACTGCATTAAGATTTTGTATCTATTTATTACGTAAAGAATTATATGTCCAGATAAAGATGAGAGTGTAAAGTTTCAAAATATCAGTTTTGTAATCAGAAAATTACAAAACTAAATTGTATAATATTATATTATATAGCATATATCCCGACAATTCTTCGTATATATATATATACTTCATTTTTTAAGCAATTTAATTTCGATAGACAAGATATTAGTAAAATCATAAGACTGCGTGTAGGTACTGCTGCACTTAAAACTACCATTTGAAAATTAAGAGCCAGTCCCATTTGTCTAACATCTGTCGAGTTAAAGAGACTGTTTCCCATGTGTTGCTAAATTGTGAAAAGTATGATGAAGCCAGTAAAAACTTTTTTGAAGCACTTCGTTACAAATGCAATCTAACTGAATATACACTACAAAATATTTTGAATTCCGACAATTCTTCTACAATAGCTATCGTCCAACTATTAATTGGTTTTCTTCAGGAATCAATGCTATATAATAGAGTATAAGTATAAATCTGGACTTCGATTTCGTTTTTATGTCTAAAGGATATAAATATCTGATTCAGCCAAAGAATATTTTCTAATTTTCTGTCATATGTATATATAAGAATTTTCTTCCTTGGGATATTTTTGTCATATATACATTTTTTACATTGTGTATTTTTCTAAGTGTATTAATAATACTATTATTGCATTAACATTTTCGAAGTATTTCATATTTTTTTAATTGCTTTGGGGTAGATGTGTTCAACTAAACACCCCAGAGGCGTGTAATGTTAAATAAATAAATAACGTCGATGAATGCAACTTCTTCAATTCATATGTTCTCTGTAAGCTAAAAAGTCAAGCAGAATTGCAGTCGAAAAACTTTGAGATACACCGGTGACTCTTAAAAAGAGCTGAAAATGCGAAATCTGATATTAAGCATAATAAAAGACTAGTATATTAACCATAGCAACCAGCATTTTCTTCTCTTTACTACGGGACCTGGGTTCGAGCCCCGGGTAAGGCATGGATGCTTGTGTTGTTTTTCTGCTGAGGTCCTGCCATCCTCTCAGACCTTCTACTATGGCATATAAACTGACAGGCTCCTGTCAGACCTCTGTGGCAAGCAGCTGCTTGAGGGGGTAGTTATTATTTATTTTATTTTTTAATATAAAAGTTTTCAAAATTCTAAAATAATTCTCATAATACCTTTAGAAATTAAATACTATTATTCAACTGTTCGTGTATTATTTCACATTGGATTCATTTAACAATATTAATTTTCTGATTACAAAACTGATATTTTGACACTTTGCACTCTCATCTTTATCTGGACATACCATTCTTTACGTAATACATAGAATCAAAATCTTAATGCAGTCATCGGCTACGAGGTCCTACATGGCTGGGTAATTTTCTTCTCTAGACAGGTCTGTACTGAGCTACAGCTGCTGCATTTCACCACGGTAGGTAAATTCTAGCAAGGTCCTGTTTGACATTGTCTGTTCATCGTATCCTAGGTTTCCCCCTTTTCCTGAGGCCTTTAGGCATACTGTTCATAATGCTATTCGCTAATCTGTAGCTATGCATACGGGCAACATGGCCAAACCAACGCAGTCTCTCTCTGCACGATATGATGCTATTCATAAGTGGTTGTCGACTCCTTTTAACTTCATCATTACTTACAAAGTTGAACCACCCAATGCCCAAGATATTGCGTAAGCATCTAGAATCAAAGGTATCAAGTTTCTTGTTATCCTGCTTACAAAGGGTCCATGTTTCGCTACCATAAAGAAACCACCTTAGAAAGAGCCAATTTCTTATACAGCCTAGTTTTAGTCTGTAGAAGATGCCTATTTCTCCACACTCTCCATAGATTCTTAAAAGTTCCGGCCCGATCCTTGTTCGTCTGTTTATCTCGTTGTCGCACATCATCAGTATCTATTACCCAGGATAATTAAACTGAGACATTTGCTCAAGAGTGCTGCCATTTAAAGGGCTGAAGAACCATCTGCCTGCCAATTTTCATCACTTTAGTGTTTTCTCCAAGTTTTATCACCAAGCCTACTCTATGTATTACCAGTCTCATCAATAGCTTTAATGAAAGAAATAATCTCATCAACATCATTAACCAACAGGGCCAAATCATCCGTATTATCTAAATCAGAAATTTTCAGATGGCTAGACTATTTGAGGCCAAAATTTTCCATTTGCAGAAAACCCCGCATAATATGATAACCAAACTAAAGAGAAAGGGAGAAAAAACTGCACCTTTGTCGAACACCAGAAGCAATACTAAACCAATTGCCACAAGCTTTGCCAACTCTCACACATGACTCACTTAACATAATGAAAGCTCTCTATAAGGAAGGCATTCAAAAAGTTCTTGACAGGTGTCTGTAGATTTGCACTCATTCTTGTTTGAAAGCTTGTCTAAACTAGTTTTTACGTGTTAAAAACAAAGGCCGATCATCATTTCTCTTTTAGATGGAGGCATGTAAAGTTCGTTCTGCGAAATCTGTGCGTTGTGTCTAAGATGCGTACTGAAGATGGGGAAAATTTTTACATTTTCACTAGGATGCAGCTTGGAGACAATGGGAAAAAATTCATGACGATTTATCATAAGTATATGAGGATCATTCCTGTTCATATGGCACTCTTACGGGATGGATGCGCGGATTCAGAGGACAGAGTACAACGCAGAGCTTCGAATACCTTCCGGTTATTTTGTAGTTTGGGTTACTGTGGAAACTATAGATTCCAGTTTAGGCTACGTCCTTTCCCAGTAAATAAAGTGCAAAATAACCAAAGTCTAAATGCAGTTCTGCATTGGACAGTTATAAGCATTATTTTTATAACTTTGAATAGGTATGGACATTTGTATTTACAGATACACTTCTAGTATAAGTGAATCTATGATACCAGACTATAAAATAAATAAAAAAATAAATACCCCCTCAAGCAGCTGCTTGCCACAGAGGTCTGACAGGAGCCTGTCAGTTTATATGCCACAGTAGGAGATCTGAGAGGATGGCAGGACCTCAGCAGAAAAACGACACACACATCCATAGCCTAAATCCGGGGCTCGAACCCAGGTCCCTTAGATCAGTAGCCAAGCGTGCTAACCACTCGGCCACGGGACGGCTTTATACCAGACTAGTAGAAGAAAAAGAAATTATTAAACTAAGCCAACGAGGGCGGCTACAGTGCAATGCAGAGTGAGTACTGCAGTGAAGCCCATTACCGGGAAAGGATGTAGCCTAAACTGGAACCTATAATTTCCACAGTAACCCAAACTATAAAATAACTGTGCATCAATACTTATCCAACTTAAAAAGAATTTTGCTCCAAAAATCAAAGAAGTTGAACGCCTACAGATAGACACGGAGACGACAAATTGAAAGCATTATCTCGTTGTTTCGTCAAACGAGTGAAAAATATGCCTCAGAAGCGGAGTAACGGTGTGTGTTCCATTTCTGGCTGTCACATGTGGGGATGTGAGCGTGAAGACTTCGTCACTTGGTGGTCATGACAAAAGGTAGACTGGTCATTACCTCCCGGAATTTGTGTGTACTATTTATGTGGTTTTAAAGATTATGAAATATTGGAAGAGTTAGGCCTAGCCTTAAGTAAATACAGGCGAAGGATTTGTTCTACCGAAAAGCTGCTTCACAGCGAGTGGGGATAGGAGAATACATGGTGAGTCATCTTAGCTATCCCTGTTTTTTGTGAATGTTTAATATTTAGTGGTTAACATTTTACTGTTTAATTATTCCATTTTGACGAATGAATAAGAGGTTCGTAACCTTGACTGATGGAGTTGCCATGTAATTATTTCGAGTGCTAATACTTAAGGAACGTTTAGATATTATATATCGTGATGAAGCTACTATTTGACTATAATTGTGCGATATAGACCAATTGACGCATAGTTTTTATGTATTTTATGACTTGGCTATATCGAAGTTGTGCAGTTCCCAAATTCTTGCCTTGGACAGGACGACGAGATAAGTGTAAGTGGACATGGTGTTACAGTAACTGAAATTAGAAATGATTAATAATTATTCGTAGTAGAAGGGTAAACGATTTTTTAACTAAAGATTCATGAATAATTTAAACAACGAAGTGGAGACTATCGTGATGGAATGGTCGAAATTTAAAGGCAGGGGCTCGAAATTAAGGGGCAGGGGAAGATAACGAAGTGTGAACCTTCTATATTAGACTAAAATTTGTGGCCATGTTTGTCTAAGAAATGAAAGTATCATCCGCCATTACTGCCATGATGGAAATCAAAACTTTTTTTTCTGGTTCCTAGGTTTGCTTGTTGCTATTTTGTTGATATTCTAATGCTTTTGAAGTTTCTGTTTGTTCGCATTGCTGCTGATGAAGAATTGAAATAGAACTTTCATGATTTTAAAAATCCGTGACGTTTAAAAAATCATGCCTTTAAAGTAACTGAACTTTAACCTAGTTGTCTTTGGAAACCTATTATTCTGTCTGAATTGCGAATGAATATGTGTACTAGAATGGAGTAATAAAATATTTTAAACATTGATATAACACATATTTTTCAAAAAAGTTTTTAAAGATCACTACAACGAATGTGAAAAAGTTTTATAATCCAGAACTAATCAGTTCCTGCTCGATCTTGCCCCTCTGTCCCACATCAGTTTTTTTTTGCATCCGGGTCTGGAGCTGGATGTATAATTATAAAATGAAATTAAAAAGTAACTTTGCAATTTAAAGCATTTATTGCCACTTTTTTCTCAAACGAAAGGGAAACAAACGGTATGAAAGGGGGAGGGGAAGTATATCGCTTTTTTCGTTGATATGTGGTTGTACCACGGAAAACACTGCTTTAAAAAATCGAAAATGGCGGATTACACAAGTGAAGAGAAACATATGTATTTTGGTTTGGGAAAACTAAGCAACGCAAGGGCAACAAACGTTAACGTTACATGTTCTACGTGGCAGATTATCCAAATCACCAACTCTTGGTTGTCCTATCTGTCGAAATAACCTCTTCATTATACCAATGGGGGGAGGGGGTGGCTCAGTCGGTAGCGTGTCAGGCTCGTAAACTACAGTTATCAGGTTCGAGTCCCAGTGCGCCTGCATTAAGATTTATCTCCACAAAACTCCCCGCCCTTGGTCGTTAGGGGAAAACGATGGGCTTGGAAAGTCCATCGTCCGTCGGATGGGACACAAACTCGAATCACTGTGTGCAGGAGAGCCATACGCTGTGCAAGTTAAAGAACAAGCTGGATGATCTTGACGGAAGGCTTCTGTCTGTCTCCTAACAGCTTCCAGTGGGGTAGAGTTACCTGAACCTTCTTGGAGTCTTTGTGATCTGGCCATTTAGCCTATTGTGTGCAAAAAAAGTGCTATACCGATTCTAATTCCACCCAATTCGAAGATTCTAAAAGTTGCAGTTTATCACCTACTGCTATCACAAGTCTTTAATGAACCTAAGATTGGTAGCGCGCCATGGTCGTAATCTGCACTTTCCAGGTTCCAGTCCCAACTTAGACAGCTCTGTCGACTGTGGTCACAGGCAATGTGGAGGTTAACAGGAATAAATATCCGACTGTGAGATTTATCTACGCTAACCTCCACCCTGCCTCCTATAAGAAAGGAGACACCGACTTGGAAAGAGCTTGGAAAGGAGCAGTGAGTCGGATAAACCCGTGACCAGGAGAGCCATACACTGGCGTCCAATAAGGTTGATAGGAGGCTACCATTTCGTCTCCCCAATTTTCTCTTAGCCCTTGCGATCTGGTCATTTTGCCAATTGTGTGCAAAAAAGGGGCTTCTCAGAGGTAAAACAACCCAACCGACTTCACAGTTAATTTTCAGTGAATGGTCATATTCTATTTGGGAGTATTCGAAAAATATCATCAATTCATATTCGAAAAATGGGGAGGCTCAGCCGCTAACACGCCAGGTTTGTACTCTGCAGTTCCCAGGTTCTAGTCCCACCTGGGCCAGCGTTTATATTTATCTCTGCAAAACTTCCCGCCCTCCCCCGGTTAGTAGGGGACACCGATGGAAAGGCCGCCATCCGTCGGATGGGGCGTGGCTCCGTGTGAGGGAGAGCTATATTCTGCGCACGTTAAACACGCTGGATAGCTTGACTGGAGGCTACTATCTGTATTCTAAAAGCTGTCCAGTGAATCTTCTTTTCCACCTTCTCTGAGCCCTTGGGGCCCTTGTGATCTAAACATTTAGCCTACTGTATGTAGAGGGGGAGGCGGGAGTGAAGTGTTGCTCACAGGCAAAACAACGCAACTGAGGTTATTCAGGGATTTGAAATAATGGAAAATTGGTGTATTTTGGATATCTAAACTTTTATCAGAAAGGGCTTTTCAAAATTAAAGTTAAGTGTGGAATAAGAAGTATTTTTGTAAGGGGCTCTTATCCTGAGATACTCTATCGTCATAATGTTAAGTCTATGGAGTTTTGAGTAGAGTGAATCGGTAGGGGGCGCGTAGGGATATGATGGAACATAGAATTTGGGGTAGATAGGAGTAAGTGGGTGTGTTAATGTTACTAATAAGTGTAGTTCCGACGTGAAATTTTATTCGTTCAAAAGGGATTGTTGGAAATTTGACACGTAATTAATATTTTTCATAGTGTTTTGGAGTGTGGAGGAGAATGTTGTGCTAATGGAGAGAATGATAGGCGAATTTGAAAATTAATGTACCATGGTCGTAATCAGCACGTTCCGGTCCTGACTTAGCTACCTGTGTCGACTGTGGCCACAGGCAGGGGTGGATTTGTTGTACTTGATGTTCATAATTTGATGGACTGTTTCTGCGGATAATGAATATTAATTTTGGGATACTGGTGTATATGTTCA
This sequence comes from Ryuthela nishihirai, assembly GCA_038380435.1. Classification (NCBI taxonomy): domain Eukaryota; kingdom Metazoa; phylum Arthropoda; class Arachnida; order Araneae; family Heptathelidae; genus Ryuthela; species Ryuthela nishihirai. The sequence goes on from JAWZYU010000005.1 coordinate 46,342,256, forward strand.
AAAAAGGAAACGTGGCAGAGGCATGGATAGTTTTAGATTATGTGGGGGTGTTTAGTTTATCATAAAAGCTTTTTGGTGTATTTTTTTTATGCATTTGGTTATTTAACCAATCGGGCTCTTTTTGAGTGTGAATCAACGGTCCGTTCACGATTTTAGACATTTTTGGACTTGTTTCATCCATTGGGTTATTTAATCCCTGGGGCTTTTTTCCACTCAAAAGTAAAACAACCCAACCCTCCGTAGCCCATGACTACATGAAAATTTTGCATGCATGTATGAATGCAATTGTGCACCCATGTATTTGTACACTGGTGTTTAAAAGTTAATCAATAAACACATATTTCAAAAAATCCTTCATTGTATTTCAATGTAACGTACAAGTGAAGTCCATGATCATATATCCCAATAATATTTGAAAAAACAAACGAATTTCCGTTAATATTTAATGAAATATTCAAATTAGAAATTATTGCCTCAAAATGGCATGTAAAATTTCACTGATAATACATCTTTAATACACTGAAGTGCCATTGAATTAGGGATAGGAGACGTTATCCATATTCAGTACGGCAAGTCTCGCATTTGAGCGCATGCGTGGCTGAAACTCTGGTCATAATATAGCCGTCAGCTTTGTCTTCCCCAAGCATTCGTCGTGAGAAGCGTAATGGGGAAAGGCGCGGGATTTAGATGCATTAGACAGAGGGCAGATCGTAGGTACACCACGGATGGGACACTCGATCTCAGAAATTGTCAACGAACTTGGATTTTCTCGTACAACAGTTTCAAGATTGTTCGGAGAATATGAAAATTCCAGCAAAAAAAACAAGCACTTGAACAATTCCAATGATTGTACGGACCGATAGGGGCCAGACATTATCTGAAATCACCTCTCATCTGAACGCGGGTTCCAGCGGGGAAGTCAGTGCACAGATCGTGCAACACTCACTTCATCGTCTCGGCTTCGGGAGCCGCCGACCTACGAGAGTCCCACTTCTAATGGCATGATACCGGGCTGAATACTTTGCCTGGGCTAAAGAACATCGAAACTGGACCATCGAAGATTGGCAACGGATAGCCTGGAGTGATGAATCCCGATTTAAACTTCATCACGCCGATGGGAGACTGAGGGTATGGCGTGGCCCCATGAAGCCATGGATCCTGCTTGTCAGATTGTAACAGTACAAGCTGGTGGTGGCTCAGTGATGGCCTGGGGTATTTTCAATTGGACGTCTGTGAGACCTTTGGAATGAAAATAAGAAACAATGAATATTCCTAATGAACAAGAGAATATTATTACTCCAATTTGACTTAACGTCGATAAAGCTACAATCCTTTTAAAATCTATCTCTCAATTAGCGGACAATCCAGCTAAAAATATAGTCATTGTAGATTAAATAAGATAAATATTAAATTTCTATAGCTCTCGGGTTCTTTTTTACCTGCGTTGCGGCTAACAATACGAGTACGTGTACCGACGACACTCAATGCATCCCTGCACTTATGACACTCATTTATGGCCATCATGCATCACGATGGATATGGCGTCTACCAGCAAGACAACTGTTCATCTCACAGGTCCAGTTTGGCTACTGCATGGTTTCAGGAGCATTCTGAAGACTTTGAAATAATGAACTGGCCACCTAGAAGCCCAGATTTAAATCCCATCAAAAATCTTTGGGATATCGTCGAGCAGAGTGTTCGCGGCCGTGTCCCATCAGCGACGACCTTGAGAGAATTGTGTACATATCTGGAGTATGCAACGGGTCGCCATACCTGTGGAACATTTACACAAGCTTGTGGAGTCCTTGCCTCGTGTGGCGGCCGTTTTCAGGGCCAGAGGGTGTCCAACAAGTTATAGGTTACTATCCTTAATTCAATGGCACTTCAGTGTATGTTGCGTGATCACCTCGGACAGCACAACTACTTGTCATGTTGCAAATCAATTTGTCAATTAGGGTTTGAGGGAGTAATTTCCATTCATATATGAGTGCGGATCGAAGCCCCTGGAGTGTCCTGGGAAGTAGATTGTGACTGGTGATTCACTGTCCCAAACATGTTTTATTATATTTAGATCAGGTAATCTTAAATTCCTGTGTGACAATATATAGGAATTTAAGATGATTAAATTAGAATTTAAAATATTAAATTCCGGTAGATCAGGTAATCTTTATATCCCCTGTGATGATGCATAGAACCGGCCAGACCTAGCATCTAATATCCAACCGCTTTCTCGAGGTGCAGGCCGTTAACACCTTTCAAAAGAGATACTCTCTTGTGAAAGGGAACGGAAGCGGAGGGCTGCCAGATCAGTATGGCCTACTGATCTGGACAACTATGGTTACTTTTCTTTTTACCCTGTTGAGGAGTGCTCAACACACAGGATCCTGGTGTTGACCATATAAACCTACTGGACTGAAATATGGCTCTGAGCTTGATTATGGATCCTGAATTTACTGCACTGGTGGACTTCTGTGGAGGGAGAGTTCTCCGCTGTGTTTTCTGTTTGTTTGTGGGTTGAGAGCCCCAAGTGAATAGAATCACAGGATATGTTTTATCAGCTGGTGGATAATCCTGAGCAGAGGTCACAGCAGGCATCTGAACTCTTTGCTTCTACTGACATCATCAAATTCTACATTGGAGGAAGTCTTCCAGTGTAGATGGCTTCAGCCTTTAGAGGTGGAGGAACGGGTCTTTGCCCCATGTCTGCGATTAGGGAGCTGTTTGATATTGTCGCCATTTCCTCTCTCAATAAACAGAGTTTCTTTAAACATCCCACTAACCATTTTCTCTCCATAGGTAGTTGGAATGTCAAGACTCTGCACAGAGCTTTTTCTCTTGATGTCCTCACACAAGAATTCCACCATTATAATTTAGATATTCTTGGCTTGCAAGAGACCAGATGGACAGATAAAGGTCAGATTCTTAAAAATAATCTTAAATTTCTCTTTTCAGGGAGGTAAGATAATAAGCATCACCAAGGCGTGGGTCTGCTTCTCAGCAGACACGCTAGTGATGCTCTTCTAGGATATGAGTGCATTAATGAAAGGTTTCTTACAGCAAAAGTTCAGACAAGCGTTAAAGACTTGAATGTTATCTGCTGTTATGCCCCCACTGAGGATGCCGATGAGATTGAGAAGGATAGGTTTTGCGGACAACTTCAGGATATTTTGAATTCTGTCAAGAAAGAAGATATTACCCTTGTTCTAGGTGACTTCAATGCCAAAATTGGAACTGACTCTGACTTTGGGAGGAGTGATAGGCCCTTTTGGTATTGGTAGGTGCAATGGGCAACGTCTCCTACAGGTAAGTAAACTTGATGGTTTCAGAATAACTAACACTTATTTGAAGCAACGCGACATACATAAGTACACATGGGTTTCGCCAGATGGGCTGCATAAGAATATGCTTCCGAAATATATACTGTAAGGGAAAGATTTTGGCCTTAAATGGTCTGGAGATATTTAAATTTCTGATTTAGATTATGCTGATGATTTAGCCCTTTCTGCAAATGATGTTGATGAGACGAACTCTTTCATTCGAGCTGTTGATGAAACTGGTAGTAGAGTAGGTTTGGTTATAAACAGAGAGAAAACTAAAGTGATGAAAATTGGTCAGGCAGGCTGTGATTCAGTTAATCTGAATGGTTGCAGTCTTGAGCAGGTGCCACAGTTTAATAATCTTGGGAGCTATGTAACAGATACTGGTGATGTGCGCCATGAGATTAAAAGACGAATAGGGATTGCTGCCGGGACTTTTAAGAATCTATGGAGAGTGTGGAGAAATAGGCGTATACACCTAAAGACTAAAATTAGACTGTATAATAGTTTGGTTCTTTCTAGGGTTAGTTATGGTAGTGAAACTTGGACGCTGTGTAAACAAGATAACAGGAAACTAGATACTTTTGATTCTAGATACTCATGAAGTGTCTTGGGTATTAGTGGTTCAACTTTGTAAGTAATGATGGGGTTAGGCAAAAGAGTGGCAACCTCCTTTAAGTAGCGTATTGTGCAGAGAGAGACTCCATTGACTTGGCCATGTTGCCCGTATGGATAATTATAGATTAGCAAATAGGGTTATGAACAGTGGTGCCTTAATGTCAAACAGGACCTTGTAGAATTGGTGTGCAGTGGCCAGATGCAGCAGATGTAGCTCAGGACAGAGATTTGGAGAACTAAATTGCATGATCTGGTTGGATCTCCGTAGCCCTTGGCTGCTGGAAGATGATGGGGCTAGTCCATACGGCTTATGGTTTCACTTGCTGTTCGTGACATCTACCAAGCGAGCTCTCAGAGGAAGAACATTATTGTCCATTAACACGGAATCAAGACGTATTGCTGCGAGAAATGGACGAACATAAGGTTCGTGATTCATTGAGTATCTTACAGCAATTACAGTCCCGCCTGGGAAGACATGAAAGTCTGTGCGGCATTTGAGAGCGATGTCTCGCACACTAACATATCATCAGCTCCAAAACTGTCGCTTTCCCGGATGTTCGTGGGATGATATCTTGTCCCCACACCAATAGTCGTTGGGGGAATCGGTTGGGTTGGGTTGTTTTACCTCTGAGCGGCACTTTTTTGCACACCATGGGCTGAATGGCCAGGTCACATGGACCCCGAAGGCTCAGAGAAGGTGGGGGGAGGGGACCCACTAGAACAGCTGTTGGGAGACAGATGGTAGCCTCCCGTCAAGGCCATCCAGCGTGTTCTTTAACGTGCACAGGGTATGGCTCTCCCGCACACGGGGCCACGGCTTAACGTCCCATCCGACGGACGGCGGCCTTTCCAAGCCCATCGGTGTCCCCTACTGACCGTGGGCAGGGCGGGGAATTTTGCGGAGATAAATCTCAACTCTGACTCAGCTGGGACTCGAACCTGGGAACTACAGATTACGAGCCTGGCGCGCTACCGACTGAGCCACCCCCGCCCCCAGGGGGAATCGGTTTGCAGACTAAATCGGTATTCATCGGTGAAGAGAACATTGCCCCTTTGACGTCAAATCTAGTTGCAATGTTGTCGAGACCAATAGACTCTGAGCTGGACATACGTCAAAGGGACACACACCACACTGATCGTCTTGCAAAAAGACAATGCACGAAGCCTTCTGGACACAGTTTGCATGGATACAGAGTGATAGAATATGAGCCGGCGTGCTGTATGAATTCTATGGGGCTTTGCACTTAGGAGCAGGTAACGGTCGTCCCTGGTCGATGTGGTCCTCGGAAGTCCAGGAACAGATTCTTTAGTAATGGTTTGGCTTGTCTGAAATTGATTCCAAAGGCAGCTTACAACCCTATTATTCCCATTTCGCCATCTAGCTACCTCTAACTGACATTGTCCGGTCTTGAACCTCCCTATTTCTCCCCACCTCATTTCTTCACTTAGATTTCTTCCAGCTATTTTCTAACGGTAGGCTATCTCGGATGTCGTACGTCACGACTCTAACACGAACTGACGCAAATTAGGTGCTTTTTATACTGACCAGTTTCGATGTGCGACTGTACATGATGCGAACTTCGTGTGCAGATTTGAATTTAACGTCATTCTTTATATTAAAAAAAAAACCGACCTTTTTTTATTGTCAATTATCGCACATTTGCCGATTTTTGCATTCCAACTTTAAACGCCAGTGTAATCGTATGCATTATCAAAATTGTAAAATTTGAAGTTCCGCGAAAGATTTTATTTTGATAAATATTTCCTGGAAATTAAAAAGCAGTGAGCCAGAAAATGCATAATCCTAATATTTCAAAGAATTTGAGCATTTTCTTTCCTGAAGCTGAAGTATTTGGGACAGGATTCTCTTCCAAAAATCCAAGTGAGAGTAAATTTTGGAGCTCATTAATTACTCTCGTATCTATTATAATTCATTCATATTCATCTTCTAACAAAGCTGAGTTGTCGGTGAATGATGATCCAGATCGCATTTGTACGCAATTAGGAATAAGAGTTAAAAAACAAATATGCAAGGTAATAAGTGCAACATTTGTTGCTTGGAATGATGCCGGGGCTTCCACTAAAGAGAGAACTTTTCCGGTGTATAATGAAACCACCTTTTGCCTGCGAAGAGAAATAACAACTCGGATCACAACTCCGATATCGATTTTCATTTCGGGTCCTCCTACAGCTGATGGTACATACAGCACATGAAAATGAATTGGAAAGGGAGCAAAGAAAGAGTTGTTAGTGAAGTTTAATTCCAAGAAATAGTTTGCAAATTCGCTTACCAGGTTCTAACTCTTTCCCTGAAGCGTAACGAACTGCAGATAACGATAAGAGAAAAATCTAAACATTGTAGTGTTTACTTTACCACCTACGTTGTTAAAACAAAAAGACTCGTTGCTGAAAGCCACTGTGACCTCCATAGTGGTATAGCACGCGAGTTCATCCCCCCTCCTTTGGCTCCCCGAAGAGGTCTTGCCCAGCTCCAATAGTTGCAATTATGATTACAAGCAACTCGTGGCCCGTGTGCCCCTTATGCATTGGATCACGAGTAATCGGCGTAATTAAAACTAAAGACTTCCAACTTTGCCCCTCCTTTATCCTCCTTCCTAACACCCTCCCCCCCTCGAATCCCCACTATTCACCAAAACCCACAAGCAGACGATTCTCTTCCCCTCGTTTTTTTTCTGGGCCAGTTCTGTGCATGCGTGACGCGTGGGTGCCGTTCGTGACGTATTACCGTGAGAACTTTCCCGGGGCCAACAGGGGTTAATTGGTAATGGTTCGGGCATCGTTTGTTTCATGGGTGGCCCCTGAAGGCATGCCTCGCGTGACCCCCCGTGAACCAGGAATTAGACCTTTTGCAATCAAGAAGCGATGCAAATCCTTCTTCTCCCGTGAAACAAGGTCGCAGAGAAGTAAAAACATCCCGTCTAATAACCCTATCAGACAAGACAAGGACAGAATTCGAGGTGGTTGAGGATGGAGGGATGGGGGAATATCCCAAGCGATCATTAATGGCTGGGAGAGCATGCGGGCCAACTCGAACCGATGTCGAATTCGACTCGGAAAGGCAATTAATTGGGCAGCGTTCAAACTCCACAACGTGACTCCGCATCTCGTGTGTTTGTGTGCGCATCCAGATAATGATGGATTAATGGCGAAGGCCACGGTGTCGTCTGTGGTGCGGTGCGCGTTGGGGTAGGCACGCGGCTCGTTTTATTGATTGGGAGTTACCCCTCGTGCCACGCTGGGAATTCTGCACATCGGAATCCGAAGCCACCAATCGTTGGATCTGGAAACGCTGTAATGCATCACGGAACAGATCCAGGGATCCGGATCTCCCACTCGTATTATCCCGACCCCCGAGACCTCGAGAAAAATTGATAATAATTGTCAGGACCACAATAGCTATCAGGATGTAATATTTCTGCTGGGTAAGTGGTACTGAAGTGCGCGTTGAACTTACAAACGAAATTCGTATAAGCCACATGCAAAGAGCATTAACAGAAAGCGAAAGCAAAACCTACTTTTGATCATTATGAAACTTTTTCAGTTCATCAATGATTTGCTTCAGTTGCCCAGTAGACCAAAGAGTGAGCATGCTTGATAGCGGTGTAAAGAGTCCCTGGTTGAAATCCCGAAGTAAAGCATGTTTAATTTGTATTTCTGCTGTTTCATTTCACTTGCACATATTCGTTATTCAGGATTAACCGCGTTCCGGCAAAAAAGAGAAGACGCCCTCTCTTTTCTGTCCGGCATTTTAAATTACAGTTAATTGTAATTTTTTCATATGCTAAGACCACTTCAGTCACCAGATATCAATCCGCTGAAAAATATATGGGAACTTCTGGAACGACGTCTTAGGCAGCGTTTTCTAGCTCTATCGAACAAGCAGGAATTGATCAAGTTTCTTGCGTACAAATAGTGTCGTAGCCTTCCTGCTGACTAGTAGACTTTATGTCACGACGTTTACAGGCTGTACTGGACTCACGTGGCGGTCGAACACCTGATGTTGATGATTTTACGTTGCTGTTTCCGTTTCTTTTTGTTCATTACCTGTAGATTACTACATAGATTGGGGCGGGGGTGGCTCAGTCGGTAGCGTGCCAGGCTCGTAATCTGTAGTTCCTAGGTTCGAGTCCCAGCTGGGTCAGCGTTGAGATTTATCTCCGCAAAATTCCCCGCCCTGCCCACGGTCAGTAGGGGACACCGATGGGCTTGGAAAGGCCGCCGTCCGTCGGATGGGACGTTAAGCCGTGGCCCCGTGTGCGGGAGAGTCATACCCTGTGTACGTTAAAGAAAACGCTGGATGGCCTTGACGGGAGGCTATTATCTGTCTTCCAACAGCTATTCCAGTGGGTCCCCTCCCCCCACCTTCTCTGAGCCTTCGGGGTGAATGTGACCTGGCCATTTAGCCCATGGTGTGCGAAAAAGTGCCGCTCAGAGGTAAAACAACCCAACTACATAGATTAACTCACATTTTCGCCGAATATTTATCTATATACAATGAAAATAAATTTGATTTCCATCGTATATTCAAACTGCATTCGATCGCGGCCAGATCTGGGGTGTGTGCCATGCTCTCCCCCCCCCCCCGACTTCTTGAAAATGTTAGTAAGGCAATGGAGGCAAAATATTATTAAGCATGCTTATTTCCCATTTTTTCAAGACCTCTAAAGCGGAGAGGAAAATGTTGTACTGCAATGTAAATTCAGTCACTAGAGGTTCGTTAGAACCTTGCAGTCAGTGAGAGTCAGGGCCGCCGAGAGAATTTATGGGCCCCTATGTAATATTATGCTCGGGGCCCCCCTTGAAAACTTTTTATCTTTACAAATCATTAATAGCAATTATTCGGGACACAGTGATGACATACAGAGGAAAAAAAGCCTGTTGCGCAGTCAGGCATGCAAAAACATAGGCCTACACAGTTTGTGTCACATAAAACTTTTTAGCATAGGATCGATATATAGCCTAACTAAGAATAATTTTTGTAAGAAAATGTAGAGTCACTTAATCTGACGGGCCCCTATGCACTAGTCCCCATTGCCCCCCCCCCCCCCCCCCCGTCGGCGGCCCTGGTGAGAGTAACTTACACTAATTCTTCTCGGGGCAGTTCAGTCGGTAGCGTACGAAGCTCGTGATCTGCAGTTCCCAGGTTCAAGTCCCAGCTGGTTCAGCATTGGATTGAGGGTCAGTATCTCCGCAAAAACTCCCCGCCCTTCTTACGGTCAGTAGGGGACACCGATGGGCTTGAAAATGCCGCCGTCCGTCAAATGGGACGTTAAGCTGTGGCCCCGCGTAAAGGAGAGCCATACCCTGTGTGCGCGTTAAAGAACATGTGGGATGACCTTGACGGAATACTCCCGTCTGTCATCTAACAGCTGTCCAATGGGTACCCTACCCCAACCTTCTGAATACTCGGGATCTTTGTGATTGGGCCATTTAGCCTGTTGTATGCAAAAAGGTTCCGCTCAGAGGTAAAACAACTCAACTAATTTTTCTGTTTTACACTATTTCGTGAGAATGTCTTACACTTAATTTCACACTGCGAATGTTAACTTGTAGGGAACGTGTTACTTAAGTGATGTTGCATTTAAAAACGCGATGTTAATGAACTGGAATGGAAATGTCTCCAGGGTCTTGCCTCATTCATGCAGAGTAATCCCACTTTTTCAACTTCACTCCAAAAGTCATGTTCCAACTGTGAGAGTGCAACAGGTTGGCAAAAATGTGTATGTAATTTTAAACTATAACTGACGCAAAAAACAGTGCACATTAGTGGGAGAACAAATGTGAAAATTTGAGATACAAGAGAACATTTACTTTTTTCCGGCTCGAATGCCATTCTCCCCCTTCAGTTTTTTTTCTATATCCGGGCCTGTATTCGACTGTTTCATGAAAGTTCCAATAAATGGTTCCTAATAATAAAAGAATCACTGAAGAGATACATTTTTGCCAACTGTTGTACTCTCACAATTGAAATACGACTTTCACGAGTGAAGTTGGAAAAGTGGGATTACCCAGAATAAATGAGGTGAGACCCTAGAGATTTCCAATTCATTGCATTCACCTTTTTTAAACGCAACCTCACTTAATTCACACGTTCCCTACAAGTTAACATTCGCTATGCAAAATTTAGTGTAAGATGCTCTCATGGAACGGAAAGTTCTACCGAACTCCAGTCGAAAAAATGTTTCAAGGAGCAGGATTGCTGGTTTTAGCTCTCCCTTCATATCTCGCTGGAGTCTGCCTTTACGCAAGAAGGGCGGGTGTGGTTCAGTCGGTAGCGCGCCAGGCTCGAAATTTGCAGTTCCCAGGTTCAAGTTCCAGCTGGGTCAGCGTTGAGACTTACCTCTGCAAAATTCCCCGCTCTGACCATAATCAGTAGGGTACACCGATGGGCTTGGAAAGGCCGCCGTCCTTCGGATGGGACGTTAAGCCGTGTGCAGAAGAGACATACTCTGTGCACGTTAAAGAATACACTGGTTGGTCTTGATGGGAGGCTACCATCTGTCTCCCAACAGCTGTTCCAGTGGGTCCCCTCCCCCAAATTTCTCTGAGCCTTCGGGGTCCTTGTGACCTGGCCATTTAGCCCATTGTGTGCAAAAAAGTGCCGATCAGAGGAAAAACCCAACCCAACCTTTATGCAAGAATGGAAATGGTTCACTCCTGTCCAAATTCATTGCCCTCGTTCTTAGTATGAAGGGATGTCAAATCTGGCATTATTGCCGCCAAAGTAGATCCCACACCATATTAAGATGTTTGCAATCGTCCTCGATGCGCCTTGTTTTGCCTTCTGATAAACCTGCTAGCTTAACTACTGTAGGAGTTTTGCCCAGTCGAATTATTCATGTTTTTGTCAATAACTTTTGAGCATCTCTTTAAAATAAGCAGTATATCTCTAAGGCAAGGTGCACATTGCCGTAATTTGCAACAGCAATGCGAGGACGATTGCAATTTCTTCTTTAAAATGCATTCTAAGAATGTTTAAAATACTTTTAGGTACATTAATAAACTTTTAGAATTCTAAGAACCTTTAAATTAATTCATAAAATACACCTTAAAAAGGATCATGTTGCATTGTTGTTGCAAATTGCACCCTGCCTAAAACTATTATACTTCACAAGTTCACGTATTAAACTTGCTTAGCTGTGTTTAATGTATACCTAAATTAATATCATTTACGCACTATGAATCATTAGGACATCATAACGTGGTAGGATGTTGTTGTAAGCGATTCCTAGATTGTTGGTATCAGGGCCGGATCTAGAGGAGGGGGGGGGGGGCGGTCATGGCCCTCACCTTCGAAAATGCAAGGGTAACAGAGGCAAAAAAATTATTAAACTTATTTATATTTCGTGCATTTTTCCAGTATTTTTTTAATAAACTCGTAAAACTGTAAGAAAAATGTTACATTGCATTGGAAATCAAGTATCTTGCCCTCCCTCCCCCTCGAGTTTTTTTTTTAGATCCGGACCTGTTTGGCATTGCAGAACTGAAGATATTCATCTCCTTAAATACGGTTGTCTTCGAGTTCTTAGTAAACGAGGTAGCTGCCCATCCAGTGTGCTAAAGAACACACTGAACTCTCCTAACTATCGAGCGAGTCCCTTTCTTCAACTTCTCTGATCTCGTGTGACATGGTCAATTTAACATTGTCTTAATCTGCAAATAAGCTGTTAACTTTCCCGCATTTAAATGTAATTAAAATCGTTATTATCCAGGGGCGAAGTCAAAACCCAAATTTCGTTTACTGGAATAACTTTGCAAAACACGGTTTTTGAGGTCCAAATCAATGTCATTTGGTACTTGCTCACCGTTGGCCACCCTACCTCTCAATAGTGCGGCCAATGTGCAAAAGATTTTGCCTCTTTCATTAGACCTAAACGTTTTCTTGGTGTGGTAGTCACTTCGAAATAATTTAATCTAGAAAAAAATAAAGGGGTAGGTCAAGCGACTCAAACAAGCCAGTAAAAAGGAGGGATTTCTATTGCCATGAGCATAGGAATTAAATTATTTTAAAGAGACTATTACACGAAGAAAACGTTTAGGTCTAATGAAAGTGGCAAAATCTTCTGCGTGTTGGCCGCACTACTGATAGGTAATGTGACCAATTTGTGCGTAAATGATATTAATACGCAAAGATTAGGGAATAGGGTGAGCAAGTAATCATTGATGTTTATTTATACCTCCAAAGTTATATTTTTTCTAGATCAGGGACTGCTCATGCTGAATGTTTGTCTGTCACAGTTTAAAAGTGTTTTTCAATTACAAGAATCAGCCATTTATTTTGCTCTCAGCATTGAATTTGTCATGAACTTGAGTATTCTGTATTGCATGTATTCATTTTATCACTTATTATACAAGTATAGTCCAATTGTATCAGTTTTACATTAAATCTGGTTGAATTTCTTACCTGTGAGCAGCACTTTTTTGCACACAATAGGGTTGGGTTGTTTTACCTCTGAGCGGCAGTTTTTTGCACACCATGGGCTAAATGGCCAGGTCACATGGACCCCGAAGGCTCAGAGAAGGTTGGGGGAGGGGACCCACTGGAACAGCTGTTGGGAGACAGATGGTAGTCTCCCGTCAAGGCCATCCAGCGTGTTCTTTAACGTGCACAGGGTATGGCTCTCCCGCACACGGAGCCACGGCTTAACGTCCCATCCGACGGACGGCGGCCTTTCCAAGCCCATCGGTGTCCCCTACTGACCTTGGGCACGGCGGGGAATTTTGCGGAGATAAATCTCAACGCTGACCCATCTGGGACTCGAACCTGGGAACTACAGATTACGAGCCTGGCGCGCTACCGAATGAGCCATCCCCATCCCTGCACAAAATAGACTAAATGGCCAAGTCACAAAGATTCCGAGGGCTCAGAGAAGATTGGAGGAGGGGACGCACTGGATAAGCTGTTAGGAGGCAGATGGTAGCTTCCCGTCAAGGCCATCCAGCATGTTCTTTAGCGTGCACAGGTTTTGGCTCTCCCGTACACAGAACCACGGCTTCATGGCAAACTTTTCAAGCCCATCTGTCTCTCCCCTATTGAGGGCAGGATGGAGAAATTTTGCGGAGATAAATCTCAACGTTGACCCAGTTAAGATTCGAACCTTAGAACTGCAGATTATGTGCCTTCCCACATTTAATCTGAAAACTAGCTCTAAATTTTGTGGGGGGGGGGGCAAGGCATCTCAGTCGATAGCATGCCAGGCCCGTAATCTGCAGTTGCCAAGTTCGTCACAAATTTACCTGCGTTAAGATTTTCATCGGTAACCCCCATAAACCCTTGGTCAGAAAGGGGCATCGATGGGCATAGAAATATTGCTGTCCATCGGATGCTACGTTAAGCCGTGGCTCTGAGTGCAGCAGCAGACTCATAATCTGCGAACAATGTTAGAGACAAGGTAGCTGCCCGTCCAGTGTGCTAAAGAACACACCGGATCGCCTGGAAGGGGCAGCTACCATGTTTCCTAGCAGCGGTCGAGTGGGTCCCCTTTCCCCACCTTCTCTGATCTCGTGTAACCTGGCCATTTAGCCTATTGTATACAAAAATGTGCTGCTCAGAGGCTAAAGACCCTACCTCTAAATTTTACATATAAGAATAAAAAACGCAAAACTGACCAGTAACCAAGTCAAGGGTTGAGGGCTTGAATGGCATTATTTTCTAAGGAAGCTAAAAAAAAATCAGATTCAAGACATCCCCCCCCCCCTCTTGTGAGTTTCTGGGTATCCTACTGAACGTGACATCGTAAAAATGAAAAACAAGATTTTAATATTCACCTAGAAATTTTTTTAAATCATTAGAGTTATTTGAAGTATGCTAACAGAAAGCTGTTATTTTAGTTTCCAAAATGTCAAAAATAGACAGAAAAACTAAAAGGCAAAAAATATTTAATAAAACAAAAAAGAAATTTTAATAAGATCTAGGATAATTTTATTGTCTCCTAAAGAGTATTGGGCTTGAAAGTGGCATTTAGTCTTGGGGATATTGATTAAACGAAATATAAGATATTATGCATAGAATTCTGTCACATTTGTTAGCTATACTATGAATGAGTAACTCATGTTTAACTTTGTGTGATGATTCACTTTGATGTGAAATACCCAATTTTGTTTTAGGAATGTCGAACCTTATTAGTTTAAGTGTTAAATTTAATTCAGACCCTGGATCTTGTTCTGAATAATTTATTGCAATTTGTTTTCAGATGTACATAACGTGAAAAAACAACAAATTTGACGACATAAATGGTAAAAAGATTTCAGCTTTAACTGATGCAAAATACAGTTTACAGAACAATGTGAAGAGAACAAATGTAAGAATGTGAGATACAAGATCACACTAAAAATTGCCTTACAAATAACTAAATTATTATTAACACAATTTTTTTAATCAGTTAAAACTCTGCTTAACTTGCAGTCATCATCACATTTTAAACTTAAAGCAATTTCGCATAAAGAACAAAATTTTGAGCTAAAATTAGAGATCATGAAATTCCGTATATATCTTAAAAAACTTTTGAAGTTTCCTTAAAAATATAGTTCAAAAATGAAATGTAATAAATATACAAAATCAGTGTAATATATAGTTGAAACGAATATTACACGTTTGAACTGGTTTTTGATAAAAACTTTTTCCAAAACAGGAGTCTTTTCCTGCACGTGTAACTTATTTGGCAATCTTTATTAGTGAATGTAATACCAAAATGTATTTTATAATTATTACTGAAATATAGTGCAAAAGTAAAATCTGTTCATTCAAAAAAAATATATCCCAATATAAATGCATATCAAAACAAAAACGTATCTTACAAAAAATATAGAAACTTTTCATAAAAGTATTCTACTAAAAATTCTTAACCACTTGAAGGGCATTTGTTATAGCTCTACAAGTATTTTCCAATTCTAACTTTCTCTGAACATCGGCTTCACTCTCTTTCAGCAGCTGATCCTGCAAAAAAAAAGTGTTGCAAATAAGAGATGTTTTTTCATTATACTTGGTTTAGGGCTCATCTCAATTTTTTACAGATTACCTTTATTATTTCCAAACATGTATTCATACTTATTTTATGTGAATGCAAAACCTTATTCAGTGCTCCCTGTAACTTTCAAAATAGGTTTTTTGGGGGAATTGTCATTGGTGAACTAAAGATCCTGCTTTTAACAATAATCGTTTAATATTTAATCCTTCCAATCCCGGATTAATTTGGCTATTCTGACAATGGAGCATGTTAACTTTATGGCCTGTTTGCATAGTCCCCCCTACGTGGGGAGGACTTACAGTAAGGGCCAGTTTGTTTTTTTTTCAAGTTTAACTACTACTACTACTACATGTTAACTTTTGCAAAAAGAAACTTAAGATAATTAAAATATTAAAATTATTAATTTTAAATATATTGCATGTTCTCATATTGAAAAAAGTTTCGAAAATACATTTAACAAATTCATACTTTGTGTTTTCATACGGGCATCTAGAGATTGAATGGATTTAAGGTTTATGGAAGTTAAATGTTTAACAGCAGCGATGCTGTCATAAGGATTTAACTCCAAATTAATGTAAACGAAATAATTCTTTACATTTATTTCAGTAAAGGTTTCGATAATTGTAGAAACTGATGTAATGCTTTCTTTCACCTTTGGCTAATTGGATTCAAAGTGTTTACGAGATAAGCTCCATCTCTGTTAACGTTACTGAGTTAATGAATCTTTGAATATTAAAACAAATATTGTTGAATATTTGGATTTGAGTGAAATTATAATAAGTTTATTCTCGCATCGATATAAAATTTACGTATAATTTCATAACTTATGATCACGAAATATATACATATTATGAATAATTCCATTTCGTAATAATTTAGTAATGACGTTCAGAACAAATTATCGTTGCAGAAAAAATACATATAACAGGAAAAGAATGAAAGTAAAATTTACATATTTAACACGAAAGAACAAAATGTTTGCCATATCAATAGAATTAACTAACATACATATTTAATAAAAAGTAGTGGCATCACTGGAAGGACATTTCCTATTTCAAACTTTTATCTTCACAAAGTATAAATTCTCCAAGTTACTTACATTACAAACATAATTTTTTACATTTTTTTCCTATCTACAAAACGAAATCTAGCTAATGAGAATGTTTTGGTGCTGATCCTATAAAATGTCTCATTATAATTTAATAAGCTGGTGTTATTGCAAATAATAATCTATTTTATAATTTAATAAGCTGGTGTTATTGCAAATAATAATCTTTTTCTTCTAGAATTATGATTTATATTCAACCGTATTAACCAGTTTTGATTAATTAACAAAAGCAATAAAATTTTATATGGAAAAAAATTGCCAAATATAAAAAAATGATTCAGATTTATAGATTCTGAACTAGAAAATAAATGTTTCTAAAATTCAAATGCTTTCATTTCTTTAATTTATCTAGCTAAAAACGTAGTTTTAGGGTTAAGGAGATTGAATATGACTTCTCATTACATAACTTTGAAATACCACAGAACATTTATATAAATTTATTTCATTGTTGCTTTTATTCATGATGTAGAATTAATGTATGTGAATGTTTAGTAAAATCAGTTTTTAAAAGAAAATCATAATATTATCACAACATTCGTGTGCCTCAGAATTATATGCTTTGTTAGATTGTAAATAATTCGCTGCGTAACCCATATCTTCCAGTTTTTATAAAATGTTTAATTTCTCTTTCTATCATATAAATTTTTCGACCAGTTCCATATTTATGTGATTATTCCCGACAGACTGCCTAGTTTCGTCACTAAAATATATCTTGATACTATTGCTTACTATTTATACATAAAAGCTTTGACTTCTGTATTTTTCACTTTCAATTGTTGTATTGAGAAATCCATGTGCAGCATAGACAAGATTTGGCATGAACTACAACGGCGTTTGGGATTCTTATAAATTTGCAACTTAACTTCAAAACCTTTATTGGTATGGCTGTTCTTTTCCTATATTAGGAAAAGCAAAAATACGAATTTATTAATTTAATTATCTATTGTTTAATTAGGCATTAACGAAGCCATTATATGTGGGATGTTTTTGCCAGAGATTTTACTCTCTGATAATGGTGATATATAAAGTGTTTGTAGCACACTTCGAAACATAGCTACATATTTGAAAACAAATTTTAACTTGGGATCATACCACGTCTCCTGTGACAGTTTAAAATTGTATAGTAGAAAGCACTAAATGCAACAAACAAAACGTTTATAGATTTTTCTTAGAAACCAAAACACAAAAAACCTAAAAGCAACAATAGTATATGAGTGCACTACAACACGTATCTGCTTTATACATGAAGTAATGTACGCATTTCGTATAAATACGTTCATCACTTACCGTTTTTCCTGATTCCAAAAGAATTCCTAGTAGATCCTGCTTTGCAAAATCTAAAACCTGAAATACATTGCAATTTTATATAATATAGTTAATTGTTCAATTAGAATTAACTATACTCATCACTCGATTTACGAAACAATTCATGCATCGGAAACAGTTTGTTAGGCGAAAATTCGTAGAGGCCTACATTATCACTAATATTTTATGAAATTTGTTTTCACAGGTGTAAAATGATAACAGATATAGGTGCCTAGTTTTGAACCAAAGAGACAAAAATTCTGTTTAAAGACGTCTTCTCGCCTGATAACAACGCTTTGAAGTTCTTTCGAAATGGAAGATTTAGTTTTTACAGATGAATATGGGCGAAAAAATATCAAAATGCTTATTTCTATAAAAGACTTTTTCTTCCTTTCATAAAGTTTTCGGTAGAATGCAATGGTATCGTTCAGTTTGGATTTGCAGCCAGCACTTCTGTCCAAATTAGGATCCATCTATTATTTCAGCCTAAAGTAGAGAACATAAAAGACAGAGTCATAAGGTTTATACGTTTTATTGGTGGATCTACTGCATTGTCTTTTTCGCAATCGCCTTCTTTCAAGCTTTCCTCATCTTGTCAGGTGTTTTCATGCGACTTTGGATGATCCCAAAAGTTGCCTTTGTCAACTTCATCGAATTGTCAGCATCGCAGTTTTTTTTTTTAAATTCCATAAGTTGCTCTTTAAACAGAACGAAGACATTAAAGTTCATATTTGGGCTACAGATATTTTCCACATCTATTTTATCATCATTCATTCTTACTCCATGCTGTGGTAATTATTCCGGCAGCTATTAGTTCAGGCCCCGAAGTGCTTTAGAATTGAGTGAATGGTAAACGAATAGAGGCTTTAGTTTAAAGTCATCCTCAAGATTGCACCCAAAAGGATGGGTGAATCACTCCTTTAACACTTTAAAACCCGGTGCCTTCTTTTCATCGCAGGAAACTAAAGGGCACAGTCATATTCAATTCCAGGATAAGCCAATCTCTCTACATTAATCAGCACTAACTTATTTAGTTTAGTTTAGTTTACACTTCACAAAAATTGGGAGTTCCTTGCACAGACTTTCCCATAGAATTTATGTTTTCCTTTTTTTTTTTGAAAATTCTTGATGTTCAGTATTTTTTTTTCCTCTTAGATTTTAAGAGATTTTTTTTTTGTTTCGTCTTCCTCCTAAACTTTAGGATTTAATTCTTTTGTTTATTTTGTTTTTGTTTATTTAATTTTGATTTATGTCTTTTTTTTTTTGGTATAAATATATATATTTTTTTATTATTATTTTTTTTTTGGCTTTCTTTAATTTTTTTTATAACCCTTTTTTTTATTATATTTTTTTTGTTATTTTGTTAATTTTTTTTTCTTTCTTTTTTTTTGTTTTTTAGAAATTTTTTTTTTATTTTTTTTTTTATTTTTAATTTTTTTTTTATTTTTTTATTTTTTTTTTAAGATTTTTTTTTAATTATTTTTTTTTCTTATTTTTATTAATGAAAGAAAAAAATTTTTTTCTTTTTTTCTTTCTTTTTTTTTATATTACGTTTTTTTTTGTTGTTGTTCTGTGTTACAATTTATTCCATATCTCTATTTCTTTGATGAATTCCAATAGGAAGGCAAATATTTTTGTTTGAATTGAGATTGTAGGGTGATTTAAAATTAAGTTCAGAGTAAATTCGTTAATATTTATGTTTCTAAGTTTTTCAAAGAATTTTTCTCGTTGTGAGTCATATTTTGCACAATTTAACATAAGGTGTGAGGAATTTTCAGTAATATTGCATTTTGTACATTTGGGTGAGGTACTTAATTTGAGTAAGAATTTTGATTTATTTAAAAGAATTGTATCTGTTCTTAGCCGAAATATGATTTTGGATTCATGTCTGGAAAATGGTAATTGTAGGAAGGTATTAATTTTGTTGGAAAGTTCAAATCTGAAATTTGGTTTGAAGATAGAGTGAAATTGAACATGTTTTTCTAAAATTTTGAATTCTAATTGTTTTATTTCTTTTTTAACATGTATATAAAAATTGTGTGTTGGCGAGATGTTATCATAATCATGTGCTGATTTTGCTATGTTATCTACATATTCATTTTCTTTAAATCCAGAGTGTCCTGGTATCCAACAAAGTTGAATATGGTTATTTTTTTCATTTAGGTTTTCATTATAAAGTTTTAGGAGTGTATGTGTGTAGTATGGATATGTGGTGTATGTGTTGTCTTGTATTAATGTGTGTATAGCACTTTTAGAATCAATGAATATAACTATTGATTGATTTGTTAAATTGTCTAATGTCCAGTTAAGTGCGGCAAATATTGCATAAATTTCAGCATGCAATATCTGAGTAAAATCAGGCAATTTGTATGCTAATGATATGTTGTGTGATGGAATATATACAGCAGCACTGGATGACCCAGAATCTTTTATGTAGGACCCATCTGTGTAGATTTCCAAACAATTGTTAAAATTTTCAGATTTAAAATTAATGAATAATTGATATAGAGCTTCATTAGAAATTTCATTTTTTGAATTTAAATGTGGAATCTCTGTATAAACTACTGGGAGTTTGTAACACCATACTGCTACAGATTCAGTAATGTCTCCTCGCAGTTCATCTTTAGTTAGTTTATTAAAGAATTCTTTTAATAATTCATTTTCTTCGATTTTTTTATAGAATATGAGTCTTTTAAAGTTTAGATAAAATGGGTGGTCTGGTAGTTTATAGTGGAGTCTTGTGTAATATTTTAAGATTAAAATTGAATGCCTAATTTCAAATGGAGGAATGGCTGTTTCAGCCAGAAGAGCTAATGTTGGACAAAATTTTGGTAAGCCTAAAGCAATTTTTAAACATTTGTTTTGAATAACATTTAATTTCTTTAAGTTAGTTAAATTAGGTTTGTCTATAAAGTCTAAGCCATATTCCATTTTTGATCTGATTAAATTTAAGTAGAGTGTAATTAAGGTTTTTTGATCAGTACCTTCTTTTTTGAATGCAAAGTATTTAAAAATGTTTAGGAGTTTTGAACCAGAATTGTAAGCTTTCTCCAGATGAGAGTTCCATATTAATTTTGAGTCTAAGTTAAATCCCAATAATTTACATTTGTTGACTTGATTAATAGGTTGCGAGTTAATTTTTAAGAGAAATTTTGGATTATAATTTCTACGTCTATAGAAGTAAATACAAAAAGTTTTATCTGTGTTAATTGTTAAATTCCATTTGTTACAATAATCTATTAGTTTGTCTAATTGTTGTTGTGTTTTTTCTTGTAGAGTATATTCATTTTTGTCTGATACCCAGAAGGTAAGGTCATCAGCATAGCTTGTAAAGTTAAATTTTTTATCAAAAATCTTTTTGATGTCATGTAAGTATAAATTAAAAAGAACAGGGGATAAGGTAGATCCTTGTGATAATCCTTGTGTAATGTTATAAGACTTAGAGTAGGTCGAGTTTAATTTAACCTTTAATTTTCTGTTTCTCAAAAATTTTGCTAGGAATTCTATTAATTTATAGTCTAATTTAGCTTTACACAGTTTGAGTAGTAAATGTTCTATGGAAACTGTATCAAAAGCCTGTGATAGGTCTATTGACACAGCTAGTACTGTTTTTTTCTTTTTATTGGCAGAGTAAATATCATTTAAGAGTAGTGAGATGCATTCTTTAGAAGATCTGTTTTTTCTGAAGCCAAAGAAGTTTTTTGGTAATAATTTTTTCTCTTCAATTTGCCAATTCAGTCTAATAAGAAGCATTTTTTCAAATAATTTTAAGGAGTTGGATAATAGAGAGATTGGTCTATAAGAGGTTATTTCTGTAGGGATTTTATTGGGTTTTTGGATAAAAATTATTAAAATTTCTTCCCACTCTGGTGGTATGTCTAGTGTGTTCCATATATGATTAAAGATAGATAATAATTTTTCTTTCCATGCTTCTGGAAGATTTTTGAAAAGTTTGTTAGAGATCAAGTCTGCACCAGGGGCAGATTTAAGATTAAGTCTTTTTATTGCTCTATTTAGTTCCAATAAGGAAAATGGTAAGTTAACTGTAGTGTCGATTGATTTTAATTTGTTTAACTGTGTGTTATAAAAGGATTTTTGTCTAGAATCTAAGCTAGGTGCAGTTTGAACTATTTTTAAGTTTTGGGCAAATCTTTCAGCTGTTTGACTAATGGTAATGTTATGTTGTAAGGCATATTGGGCTATTGGAAAAGTTTGTTGCTTTTCTTGGACAATACTTTTAAAAATCCTCCAGATGTTTTTTCCTGGAGTAGAGGTTGTTAATTCTGATGTAAATTCTTTCCAATTATCACGAGAGGCAGTTTTTAATTTTCTTCTTACTTCTGCTTTAATTTTTTTAAAATTGTTAATGTCTTGGAAGGTTCTGGTCCTTTTAGCTTTTTGTTCTGCTTTTTTTCTGATAGCTGTTAATCTATTCATATACCATATATTTTTTTTTAATTTTGGAATTTTGTTTATAATTGTTTTAAATACTGATTTAGTTTGTTCCTTAATTGATTCAAAGAATTCATTATATTTTAGATTGTTAGAGGGAGGAGTATTGTTAAGGATTTTTTCGAAGGAGTACCAATCGTTTAAATAAATTTTTTGTTGGTATTTTACTTGTAGTTGTGAAGTCAAAAGTATGGGGTGGTGGTCACTGCCCCTAGTATCTGGGAGCAGTGACCATTTGAATTTGTCAATTAAATCAGTTGAGATTAAAGTTAAATCAATAATTGATTGATTATAGGCTGGGTTTTCGTGAGTAGTTTCTTTACTATTTAGTAAGATCAGATTTGATTTTGTTATAAATTTACTCAATTGGACACCTGCTGGGTTGGTAGTGTAGGAGTGCCAAAGGGCATGATGGGAGTTAAAATCTCCCAGAATAATAATAGGTTCTGTTAATTGTTTAAGAATATCATTATAGAAATCTTCTCTGATAACCAAACCAGGATTGTAAACATTTAATATGGTGTATGACACATTGTTAATTAATATTTTTACAGCTAAAAGTTCTAATAAAGGGGTATTGTAATTAATTGGAATTATTTTGTGGTGTATATTTTTGTTAATAATGAAACCTATGCCATTATTACTGTTTGTAGAAAAATGATAATATGATATAAAGTTAGAAAAGTTAATATGCTTTTTAGTTTTTATCTCTTGTAATGCAAAAATATTTACCTTCATATACTTAGCCATTAGTACAATTTCTTCCTTTTTCGAAATTATCCCCCTGCAGTTCCACTGTAGGAGGTTTAACTTATTAGGACTTGAATTGTAGAAGAATGTCCATGATTAGTATGTAGGTCTCTTCCGAAGGGCAGATGAATTTCAAGAGGTGAAGCACCAAGTCTATCAGTAGGTTTATAGTGACATTTTCATCTTTTAATTGCCTGGCGATTGAGTTGGAGGACAAAGCATGTTTGATTTTTTTCATCTGAACGCTTTTGGAGTTTAGTCCTTTTTTTGTAATATTTGCGTAGCTAGGTTTGCTAGGAATGTTACTTTGCAAAATTTGTTTTTCAATAGGAGACAGTTTTTTTGATGTGCTTGGGCTGGACAATTGTATATCACTTTCATCAGATTCTGCTAGTTTGTTTCTTTCAGTTATTTGTTTATTTTTATACGATAAGCTAAATAAGTCCATTCCATGAAGTACAGGGAATTTTTTAGTAGCTTGTCTAGATCTCTCATCATCAGGTTCATTTTCAGAGAGATCTTGTCTATGATCAACGTAACGGTTATTGAAGCCGTTCGGATTGAAATTCGAGTTTGTGCGAACCTGAGGGAGGACGTTTTTTTCTCTAGTTTGGTTTTGCTCCTGTTTTGCTAACGCAAATGCGCTTGTCCAACTGCATTGTTGGCGTCTTTGAATTTGCATAGCCTTGCAGGCAATTTTTTTTATTGGACAAGCATAATAGGTTGCCGGGTGGTCCATGCTACAGTTTGGGCATTTGAAATCGGAAATTTTGCATGTTTTGTGCGAATGGGAATCACTGCATCTTTTGCATCGAATGCGGCTCCTACAGCCTACTGCAGAGTGGCCCCAGCGCCAACAATTGCTGCAAAGAATGGGGGATCCGAAATGTTCTTTGACAAAAAAATGGCTAAAACCTATATTGACCTCACTGGGTAACTTTTTATCAGAACAGTAAATAACTACATTTTCGGTGGGAGTTTTGAGAAAGCCATCTTTGGAATTGTTAGGCTGGAATCTCATCATGCGTCGTACTTTAAAGACGCTGTAGCTTTTTAGGGATTGAAGTAAGTATTCATCCGAGTATTTGGTGTTTACATTAATCAGTAAACCCATGCAACTATTTTCATTAGGAATTCGATAGGTTACATCTACTCCCAAGATATTATTAATACTTTTTAAAGTTTCTAAATCAGAGTCACATTTAGGGAAAAGTATCACATCGCCTTTGCGAGTGAACCTACCTTTGATGTCTTTATTTAGTAGGTTGAAGAAGAAATCTGTCACTTTATCATCATCCAAATCGCTTAATTTTGAGGTTTCGCTGTAAATGATGATTACAAGATCATTGTTCTTGGCTTTAGAAGTAGCAGTAGCACGAACTATTTCGTCCTCGGAGGCAGAATCTGCATCTGTGATGTATCCCTCCGCGATACATTCAGGGTCTTGTGGATGGACGTCGTTAAGTTCGTTTTTCTTGGCTTGAGATGTTGCATTCTTCAAGTTAGGAGTAGTATCATTAGTTTGAGTTTCTTGATCACTGATTTCACCTGCTTCTAAAAGTTCATTTAATTCATCTTCGGAGTTTGGGGTGTATAGCGAAGCCATCTGTGCCTTTTCCACGTGTTTCGCCATTTTTTTTAGCTGGCACTTTTCCGAACTTTTAATTGGTATTCCGCTAGTTTTCTTCATTTTATTGTTCGCGTTCGTTGGTTTTTTCTTTGCACCCATTGTGGAAAAAGTTGGATCTAATAAATCTCCAAATCAATAAGCTTTCATCAACTTAACTAAAATAAAAACTTACAAACTGATGAGCCCGATCTTGGACATAGTACCTCTCACTAGCTTCATCGAGAGACTCTTCTCACTAACTTATTTCCTCTTACATGGCAATTATGTGCAAGTTAACAGGATTTTTAAATCTTTTGAGCATCTCATGAGTTGTTTTAAAGCCAAAAATCCTGTGGCATAGGGGGCGGATGTGGCTCAGTCGGTAGCGTATCAGGCTCGCAATCTGTAGTTCACAGGTTCGAGTCCCAGCTGGGTCAGCGTTGAGATTTATCTCCGCAAAATTCCCCGCCCTGCCCACGGTCAGTAGGGGACACCGATGGGCTTGGAAAGGACGCCGTCTGTCGGATGGGACGTTAAGCCGTGGTCCCGTGTGCGGGACAGCCGTACCCTGTGCACGTTAACGAACACGCTGGATGGCCTTGACGGGAGACTACCATCTGTCTCCCAACAGCTATTCCAGTGGGTCCCCTCCCCCAACCTTCTCTGAGCCTTCGGGGTCCATGTGACCTGGCCATTTAGCCCATTGTGTGCAAAAAAGTGCCACTCAGAGGTAAAACAACCCAACGCTGTAGCATAGATGATGCCATATCCTTCAGGCTCCTTAAGGGTTTTGAACAATGAAAGTGCCTTCGATAATATGAAAGAATAAAGAAATTAACTATAACTATTGCTATCGATTCAATGACCTAACAGTTTCTCCAATTTCTCTATGGCAGCCTCTCTCTGTCCTTGTTACTCGGTTTAATTCTGTTCCACTAGCACATGCTTCAGCTCTCAGTTTGGTTTTCTCTCCTAGCAAAACTATATTCACGGTTGAAGGCACCAAGTGCATGGCGAGGCATATGTGCTTTACTTTTCATCTTTTCAATCCGTTTCAATACTTTTAATTTCATTCCGGGTGGCAAAGCCTTTCTAGATTTCTTTATTTCAGGTATCACATCATCAGTGCAACACTTTTACGAGGCATAATGAGAAAATAAAGAGCGTTGTCGAATGAAAAATGAAAGGAGCTCACTCGAGAGCCTTACACATAACGATCAACACCGATGACCTGAGAGTGTACCACAGCTGTAAAATGTGATGTCACGATGCATTTTGTGCTTATTGTACTCATACTCAGCGTAAATGTGGAAATTCTAGACTTCTACGAAGAATCACTCATCAGCGATGAGCTTCTTTTGTTATATGGAAATGTTTCTTCACTAATCGAAATTAAAAGTAATAAAATTCTTAATTTGTTATAGCGAAAATTCATAATTCGGGCGTTCGTAAATCGAGCAATGGGTGTATTTATCAAAGAAAAGTGAGCCATATAAATGAAACAGATTAACCAAATAAACTTTACCAAGGGTATGAAGAAGTTTGAAATTAGATAGTAACACTACTAACGAAAAAGTACAGTTGCTCAAAACGTCTGGCAACACCTTTAGAAGTGAACTAGTTTTGTGGATTCGGAGCTTGTGTTCTAAAGCAATCCATTCTAATACAAAAAAAAAAGCAAATTAGTTGGGACAATAGGAAAATGCAGTAACAAAATACCCCCTCAAGCAGCTGCTTGCCACAGAGGTCTGACAGGAGCCTGTCAGTTTATATGCCACAGTAGAAGATCTGAGAGGATGGCAGGACCTCAGCAGAAAACACAGAACTAAAATATCTATTTGTTTAATAGTGTAGTTAATAGTGAATGTGACCCCCGTTAGCTTTAATTACTTCTTCCTCCCTCTCACCCATTGATGCCACTAGCTTTCTACACATCTCCTTCACTTCAGGGTCGTGGTACCACACTTTCATGACACTTTGTATCATTTTGGTTTTCGTCGTGTAATCCATCTTAGATATGCGCACTTTAAAAATGGCCCACAAATTTTCAATGGGGTTTAGATCGGGTGAATTTCCTGGCCACTCCAATACCTTCAAATGTTGCTGGGTAAAGAAGCTCTTAGCAAGCATAGAATTGTGGCATGGAGTTGAAATACCTCATCGCCATTAGGAAACAGCTTCTGCAGTGTTGGAACCATTTTTGCCTCCAGAACGCCTATGTACTTTTTGTTGTCCATCATTCCTTCAATGGGGTGAAGCGTCAGTGGCCCAGAAGCTGTGAAACATCCCCAACCTTGGGTGGGTGTTTGGGGGATTGCTGGATGTGGCCGGATCGAAGAGGTTCTCCAGTCGAGCAGCAGGCGAAATTTGACCTGTAGCCATGCACCTCAAAGTGGATTTCGTCGGAAAATATCACTTTTTCCCAATTCTTCACAGTCCAGTCTCGATGTTTCTTTGACCAGGATAGCCTTTCAATATTTTTTTTATCATAATTTTTCAATAAAGAATCTAATTCGTCTGCCGCTCGACTGGAGAACCTCTTTGATCCGGCCACATCCAGCAATCCCCCAAACACTCCCCCAAGGTTGGGGATGTTTCACAGCTTCCGGGCCACAGACGCTTCACTCCATTGATGGAATGATGGACAACAAAAAGTACATAGGCGTTCTGGAGGCAAAAATGGTTCTAACACTGCAGAAGCTGTTTCCTAATGGCGATGGGGTATATCAACTCCATGCCACAATTCTACGCTTGCTAAGAGCTTTCTTTACCCAGCAACATTTGAAGGTATTGGAGTGGCCAGGAAATTCACCCGGTCTAAACCCCATTGAAAATTTGTGGGTCATTATTAAAGCGCTCATATCTAAGATGGATTGCACGACGAAAACCAAAATGATAGAAAGTGTCATGAAAGTGTAGTACCACGACCCTGAAGTGAAGGAAATGTGTGGAAAGCTAGTGGCATCAATGGTTGAGAGGGTGAAAGAAGTAATTAAAGCTAAGGGGGGTCACATTCACTATTAACTACACTATTAAAACAAATAAATATTTTAGTTGTGTCTTTGTTACTGCATTTTCCTATTGTCCCAACTAATTTGCACAGTACTCTATTGGTGCAGCAACGTGAAAATCCAATATTGCAGATATTACATGTTACTCAAATATGGCTTGCCTGATTAAGAACTGTGTTTCAAGGACAAATGTGATTAATTCCACTCCCATTGTTTATAATGAGGATAGATGCTCTACTGGCTTAATGTTGGCCTTATATCACATTCTGAAGTTACTTTGGCTATCTCTAAATTGAAATTGCATAAATCCCCTCTAGTAGATGAAATAACTACTGAAATGCTTAGAGCTCGTAATGTTTCCATTATCGTATTGCTGAGGGAAGTTTTGAATATCGTTTATAATAAAGACATTGTTCTTAACGATTTTACAACAGCTATTATTATCCCTAGTTTTAAAAATCGTGATCTCATTTCTTGTGAGAACTATGGAGGTATCAGCCTACTTTCTGTTCCAGGTAACGTTCTTTGCATGATTGTGTTCAATAGAATTAAGAATTTAATTTATCGACAATTGCGTGATCAGCAATGTGTGAATTCAGAAGTGGTAGGAATGTAATGATCAATTTTTTTTCACTTAGTCATATTCTTGAGAAAGGTTTAGAGCTTCAGAAAGCTTTAATTACTAGTTTGTTTTTTATTTCAAAATGGCGTTTGACTCTGTTGATCGACATAATTTGTGGAGTTCTAGGATCGTTAGAGTATAGGGAATACCTGACAAGTTAGCATAATGAAAGCTCTCTACAATAACACTGAATTATGTGTGAGAGTTGCTAATGCTTGTAGCAATTGGTTTACCATTGCTAGGGGAGTTCGACAAGGTGAATCTTTTCTCCCTTTCTTTTTTGTTTGGTTATTGATTATGTTATACGAAATTCTTTGAAAGGGAAAGATTTTAGCCTTAAATGGTCTAGATATTGCATAATTTCTGATTTACATTATGCAAATGATTTGGCTTTGATGATGTGTGTCTAATGAAGTTCAATAGATGAATTCTTTTATTAGGGCTGTTGATGAGACAGTTAATAGAGTAGGTTTGGCGATAAACAGAGAAAACTAAAGTGATGAAAATTGATCAGGCAGATGGTGCTTCAGTTGCTTTGAACGGTTGCACTCTTGAACAAGTTTCTCAGTTTAATTATCTTGGGAGCTGTTTAACTGGTGATGTGTGGTATGAATTAAAGAGAATAGAGATTGCTGCTGGAACCTTTAAGAATCTTTGGAGAGTGTGGAGAAATAGGCGTATACATCTAAACACTAAAATTAGGCTATATAATAGTTTGGTTATTTCTAGGGTTAGCTATAGTAGTGAAATTTGGACTCTTTGTAAGCAAGGTAACAGGAAACTTGATGTCTTTGATTCTAGATGCTTATGCAGTATCTTGGGCATTAAGTGGTTTGACTTTATAAGTAATGATGAGGTTAGAAGAATTAGTCGTCACCTCCTTTGAGGAAGTTATTGTGCAAAGAGATACTGAGATGGTTTTGCCAAGTTGCCCTTTGCATTACTTTGGATTGGCAAATAGCGTTATGAAAAATATGCCTAATGACTTCAGGAAAAGGGGGAGGGTGTCGCTTCAATTCATCATTACGTCAGTTCATCACAACATCAATTCATCGCAGTGTTAGACATACGTTTTTATTGAACTTTCTACATATGTGCTCAAATCTTAAAGTCTCTCTAAAAGTCTTAAATTATTGTCTAGAGACAATATTTTAAGACTTTGAGAGGTTAACCATGCGTCAGAAGAATTCACCTCAGAAATTGCAGTAATTAAAACTTAAATAACAAATATTATTTCAAATCATTTAATAAAATATGCATTTTAAAAGTATGCGTAATGATTATTTCAATATTAGGCAACCATTAACGTTTTTTATTGTTAAACATTCCAGCTTCTGTATACCTCTTTAAATACTGAACGAATATTATTGAAAATCGCGATTTAAATAGTTTTGATTATGATCTTATCACCAGTCACATTTTTCTATTAAATGCATATTTTAGATGTTAGAGAGCTTTGAAGTTAAATTCCCATTGACATAATATGGTGATTCTCTATTTCGGTAGGGGTAATTTTGGTTGGTATTTTGGGGACCTATTTTGGTATGTTGAACTATTGTTATGAGAAGAATTTAAAACTCATTGGAGTGGGGGTGACTCGGTCGGTAACATGCCAGTCTTGTAATCTGCAGTTCCCAGTTACAATTCGGCCAGGGCTGAGATTTATTCCTGCTGAATTCCCATGCTGGCTTCGGTCAGTAAGACGACACCGATGAAATTAGAAAAGGCCTGCTACCATCGGATGGGACGTTAAGTAGTGGTCCCGTATGCAGGTTAGCCATAACCAATGCATGTTAAAGAACATGCTGGATAGCCTTGATGTGAGGCTTCCATCTGTTTCCTACTAGCTAGCTATCCAGGGGGTTGCTCAGAGGTAAAAAAACATAACCTTCGGTTACTAAGGTGAGCCATAAAATATATAATGAATTTTATAGTTGAGTTGTTTTACCTCTGAGCGGTGCTTTTTCGCATAAAATGGATTAAATAGTCAGGCTACAAAGCTTGACTATTTAGGGGAGGGTACCCACTGCTATTGGGAAACAGATGATATTCTCCAGTCAAGGATATCCAGCGTGTTCTTTAACGTACACAGGGGGGTATGGTTCTCCCGCACACGGAACCAAAGGAAGTCAGCCTTTCCAAGCCTGTCGGTGTACCCTACTGACTGAGTGGAAAGCTTCGCGGAGATACCCTGCTGTAACTGGGAACGGCATATCATAGCCTGGTGCGCACCGACTGAGCACCCCCGTTCCAATGGGGTTATGAAAAATATGCCTAATGGCTTCAGGAAAAGGGGGAGGGTGTCCATTCAATTCATCGTGACGTCAGTTCATCACAACATCAATTCATCGCAGTGTTAGACATACGGTTTTATTGAACTTTCTATATATTGGTTGATTGAGTACAATATCAACCAAATATTTGGTTGATTGAGTACAATACCAACCAAAGTTGCTCTACCGAAATAGAGAATTACAATATTATGCCAATGGAAATTTAACTTCAAAGCTATCTAACATCTAAAATATGCATTTAAAAGAAAAATGCGACTGATGATAAATTAAAGATCATAATCAAAGCAATTTAAATCTCGATTTTAAACAATAATTCGTTTAGTATTTAAAGAGGCACCGAAGCTGCAACGTTTAACAATAAAAATCGTTAATGATTGCCTAATATTGAAATAATCATTATGCAGACTTTTAAAATGCATATATTAAATGGTTTAAAGCAATATTTGTTATCTAAGTTTTAATTGATTTCTGAAGAGAATTCTTTTGACACGTTTCACCTCTCAAAGACTTATTATCTCTAAAGTTCATTTGACCACAGATGTAGAAAGTCAGTTAAACTGTATGTCCAAAATTGCAATGAACTGACGTGGAACCAAGGGGAGACCTAGGATGTCATAGGCAGACAATGTCAAATAGGACCTTGCTAGAATTTACGTACAGTGACCAAATGCAACAGCTGTAGCTCAGTACAGATGTGATTGGAGAGCAAAATTGCATGGTCTGGTTGGACTGCCATACCCACCACATAAGAATTTTGTATGTATGTATAATTTGTTAAATAAAAATATGGATAGTCAAGTGATTCAAAGTTTTGTGATCTCTGATGTGGTCATATGGTCTTTATGACGTCAAAGTGTAGTTTACATTTAGAAATCAGTCTATGTAAGGGAATAGGATTACATCCATATTTATACGGTAAATCTGAGATTCCATATTTGATCTATCAAACACGAAAATTATGTGATACCATTGCAATATGATTTTAAAAGTATTAACCCGATTCGGTTTGTCTGCTCTTTACTCGATATAATTCGTTAATACTTCGAAAAGAAAAGTTTAAACACTAGAGTACCACATGCAACATATTCATCTCTTTATACATTACACCTACTACTATTATTCATTGCTTGGAAGTTTCGTTAATGATATATCTCTACCAAATATCGTCGATGTTTCACACATCCGTTGTTCCGACGTGACAAAAAAAAATTCTGACTAAAGGTTCACGGACTGCAAGCAATAACACGAAGCTCATTTAAGTTGTGTTGCATTATATACGAAAAATTTTCCGAGTTTAAAAAACAATTCAGAACTGTACTGTAGTATATTTATATATATTGAATAGAATTAATAAATTTGATGACGATATTTGCAATGCGATACAAATAATATTTTAAGGATCAGATGATGTTCAACAAAGGAAAGCTATTTTCCTAAGCAATTCTTTCCCTACATGTTATAATCCCTCTTTGCTCCTCTCACGTGTGGGGCAGGGTTGGCTCAGTCAGTAAAGAGCCAGGCTCGTAATCTGCAGGTTTCAGATTCGAATCCAGCCTGGACCATAGTTTAAAATTTATATCCGCTAAAATTCCCTGTTCTTAATCAGTAGGGTACACCGATAATCTTGGAAAAGTTGCCGTCCATCGGATGGGATATTAATCCATGGTCCCATGTATGGGAGAGCCATACCCAGGACATGTAAAAGAACACGCTATCTGGCCTTGACAGGAGGCTACTATCTGCTATATCTATCACAACAGCTATCCAGTGGGTCCCCTAACCTTCTCTGATCTTCAGGGTCCTTGTGACCTGGCCATTTCGCCCATTGTTGTGCAAAAAATGCGCTGCTCAGAGGTAAAATAACCCAATCTCTCACATGCCATCCACTCTTTGCATCAACCATAGTAAACTTGATCTTATAGTATCTGCCTATGCTATCCATCACTATGGGGAAAGCTTTTAAAAATGTTGGTATTTCCCACTAATCTTAATTACAGTGCAAAAAAAATATAGAAAATAAAAAAACGAGTAATCAACAGTTCACCAAACTCCAACTCTGGAAGTTTACTCCACTACATCATAGAACTATTAAAAGATAACAAATCGTAATGTTTATGTTTGAATTTTTTTTTATATTTCTTGCTGTGTTGTTTTATTTTTTACTACCGATTATTATCAAGGAAAGAATAATTGTGCGTAAATATTGTACAAGTGTGTATTTCAAATTCCTGGAATGTAAGATTTAAGTAATTTTCTTTACAGAGTCGAAACTGCTAAAACAATCACTTACCCTTTTTACCAGAAAAAACATTATGTATTTAACTGTCACATCAGATATATTTTTTCTTATAATTTCCATGTACTTGCTAATCATGGCAGAAATATAATTAACTTTTTTCTTTGTTGCTTCATTCATCATAAGTTTCTTCTGTTGAGGAAAGAATTACATTTCTTAAATCATTTTAATCCAGAGAAATAATATTATTCTAATTTTTCAGTTATTTGATAAAAAATCTAATGTTTATCTTTTATCTGATCATGGTTTTGAAGTTGTAAAATGATAATACAATCTTCTTTCTGATTAATGATAAACATAAGATAATAAATACACACAATTATAATAACAATGATGCATTTAGTAACAATGTAGCAACTTCGTCAACTTGGAGCACAATGACATTGAATAGCATTTGCTTACCATATACTGATTGAAATATTAAAGACCTGTCTCAATTATTCATTTATTTTACAATTAAGACACCACTAATCATACAGTGTGGCAAGATAGTAGACTGAAATAAAATAAAAATATGCAGTACGAGTATAATTAATCTAGAGTGCACAATATAGATGCAACTGAAGTGTTACCTTGGTAGCCCTTCTAACAGTAACCAATTAGGATTGTATTATTGCTTCCTATGGACATGATTAATGCACCGCGTATTATTGCACCATCAGAAACCTATCAGTGGGACCGCGTGTCAATATGAAGTTTTGTGCAAAGCAGAGAAAAGCCTCACTGAAACACGTGAAATGTTAAGAACAGCTTATGTGGATGAAGCTCGATCCAGAGCACAAACGTTTAGATGCTTTAAGCGTTTTCAAAATGGCAGAGGATGTGGAAGGTGACCCTCGCATGCATGACAAAAAACGACCTCTAACTCAGAATTGGTGGATAAAGTGACCATCGATTGACACTCAGAATGATGGTAAATACACTAAATGTGAATAAGAAATAAATAACGTCCATAATTAGTACAGACTTGGATTGTTTTACCTCTGAGCAGCACTTTTTTTGCACAACTGGGCCAAAAAACGGACGGCGGCTTGGAAAGGCCGCTGTCTGTCGAATGGGACGTTAAGCCGTGGCCCCATGTACGGGAGAGCCACACCCTGTGCACGTTAAAGAACACGCTGGATGGCCTTGACGGGAGACTACCATCTGTCTCCCAACAGCTGTTCCAGTGGGTCCCCTCCCCCAACCTTCTCTGAGCCTTCGGGGTCCATGTGACCTGGCCATTTAGCCCATGGTGTGCAAAAAAGTGCCGCTCAGAGGTAAAACAACCCAACCCACCCAACCTTGACCGAGGGCAAGGTGTTTTGGGGATATAAATCTCAACGCTGGCCCAGATGGGGCTCCACATAGACTTAGGTAAGAGAAAAATTTGTGTGATGTTTGTACCATATACTTTGCCCAAAAAAAATCGATTGCATTGCTAGAATCACTTTTGTCTCCCAAGTTGACATTGAAAGGTCATTGAAATGATAACCATAATTGATAATGATAATTCAGAAGAACGTGATAGCAGAACTAAATACTATCGCAACAGACGAATTACCGTAAGTTTATATGAGCGCTGTAGCAGGTGCATTCGGTCCCTTGGAAACTATTTTGAAGGAAACAATTAAAGAAAATGTTTCCCTGTGCATCGTAGTTTTTATTTCAGTCTCATTGCTTTCCTGCGGCACTGAAGGATGTAGCAAACAGAAAAGGGTAAAACTTTGTAACAGAAATAAAAAATCTATTGTCCTAAAGTACATGGCTATAATTATTTATTTTTCTCATACGCATAAACATTTAAGACATACTGAAGAATCATTCTTTCCTGCTATTCAACAGATCCAAAAAAAAAGTAACAGCTTAACCTTGAAAAGGAACTGAAATAAACAGAAACTGGAGTAAACTCCAGGTTATCTGGAATTCATGGGGAATAGGGGTTGCCAGTTACACTAGAAATACTTTTATAGAAATCAAACACAGCAGGTGCAATCTTGTAATCAAGCCTTAGTTGAAATAAAAATGCAGTTAAAAACAGTGATAATAAAAATGAAGTATAATGCCCTTAATAGTAATGCAAATATGTAAGATATAGTTGTTTTATATGTCTTTTCACACTTAATGAATTGTAAATCCGCGCATTTAACAAAAACTTCGGGAACTGCTTCACTGAAAGTCACCGTGGAAGGAGTTGCAATTTTGGCTGACTACCGGTAGTAGCGTATTTTCCTATAACGAAATGTGAAAGAGAATTTTTGAAAAGAAAAACCTGTAGAAAATCATACGCAAGACAAATAATATCCGAGAAAAGAGAATAGTGAAACTAAGGTAAATTTTAATTTCAGAAAGAAAAAAAACAATTTCTTATGCTTATGTATGTGCAGTGTAGTTTACTAGCTAGGTTCTAGAAACTCGGAGGCATTTCATAAGTTGTCATCCACTTAACTATCATTGGATTCTTGAATATCAGCTGATGTTGAGGGTTAAGAAGACGTAAAATTAAGTCTAGTAGTTTTCTTCAATAAAATTCTTATGCCTTCCTACTTGCATGCTTTCCTTTCTCCATGCAAAAATGTAGAATGCACAAGGTGAAAACGTATTACAGTTTGGACAGTAAAGCAGTTTTGCTGCTAAACAAATTTCATATTTTCCAATCCTTCAGCAGCAATTCACCATGAGACTCGTTCAACCTGTTCACTCTCTTCTTCAACCTTACCATTTGTCCTGATTTCAAAGCACTTTCAATAATTTTTTATTACTTTTAATGACATAATGCACCCAGCATGTATAACATGAATGTAACAATGCCTGAAAGAACACTCTAGCGCCAGTGGCATCCGGGATAACTACCACATGCATTGAACTACACCTAAGAACCAAAATATTATGACCAGCGCGTCTTTATGCAAATCGAAGCAACTGCAGGTAAACAACGGCGCATGTGAAAGTCATGAAACTGTGTTAATAACACCTGATACTGAGCTCTGTTAATCAATATTATTCTTGTTCTTCGGATGGGAAAGACAGCGAACTTAAGTGAATTTGACAAAAGGCCAAATTGTAATGGCCAGATGACTGGGTCAGAGCATTTCTGAGACGGCAAGAGGCTTGTGTGATGCTTAATGTCAGCGTGCTTAGTATATTCAAAAAGTGGTCCGAGGAGGGAAAAACCACGAACTGCTGGCAAAGTGTGGATTGACCACATCTCATCAATGCTAGAGGTGAGTGAAGGCTATCCCCGATGGTACGAGCCAACAGAAGGGATACTGTGGCCAAACTCGCCCGTAATTTGAATGCTGGTGAAGGAGTAATGCGAACCCTGCTGAAACACAGTACATCGAACCCTGCTGAAAATGGTGCTGCATAGCCGCAGGCCGCTCCGAGTGTTCATGCTAACCTCGGTTCACCATCAAAAGCGCCTACAATGGGCACGCGAACATCAAAACTGGATCTTGAATGATTGGAAGAAGGTCGTCTGGTCTGATGAATCTCGTTTCCTGTTGTACTATGTGGACGGCCTGGTACACGTGCGTTGTTTACCTGGAGAAGTGTTGGCACCAGAATGCACCTTGGCATGAAAACAAGCCTGTGGAAGAAGTGTAATGCTTTGGGCAATGTTCTGCTGGGAAACCCTTGGTCCAGTCATTCATGTGCAGGAAACTGTGTCGTCTACCGCCTACCTAAACATAACTGCAGAACAGGTACATCCTATCATGGTGGGGCGGGGGTGGCTCAGTCGGTAGCGTGCCAGGCTCGTAATCTGTAGTTCCCAGGTTCGAGTCCCAGCTGGGTCAGCATTGAGATTTATCTCCGCACAAATTCCCCGCCCTGCCCACGGTCAGTAGGGGACACCGATGGGCTTGGAAAGGCCGCCGTCCGTCGGATGGGTCGTTAAGCCATGGCCCCGTGTGCGGGAGAGCCATACCCTGTGCACGTTAAAGAACACGCTGGATGGCCTTGACGGGAGGCTACCATCTGTCTCCCAACAGCTGTTCCAGTGGGTCCCCTCCTCCAACCTTCTCTGAGCCTTCGGGGTCCATGTGACCTGGCCATTTAGCCCATGGTGTGCAAAAAAGTGCCGCTCAGAGCTAAAACAACCCAATCCTATCATGGCAATGGTATTCCCCTCTAGTAGTACCTTCTTTCAGTGGAATAATGCACTATGCCACACTGCCAAGATTGTTCAAGAATGGTTCACAGAACATGAAGACTTCAAGGTATTGCCCTGGCCTCCAAAGTTCCCAGACATCAGTCCAATCGAGCATCTGTGGATTGTGTTGGAACAGCAGATCTGATCTGCGGCGGCTCAACTATGCAACTTACAAAAGTTAAAAGATCTGCTGGTAATGTGTTGGTACCAGATACCAGAAGACACCTTTAGAAATCTTGTAGCATCTATCCCTTACTGTTTAAGAGCTGTTTTGGCGGCACGTGGAGGACCAATATCATATTAGGCAGGTGGTCATAATGTTTTGGCTCTTCGGTGTATGTCGTACCAGTTCAAATATTCAATTTGAAATTTATGCCAGTTGCATGAGAATTTCAGATACTTGAGTACCGGATAACCGAGAGTTTACTGTATTTGGCAAACATATAATTAAAATTAAAACAAATTGTGTTTTTCAAAAGTTACCTTAAGTATTTCTTCATGTGTCTGACTCTCTTCCACATCACAGTTTTCATCCCATATTTTTATTGGTCCTGCCGTTGGAGCAACTTGCTGTAAACTAAACATTTAAATATTTAAATTACCATACAAAGGGCTTTAAAGTTTAACACCTGCAAAACTGCTA
Source organism: Ryuthela nishihirai (assembly GCA_038380435.1). NCBI lineage: Eukaryota > Metazoa > Arthropoda > Arachnida > Araneae > Heptathelidae > Ryuthela > Ryuthela nishihirai. Next base: position 46,379,401 of record JAWZYU010000005.1, read on the forward strand.
AAATTATTTTATTCTTATAACTACGTATTGTATTGCTAAAATATTTAATGCATTTTTTTATGGAAAGAAATCCCTATTTGCTAATTTAAAGAAACATAATTGAGTATTAGAAAAGTTAATAAGGCTTCTGAACATGGCAGCCCTAATTTCGAAAATTTATAATCATTCTCAAAATAATAAGAAGGAGCACACAGAAGTTAGTCTTTTCGATTGAAGTATGCACAGTATCGTTTGTATACGTGGTATCTAAGCATTTTATTTCCTCGATTATCTTGGCTATAAGACAAATATTCAACGAAATTGTACTAGCTCATTTTTGCTTTCTTCTCCACTGTTAATTCCATATACTTTAGAATTACTAGCTTTCTACCAGAATTGAGCTTTCTTTTTTGTTTAGGCAAGAGGAAACTTACGAGCACAAAGGGAGAGATAGCCTAGAAGCTGAATGAGGTTTGCTTGTTTCTGGTCAAACATATAAACTCTTACACAAGGACTTCCCACTCATTACTAGTCAGGTAGGCTAACAATTTAAGCTAGGTTTTGCTTAAATTCACTCATTTCGGTACAATGGTTTCTCGTGTTTTAAAGGCTTTCTCGTATGGTACGAGCCAACAGGTACTGTGGTGCAATTCGACCGTAATTTGAATGCTGGTGATGGGAATAATTGTTACAACACACAATGCATCGAACCGTGCTGAAAATGGGGCTGCATAGCCACAGGCAACTCATAGTGCCCCCGGCTCACTGTCAAAAGCACCTACAATGGGCACTCGAACATCAAAACTGGGTCTTGAATGACTCGAAGGTCTTCCTGTCCAATGAATCTCTTTTCTGTTGAACCAAGTGGAGGGCCAGGTACGTGTGCGTCCTTTACCTGGGGAAGTGTTGGCACCACGATTCACTGTGGGATGAAAACAAGCCTTGGGCTATGTTCTGCTGGGAAACCCTGGGTCCTGTCATTCATATGCAGGAAACTATGACGTCTACCACCTACCTAAACCTCACTGTAGAACAGGTACATCCTTTCATGGCAACAGTATATCCCTATAGTAGTGCCTTCTTCCAGCAGGATAATGCGCCATGCCAGATGGTTAGTGGAACATGAAGACTTCCAAGTATTTCCCAGGATCCTCTAGTTTCCTCCAAATTCTTCAGACACCAATCAAATCGAGCATCAATGGTTTGTGTTGGAATAGCATATCCAATCTGTGGCGGGTCAACCACGTAATTTACAAGATTTAAAGGATCTGCTACGTAACTTGTATATGATATGTACCACGTAACTTACTGATATCAGATACCAGAAGACATCTTTAGAAATCTTGTAGCGTCCATGCCTCACCAGGTAAGAGCTGTTTTGGTGGCACTTAGAGGATCAACATCATATTAGGCAGGTGGTCATAAAGTTTTGGCTCTTCGGTGTATATAAATACACATATTAGCATGTACTTATTGAATTTGTGCATTTGCATCAATTTCATTGCCATTTTATTAAAAAAAAATATTATCTTTAAGGCGGTGGTAACCTCATTCACAGGTATAAAATTTCTTCCATTTTTAGCAGTGTAGATGTTGCTATATTGCCCAATCTTTCAGGTTTTATACTTCCGACCCACTTTTCAGTTATTAAGGAGCTTGGTTTTCATTTGAAAATAATGCTCTTTTGGATCCTTTTCAGTATCAACAAACTTAAAAAAAATGCATGTCCCAAGCAGTTGATTGCCACAGGAGTTCGACAAGAGCCTGCCAATTTGTAGGCTACAGAAAAGATCTTTGATGAAGGTGACCTCAGCAGAAAAACGACGACAAATATCCATGACTCACTTGAGGTCAAACCCAGGTCCTTTTATTCAGTACCTAAGCACGCTAACCACTCATTCACGTTTAACTTCGTATACTTTCGTAACTCTTCGTAGCTTTTGAAAATTCAAGAACGTTTGATCACATTATTTCGTTTTTTCATTTCATGCATGTCCTCACTGGGTATGACCTTATTTAACTCTCAACTTCCTTATTTAACTCTCAACTTCCTTTTCTTTAGTTAGGATGGGGGTAGTCAGTTGGTAGTGCTCCAGGCTCGTAATCTGCAGTTCCCAGGTTCGAATCCCAGCTGGATCAACGTTGGGATTTATCTCTGCAAAACTACCCGTCCTACCCACGGTCAGTAGGGGACATCGAGATGGACTTGGAAAGACCGCCGTCCGTCGGATAGAAATTAAGCCTTGGCACGTGTGAGGTTGATCTATCCCTGTGCACATTAAAGAACATGCTGAATGGCCTTGACGGGAGGCTATCATCTGTCTCCCAACAGCTTTTCCAGTGGGTCTCCTCCCCCAACCTTCTATGAGCCTTAGGGTTACTTGCGACCTGGCCATTTAGCCCATTGTGTGCAAAAAGGTGCTGCTCAGAAGTAAAACAACCCAACCCTTTAGTTTACAGTGTTTGTGACCAGGATTCTGTTATGAGTTTAATATGTGCCACGAATATGAAAGTACAGCCTATGATATATCATTTAATAGATGATAACTCCCGAAATAAGGAATGAAAATACACCGAATTGTGTATGGCTGGCCTTAAAAGAGTTTAGTACCTCTAACAGAAAATTCTGCCACTGAATGGTATTCACAGAAAACTCTGGTAAGCAGATGAATATGAGTGTGAAAGCCTATAGTGGCATCTTTTGCGTGCATTTATGTGGAAAAGTTATAAGGAATGACTCAGATTTGAATAGATCATTTGTCTAGATTCGTGTACACTAGAGATGAGCTGAAGTTCTAAACCTTTGAGCCCAAACTTTTGTGAATCTGAAGTAGAAGAGCTTGGTCCAGCTCCAACACTTTCGATAATAACTGAGCCCATTCGAAAAATCAATATATCTGATATGGTCCTAAACCTTTTTAAAATATTTGCATTTTAAGTTATTATCAGTTTTTAAAATATTTATAATTTTTAAAGGCAAAATTGAAATCTCAGTGTCATTTGGAATTAAAAAAATAATTTGTAGAAACCGAAATTCTTTTCAAAAATCATTAAATTCATTAATGAGTGAAGAAAATACATGATAAAATCGTCAAAAGCACAAACGTGCTTGTTAATTTCAATCACTAGCGCTGATTAGATGGTAAGTACCATAATTAAAATAATAATTTACATATTTTCTTCAACTAGTTGTTTTCACCACTGTAAGTAAAATTTGATATTTCAATTTCCAATCCGAGTCCACCCGAGCCTGAAGATTTCTATGCTCGTTCAACCCGAGTCCATCCGAGCCTGAAGAATTCTAGACTAATTCAACCTAAGTCTATCTGAGTCTGGTATGACTAGGACTATTGGTCACAGTCCAATCCTGAACTCCACTCTAATGAATATGGCTTTAATTTTTGTTCAAAAATTAATAACAAACAACGACATATGTCTGTGATTTATTATTAGTAGTAGCACTTGAGAAAAGTGATCTACTCATAACTGAAATTTTATCACTTTGCCATCCTTAGAGGCCCAAATTCAACAATACCTTTGTATTTAGCTCATAATTCTAGATTTACGTGGCACACACTAAGAAATAACCTGATATTTCCTTATCGTCTGAAATATACATCAAGTGAGCTAAAACACTATTTCACTTGACACAAAAAATGTAAGCACGCTTGGCAACTGATCTAAGGGACCTGGGTTCGAGCCCCAGATAAGGCATGGATGTTTGTGTTGTTTTCCTGCTGAGGTCCTGCCATCCTCAAAGACCATCTCCTATGGCATATAAACTGACATGCTCCTGTCAGATCTCTGTGGCAAGCAGCTGCTTGAGGGGGTATTTATTTTTTTTTATTTATTTTTCGATGTTGAAACATATTTGGCATGCAGAAAAGGTTAAGTATAGAAATTTGAAACTCTTTAACAATTGTAAAGAAATATTATTTCGTTTGCCCTTTATAAGGCATTTCTTTGCTACTAAATTATAAATGTGTAACATTCGGTATCTGATTTTATGGGTGAAACTATTTCATTGTGGTATCAGTAGACCTTGACAGTATGTTAGTCACACACAGTCAGTAGACCTTAACAGTTTTCATTACAGATCAGTATCAATCAATCGAGATTATTTTTATCTGATAAGCACAAATAAAAAGTACGCAAAGTTGGAATTTACTTTTTGCTTGTTATAAGAAATAAAACATTCTCACATATTAAACATGTCATTACAAAAGAATCAAAAATAGCTGAAAAATATTATACTTACATTGAGCTTTCAAAATCAGGATGGCCAAGATTGAAGAAATACATTTCTGCTTCTATATGCTTCTTCAGATTATTCTAATTGAATATTTTGAAGTATGAAATAAACAAAAAATAGATTTAGCAAATTTAATTTAAAAAATTTGCATTCAATGTAGCAAAATGTGACATAAAATACAACAGCTTTGAACATCAATAAACTTTGGAGTTTAGATTATAAAGAGCTCAAATATATTGGTATTATATACGCTAAATGGCTATTAAGCAAGAAAAATAAGAATTTTTTTTATCCCTTTTATATCGTGTCTTGTAATGTTAGAAATTCGTGTGCCTTAAAGGAATAGCATTCGGAGTCAACCGAACGAACTTACTATACTCAGCACCAGGCATTTAAAAAAATGAAAACTGAATTCTTATTGTTTATGCTTCAGCTATGTAGTGCATATGATACCAATATTGTTAGCGCTGTGAAAATTCTATATTTGTGAGCTCAAATATTTTTGCTACTATTCTTTATGACCTAAATTGTTGCAAAAATATAGGCTTTGGGTTGTTTTACCTCTGAGCGGCACTTTTTTGCACACCATGGGCTAAATGGCCAGGCCACAAGGACCCCGAAGGCTCAGAGAAGGTTGGTGGAGGGGACCCACTGGAACAGCTGTTGGGAGACAGATGGTAGCCTTCCGTCAAGGCCATCCAGCGTGTTCTTTAACGTGCACCGGGTATGGCTCTCCCGCACATGGGGTCACGGCTTAACGTCCCATCCGATGGACTTTTCAAGCCCATCGGTGTTCCCTACTGACCGTGGGCAGGGCGGGGAAATTTTGCGGAGATAAATCTCAACGCTGACCCAGCTGGGGACTCGAACCTGGGAACTACAGATTATGAGGCTGGTGCGCTACCGACTGAGCCACCCCCGGCCCAAAAATATACGGTCATCAGGAGTAGTTTTAAATGACGACATTTATTAATATATTGCACTGAAAGTAATGAATCTAATGTCTTATAACAAGAAACAGGTTGGAGTTTAACTCCAGGATAGAACTAAGGCAAATACCGATGGTAAAAACTTCTATAAGGTGCTATACTCAAGATGGCATTCATTACTGAACAGCTTGTTTCGAGTGAAAAACCGGTAGCTCATTACGTGAAATTAAAGTGAGTTTTGAAAGCAGAGAAGGGTCCTTCCTGGCAGATCCAGAGTTGGAGGTTAATGACAGATTCGAGTGGCCTGGTGCTATGTTAGACATGATTCATTTCATACGTGTACAAGAAACGCTGATTCAGAACTCGCACAATTTTGTCAAACGGCTGTTTCGACTGATGGGTTTAAAACAAAAAACACACTGAAACTATTGGCCGAAAAAAAAAATAATAGGAAATTCAGATGCAACAATTCCTGAACAGTGCGGACAATGATAGGCTAATCGACTTTTGTCAATATTTTGTAGACAACCAAGAGTAATTCATCATATTTAGTGCATCGACGAAGCGAATTTACACGGTATTCAAAATTAATAAAGTTTGGATACAAAATAACGACTACACTGGTTTACAAGGTTTTTATAGCATGAACAATTGTAGCTGCCTTTAACTATTTTTCAGGTGCTAATATCAGATCTGGCCTTAAAAAATGTTTAGCACATCACGTTTTTATGTTATTTGTCATTTTGACTCCTATTAAGATCTTCCTATACTAACATCTCCAGGCAACTGGGAGGACACTCGATATTTTACTTTTTGTGGCTGGCAACACTGATTGCGAAGTGGGAGAAAACATGTAACAGTAACCTAACCTCAGACCGCAATTCTTGTTGTTTTCATTGTAGGGTGAACACGTGCTGTACTTTTAAATGGCACAACTGCAGCGTTATGGATGTGTTAATCTGACAGATAAGTTTTGTGTGTGTGGAAATTATATTTTAAAATCCCCGGGTCGTTCTTTGACAAAGATTGTGAAGAAAGCCTATAACTTGTATTTTGGATGTCGTGTTGGAGATCAGGACAAAACATGGGCTCCATGTGCTGCATTTCGTGCTTTGTTGGCCTGAGTGAATGGTTGAAAGGTAAGATAAAATTCATGCCCTTTGCAGTTCCAATGGTTTGGTGTGAGCCAACTAGTCACCTGCATGATTGCTATTTTTGTTTAACTAAAGTGTCGGGCTTTCAAAGAATAACAAAAGCAAATACAATATCCAAACGTGCCATCAGCCATAAGACCAGTTACTCATGGAGAAGATCTTGCTATAGCAACACCTCCCAACCAACTGTTCTTATACCAACACCAATCCAACCAACTGGGAGGAAATAGATTTACATTCATCAGAGGAAGACTTTGAGACTTATCCTACATGCACCCTAAAAGGTTAGACAAGCCTCATCTGATTCAGCAAAATGAACTAAATGATCTTGTTCGAGACCTAGAACTTTCCAAAGAACAAGCTGAGGTTTTAGGTTCAAGAGTGGAATCTTATGGCCAAGGGTACCAGAGTTTCTCTGTTCAGAAAGAGAAATTTGGCTTTATCTGCTTATTACTAGATGGTTTGTGTTTCTGCACAGATATTTCAGGGCTGATGGAAGAAATTGGAACAATATCCTAAGGAATGGCGTCTATTTATAGACTGTCAAATTTCAGCTTAAAAGCAGTCCTTTTGCATAAATGAAACCAAAAACCTTCCCTTCCAGTGACACATGCTGTGGGAATGAAGGAAACATAAGAAGCATGGAAAACAATACTCACTGCTATAAAATATGACCAGTTTAAGAACAATATATGGTGACCTAAAAGCCACATTTCTATTGCTCGTGTTTCAAAGAGGCCTCACAAAATTTTGCTGTTTTCTGTGTTTGTGGGACAGTAGGGCCAGAAAGGAACACTACAAAACAAAAGACTGGCCCAAAAGTGATTTTTTATTCCTGGAAAGAGTAATGTGAGGTTATACCTGACATTACTCTTTCCAGGAATAAAAAATCTCTTTTGGTTTTGTCCATAGCCTCTAATTGTCCCCTCTGATGTTCTGCTCCCACCACTACACATCAAACTGCGGCTTATGAAAAACCTTGTAAAGGCTATGGACAAAACTGATAAAGGGTTTTTGCAATTGAAGGGAAAATTTCCAAAACTAAGTGATCCCAAACTCACAGAAGGGATCTTTGTTGATCCTCTGATCAGGAAGCTACTGAATTATACTGCCTTTGAAGAAAAACTGAATATAAAGGAGCACACTGCATGGAAATCCTTCACATCTGTGGTCCAGGGTTTTCCTGTGAATCACAAAGAGGAAAACTACCATCAGCTCGTTTAAGATCTTTTCAAAAACTATGGAAATATTGGCTGCCGAATGTCTTTGAAGATCCATTTCTTGCTCTCACCATCTAGACTTCTTTCCCAAGAACTTAGGAGCTGTCAGTGATCAGGAGAAAGATTTCACCAGGATATCTGAACCATGGAGGAGAGATATCAAAGCAGGTTGGACCCAGCAATGATTGGTGACTACTGCTGGTTCTTGCAGAAGTAAGACACCTCAGCACATGACAAAAATGAACTTTTTTTAAGTATAAAAGATGCTTACCCTTTTTTTTTTCTTATTTTGCATTTTAGTATTATTTAATTTTTTACTTTATATTCAGTGGTTTATAACTATGATGTTTATAATTTTTTCACTGTAATCATGTAATTAATTAATTAATTAATGAGTTTTAAGTTGCAATTTAATAAAATAGTCACATTTATTTTCATTTCCCAGATATGCGTATTCATTGAAATACATAAATACGTAATTAAAAAAAAACTGCACGTGATGCATTTTTCGCAGTCATATTTGAATTCAGCACTCCAAAATTAGTTAAAAACTTCATATTTGACGAATACTATAAGAAAAAAGTTTCAATTTGTTGTCTAGTGTTATCATAAAGTGCTATTCTTCAGCAGTTTATGTGGGAAAATCCCAATTCCTGAACTACTCTTTTTAGGAATAATCTTCATATGGTAGAAGAATTGAAGTTAGAAGCCAGAGCTTCTGTGGAAGGCAATTACTAAAGAATCACTGGTTGCTATGAAACATTTCATTCAATGTCTGCAAAATAGTATTGGATGCACAAGAATCACATACTGGAAATGCTTCTCGTAAAGATAATAAAATCATTCCCGCTTTATTAGGGCTGTAATATGAGAACTAGTGTTTTAAGTGCAATACATTAGTAAATACAAGTCATCTTGAACACAGTAAAAAGTTTTATACTGCCCTAAGAATAAATGCAATGCTTGGATTAGATCTACTAGATAAGATAGTTGGTAAATTGAAAGCAATTAACTATTTTTCTTTGAGTTCTGGTTATTCGATAGTTTTTATTGTTTGCTTCCAATTATAAATTCGTTTCGTTTTTACCCAAGTCATTTTATGCCATAAGGCAGTGACTGTTCGATAGCTTCTATGCAGGTGTGGCCAGCACATTTACAATGAAGCAAACTACGTATGGGCTGTAGTTGGCTCAATCAGAAGCATGCAAGGCTCATCAGATGTTCTCAGGTTCCCTTCTTAATTGTGTCTGATTCAGATTTTCTCTGCTAACCCAAGCCAGTTCTCAGTGAGAAACAAGACATTGATGGACTTGATGATCTGGGGTGGGATTGGCTCATATGGTAGTATGCCAGGTTCATAATTTGTAGTTCCCAGGTTTGAAACCAATTTCGGAGAGCGTTGAGATTTTTCTTTGCTAAACCCTGCTCTCGATCATAAAGGGGACACTGATGGGCTTGTAAAAGCCACCTTACATGAGATGGACCATAAAGCCATGGTCCCATGTGCAGGATAGTCATACCCTGTGTACGTTAAAGAACATGCTGGATGTACTTGACGAGAGGCTTCCATCTGTCTCTTAACAGTTCTCCAGTGGATCCATTTTCTCCAAACTTATCTGAACCCTTGGAGGCTTTATGACTTGGCCATTTAGTCCAGTGTGCACAAAATTGTACTCCTCAGAAGGAAACCAACTTGTTCATCACTGGGGAAATCGATGCATTCACTGATTAGTCATATTAAGGTCAATATTTGACTGAAATAAACTCTCAAAACGTTATACAATAATTTAGCATGTAAACATTATCATACACACAAATCTTTTGTGTGTATTTCACAGCGATCTGATCGAGTTTTATATATTATGGCATAATATTTTTAATATGATGAGCATAAATAATATAATTTGTTACTCAAATATGTTTCTGGTAGCTCCCACAGGGGGAGAGAGTTGCTCAATCTGCTTCATTCTATAAGCTCTCTTTAAGTTTGGAGGATTGATGCAGTTGAGGAAAAAAAAAACATTTATCGACTCTTTTTTTTTAAATAGAGAGATGGGGAGGAAGCGGTAACTGTTTTGGAAATCTCACTTTAAGCGTTTAGTTGAACTCCTGAATAAAATTTTATATCAGTCGGGGAAAACAGTAAAATTCAACCATTGAAAGCTGTTTGATGTTCCTTTGGACACCCGGATTATCCGTAATCTACATTGCTCTAACTCAAAATATTGGAGATTTTGCATGTTACGTCAACAGGAATGTAACTTCGAAGCTCTTTAACTTCTGAATTATGCATTTATTGGAAAAATGTAACAGAAGATAAATTAAGTACATATTCATATCACATTTCACACGACATTTAAGGAAACAATAAAAGGAGTGAAAAAAATATATTCACTACATCAGTGTATAATAATCCCTTGGAAATGTGTATGTATGTAACTTGTGTACCCCTTGTATAGATAGATAAAACTAGTTATAGTATAACAATGGGAATAAAATAAAACATACACACTAAATTTTGTACTTACATCTAGCGACTTTTGCGCTCTCACGGCGTACCTCAAAAATTTTACCGCGTACCCAAACATTGAGAACCCCTAGTCTACAGGATATTTCCTGTACTATTCTACCACTTAATATTAAAATATCGATTTTCGTCAACAATCATCAGTCTTTAAAGAGTTATGGAAGCTGGAATATTTAACTAAATTTTATTGTTTTATAACATTCTTTCAAAATTGTCTAATATTGAAATAAATATTATGCAAATTTTTAAAATGTATATTAAATTATTTCGGAATATACTAATTAAAGTTATAAGAATTTACTACGGAAATTAATTACGACTCATTATTGTTTTGAAATATTCAGCTTCCATAACTCTTTAAATACTAAACAAATATTTTTAAGGATCGTAATCAAATGTAGATTTACATCTTCAGTCATAATTTCCCACTAAATGCTTTTACTAGAAATTAGAGAGCTTCGAAGTTAGTGACTTTCCATGTTATATTGAATGGGAATCAAATATTTCGGTAAGGCAGTGTACAAGTACATATTCGCATTAAAAAACATCAGGAACAAAAGATTGGTCTACAATTTCAAGGGCTGACTTATAGATGAATAAGAAACTTTGTCATCCCAAAGGTAAGAAACATTGGCATTAATAAATTACATTTTATACTTTTAGAATAAAAAAATACCTTCGTTTTATTCTCTTCTTCTTTAATTTCATCGCAAACCAAATAGAGTATTTCATTCTTCAGTGAGGGATATCGACTTACCTGTAAGATTCAAATAGTAAATAAGAATGATACACTTTTAGAAAGCAATCTAAACACAAGAAATTTAATATTTTAAAGTTAAGCATAACTGCATACATATTTAGCGATTTATAACCGAAAAAATATTAGAAAAATGAACCTGTCTGATATTTGTATCCTCTGGTTTAGAGAAAAGGTGTAATCTTCATCATATAATCTTTAACATATAAATAAATAAATAAATACCCCCTCAAGCAGCTGCTTGCCACAGAGGTCTGATAGGAGCCTGTCAGTTTATATGCCAGAGTAAAGGTCTGAGAGGATGGCAGGACCTCAGCAGAAAAACGACACATACATCCATGCCTTACCCGGGGCTCGAACCCAGGTCCCTTAGATCAGTTACCAAGCGCGCTAACCACTTGGTCATAGGCAATATTAAATAGGGCAATCATATGAAATTTGATTTGACGAAAAAATGTATTAGTTCCCAATTCACAATCTAGCCTCAATTATTGAACTTTATGACTCAATATTATCTCTCTTGTTTCGATTATTGTCTCGATGATTGATGATTGCGTATCGTTCTTGTAGACACCATTATGAGATGTAGATTAACAGAACTGAAAGAGTTCTGAAGAAGACACTCATGCCAGTGATAATATAGTCAGCAACATGGAATAGGAAAGGGTGAATCGTCATCGTCTTATCGCAACCTGTAGAGGATGTGTGTCCAACCTTTTGACTTCCCTGGGCCACATTGAGTGAAGATTTGACTTCCCTGGGCCACACTGAGTGAAGATGAATTGTTTTGGGCCGCACATAAAATATATAATATAGTTAATGTATATGAATAATAAAACTTCATTTATTTTCTAATTTTTTTATTATAAAATTAAAAAAGGGCAACATAAAACTAGTGGGATATCAAAAACTCGCTGAAAATCGCATAATCATGTTGAAAGCTTATGTTGTAAACACGTAAACTTTAAGATTTTGTGGGCCGCTTTTACTAGCTGTCCAAGGCCGTGGGTTGGACACGCCTGCTGTAGAGAAACTTGCATATAGCCAAGAGATTCGATGTCAAATCCAGGATTTTTCACATTTGCTTATTCCTTACAACCGTTTAATTTTGCACAAAATATACAACTATATTAAATTAATGTATCGCGCCATTTGTTTCTAAAGTACATAGAATGTAAAAAGTATTAAAAAATATCTGCAGAAAAGTTGAAGCTTTAAAGAAGTTTCAAATTGTACGTATTTTAAAACTTTTTCGCAGCAATATAATAATAATATTTTAAAAATAATACCTCCTAGTTTGTTTACATTTTTTAATTAATTTTCAAAATATTAATCATTAAGATTAAAAAGTCGAATTTAATGGTCAGAGGAACATTGGGATATGATGGAAAGGTAGTTTTCGATATGTCCTTATTCTCTTCATAAGTAAGGCAAATTATGATGTTGTATCCATATATATACCCTATATTATATTAAATATAATTTTATAAAGTATGAAGGTTGTTTTGAATACCGAAAATTTGAAATCAATCCATTGAGAAACAAAAGTACAGAGGTCTCTGGTCACAATCTCGTCTCATTTAAGAAATTCAGAGTACTATCCAGGTCTGAATCTAGCCCCCACCCCCTTTGTAGTAATGGAGGAAAAAATATTAATCTGGTGCACATTTCACACATTTTCCAAGAAATTCTTTAAAGACCTCTAAAACGGAAGGGAAGATATTTTACTGCAATGGAAATTCAACCCCCCTTTCTTAAGTTTTTCCAGCTCAATTGCATCATTTGCCCCTCATTTAATTCTTTTTTTTTCTAGATTCGGGCCTGGCACTATCATATACGTTTAATGTTGTGTATTAATTTTAATGTTGTGTATTAATTAAAAACTGGAAATTTATTTCATCTTTCACTAAAATGGGGTTAGGATTGGCTCAATCAATAGCACATCAGACCTAAAATCTGATGATCCAAGGTTCAAGATCCTACTTTGCAAGCATTAATTTTACTAACTCTTATTCTCTGTGAGTCACCAGTAGCTTAGATAGGCCAACAGCTGCTGGATTATAATTTAGATTGAATTAAACTGTAACATCATGTGCAGGAGTGCTATATCCTGTGAACTTTTAAGAATACACTGATAGCCTTGATTGGACACTTTCATGTAATTCAAAACAGTTGTCAAGTAGACACCTAATTAACTCTAAGCTTCGTTATTCTTTATGATATGGTCATTTAGTTTATTCTCCCCCAAAAAAGTGCCACTCAGAGATAAAACAGCACAGCCTAAGCCATATTCATTAAGATATGTCAAGATAACGTTTACCAATTCTATTAGGGCTTTTTGTATGATATTGTCCACCATTTTTCCCTATATAAAGGAGGCTATGTACGTGATATGAGGCTATCTAATAATAGTTATTTTGGCTGCTAATATACCCATTAGGTAATTCATATCTCGGTGAAGAACAATTATTTAATCCAGTAATTGATAATTATGGGAAGCTATATCGCTTAATTTATTAGAGTTTCAGTACTTGTGCAACATATCACTATGAATAGATGAGTTGTTAATACTTTATATACATAAAATGCAAAACAAATGATGAAAATGCCATTGATATTGTAAGCCAAACTTACAGTGAAGATAATGGAAGTTGACCTTTTCATGTAATGCAGCATCAACCACGAGAGAAAGATCGGTTTTGGTATATCTCCCTGAGCAGTAGTCTTAAAATGCTATGTGAAAAGAAACTTTTTCTAATGTGCAACCTTGATTTAGTATACATACAGGCAGATTTGGGTTGGGTTGTTTTACCTCTGAACGGCACTTTTTTGCACACCATGGGCTAAATGGCCAGGTCACATGGACCCCGAAGGCTCAGAGAAGGTTGGGGAAGGGGACCCACTGGAACAGCTGTTGGGAGACAGATGGTAGCCTCCCGTCAAGGCCATCCAGCGTATTCTTTAACGTGCACAGGGTATGGCTCTCCCACACATGGGGCCACGGCTTAACGTCCCATCCGACGGACGGCGGCCCTTCCAAGCCCATCGGTGTCCCCTACTGACCGTGGGCAGGGCGGGGAATTTTGTGGAGATAAATCTCAACGCTGACCCAGCTGGGACTCGAACCTGGGAACTACAGATTACGAGTCTGGCACGCTACCGACTGAGCCACCCGCGCCCCTTTTCTAATGTTCAACCTTGATTTAGTATACATACAGGCAGATTATGTCCCTTTGCATTAATAAAATTCAAAGAGACAGATTGTAGGAGAATCAATATATGAAAAGTTATTGTTTCAAGCAGATTACTTGTTTATCACTCCAGAAATTGGCAGTGCTTTGCCTGTGCTAGAACGGGAACTAGTCAGAACACTGGTGAAAATCAAGAATAATATTAAGTCCTGAAAAATGCTCCGTTACTTTGGAAAACTGAAAAAAAAAAATGTATTTTTTGCAAAAGTAATACCGAATCCACTACATCTTGATAACACTTCAAGTGCCTTGCCAGTTCAAGTTACTCAAACTGTGACTACTGGAGCTTATGATGGTAATTCGTGGCTTTTGTTTGAGGCTGCATAAAAAACTTGAAACCTTTGAATGAAAAAAAGATGTAAAATACTTGTGCATTAAACGAAATTTTTCACCATTTGTTCTTGTTTCATACCGTTTCTGCACTCTCCTTTACAGCACCTGCAAGTATATCAGCAATGGTGGAAACAGCTCTCTCCATAGGTGTTTTGTACTGCTCTATAAGAAGTCTGCATATGGCATCAAATGCTAAAGATGGAACAGCAATTCCTGTTCTATAGATAAAAAAAAAACTCATTTATGATTTTATCACAGATAAAGATGAAAACATTCTCAAATTTTTATCTTTATTAATTTCAATAAGTATTTAAAACAAGTGATTCAAAAACTGGTCTTTTAAATTATACAGATTATACACTGGCAGAAATTGAAAAAAGACACCCAGAAGATTGGTTGGTTGTTTTACCTCTGAGCGGCATTTTTTTGGACACAATGGGCTAAATGGCCAGGTCACAAGGACCCCGTAAGCTCAGAGAAGATTGGGCGGAGGGGACCCACTGGAACTGTTCTTGAGAGACATGGTAATCTCCCGTCAAGGCCATCCAATGTGTTCTTTAACGTACATAGGGTATGGCTCTCTCCCGCACACAGGGCCACGGCTTAACATCCCATTAGACGGACGGTCTTTCCAAGCCCAAGGGTGTCTCCTACTGACCATGGGAAGGGCGGTGTTTTGCGGTGATAAATCTCAACGCTCACCCAGCTGGGACTCGAACCTGGAAACTGCAGATTACGAGCCTGGAACACTACCGACTGAGCCACCCCTGCCCCACACCCAGAAGGAATTACTTTAGAAACATCATATCATAATATGCTAATAGCTAAGTGCAGCAGAAACCGTGATCCAAGATAGAAAGTCATTGGGTGAAATAATGACGTTAATGAGGACGACAACATGAGATGAAAATGCACGCAGTCCGTATTTAAGGACTAGAGCTTGAAGAAGGAAGTTATTCGTCTTGTGTCATGTTGTTCAGTGCCCTTTGACGAAGATACTATGCCTGAACGATGCAGGCGTGCAACATTTGTTCAGTTAGCAAGTTTGAGCGAGATCGTACAGTGCTTCTTCGGGAAGCAAGTTGGTCTTTTCGTCAAATTGCACCACACTGAACGAGAGGTATCGACAGGTGCCTGGTAGTTGCTTGGGAATCCCCGTCTTCTCTCCTCAGCTCATGACTGGTGGGGTCCCATTTGGCCGCCTTGCCATTGGGGAGCCTGTCGTCGCGGGACTGGGCAGCGGATTATGGGGCCTCTGCTATACACTGCTTTGGCCTCTGCTTCCGGTAAACGGGAGCTTCTGGGGTGGGCTCCCCCCAGGAGCTATCGGCTGGTGCCCCCCCCCCCCCCCAGGAGCAATCGGCTGGTGGGCAGGTCCTGCTAGGGTCAACCGTGCAGAACGCTGAGTAACCTTGCCCACGGTCCGGGTAAAGGTTTACAAGTTTCCTCACAGATTATTTTCATTTTGCAGTTATAATTTCTTTGTGAGGCCAGTTTGGTCATTCACAATTTTGTTATTTTACATGTAGTTTATTTTGTGTGAAAAGTTTATTTCTACACATTTCTCTTTTCATTTTTCTTTTATTTATTTGTGACGGCTTGGCTCACTGTCTATGTGGGTATAGTGCTGGCGTAGCCCTGGTGCCCGACTGGGTTACGACTTGTTGAGATTATGTCCCGCCAAAACCAGCAGTTAATACATTTTTATGGTTAAATATGCACGAAATTTACTACGTTTATTAAATCTCACTTGTCAGCGTCTTTTAATATGCGAAAGATACAAAATAATAATTGCTCTATTTTTTTTATATTATCTTTGCCGCGTCTTTTTGGCCCGCACTACTTCGGGTACAAGCTTAAGTGGCCCGCGTTCCTATTTGAGTTTGACACCACTGGCGTAGATGTTTGAAAATTTGCATAAATGCTGGAGGGAGTACTTTGAATGATAGTAAAAGTTTTGTTGAGGTACGTGCAATGGGTTTTCTTCTGCAGATGCATGTCATGAACTTTTTGAATGCCGTTCGACAAAGAAGAATTTCTTTCGAACACTGCATTTTAAATTTAAACCTACTACAATTTAGCAACCCAGGATGCTGTGATCAGACAATGTCTCTTAGGACTAGCTAGAAAGTGGCCTGTTGTGGTCAAATGCAGCAGCTGTAGCTCAGGACAGACGTTTTTGGAGAACTAAATTATGCAGTCTGGTTGGACTCTGTAACCATGGCTGCATGAATATAATTTATGCGCATGTGGTTAAATAACCTAGATAAATGAGAATTCTTCAGAACACCGCATTTTAAATATAAACATATTAAACTGCGTAATTTAGCCTATATAACTCTTTAAAATTATGCTGTATTAGTTATTTCCTTCAACAGTTTCTTTTTAGTTATGCAATATTAGTTTCATTTGCTTTATTATTTTTGTCTATTCAAATTCATTGCATTTTCTCTTATTTACATATATTGTGAATTTGAAAAGAATTGGAATAAAATTGTCTTTTTGAACTATCCCATTAAAAACGTTATGTGGTGTTACAAGTTTGTGTGGACAAAATACTTTTTATTACGTTCAGTTTTTAAGCAGTAAATTGCAAATTTTTCCCATTATTGTTCCAGTATTCAAAAAATTTCTGTTTGTAAATTTGTTTACCTGAATCCATTGATATTAGCAATAGCATTAATCAATTTTTCATCACCAGGCAGGAGATCCTAAACAGAAGATGATTTTAATTACATTCTACTTTTATATCTAATCACATTAATATTCAAAATAATATTAACTCATCATTTTTGAACATTAAAATTTAATGGAAAAAAAAAACAGCGAAGTGATAGGAACAGTAAACAAAGGAGGGAAAATTGAACATAAAACTTGATAAAATCTATCTTTGGATTATGAGCAACTGCTTTGCAGCTTCTGATTGTTAGTTAAAATAAAAATAAATACCCCCTCAAGCAGCTGCTTGCCACAGAGGTCTGATAGGAGCCTGTCAGTTTATATGCCACGGTAGAAGGTCTGTGAGGATGACAGGACCTCAGCAGAAAAACGACACATACATCCATTCCTTACCCAGGGCTCGAACCCAGGTTACTATGAGAATAACATAATATCGCGCCTGACACACATCGTAACAACGCCATTCTCTTTGAAGTAGGAAATTACAGCTGCTTTTCAGTGGCTAACACTAATTTCACAAAGTGACCAAAGTTATACATATGCCATTAAGACTAGGAAAAGAGTTCTATGATGGGAAAAATTGAAGAATAGTAGAAATAACTACTTGGACTATTCAGACTAGTTATGAGCGATATATAAATTCAAATATAACATTTAAAAACTACACGTTCAACTTATGACTTAACAATTGGTTTTGCAGTAAATGATTTACGAATATTCTCAGAGGGATTAAACAAATACACTATCACAAAATTTGACCTAACCACATTTTCTCACATTCTCCTTCACAAGTCCATGAGAGACAGTTTTCATAAATTTCTCAAGACCAGAAACACTTTATTATCTTGAAATTCAAGCAATGCGCTCATTGGTGTTCAAATCGTCCAGTGAAAATAATATTTTTTGACAATTGCCAAGAATGGCCAGATTGTAGCAATATTATTTTCCTCCATCACACTTCATCGAATGTTACTTATTTGATACGCCCTCACAGGGCCGAAAAAATAAGTGTGGGGATGGGTCGAGCAGAAATGAACTGGAATACTGTTCTGGTATATATTTTTTCTCTCTGGTTTAGTTGTCTTTAAAAAAATTCTTGAAATAGATAATATGTGCGTTTAATTACTTCACACACGATTTATTTACACGCTACATTGGTGCCTTCAGATATAAATGGCTACCGTATTTTAAGAAAAAGTGGAAGCAACTATTTCCTATTTAGTCTATCAGGGACGATTCAGCCTATATTTTAGCGCTAGTGTATATTTTTTTGGAACGTCTTAGAAAACCTATTAAAAAAGCATACACTGGCGCTAAAATGTAGGTTAAATCTCCCTGGTGGAACAAATAGAAACATTCCGAATACTGCAGTCTATTATATAGACTTTTGCTGAAATCGTTAGGCATGTATATCATGCAGTGACTGGTTCCTGTAAATAAATTTGTACATATAATAATGTAATAATTAAGCTTCTTACTCTAAATTCTTAATAGTATATAATGAAAATGCAATTATATGCATTTGGATCTCCTCTAGATGCTGCAGCACTGCAATGTGAGGGAGGGCATTAAAAGCAATGTCGTACCAACTTGAAGCTAGTCTCATAAGATATTTATGCAGCAATTAAATTTCGCTGGGCTTGAGGTTCCATTACCAACAAAAAGAAGTCTATGACTCAGATAAGAATTGCATAAAAAACATGCTGCTGTTCATCCTCCTTCTCATAATAGTAACTAGTAGGTGGAGCAAGTGAACCCTATTTTTCATATTACATTTATTTTTCATTCCAGGTCTAATTTTACATGCTTAACCACAATGAATACTTCAGACATTATTGTGCATATTTGTAAAAATTACAATTCTTACACTCTACCTGATTCAACAATTCTTGAATTTCTGTATAGAATACATAATTCATACGAGCTCCGGCAGAAATCTTTTCGAGTTCTACACGTTCTGACTGACCCTCCAACCTCAGTCGTAAGTTATCTTCAAACTGATTGATTAACCTGAAAAATAAGTTTATAATTGATTAAGTGAATTATATTTTTTCCTCAAGAAAATATTTACAAATTTAAAGATATTTTAAATTACACTCAAACTGATAAAACTCTATTCAGAAACTGTATAGAAAATAGCCTTTCCACCTGAAACACATATTCATTGATCAGAAAAATTAATGTTTCAGTAATGAAACTACAAATAATCTTAATGCATTGGACAGAGAAACAACGAGCACCGAAGTGAAATAAATGATTCAGATATAGTCTTAAATAACAAAAATAATTTTAACAAGTTGTTGAATTTTAGAATGTAAAACAGACACTGGAATGAACAGTTATCTCGTCTGACATTCAAACAAGTCCTAAACCTATTCATACTGTTAATAACAGAAACATAAAAAGGCAGCAGGAATTAATGTCAACCGATGCAAAATCACTTCACAAATCTGTTGTTGGTTACGAGATTCAAAAAATGTGACGATCAGTCCATAAATTTGAATTATATCTCTAAACTTTAGGAAACTTAAACCTGTTTGAATGCTGGAGTGTTACAGTTCGAGACAAGAAAATTATTGTCAGTCAAATAATGTTAGTCCGCATAAGATTCTTGATCAAATTCTAATTTGCAGGTACACTTAATGAAATTATCTCCACAGCAATATTCTTATAATGCAGTTCTTTTTATCATGCAACATGGTGGTTAAGCATGTCTCCATTTTTCTCTAGAATACCTATATAAGCTAATTAGAGAATTTTGATTCATCCTTGAAAAGTGTGATAGTACATTCTGCCATTTGTTTACAGTCTACATCAAAAGCTGATAACCAAATCAAGTATGGCGATTTGTAGAGATTACAATAGCATACGTGTTAATTGGGGAAAGAATACAGAGAATGGCGTAGTGGATGATTCAATAATTCTTATAGATTACAGATCAGTGATCCATCAATCAACTAATGATCTGTGAAGATTCTCACTCTATGCGACTGTTGTAAATAGGAGTCAGATATTATTTAGAAGCGCAGTTGTGCATTTTTTTCTCTACTTAGAGATAATGAATTAGACCATGAAAGCAGTTATGTTAACCCGGTTTTTATTGATGGAGACTATTGGATGTGCTCATTAAAATTCAAAATTATCTTTCAGTTTATGTCATTTCAGCTTTATATATATATTTAAAACACCAAGAGTTCGATTTAAAACCCATGGTAGTCAAGAATGTTTCCTTTCCCACCTACATGGTTGGCTCTGTGCATTTTTATGTCCTTAAATACTTCAGCATCTAAGAAGATTCCCATCCATTGTACAGAACATTAAATCATAACTTGTACATGTTAAAAAATATTTGGATGACTTCTCAGGGTATTCTGCATTTCCTAACAGTTGTCCAGTCATCATTCTTCTGACTTGGCTATTGCCCATTGTACAGATTCATCGCAAAGGTCAAGGAAAGCAATCTAATAATGTGGACTTACTTTTATTGACGATTTTACCAATTAACCATGCCGTCACATTTAGTGTCATGGTTAGAAATATATTTTTTATATACTTAATATACAGTATTCCTCAATTTGCCATATTTTTTATTAATTAATGTGCACCATTTAATTGCACATGCTAAAGTAACAATATGCTAGTGGCTAGAATACACAGGATAAACATTTACCTAATCATAAAAATGTTTTTGCTAGCTTTATCAGTGTATCCTAATTTTTCATTCAGATCGCTCAGTTCTTTAAAACAAGAATGGTACTTTTCGTCTAATTCACTTTTCACACTTGGTAGAGATGTCTGAATATGGGCCCTTAGTTGCTTATGTAGAAATTCTTGCAAAAAGGGAGTACCCATTCGATTAGCCATGTGTCTGAAAAACAGAAAAAAGAATAAATAGAAATATACAGCAAAATAATAGCAATAAATCATGAGGACACAACTTTAGCGAATCATTTGTGATGACTGCATCGAATGTACCAGAAGCTTACTCAAAAGTTTTATTTTCTATGCTTCATAACGAGATATTCATCTATAGCTGAACATACTAGTCAACCTGAGTCATATTTTTCCAACTTTTAAGTACTGGTCATTGGTAAAACAACACAATTGGTCTTTTTGGCCTACTAATAGGAACTTGTTTATACTCTATATTTCTTATATCTTATGATTCATTAATATTAATAATGAATGACATAATAAAAGTAAACTAGGTTTAGATAATTTAACACGAAAATCTACAACATTAGCATACTTGAACAGAGAATTAAAAGAAGAATCTTAAAATCTGACAAAAAAAATTTAAAATAAAACTTTTGAAGTCAATAAAAAATGAAAAGAAAAATATTTTGTTTCGTTAATAAGAAAAATATTATTTTTTTTCTAAGAATTACTAAAACATTATTTTCTAACTCTTACTAAGAATAGAGCAATAAACCAATTAGTTAAACCTTCTCCTTCAGGAGAAAAACCGAATTATCTTTAAGCTCAATTCATTTGTACTTTTTATTACCAATTAGAATATACATGCAAAATGATGTTAAATCTTGATTAAGAGAAAAATCATTCCCATGTTCTCACATGGGGATGGAGAGGGTTAATGATTTTATAACATTAACAACTGACAGTTTTCAATGAATATAAAACTATTAAAGTACACTTTGGAGTATTGTTTCTTATATCGAAACTTGTAACATATTCACAATTAATAAAAGAATTCCCTATTTCTTTTTAGTCTCATTTTGTATACTTTTTATTTTTATTATTTTTGTTCAAAATTTTAGTTAGTTGTATTAGTTTTTATTACAGTATTAATTATATTTTTGTTCAAGGTATTATTATTATTGGGCTCCAAACATTATTAGATGAACTAAATTAACAGAGGAGGGCTCGTCTTTTGAAGTGTTTGCCGGTGACGTTGTTTTACATGTACATTTGATAAATTCTTAAAATTTAAATTTAACTATATCTATATTGTTTTTGATATCTTAACTTTTTTTTTCTGTTATTATTATATTAATATAAAACTTCGGACTGTTTTGGAAAATAAGAAAAAGAATTTTATATTTCAGTAATCTAATGTATCAAGATTTAATTATAGTTATATTTCCTCTCAGATAATAACAAAAGAATAATAGTAATATCTTGAGAAATTTAGTACATAGTTTCAAGGTAGATGATGCTCCAAATGATTTGTAATAGTGTACTTATAAATTAAATTTGTATCCAGGGTTAAAGAAATATAATCACAAAAAAAGTGAAAATATAACGAGAAACTGTGCTATGAATAACTGGTAATACCAATGAAGCCAAACTGGTATAGTGATTTTATTCAAAAACATTTCTGTGGTAGTATCCTTCCAAAACATAGCATACAAAAATGCATTGGGAGCTACAGGTCATTGGAAATGAAAATTTCTATGCTAAATAAGTTTGTAAATTAAATGATCTTCGGAGTTGTATGATAAATACCAGAAATTCCCAACATGAGGTACATAGGCCTTAATGGTGGAAATTTTAAGATTCTGTGGAGAGAGTGGAAAAATTAGCAAATACACCTAAAGATTTAACACGAAATACTTAGCAATATAATAGTTAGATCCTCTATAAAGTTCCCTTTATTGGTGAAACTTGGACTCTTTGTGAGCAGGTAACACAGAAGTTGATGATGGAAAATAACACAGAAATTGATGATGGAAAATAACACAGAAGTTGATGCTTTTGAATCCTGATGCTTACCTTTTATGGAAATGTTTTGAATATAAGTAAAAGATGTAAAATCGAGTTTATCTAAATCCTGAATTTCAAAACAATATTTAGGCAATGTTTTGAGTTTTGAAAGCTGGAATGCTTAACAGCTGCAATTGTCAGCTTTAAAAAAAAGTCAAAAATTGACGAACATTGAGCAATTTATTTACAGAAAATTCTAAATTACACATTAGTAGATGGTTTTAAATGATATAAATGAAATTTTAGTTAACTTCTGAGGCAATTTCTTACGACTGCATTACTGTTGTTAAGTGGTCAAACTTCTTAAATACTAAACGAATATTGTTGAAAAAGACATATTTAGATAGATTATCATATATTTATTCGAGAGAGATCTTTATCTTCGGCCATATTTTTTCATAAGAGCTTATTTTAGAAATTAGGAAACATCGAATTTGTCTTTCCCCAACTGATATAACAAGGAAATTCTCGCATTTTTTCTTTAGTCGGTGTATGTTACATTAAATATCTACCGATAACTTAGTGAATGGATAATATCTAATAAAGAGTAATGCTATATTTTATATTTCATATGTTGCTGAAGGCAATGAGTGGAAGAAAAGATGAAAGGTTGTACATTTTTAATATCCATTCCTCTAAACATTAGAATAATTCGTTCAAATTATATTTTAAGAAAAATAATCGTGATTACTATTTTACAATGTAATGACCAATGCAATTAACCTATGTAATTATTATTTATAATTCCATCAGTAGAAAAATATCAGAGCTGATAAAATTAAAAGTATGCAATTGGACTCAAATTAAGCATAAATTTGACCAGTTTTAAAAAATTATTTGTTTGGCAGGCAATTTTTATGTATTGATTTTCGATTCAGTTAGTAACTTCGAAACTGTAAATAAAGTACGAAACAGAAATATTTTCGCCCATTGATTTGGTAAATTATATATTTTGGGACCCTTTAGAGCTTCTAAACCATTACTTATTGATAAAACTTCTATTTGTTTGCAACTTGTTACCATATCAATAGACACCATCATTTATTCTTCAACTTCACTGATTTTTTTAAGCCACTTTTTTTATAAAACTGCCACTGAGTTCAAAAGCATTACGTCAGCAAGATATGAATAACCATGGATTTTAGAATACACTTATGATGAAACTAAAACACGTCGAATCTGGCATATATAAGAATCTCGCTATAACGAAAAGGAAATTTTTCGTTTTCCTCTTTTTTTCTCCAATTGAAGGTTTTAATTCGAGCTAATGGATGATGGGAAGAAAATGCAAATAGAAGTATTTTATTAGTAATTATACAACATAAAAAGTATTTGCCGTTTGTTCTTTAAATTTAAGAGGTTGCCTTTTCTCAAACCTTTCTGAGAAAACAGGGTTGGGAAGAGATTGTTGGTCAGGGATAATATCACTTGGCATTCTATCAACGAAATTTCAAATTTCTACCATTAGCAGATCACTTGCAACATTTATTAAAAGTTTTCATATTTACCGATCTCTAACGATGTAAATTACCAATTCACATCGTTAGAAATCGGTAAGAAGGATTTGAAAAATGCGATTATCATATTTCATTAGTGCCAATCAAACTAAACGAGAGCTTTCCAATTATCTCTTAAAAAGTTTCGTTTGTTACTCTTTACTCCCCTATTACTCTTTTATTTTTGAAAATGATATAAAACATACAAAACGTTTTATATGCAAATTTTATACTTCTACTTAGATGGGTGAAAAATATTACTCTGATTACAAAAACTGATCATACCTGTATTTTCTATGGCTGTGAAAGAAACATTTTTCTTTCTCCAATATATATTTAATATCTCTGTTTTCTTCGATATCATTCTGACTGCGATTTACAATACCAATATATCCTAAACGGCAACCAAAAACATTTTATTAGGTCGTTACTATTTATGATACGTAGTAATAAATATCAATGATCAAGGAATACCAAGAACAAAATGAAATAATGACAAACATTTCTCAATTAAAATTACAATTATATTGATATTTGGCTTGTTGCATTTAGGAAAGATAAAGCATACCAGTGTTACATTTTCTTTAATTATCAACTAAATTTTGTTGTTTTCAATTCTTGGAAGAAATAAATAACTAATAAAAATATTTATGGTTCAATAGCGGTTCAAAGAATTCTCTCTCATTCCAATCAAAAGTGAACTTTTTAAACATATGGAATGTGAGGTGTGGTGTATGTATATGAGGCTGGTGTAACATATGCAATGTGACACAAGGTATTATCAGATGTGTTGGAATGTTTCATATTATGTGAATGGAAAACCATATTTCAAATTATATTACTTTAAAAATAAGCTGTTTTCAGGAACATACGATAGCAGATAAATTATAGATCTCAATAAATTTTATTGAAATCTCGATTTTAAACAAGATTCGTTAGATTTTAAAGATTTATTCAAGCTGAAATATTTGAAAGTTAACCCTACTGTTATGCGTGTTGTGTCGTATTCAAAATTGATAGAAACTACGGAAAATCGGAAAACAAAACTAAAGGATATGTAACTTTTGGGATAAATTCTTGATACTAGCAACACTGCTACTAAATGTTACGGCTGCCAGAATTCTTTAAATAGTAAATAAATGTTATTGAAAAGCGAAATTTCGTGAATTTGTTTCGAGATTTCTGTGAATTTTGCTGCAAACGGCTTTTACGAAAATTAGGGAACTTTGAATGTAGCTTTCCATTCATACAGAATGAAAGTATCCCAATACTTTGATAATTCAGAATAATTTGCTCAGTACCAGAGCAAACAAAATTAGAAAGAAAAAAATTTAAATTTCATAATGATAAATTCGATTTTTAAATGTTACTCCCTGACGAATATTACAAATTATGTATCATGGATAATATTAATTTATCACATAATTTTTTGCAATATTAGGTTAAAAATTCTTTATTATTGAATTGCTACCAATTTCGATTACATTTTATTGAAAATTTCAGGAAAGACTACATAAATGCGCTTCTTGCGCCTAAGGGCATGTAAGGTGTAAATCCGACCCCTCCTGGAATTCTAAAATGGTCGTCAAAGAAGAAAGCTGAACAGCCATTTTGCAAGATGCAATTTGATTCCAGCATTAAAATTAAATTTACCTTGAAAGGAAGTGTTTCTATTTCGCTATTTTTCACTGCTAAAAAGTTAAACTTAATTTAAACTACTTAACTGCAAACAAATTGATAAAACCTTACCTCGCTTCAAAGGAATAACTTTATTTTCCAAAATTTCTCTGGCATCAGTTCCCATATCCATTATATCCAACTTTGTTAACACTCCAATGGTTCTTTCTCCTAAATATAAAATATACGACAAATTTAGCCTAGATACAAAGATCTCAGCTAGAACAGCTATGATATATTTTGCTTAAAACAAAAGTTCAAATTAAATGTAAATTGTTTCAAATAATAATTTTTTTATGATTTACATCTACCACAATAAATCTAATAATGTGGACAGTCCACAGGGAGACCTAGTCATTTATTAAAAACATTTGAAAATAATCGCTGACGTGGCGGAAATCGAACCCGCAACTCTCTAGATACATGCCAGAGTGCTTTACCATTAAACCATGCATCATACTCTAAAATCTTCCAGAAGAAGCGCTATAAATCTTTCACTGAGATGTGTCAGATTTTGCACCATCTATACTTCAGTAGAGACAACTTTTCCAATTAAAATTACAATGATATTGATATTCGGCTTGTTGCATTTAGGAAAGCTAAAGCATTCCAGTGTTACATTTTTTTTATTTAATTATCAACTAAATTTTGTTGTCTTCAATTCTTGGAAGGAATAAAAAACTAGTTGCAAATATTCATGGTTCAATAGCGGTTCAAAGAATTCTCTCTCATTCCAATCAAAAGTGAACTTAGACGTTAATGAGGAGGTCAATCACGCCTAAGCGTTTATTATTGATGCGTCTCTTCTGAGTATTTGTTTGGGTTGGGTTGTTTTACTTCTGAGCGGCACTTTTTTGCACACCATGGGCTAAATGGCCAGGTCACATGGACCCCGAAGGCTCAGAGAAGGTTGGGGGAGGGGACCCACTGGAACAGCTGGGAGACAGATGGTAGCCCCCCGTCAAGGCCATCCAGCGTGTTCTTTAACGTGCACAGGGTATGGCTCTCCCGCACACGGGGCCACGGCTTAACGTCCCATCCGACGGACGGCGGCATTTCCAAGCCCATCGGTGTCCCCTACTGACCGTGGGCAGGACGGGGAATTTTGCGGAGATAAATCTCAACGCTGACCCAGCTGGGACTCGAACCTGGGAACTACAGATTACGAGCCTGGCGCGCTACCGACTGAACCACCCCCGCCCCTCTTCTGAGTATAATAGATGGCGTAAGGTCCGCCACATCTCAGTGAAAGATTTATTGGGCTTCTCTGGAAGATTTTAGCTTCTGATACGTGGTTTAATGGTAGAGCGCTCTGGCATGTATCTAGAGAGTTGTGGATTCGATTCCCGCCACGTCAGCGAAGATGTTTTTAATAATTGTTGAAGTCTATTTCTACAGGTAATCTGTGTTTTTTTAGAGATTCAAACAGATTACAATAATATAATTAGATGGTTAAACAAACTAAAATCTACTTAAATGAGAAGAAAACAAAATTGATTATAAAGGGTTTTCCAAAAGGGGCTTTAGGATTTTGAATGCCGATAACTTAAAATGCTTTTTCAGGTGGAATTTCATATACCCTAACTTTAGTCATATTACAAGTCTAACTATGGCGTCGCTCTCACAAGAACAACGTATTGAAATCGTTAAAACTTATTATGGAAATAGATGTTCAGTAAAAGAAACATCGCAAAATTCGTGTTTTTTTTTCGGCGCATTCAATCGTCCTACT
Organism: Ryuthela nishihirai; assembly: GCA_038380435.1. Taxonomy (NCBI): domain Eukaryota; kingdom Metazoa; phylum Arthropoda; class Arachnida; order Araneae; family Heptathelidae; genus Ryuthela; species Ryuthela nishihirai. The sequence continues at coordinate 46,407,111 of JAWZYU010000005.1, forward strand.
GAACAATTTCACGTTAAATGGAAGTGTCAATAAACAAAATTGTCGACATTGGGAGGAAGAAAATCCTCGAATTATTCACGAACAATCACTTCATGCACAAAAATGTACGGTTTGGTGTGGTTTATGGTCTGGAGGAATCATTAGCCCATTTTTCTTTGAAAATGATCGTGGCAATGCTGTTACGGTGAATGCAGAGCGTTATAATGCGATGATTACAGAATTTTTGTGGCTTCAAATTGATGGAATTGACATTTCTCATGTTTATTTTCAACAAGATGGTGCTACGAGCCATACAACACGATCGAACATAGAGTTATTACGCACGAAATTCCCTGGACGTGTAATTTCACGAAATGGAGATGTGAATTGGCCGCCAAGATCTTGCGACTTAACACCATTGGAAATTTTCCTTTGGGGCTATTTGAAAAGTAAAATTTACGCCAACAAACCAGATAACATACCAGATTTAAAAGATAACATCCGAGCAGTCATAAGAGAAATTAATGTCTCAATGATTGAGAATATCTTACAAAATTATGATGCTCGTATCGATACCTGTAAACGTAACCGTGGTGGACATTTAAATGACATCATCTTTCAAGTTTAATTGTAATCGATGAAACTTTAATTTACAATAAACAAATCAGATATATTCCATGTGTTCATTATGTAGTTACCCACTTGTTGAGCAAGTAAATCAAATAAAATACTTAGGAATTATTTTTGATGACTATTTTAGGTGGAATGCCCATATATCTCACATGTGAAAGCTTGAGAATATCGGCGATAAAAATTCAAAAATTGAAATAGGTACTAAATATGGAAACCTGTGTATTATTTTAGAAAGCAATATGCAAATCTATTTTAAATTATGGAATAATTGTGCATGGAACAACTAACTTAACTAACATAAATAAAATTGAAAAACTGTAAGCTATAATAGCTAAAAATATTATTCCGTTTCATTTGCAAAAAAATTATAAAACTTCCACAGACAGATTAAAATTTTTAGACCTTTTATCCTACAGTAATTTATATAAATATAATTTAATTAAAAGTTTTTTGACGATACATACAAACTAAAAGTTCAACACAATAAAAGCACGAGACTTCGAAAGCAAGAGTATTACAAAATGCCTAATTTTCGGAATAATTACGGAAAAAATACTTCCGAATATCAAGTACCACTTATATTTAATGCTATCCCAAAAGAAATAATAAATATAAATTCTTTTAGTAGACTGAAAATCGAATAAAAAATATTTGAGAATTTCTATTTAGCTGATTATTATGTGTTGTGTTTTGCGAATTTATTTCTGTACACCACATTATCTGAGCTTATTTCGGAAAGAAAGAACTGCAGGAATGTCCTTCATCAATACCCTACTAGTCCTAATAGAAAGCATTACAGAGAACTTAATAAACGTATAAAGGATCAGTTAGCTGCTGATAAGAATCTTTGGCTTGACGGGTTTGGCTGACAAAGCCGATGAAGCAGTTAGACAGCACAACAGCAGAGAGCTGTACCAGCTAGCTAATCTTTTGTGTGGTAGAAAACGGACAGGTATACAGGGATTGAAGGATAAACAAGGTAAGGTTATAAAAGGTGAGGATTCTGTCATGGCTAGGTGGGCTGAGCATTTCAGTGATATTCTAAACAATGCGGTTAGTTCTATTCCCATTGTTTGCAATGATGATAGATGCATTGGTGGCTTTAATGTTGGCCCTATAACACAATCTGAAGTTATTTTGGCTGTTTCTAAACTTAAACTTCATAAATCCCCGGGGGTAGATGAAATTACTACAGAAATGCTTAGAGCTAGGAATGTTTCGGTTACCACTTGGATGACTGAAATTCTGAATATCTTTTATGATAAAGGCATGGTTCCTAAGGATTTTACCAGAGCTATTGTTATCCCTATTTTCAAAAAAGGTGATCGCAGTTCTTGTGATAACTATAGGGGTATCAGCCTACTCTCTGTTCCAGGTAAAGTTCTTTCCATGATTGTGCTTAATAGAATTAAGAATCTGGTTGACAGGCAATTGCGTGATGAGCAATGTGGATTCAGAAGTGGTGGGGGATGTGTGGATCAAATATTTTCACTTAGGCAGATTCTTGAGAAATGTTTAGAGTTTCAGAAACCTTTGGTTGCTAGCTTTGTTGATTTCAGAAAGGCTTTCGACTCTGTTGATCGTCATAATTTGTGGTTGATTGTGAAATCATATGGTATACCAGACAAGTTAGTTAACATAATGAAAGCTCTCTATAATAACACTGAGTCATGTGTGAGAGTTGGTAAGGCTTGTAGCAATTGGTTTAGCATTACTTCTGATGTTCGCCAAGGGTGCATTTTGTCTCCTTTTCTCTTTTGCTTGGTTATTGATTATGTTATGCGAAATTCATTTCAAGGGAAAGATTTTGGCCTTAAATGGGCTGGAGATACGAAAATTTCTGATTTAGATAATACTGATGATTTAGCCCTTTTGGCAAATGATGTTGATGAGATGAACTCTTTCATTCGAGCTGTTGATGAGACTGGTAGTAGAGAGGTTTCGTTATAAACAGAGAGAAAACTAAAGTGATGAAAATTGGTCAGGCAGGTTGTGATTCAGTTAATCTGAATCGTTGTAGTCTTGAGCAGGTGTCACAGTTTAATTATCTTGGGAGCTATGTAACAGATAATGGTGATGTGCGGCATGAGATTAACAGACGAATAGGGATTGCTGCCGGGACTTTTAAGAATCTAGGGAGAGTGTGGAGGAATAGGCCTAAGACTAAAATTAGACTGTAAAATAGTTTGGTTCTTTCTAGGGTTAGTTATGGTAGTGAAACTTGGACACTTTGTAAACCACAGGAAACTAGATGCTTTTGATTCCAGATGCTTACGCATTATCTTGGGCATTAGGTGGTTCAACTTTGTAACTAATGATGAGGTTAGGCAAAGGAGTTTGCAACCTCTTTTAAGCAGTATATTGTGCAGAGAGAGACTCCGTTGGTTTGGCCATGTTGCCCGTTTTTCATGAAATTTGTTTAAAAACCTTTAAAAGGAAGAGAAAAATGCCACACTGCAATGGAAATCGTCTCTTGCCCCACCAGTTTTCGACTCGACTTCATGGCCTGCCCCTCCCCCCAAATTCACTCTTTTCTAGATCCAGCCCTGATTGCACGAGCATATTGGAGAATAGGGTTATGAACACTATGCCTAAAGTCCTCAGAAAGAGGGGGAGACCTAGGATGCAGTGGGCAGACAATGTCAAACAGGACTTTGTTAGAATTGGTGTGCAGTGGCCAGATGCAGTAGATGTAGCTCAGGATAGACTTGTTTGGAGAACTAAATTGCATGGTCTGGTTGGACCTCTGTAGCCCATGGTTGCTTGAGGATGATGATGATTTTTGTGACTGAATGATCTACATTTAATTTAATTTATTAATTTTCCTGCAGATAAGTTATTGAGCTTTGCGGGTCAAATGGTAAATGTATTTGTATTCTTTACTCTTATGAATAAAAATTATATTCTTCTTAAAACAAATGGAGGGGCTTCTAGTCATGCTCCTGCGTCTATGCGCACTTATCTTCTGTGGATGGCAGAAGAAACGGGAATCCGCGTTATATCATTCAAGGGTTTTCCTGTGAAATCTCCGAATGCTTGGTCCATGGATTTAGACTTTTTAACCGAGCTCTGGGTAAACATCGATGAAGTGTTGAAGGACTGTGGAAAGCTCTTAAAGAGGAATGGGACTGATTAGGTATAACAGTGCTTGGGAGAAGCCTACCATAGCGAAAGGTACGTTGTAGAACAATTGCAGAATAGAGACGCCACATAAATGATACCTATTACATATTTTTTACATTTGAAATGCTTTACTTTTCATTAATTAAACTTAATGTAACTTCTGAAATATATTGGGGTATTTTAAAATCTCATTTGAAGTGACTAATGATGTCAAATGCTGAACGCTCTTTAATTAATAAGTTTTTAAATATTATTTGCAGTTAGTTTGAAATTGACTGACATCTGGATAAGAAATATTTTGCACTTAATAGTGTTTTTCGATATGGTTGGTTTTTTGGCATGAAAGTAACAAAGGCTATAATGCTCCAAAGACGATAATATGAAAAAGGTTAAAAAAGCAGAATCCACAACCAAATTCAAAATGCGAATGACACAACGACTGTAAAAGAGTGATTTAAAAATCAGAGATGTAACAAAAGAGTGATGTATATATAAAAAAATAAATAAATACCCCCTCAAGCAACTGCAAGCAACTTGCCACAGAAGTCTGACAGGAGCCTGTCAGTTTATATGCCATAGTAGATCTGAGAGGATGGCAGGACCTCAGCAGAAAAACGACACATACATCCATGCCTTAACCCAGGGCTCGAACCCAGATCAGTAGCCAAGCGCGCTAACCACTCGGTCACGGGACGGATAGAATGTATATAACAATAGAGTAAAACTTCAGGTGTAAAGAATCCAGGTGAAAAATCAAGAACCTAACCCTTTTGAGAAAGTTAGTAAATGTAACGGAGGTGAAACATGATTAAACTTGTGTATATTTCAAGCATTTTTCATGAAATTTGTTTAAAAACCTTTAAAAAGAAGGGAAAAATGCCACACTGCAATGGAAATCGTCTCTTGCCCCACCAGTTTTCGACTCGACTGCATCGCCTGCCCCTCCCCCCAAATTCACTTTTTTATAGAACCAGCCCTGATCGCACGAGCATATGCCCTCGTTCTCATAGTTCGTCTGCGTCTCTCTGTTCCCTTACCTAGGCTCGAACTAGATGCCACGAATGTCTCTCTCTGGGAAAGATATGTTCCATAAATAAGGGCAAGTCTCAAATATTAAAGTGGTTGCTTGCATGTTACAAATTGTACACGAGTTGCTAATTTTGACCTTTTTTGTGTTTTGAACCACAGCACAAAGATACAGTTTCATCTCCCAATGTAATTCTTCATAATAGAAATATAATTTGAAATATATACTATTTATTCAACGTCTTGAATTTTCAAAATTTTATATATGATTCGAATCACACATTTAATACATATCGAAAAACTGCCTTTACAAAATGTTTGCACTGGAAAAATATCCTTTTGAAATTGTGAGTTGATTAAAACTATAAAATTTTTATCTCTACCAATGAACAGCATCAACACAGCAAAGCTTTGTTTTTAGTTATCAAAGACATATAAAAATATTAGTAACTTACTATCTGGATCAACTGTTTTTGCAATATTAAGGGAGTCCGAGTTTGCTATGTCTTGGTTGGCAGGACTAATTGCTAAAATAAGGCTATTCTCCTGACTAATATAGCTTTTAACCATGTCACGGACTTCCTGTACAATGCCTTCTGATTGATTCACCAGAGGATTTTTGATAAGACCAGGCAGATCTACCAGAGTTAGCTTCAGAACTAAAATATAAATTTAAAATATGTTATTACTTTTTACTTAATTATTTTAAAAAAATGTAAACTGTTATTCAAAAATTAATTTATCTTCTACTAAATAAACAATATATTACAATATTTTAATTTTCATTTAAGAAAGTACACATCAACGAAAATCATAAATCTACCGAAGATAAAAAAACTACTTATGTTGAAGTACATATTTGACAGAAAAAGTCACAACATATAGAAATTTCATTCTTTTCAGTTCCAATGCGCCCAATATGGGGAACATTAATTGTAAAATTATTTTTAGAATAAAATTTAAAATACATTTCGAAAGCAGTTTCCCCATATGAGAATAAGCATTATATTTATATATTTCGCAATTTAGTTTGTATTATATTTTTTTTTGAAAAAGATGTTTACTTGGATCCAAATAATAATAATATCGGACCTTCCAGTCCCCCCCCCCCCTGCCGAAAATCTGGTTGTCTTACACAAAATCTCAAACTTGTCCACCTCTTTTGAAATCCAAAGCAGTTCTCTTCGTAGAATTTTATTTTAGCCCCATAGTAGATTAGTCCGATGCTTGAAATAGATTTAAAATTCGAAATAGATTTAAAATCAACTGTAAAATTTTATTACACACAGATTTTTATTTTAACCTTTTCTGTCTGTTGGGATATTTTAGTAACTGGGAAACCTTACTTAGGCCTTATTCCTAACCCCCCAAAAAGCAAAATTCATTGCACCTCCCCCCCTCAAAAAACAAAACAAACAAACTAACTAAATTCTCGAACGCTCCGAAACTAAATTCTCAGTCCCCCACGAAAATAAATTTATCAGATCCCCCACCCTGGAAACTAGATCCTGGTTATGTCCCTGATAACGGGGGTAGGGGGGATCCACTTTGGCCTTACACATTTCTTATTTATGAAAACTGATTCAGAAGATATCATAAAACGTGAAGTATAATCTATCAATTGACATCATCCTGAAAAACAATATAGGAATGGGATATTATCCCTTGTCTTTTTGTCATTTCTACCTTTTTTTCATTTTTTCATTTTTTAACTAATATTTACTCGCTATGCCAAAGAAGACCGTGTTTTGCTGAAGTGTTGAGTGTAACTCGACTCTGGGAACTGATTCTATAGATTCAGTCTTGCATGGCGATGTTGCTTTATCAATAGGATTTGTAATACTAACCAGGTTGTGAACGTGGTGTCGAGGAGGCTTGGGCGCAATGAAATTATTAGTAAATAAGGAATTTAACAAAAAAATGTTTCCTCTCAGAAGAAAATCCTGGCTGTGGCCATATTGGGAGTATAATACACCAAAAGCACAATTATTATACACACAGCACCCAGCCACAAACCTGCCCTACTCTGCCTCAATTATATGCCTGTCACTTGCGGACTATAAATAGGTCAGATACCTACCTGCTGTATAGCGTACCTGCTACTGTTATGAGGGGTAAAGACGGTAAAAATGGGAAAAATGCCACACTGCAATGGAAATCGTCTCTTGTCCCACCAGTTATTCATCTGAGCTAAGTTCGATCATAGGAATATAGTTGGTGTGAAGAAGATGGGGTGCTCCATATGGATAATAATAATAATTATTAATAATATAATAATTATTATTATATTTATTATCCACGACTGCGAAACGTCTGGGATTTTAGTGTGCAACTGTCGCACTCTTTAACTTTTACTTACAAGACATTAAATATATAACTGATCCAAATACGTCATTTATCAGTTATGCAGATGATTTCTTATTTTGGACATCTGACAGAAATGAGTATAACATACAATTAAGACTACAAATTAAATTAAATAAAATTATATGTTATTGTGATAAATGACACCTAAAAATTAATACTAAAAAAAACCTGTTATTTACCATTTTACAAAAAATAAATTTTTCAACAAACTTTGCTTTAAAAATTCATTCAGAAGAAATTTTACAAAATTCTCAATTAAAAATTTTAGGATTATATTTTGAAAATAAATTAAGCTGGAAAACACATCTTGATAATCTTTATACAAAGGGACTAAAATTAATTTTTTAAAATATATCACATTCAAAACAAAAGGGACTCCGCAATATTTCATGATTACATTATTTAAAAATTTAATTAGGTCTAAATTAGAGTACGGCTTAGAATTCATCTCAGGTTCAAATCTATCAAAATTAAAAAAATTAAATACAGTTCAAAACAGATGTATCAAAATTGCACTAGGTTTAACTATTTTTTGTTCAACTCTTCCTTTAATAGTGGAAACTGTTATTCCACCTTTTATTATTAGACAAAAAATTTTAACATTAAAATATATTTTAAAATTACATTTTAAGCATCCCTGTCATTCTTTCAAAAAAAATTTCCAAAATAGTCCATATAAACAGGGGTGGGGGTGGCTCAGTCGGTAGCGCGCCAGGCTCGTAATCTGTAGTTCACAGGTTCGAGTCCCAGCTGGGTCAGCGTTGAGATTTATCTCCGCAAAACTCCCCGCCCTGCCCACGGTCAGTAGGGGACACCGATGGGCTTGGCAAAGGCCGCCGTCCGTCGGATAGGACGTTAAGCCGTGGCCCCGTGTGCGGGAGAGCCATACCCTGTGCACGTTAAAGAACACGCTGGATGGCCTTGACGGGAGGCTACCATCTGTCTCCCAACAGCTGTTCCAGTGGGTCCCCTCCCCCAACCTTCTCTGAGCCTTCGGGGTCCATGTGACCTGGCCATTTAGCCCATGGTGTGCAAAAAAGTGCCGCTCAGAGCTAAAACAACCCAACCCATATAAACAATTTATACAAAATGATCCAGAAATTTATGAATTCTTCAAAAAAAAAATTTAGAAAAGAAATTAAAAGGGAATATTCCCCGAAATTTTAGATGATTGAACACATTGCAAACTAAATTATATTACGGAAATTCCGTTATTAACTACAAGAAAAAATGTAGCTTCAAAATCAGCATTAATTTTATTTAATTCTTATAATCATGAAAATTTTAATAACTTCGAAAATATTTTCATGGATGGCTCGGTTTTGTCTGAAAATGGCTCAGTTTCTGCGTCTTTTTATGTTCCAAAACAGAAATTCTTCAATTCTTCCAAACTTCCAACAAACATTAGTATTTTACACGCCTAACTGTTTGCCATTCTGTAGGCATTCGAATAGATTGTAAAAAAATTTAAAAAATTCTAAAGTTGTAATATATATTGACTCTAGAGGAGCTATTCAAACACTAAAACAAGAATTTTTATACTCAAATTACAATTATTATATTGCAAAAATTTTAACTCTTGATACACAGAACCTTAAATAACAACTTAATAACATTGCAGTGGATCCCCAAGTCACATTGAAATTCTGGAAAATGAATGTGGATTATTTAGCAAAAGAAGCACATATATTAAAATAAAATTAGTGATATATATTACTTTCTATTTAATATTAAATTTGAAATTAACAAAATTGAATTTCTACTAACTGAAGGATTGTTTTAAAATAATGCTTTATTTACAGATAATTTTAGATTTTATTTATCAAAAAATATTACTAAAGTAAAAAATTCACCATTTACCAGACAACAACTTAAAATTCTTCATAGACTCCGAACAACTCAGCAATTATTAATTCTATTAAATTTAAATATAAAATGATGGAATCTCCAAACTGTAAATTTTGTAAAGAAAGCTCGGAAAGGGAAAAAAATTCATCACTGGAAAATTTGAGGTTGCAGGAATTTAGCACGGACGTAATTTTAAATCACATTTGTGATGAAAAAAGAACAAAAATTTTAACAGTTCTTTTTGAATTTTTAATCTCTGCTTCATTATGGAATCGAATTGAAAAAAACAGAAAATATTATTAATAAAAATACAAACAAAAATTATTTTAATACGGATGAATAAACTAAATTTTATCGAATTAACAAAAGGATAAAATGTTAAAATTAAAAAAAAAAGAGGAATTTATATTTTATTTTAACTTAGTACTTTTTTAAATCTATTAATGAGTTTTTGTTAATAAAATAACATTATTCCTGTGTAAATAATGTAAACATAATTTTTATTTTTCAAAATTTTATCTTTCTTTGGTTTGTTTTCTTAAATATCTTTAGGGGTAAGCCTGAAAAAGGATATCCCAATATTTGTAATGTAGAATAAATAAATATACTAGGACTGTATCAAAACCGGAAAAACCTGCAGCCCCTGGGGAAAATGTGACCGTAACTGGGCCACTGATGTAGAGAAGAGTATCGCCTCTCCTGTATAATAACATTGACTGGCAGCTACAAAGGCATTCAATGACTGGCGGCTACAAAGGTTTGTGCAAAAACCATTCAACGCACGATTGGGCTATGGCAGCTGATGTCCATAATGAATACCCTTGTTAACAACATGTCTTCAGACTATGAAGCTGCAGTGGGCCAAGGAACATCGCCAATAGACCATGGAAGACTGGAAATGGGTAGCTTGGTCCAAAGGAATCGAGATTTCGACACATCGATTCTACTTTTCGCCTCCCTACTTTAAACTTTTCTAACTCCAATTTAATTACTTTGGCACTACTATTTTTATTAGGGGCGGCCCCTTTTGACTTATACGATGTGAGGTTGTGTGTATGGCATTGATCACATGTGGCCACGGATTGGGTTGCTTTACCTCTGAGCGACATTTTTTTTGCACATAACGGGCTAAAGGCAAGGTTACAAGAACCCCGAAGGCTCAGAGAAGGTTGGGGGGAGGGGACCCACTGAAAAGCTGTTAGGAAACAGATGATAGCCTCCCCGTCAAGATCATCCAGCACGTTCTTTAATGTGAACAGAGTATAGCTCTCCTGCATATGGAGGGGGGCGGAGGTGGCTCAGTTGGTAGTGCGCCATGCTCGTAATCTGCAGTTCTCAGGTTCGAGTCCCAGCATTGAGATGTCTCCACAAAACTCTCCGCCCTGCCCATGGTCAGTAGTGGATACCGATGGCCATCCATCAGATGGGACGTTAAGCCATGGCCCCGTGTGCAGTTAAGCCGTGGCCCCGTGTGCTACACCCTGCGCACATTAAAGAACACGCTGGATGGCCTTGACAGGTGGTTACCATCTTGTCTCCCAACAGCTGTTCCAGTGGGTCCTCTCCCTCAATCTTCTCTGAGCCTTCGGGGTCCTTGTGATCTGGCCATTTTGCCAATGGTGTGCAAAAAAATACCGCTCAGAGGAAAAACAACCCAACCCAATCTGCATATGGATCCACAGCTTAATGTCCCATTATATGGATGGCAGCCTTTCCAAGCCCATCAGTGTCCTCTACTGACCGAAGGCAGATAATTTTGTAGAGATAAATCTCAATGCTGGCCCAGGTGGAACTCGAACCAGGGAACTGGAGATTATGAGCCTGGTGACCTACCAACTGAGTCACTCTTGCAGACATGGACCAACTTGACAGTTGGGGTGTTACAGGGAGGTGGAGGCAGTGTAATGTTTCGATGCCTGATTATATGAGCCACCTTAGGGCCCCTTGTACCTATTGAGACCACCATCACTGCACAAGGTTATGTTGACGTACTCGCCAACCACCTACACCCGGTTCTTCCAACGAAGCGTTGTTCATTGTCTCATTGTTCCCGTTTAGCGAAGGACTTGTTAAAAGAGCATTACAGTAAGTTCATATTCCTCGAATGGTCCTCTCACTATCCGTATTTAAACCCTATTTAGAATCTGAGAGATGAGGTGGAGCGATGCACTGGAATCCGAAACCCACCACCGGCAATTCTCGCCGCTTTACAAATGGCTGCCCACGAATCACGAGACGCAATATCAACAGAACGCTTCCAACACCTATACCATGACATGGTACTGCAGTTGGGAGGGCGTAAGTTATATGCACACGTTATTTTTTGGGCGTGTACAATAAATTGTCATTTCAGTATATCTCCTGGTAGGGAAAAACTAAACTGAACAGTCTGGCGGGACCTGGATAGCCCATGGCTGCTTGGAGGATCCTGTACGTATGAAGCGAAAAACTGAGAGAAAAATATAAGCTTTTAATAGTAAGTATAATATTACGATTCGCACTTTCCAAATCTCTAAAAAGCTACAATTGCGCCTTCTAACGGTGGATAAGTTGAAAATTCCAAAATTTAAAATGAATATTATAAACGACATATTTATACTAGAAATTTAAAATTTTGGTGGTGGAATGCGTGGGTCACAAAAAAAAGTTTTCATTGACAACAATGAATTAATCCCTCAGGCCCAGAGTGGCTGTGGAAATGCACTTTTTTGTTTTAAGAATTAAATATGAAACGCATTTTTATTTGGATTGGTACTAATGAAATGTTATAATTAGCATTTTTCAAATGCTTAGGCATTTGAAATTTTTTAATTTCTTTTTAATTTATATCATTAGAGATAATTAAATATAGAAACGGCGGAGCTTTTAACTAATGTTGCACGTGATCTGTTCAGATAGAAAGTTGAAATTTCGGTGATTGATTGTCAAGAGGTATTCCACTGACTGCATTTTTTTTACTCACTTTTCTCAGAGGTGTGTGAGAAAAAGCAACTTTTCAAATTTAAGAAGGTAAACAAAAAACTTCATTCCCTTTAAAAACGATATTCCCTAATGTGCCGGAGGAAATATGGGTTCTTCTAGTTGAACATTAGCGTTGACAAAATTTGTCACGTGGGTGATTCTACCAAACCTCTCTAGAATCTGAGAAGGAATTTGAGGAAAATATGTTTTATGAATTATAGACTACAGAATATTTTATAATATAGCAATCAGAATAACAATAATATGCTAAATTTATTCTAGATATGAAAAATGTATTGACTCTGTTACAATTTATTAAGCTAATAATAAATAGAAATAATTAGAGAATACAATACCATTTGGAGAAAAAATTTTAAGGTTTATTGGTTTAGAAGAGAAAGTGCCATCACCAACTTCCTTTTCAGTTTCAGACTCAATTTCTTTCTTAACTTCCTGGAAATCGACGAAATTTTCGTTTGGCTTATGATGAAAAACGGCATATTCTGGAGGAAAAGATTTTTATATAATTCCTTAATTTAAAAATAATAGATCATAAAAGAAATACACCAATTTTACTCTTAAAATCAACTGAGGTATACCTTGTATTTTACTTTAAACACCTCTCCATCAATGTTTAACTCTATGGCTTGGCCAGAAAAGACAGTTTTGCTGTAATCACCACCAGCCTTAAGAGTCAACCATTAGTTAATACATAGAGTTTACTGTTAACACAAAAGTCAATAAATAATGTTTTTTTTTGGAAAAAATGAGTTTGTCGATTCGTGGGGCTGGAGATGTGGGTTCGAATCCCGCAAATTGGAAAACATTTTCCCGGAAACCGGAAAAATTATTTATCAACTTTAAGAGTTTTTGTTTATATTTAACAGCATTCAACGCAGTATTAAACGTTCTTTGGCCTTTTTTTTAAAAAAAGGAAGAAGATATTTCCTTACACAAAGGACGGAGATAACCTGGAAGTTACATTAGGCTTGTACTGGTTTCTCATACAACATACAAACACTTACACAAGAACATGCCCAGCGGGTTTTAGTAGTCAGGTACGCTAACCACTAGACCACATTCCTTTTCATTTCCATTCCTTTTCACTACATATATTATTTCAACACTGAAATGAAATCTCCTTCAAGGACAACTTTCGTTGGAAGCAAATCATGGTGTGGGAAGAGTTCGAATATATTTTTACAACAGTTCCAAAATTATTCAAGAGATGGCAGCACTGCATTGACTAAAACTGAATTATGACATCGCAACATTTGACGATACGATAAGAAAATACTTCGACTAATAGGGTTCTGAAAACATAACCGTTGTGTAAATAGAGTGAGATACTGAAATTTCTAATTTAGATCAGTATGAGTAAACGCATTTCTGATAGCTAAAAATTGGAAGTAGTCTGGAATAAAAAACAGGATAACGGGAGTAAGGGAAAATTAGCAGCCTGGATTGGCTACATGCTATCCCAAAAGCAGTCTGGGATATTTTTAATAAAGATGGAATTTTGGGTAGCAAAAATAAACAATATATAAACCATAAACTATTACCAATATTACAGAACAGATTTCAGTCAAACTTAGTCGAGTAGCGCTGTGCTACCCGACTAAGTTTCGAGCCCTCAGTAAGCCTGCTTTAAGATTTTCACGGGTAAAATATTCATATGATTTGTAAATATACTCAGCTGATTCTATACGTAAGCACTAATTATCGTGATTCCATATTATATATTGCTTCAAATAAATATGGCGATAAGTATATTTTTTGCATAAATATTTATTTCAATTGCACTTAAAATAACAATTATTTTATTTCGCGTCTTTGAATTTTCAGTTTTATTATTATATAAAAGTGTAAACATTATTACTCAAGTTTCTCTCCACTTTGTACCATCTGTAAAATTCCAGAAAATATTTCTCATGTTCGTTTTACATTGTCCATTGTCCTCTCTATCAATTTCAACGACAAATTCTGAAGGAAAAGATGAAGAAGATTATTGATGAAGATTTGTCAATGAAATCTCTTCTCTGCAGAAGCTAGAGTAAAAGCAATAGATTTAAAATTCAGACCCTGATTCTCAGTTTCTTGGAGGAAAGTTCTTTATTATACAGAATCTGAATTCATCCTTTGCTGGGTTTTCGTTTTTCGAAAATAAAAAGAAGAGGAATTTAATAATATACAAATATGAAATATTGACTGTTCAAGAAAAATGTGTTTTTGCTTACAAATTTTCTCTAGTGGCCAGTTTCTCAAGTGATAACCTCATGGTTATTTTTGTGGTGGATTTTATACCTTGTCTGAAGTGTTAATTTTGTTTTTGAAATCTCTTTAGGCGCAGAAAAGAAAAGAAATTAAGATCCAAGAGTATTGGATTACAGAAAGTCTACTCTGCATAAGAAGGAACTTTTAAAAAATTCAGAAAAAACTATTATTTTTATTTTCTACATTGTGATTTACACGTCCGATTCTTTTTTTGGGATAGCAGGAAGCCCATTGTTGAAGGGTTTCTAACCTTCCCATCACATTTTATCGCATCACTCAAGTTTCTTGATTTTTCGAGAATACAGCACACAGCAAAAGGAAATTGATAGATTTTTATGCTTTTATGGTTATTAATAATTGAATCCTTTCGTATTTTTTTATAAAATTTAGAGCAAATATTATTACTTGCATATTTTTGAGAGTTCGTTTGTTGATGAAGCAGTGCTAATCTTCATTCCCCATCTGCTCTCAGTGATAAAGTGGACTCGGCAGTCCGTCATCGGTTAGATGGGACGTTAAACCGCTTATCCTTGTGCACCACTCCTAAACATTGTGCATATACGTATGTTACAAAATAATACCTTGACGGAAAGCTTCCGTCTGCTTCCTAGCAGCTGTTCAGAAATCCCCTTTAACCCAGCTTTGAACACTACGGTTCCTTGTGACCTGGCCATTTAACCCCGCTGCATGCAGAAAAGTGCATTCAGAGGTAAAAAAGAACCAAGTCAGTTCGATCTGACTATATTGTATGCCGTGAACAGCGATTAAGATCCATCATCATCTTTGCGAATTAACTCCCGAAAAAATCCTTCATGTTGCTAAATGGGAATCACAAAACAAATTATATGAGGTGGATAATTTTGGAAATTTTAAATTTAATGAGGTTATTATTGCAGGGTGGTTGCCGAGTAGTTAGCTTGCCTCGCTACGGGTCAAAGAGACCTGGATATGCGATGCTTCTTTCCTCCTGTTGTCTTTCTGCTGATATCTAGCTTTCCCCATAGATCTTCTCTATGTACAGTCGCTCAAAAAAGTATCCGAACGCTATGGTTCATTACAAAATTCAGAAGAAATATCTGGCAACGATTTTTTTAGTAATTAGTAAACTGGCAGCCTTCGAATACGTACACGAAGGTTGCAGATCATTAATTTCTAAAAAATCGTTGCCAGATATTTTTTATGAATTCTGTAATCAACCGTAGCGTTCGGATACTTTTTTGAGCGACTGTACAGTATCCGTTTTACTGAGAGAAAGATTAGAGAGACTAACGAAAAGTATTATGTGCGTTCAACAGCAAATGGTAAAATTGCAAACATTTTGCTTATTAAATTACAAAAATCCATTTCTCCATTCTCTCATCCATTCCCTTCCTCAAATCCGTTTCTTGTTTCTACTCGATTGCGGTCCCTCTGAATGGCACTTTTTTGCATACAGTGGACTAAATGGCCAGGTAACGATTACCCCAAGTGCTCAGAGTTGATTAACGAAAGGGAATACATTGGACAAATATTGGATACAGATGGGAGCCTCCGTCAAGACCATTCAGAGTGTTCTTTAACGTGCACAGGGTGTCTTTCTCTCGGGCTTAACAACCCATCAGCCGGATTGCAGCCTTTTCAAGGACATTGGTCCCTTTTTTTAACAAATGTAGGGAGAGATTTAGCGGAAATATATCTGAACGTTGGCACAGTTGAGACTCGAACCTGCGAAATGCAGATTACGAGCCTAGTGCGCTACGGACTAAGGTTACCTCCGCCACCTCGACTGTGCTACTTGTCATACCAGACGAATGACTTACAGCCAATTGCCGTTAACCCTATATCAGTGGTTCCAAAACTGTGGTTCGTGAACCCGGGTTCAGGAACCACAGTTTCTGCACACGGGATCACCGCTTTACATCCCATCCGAAGGACGACGGATCACAGCTCTCCTCCTGCACATGGGATCACGGCTTTACATCCCATCCGAAGAACGACGGCCTTTCCCCTCTATCGGTGTCCTTTTGCTGATCAAAGACAGGATGGAGGTTTAGCGGAGACAAATCTCAATGCTTTCATTATCGTCTTCCTCTTTTATTCAGTTGGGTTGTTTCACCAATGAGCGCCTCTTTTTGCACACAATGGGCTAAATGGCCAGGTCGCAAGGGCCCCTAAGGATTTCAAGCCCATCGGCATCCTCTACTAACCGTGGGCAGGGCAGGGAGTTTTGCGGAGATAAATCTCAACGCTGACCCAGCTGGGATTCGAACCTGGGAACTAGCAGATTACGAGCCTGGCGTGCTACCGACTAAGCCATCCCCTTTTATTCAGTATTTCTTGGCAAAGTTTACTTCAGCCATTGCAACAGGTTTCCAGTGTTAGTCTTAAAAGCAAGTTCATTAAAAATACTAAATTTGCGAGTTTTACTAAACGTAGTTTCCTTTTCGAGTTTAACATATTTTTGTAATATTTTACATTTATTGTTTTAAAAAAAAATACATGGAATAGTTTTAACACTTTTTTGGAAGTTTTCGAAAATATATACGTTTGCTCGCCCGAATCTTAAACCGAAAAGAAGGATTAAAACAGAAGGAAAATTATTAATCACTTTCAACCGATAGCTCTTGCAATATATCCTCTTTTTTAGATTTAGAATAAAAAAAATGCATTCATTTTTTTGAATAAAAGGAAATTAATAAACATGACAAATCAGATATTGAAAAAAAAAATATTTGCAACAATTTTAAGTTTGTTGAAGTTGCAAGGACATATTACACAACAGCTATTATATGGTATTTCAGGAAACAAATATAGCTGCAAAGAACAAAAATAATAACACCAATAAGCAAAAGAAAATAGAACTGATAAAAAAGAAATGATAGTAAAAAGAAAAAAATAACTTAGCAATGTTAAATTTGTTTTTTACCATTCTACTAAATAAGCTCCAATTTACGCAGCTGCAACCAAAAGAAAGAAATTCTTAATCTCTGTTAACAAGCAAAACGCGGTTCATACGACAAAATGCAGAGGAGCCCAAACAAAATGGTTGCCAAGAAAAAAAAAAGCCCTTTTATGGGGAAAGATTTGCGTGAATATTCTTATTTTTATTATTAGGGGCAGAAGTAAGTTAGGCTTTATTATGTCAGCTTACCCTATATTGTTAATATTTTAAGAATAAAAAATCTTTCGAATCAGAAATACTAAATAATGAAGGTTTCAGCTAAAAAATATATCGTTTTGGCGGTCTAATTTGGTTCAGATAGTTTCATTGTGATAATAAAGAAATATATTCACATGATTTGTAAATACATTCAGATGATTCTATATGTAAGCACTAATTATCGTGATTCCATATTATATATTGCTTCAAATAAATATGGAGATAAGTATATTTTTTTGCATAAATATTTATTTCAGTTTGCACTTAAACTAACAATTATTTCATTTTCGCGTCTTTGAATTTTCAATTTTATTATTACATAAAAGTGTAAACATTATTACTCAAGTTTCTCATTTTTTCGAGAATATAGCACACAGCAAAAAAAAACTGATAGATTTTTATGCTTTTATGGTTATTAATAATTGAACCCTTTCGTAATTCTTAAAATGTTAACATTTTTACAAAATTCGTCTTTCGTATTCTTAAAATATTAACATTTTTACAAAATTTAGAGCAAATGTTATCAGTTACATATTTTTGAGGAGTTCGTTTGTTGATGAAGCAGTGCTTATGTACTATGTATATTAGAAAATGAAAAAAATGGGAATGTACTAGTAAATGGGAAAGTTTTCGTGGGTGGGGAACTCACGAAACTAAATTTCATTGTGATGATCTCTTCGCATGTTTGCACTTTACAAATGCTATGCTTTTCCACTCTTTGGACTCAGTATAGAGCCCCGGGTAAGGCATGGCTGTTTGTGTCGTTTTTCTGCTGAGGTCGTGCCATCCTCACAGACCTTCTACTCTGGCATATAAACTGACAGGCTCCTGTCAGACATCTGTGGCAAGCAGCTGCTTGAGGGGGTATTTATTTTATTTATTATAGAGAAAATGGATAGAGAAATCTTCATGTCTAGGAGATTGTAAACGTTGGTGGAACGTTTTGATTCCCGTTTAAAATAGGCAACTCTGCAGTCCCTGATTTTGAGGGATTTTCATTCGCCGAGTGCGGAAAATGTGCCGATATTTAAAGTATCTGAACTAATAATAATAAATTTAAGAAATTAATGAAGTATAAAAAGTATGTAGAATATTGTTATGACAGATGAACGAGCTGCAATGAATTTATGATAAAAGTGTTATCAACTCTCGCGTATGCTTTAGCGTGAGAGTTACGTCACAAACGACATCGAACGGACTTGACTGAAAGAATAAGGAACAAGTGTAAATTAGAAGAATTGATGTGAAGTACAACGTAGTTTGTTTTAGTCAATGCAGTTTAGTCTAAAGAAGAAATGTTTTATGTGGAGTGTGCGTGGGAGGTAAAATAAGTTTATTAGTATCGATACTGTTAGAAGACTCGCAAGAAAGAAAAAGGATGTTTAAGTTACTGAAGATGTGGTTGAGGAGATTTTAAGTCAGTCGAATAAGCAGATCTGATCTCAACTTTTCTGAAGGAAGAGCTCATCATTATATTTAGTTGTTTAGGAAATGGTAAGGTCATTCTTTACAGATTGCAAGTTTGCCTTAACTGGCATAGTGGTTAGGCAGCTAGCGACTGTTTCAGCAAGGCAAACTTTGTGTGTTGTGTTAGCTTCTAACTAAGGCAGTGGTCAGCAGTGACTTCGGTCGGTCGTAGTAGGGCATGTCCTTGTATGAGAAGGCCTGTAAAAGCTAGGAGTAGCTTCTAGGATTCTTCTCTGTCCTATATGTCGCAAACCAAAAAAAAAACCAACCAAAAAAAATATGATTGTGCCACTTTTCGACTGTTACAGAAGCTTTACTCTCTTTTGATTTGAGTAGAGTGTAAAAAGGTGCTTTGTTCTTTGGAAAGTTTATTTTTATACTGATTTAGATTTGTGTTATTGAGCTGAGTTTATATAAATGTTTTCATTTATGGTTTTGTAATAATTATTTTTATTATTACTATTATATTATTATTATTTATTATTATTTAACAATTATAATTATTTTTAGAATTATAATTGTTATATACTATTTATTTAAACACTCTTAATTCGTAACAATATTTTTCAGGAGAGACAGATATACATTTCTCAGTTTAAGGATTTGACTTGCAAATGATTATTCCATGATAAACGTGGATGAGCATTTCTGTCCCATCATTGCTTTAAAGGCAGTTTACAAATAACATAAATAACATAGATTTCCAACAATAGCTTCGTTTTTTCAATGATACGTAGGAAGAGAAAATTATTATAATGATTTCGCGCAGAACTTACCTTTATCACATGGCTGCAGCTGCACGATAAGGGGTCGCTTTGTAACCGTTCCAGCTCCTCGGGGTAAAAATTCTCTAAAAATTGAATGAAATATTAAGATTTGTTGATATAATACAAAAACATTCAAATATCCAGTGTATATCGAATCGGGTTTACAGAGTTTATAACATATAACATTATTCTCAAAGAGGAAGAAGTAATCTCTATTATCTTTGTCCGACAAACCTTGGGAAAACCACCTGTACCTAGCTTGTACCTAGGTTTCTAGTACCTTAAATAAAATACGTATGAAAATGTCGCAATGTAATAATTGAATATGAGTGTGAATTCACAAGAAAAATGGTGGCAGCCATCACCCTCCTAGCAACCTTTTTCTTTCCCTTCTTTACTGTATTCTCAGAGTAGTTTCGTTTTCATTTCACATTCCTTACTTCAAAAGACAGGTTATTATAACGAATAGATATCATAGACTTAACGAGATTATTGATGTCACTAATAATGGAAGAAATTTAAAATAAAAATTTTTTCTTTTCCTCATAAATTACAAATCAGTTTTTTAAACGTTTTGAGAACAAAACAGTTTAAAGCAAAAGCATAAAATAAAACTTAAATTCACTTTTCCGAATCAAATTCTTTTTATTTTTGACTAATAGAATGTATTCCTATCTTTGATTTTCCTTGATGATCGCGTGGGAATAAAGCTGATAAAACATACAACTCTCCCTATTTGGCGCCTATTTAAATATCTTTGATATCCCAATGGCATTTCAATTACAAACTTGTGCAAAAATTTTATTTACTTTCAATTTTCTTTTCCCAGTTTCAGTTTCACTGCCTTAAGTTTTCATTGAAAAATATGTAATTGAATTAACTCGCAATTAATACCATTCATTTTAACCTTTTACGAATTATTGGACAAACAATTTGATTATTTTCAGTCTACATTCAAAATTTAATGAGAAAAAAAACTATGACGTCTTACCCCATCTGTAGTTGTTTATATCAGTGGCTCCCAACGAGGGCATTTCAGATATTTGTGGGAGCATATGGTTTGTCAAACTGATAACAAACCACCATCTAGTTTTCTAAGTTTTATAGAGAAAAATTCAATTTTATTTTCATGACTGGAGCGTTAGAATATTATTTATTTGTTATAAGGAGCTTTTGAAAATAACACGATAAAAGTTCATTCAAAAAGACTGAGAGCCACTTTTTTTATATCAAAGTTCACGGGAAATCGCGTTAACACAAAAATTAGTGTCAATCTCGCATGTCGGGGATACTAGTATATCTTTTAGGTTGTGAAAGTATTAGGTTGTTGATACCTTTAACTACTAATTCATTCGTGTCATTTGAAATTTATAATAAAGTTTCTTTCAACTGACTGTTGCGGAAGCAACGTTTGCCATCTTGGGCGAGTAAAATGATAGTCTCATAACAAAAATAAGTGGAAAACATGTAAGGATAAGGTAATAAATAATCGAAATATAATCGAGTTTCAGCCCAAAATATCAGCAATCATTGATTGACGTGTAACATTAATTAAAAAAGAAAGGTCTCGTTAATAAGTTTCACAATTAATATTCTTTTTGCTACTAACGGACATATTAGAGACGAGTTAGTGCTCTGACGAACTGAACCTGAGCCCTAACTACATGGGCGGACCAAAAACGCTTACAAGGGTGAGGCTTATAAAATTACAGTTAATTTTACAAAAAATAAATTGTTTATTATACTTTTCACTGATAGTATCCCAAAGGTTTTTGGATAAACTTTATTTAACCTCCCCCCCTCCCGTAAAAATATAAAATAAAAATAAATACCCCCTCAAGCAGCTGCTTGCCACAGAGGTCTGACAGGAGCTTGTCAGTTTATATGCCACAGTAGAAGGTCTGAGAGGATGGCAGGACCTCAGCAGAAAAACAATACGAAGATCCATGCATTACCCGGGACTCGAACCCGGGTCCCTTAGATCAGTAGCCAAGCGCGCTAACCACTCGGATATGCCTCACAAGAAATGAAAAAATGTAAACAGTTCGACTATTCAACTTTACATACCGAAGCAGCGAAAAATTAGCTTCAGCCAATACTATACCTCCCATAATTTATGGCACATTAAGGCAATCTTGATATAATGAAATATGCCAGGGTCTTAAAAAAAAATCGAGGGCGGAGGGCAATAAACATAATTGAGGTGGAAAAATGTAAAATGGGCTCCAAGAGGTTGGATTTTCAATGCAGTGTAACATTTTTCTCTCTTTTTTTTTACAGGTCTTTAAAAAAATTTCTTGAAAAATGCATGAAATATAAATAAGTTTAATAATTTTGGCCTCTGTTAACTCTTACGAACATTCTGAAAGTGGGGAGGGCATGGTCTCCTTGCCTCCCACCCCTAGATCCGGCCCTGATCAACACCAATTCTCATAAAAATAGAGCTGGAAGGAAAAACTATATAACAAGTATTACAAATATATGCTGTTTGTAACCTTATTATTATAATAAACTGATGATGATATAAAAAAAAAACTCGCTAGTCTGGATATCGGCAAATCCAGAATGACACGTTACTGCTCAACAAATGTGCTTCGTTTGGAGTGTTCAGCGGTATAGTTGACTCTGTGACGGGAGCGCGTTATTGCTTATGACGAATAATTTCCGTTCTGCTATTTAATTAAAAGAGCTTTAATTATGAGTCTTAAGCAGTTAGAAAGTGGTATAAAAAGAAAACATTCTACTTTAATTATCGTTAACAAATTGTAAATGGTAGCTAGGTAGTCACTGGAAGGAGAGCTATGCACCAATCCCCTCTAATGATGCATAGAACCGGCCAGGCCTAGTACCTAATGTCCGACCCCGCCTTCTTCGTGGTGCAGACCGTTAGTACCTTTCAAAAGAGATACTCTCTTGTGGAAGTGAAATGAAGGGGAGGGCTGCCAGATTAGTGTGGCCTACTGATCTGGACAACTATGGATACTTTTCTTTTTTTTCTACCCTGCTGAGAAGTGGTCAATCACACAGGGTCCATGTGCTGACCATATATACCAACCTGAATGGAATTATGGCTCTGAGCTTGATTATGGATCCTGATTTTGCTGCACTGGTGGGTTTCTGTGGAGGGAAAATCTTCCGCTGTTTTCTGTTTGTTTGTGGCTTGACAGCCCCAAGTGAATAGATTCACAGAATATGTCTATCAGCTGGTGGATAATCCTGAGCAGAAGTCATCGCAGGCACCTGAACTCTTTGCTTCTATTGGCATCGTCAAATTCTACATTGGAGGAAGTCTTCCAGTATAGAGATGGCTTCAGCCTTTAGTGGTGGGGGAACGGGTCTTTGCCACATGTCTGCGATTAGGGGGCTATCTGATATTGTCGGCATTCCCTCTCTCAATAAACATAGTTTCTTTAAACATCCCACTAACCATTTTCTCTCCATAGGTAGTTGGAATGTGAGGACTCTGCACAGAGCTTTTCTCTTGATATCCTCACACAAGAATTCCACCATTATAGTTTAGATATTCTCGGCTTGCAAGAGACCAGATGGACAGATAAAGGTCAGATTCCTAAAAATAATATTAAATTTCTCTTTTCAGGGAGGGACGACAATAAGCATCACAAAGGCGTGGGTCTGCTTCTCAGCAGACACGCTAGTGATGCTCTTCTAGGATATGAATGCATTAATGAAAGGTTTCTTACAGCAAAATTTCAGACAAGCGTTAAAGACTTGAATGTTACCTGCTGTTATGCCCCCCACTGAGGATGCCGATGAGGATGAGAAGGATAGGTTTTATGGACAACTTCAGGATATTTTGAATTCTGTCAAGAAAGGAGATATTATCCTTGTTCTTGGTGACTTCAATGCCAAAGTTGGTACTGACTCTGACCTTTGGGGAGGGGTGATAGGCCCTTTTGTATTGGTAGCTGCAATGGCAACAGGCAACGTCTCCTACAGGTAAGTAAACTTAATGATTTCAGAATAACTAAAACTTATTACAAACACCGCGACATACATAAGTACACATGGGTTTCACCAAATGGGCTGTATAAGAATTAATAGCAAATGGGTTGGTCTCTTAGGAATACTATGTCATATAAGGGAGCTGAAATTGGATCTGACCATTACCTTGTTAAAAGTGTCTTGCAACTTAAACTTAAGAAGAGTTGTGCTAAGGTTAAAAAAATTTGCCTTTAATTCTGAAGATCCAGTTAGAGCTAAAGTTTACCAAGATAGGCTACTTAGTTGTTATGACAATCATGGTTTGCTTACTACTGAATGGACTTACTACTAAAATGGGACTCTTTTAAACAGTCTTTTGTATAAACAAACAGTACTCTTTTAAGAAAAAAAGAGCAGAGGAGCAAAATTATTTGAGTGATAAGGCACTTTGAGCTTATTTCAGAAAGAAAAACTGTAGAAATTTCCTTAATCAATACCCTACTAATCCTAATAGAAAGAATTACAGAGAGTTTAATAAACGTGTAATGGATCAGTTTGCTGCTGATAAGTATCTTTGGCTTAATGAATTGGCTGAAATAACCGAGGAAGCAGTTAGCACAACAGCAAGAGAGCTGTACCAGATAGTTAATGTTTTGTGTGGTAGAAAACGGATAGGTATAGAGGGATTGAAGGATAAACAAGGTAATGTTATAGAAAGTGAGGATTCTGTCATGGCTAGGTGGGCTGAGCATTTCAGTAATGTTCTAAACAATGTGGTTAGTTCTATTCCCATTGTTTGCAATGATGACAGATGCATTGGTGGCTTTAATGTTGGCGCTATAACACAGTCTGAAGTTATTTTAGCTGTTACTAAACTTAAGTACATAAATTCCCAGGGTAAATGAAATTACTACAGAAATGCTTAGAGCTGGGAATGTTTCGGTTACCACATGGATGATTGAAATTTTGAATATCTTTTGTGATAAAGGCATGGTTCCTAAGGATTTTACCAGAGCTATTATTATCCCTATTTTCAAAAAAGGTGATCGCAGTTCTTGTGATAGCTATAGGGGTATCAGCCTACTCTCTGTTCCAGGTAAAGTTCTTTCCATGATTGTGTTTAATAGAATTAAGAATCTGGTTGACAGTCAATTGCGTGATGAGCAATGTGGATTCAGAAGTGTAGGGGATGTGTGGATCAGATATTTTCACTCAGTCAGATTCTTGAGAAATGTTTAGAGTTTCAGAAACCTGTGGTTGCTAGCTTTTTGGATTTCAAAAAGGCTTTCGACTCTGTTGATAGTCATGATTTGTGGTTGTGAGATCGTATGGCATACCAGACAAGTTAGTTAACATAATGACAATGAGTCGTGTGCGAGAGTTGGTAAGGCTTGTATCAATTGGTTTAGCATTGCTTCTGGTGTTCGAGAATAGTGCATTTTGTCTCCTTTTCTCATTAGTTTGGTTATTGATTATGTTATGTGTAATTCACTGCATGGGAAAGATTTTGGCCTTATATAGTCTGGAGATACAAAAATTTCTGATTTAAATTTTGCTGATGATTTAGCCTTTTTGGTAAATGATGTTGATGAGATGAACTCTTTCATTCGAGCTGTTGATGAAACTAGTAGTAAAGTAGGTTTGGTTATAAACAGAGAGAAAATTAAAGTGATGAAAATTGGTCAGGCAGGCTGTGATTCAGTTAATCTGAATGGTTGCAGTCTTGAGCAGGTGTCACAGTTTAATTATCTTGGGAGCTATGTAACAGATAATGGTGATGCGGCATGAGATTAACAGACGAATAGGGATTGCTGCAGGGACTTTTAAGAATCTATGGAGAGTGTGGAGAAATAGGCGTATACACCTAAAGACTAAAATTAGACTGTATAATAATTTGGTTCTTTCTAGTGTTAGTTATGGTAGTAAAACTTGGACACTTTATAAACAAGATAACAGGAAACTAGATGCTTTTGATTCCAGATGCTTACGCAGTATCTTGGGCATTAGGTGGTTCAACTTTGTAACTAATGATGAGGTTAGACAAAGGAGTTGGCAACCTCCAACTCCTTTGTCTAACCTCATCATTAGTTTTAAGCAGCATATTGTGCAGAGAGAGACTCTCTTGGTTTGCCCATGTTTCCCTTATGGATAATTATAGATTGGAAATAGGGTTATGAATAGTGTACCTAAGGAGTCAGAAAGAGGGGGAGACCTGGGATGCGGTGGGCAGACAATGTCAAACAGGACCTAGTTAGAATTGGTGTGCAGTGGCTGGATGCAGCAGATGTAGCTCAGTACAGATATGCTTGGAGGAATAAATCGCACGGTCTGGTTGGACCTCCGTAGCCCATGACTCTTTGAGGAGGATGATGATGAAGACGTTGAAAGTGATAAAACAACTTGAGAATGTCGTATCTGAAAGAAAAATTATTTAAGAATTTGGTATAGATTTCCGATTTGAGTGTTATTATTCCTGAACCGATTTCGAATATTTTTGAATCGTCTGTTGATGAGTAAATGTGCTGGTCTTTTTATTTTTTAAGTAAATATTCAAATTTTAATGTTTGCTTCAGAGAGTACAATATGATAAACAGAGAAAGTGACTTTACATTTGCATACGCATTTAATACAATTTATATAAGATCAGTATATGAATTTTGCCGTCCCGTGGCCGAGTGGTTAGCACGCTTGGCTACTGATCTAAGGGACCTGGGTTCGAGCCCCGGAATTAGGCATGGATGTGTGTGTCGTTTTTCTGCTGAGGTCCTGCCATCCTCTCAGATCTCCTACTGTGGCATATAAACAGACAGGTTCCTGTCAGACCTCTGTGGCAAGCAGCTGCTTGAGGGGGTATTTATATTATTTATTTATATGAATTTTGCACTTATTTTTATTCAAAGCTTTTTCCCTTTTAGGGTCATCTTTGTTTCACTAAACCTTACCCCTCCCTTTCTCGGTTCATCCGGATTAACAAGGGTTTACTGTATAAGAATAATTCTATAGATTGCACAAAGTTAGGTACAGTCGCTCAAAAAACTATCCGAACACTATGGTTGATTACAAAATTCATAAAAAAATATCTGGCAATGATTTTTTTAGAAATTAGTGATCTGGCAACCTTCGTGTCACGTGACACGAAGGTTGCCAGATCACTAATTTCTAAAAAAATCATTGCCAGATATTTTTTCTGAATTCTGTAATCAACCATAGTGTTCGGATATTCATTTGAGCGACTGTACGTGTAACAAAAAATCATCTTTCTGAAAACAGAGTGTTAGACAAAAATCGAATGGCGAACCGATGATTCGAGATGACTTATCAAGATCACGCATCTGGATGTGTGGGGAACAATTCATTAACTTGTGATCACCGTATTCAACGATTTGACACACCAGTTGCAGCATATTTTAGTTATATAGACCTCTAGACCTTCGTGTCACGTGACACGAAGGTTGCCAGATCACTAATTTCTAAAAAAATCGTTGCCAGATATTTTTTATGAATTCTGTAATCAACCATAGTGTGAGGATATTTTTTAATATATATAATGCGTATGAATATATAATGCAATGAATATGGAGCATGTACAGTTACCGTTCACAGCAAACTGGAGCGGTTGCGGTTAATGTTCACAGCACATTGGATCGTGTGAGCTCACAAAGACCTGGATCGTGTGGGCTCACTCGTGGAAATATTGAGCGTGTGCAGAACTGCACACGCTCCAGTTTGCTGTGAACGGTAACTGGAGCGTGTACAGTTGCTGTACACGCTCCAGATATTTTTCCTGAATTCTGTAATCACGTGACACGAAGGTTGCCAGATCACTAATTTCTAAAAAAAATCGTTGACGGATATTTTTTCTGAATTCTGTAATCAACCATAGTGTTCGGATACTTTTTTGCGCGACTGTACCTTACAATTCAACCAAATAAACTCTCAAGTTGAATGCTACGACCTCCCTCTTGTATCGGGCTCGACTAGACGGACTCGGAATAGCACAGACGAAGCAAAATTTAAACTCCTAATGTTTTTCGTAATTGAGGGGAAAAAAAATAAATTTGAATAATTTTTTTGATTGAAAGATTGAAATTGTAATCAAGTCTTTAGAAATAAAAAATAAGTACCATTCAGCCTTTGATTTTTTTTAAATATATTTTTTCTCATTAATGAATTTTTAGAATTTATACAGATGTTATGAAAAACATCATTGCTGACGCGGCGGGAATCAAACCCGCAACTCTCTAGATACATACCATTAAACCACGCATCAGACGCTAAAATCTTCCAGAATAAGACCTATAAATCTTTCACTGAGATGTGGCGGACCTTGCGCCATCTATACTTCATGAGAGACAACTTTTCCAATTCTTGCTAATGATTTAGATGTTAACGAGGAGGTCAATCACGCTTAAGCGTTTATTATTAAAAATCCATCCATAGTAAATTCACAGATTACCTGTAGAATTAGACTTCAACAATTATTCATCTGAAAAAAATTATCGCTGACGCGTCGTGGAATCGAATCCGCAACTCTCTAGATAATAACGCTTACACGTGAATGACCTCATGCATTAACATCTAAATCATTAGCAATAATCGGAAAAGTTGTCTCTCATGATTGCGCAAGATCCGCCACATCTCAGTGGAAGATTTATAGGTCTTATTCTGGAAGATTTTAGCGTCTGATGCATGGTTTAACGGTAGAGTTATCTGGCATGTATCTAGAGAGTTGCGGGTTTGATTCCCGCCGCGTCAGCTATAATATTCCAAGTAACATTCCAATTTTCACATAAATTATGATCGTTTTAAAATTTGTAATAGTATATAATACGAATAAATAGAAAAGTTGTTTATTATTCATTTATGTACATAATAAGCATTGGAATGTGTCAGAGAAATGTTTTCCGTAACCTGGGTCGGGCGGGCTCAGTAATTACACTGAGCAACACACAAAAAGGCTTTGAAATGAAAATAGCCAATCTTTACTAATTTCGAGGTGCGGAACACGAAAATAACAATAATATTTATCGATTGGCTCTTGTTTAGGAGAGAGAAAGTTGGTTATGCATAAACGACTCAGTCCGCATTGAGTACATAGGTAATCATTTCGTAACGCTGTATCTTAAGTGTATTGCATCAGCCCGCCATACACACAATCCCCGGAGGTATTGCATCATTGTCTGATGCAATGTAGTTGAGTCATGACATCGTGGCTTTATGATCGCGGAAAAAAGAAGATGCAATCGTTAGTTGTATGCGATGTCTCGTAGGGTGAGCAAGTCTTTTGAGCGACTCCCATTTACCCCTGAGTCATAAGTACAACACAAGTGATCCTTGCAGTTTTAATCTAGCAGTAGTGATGCCTCGTAACTGTGTTAATAGTGCAGATACATTTTGCTACATTTGCGAGGAAGTGACGTTTGCAAGCCAGAAAAGGGCCATTACTCCAATAGTGAATGAACATCAGAACTTCTGATTACCGAAGAATTTCTTTTTGGAATTCAGGACATGGATAGATTTGACATATATTTTCATTTTCAGTCACATTTTTCCTTAGAAACTTCCCAAAGACGTTTTTTTAACTTTAAATCTGATTCCCTATCGTAATAACAGCGATATTACCCTTGTTCTAGGTGACTTCAATGCCAACGTTGGTACTGACTCTAACCTTTGGGGAGGGGTGATAGGCCCTTTTGGTATTGGTAGCTGCAATGGCAATGGACAACGTCTCCTACAGGTAAGTAAATTCAATGGATTCAGAATAACTAACACATATTACAAACACCACGACATACATAAATACACATGGGTTTCACCTGATGGCTGTATAAGAATATGATTGTTTACATATTAATTAACAGCAAATGGGCTAGTTCTGTTAGGAATACCAGGTCATATAGGGGAGCTGAAATTGGATCTGACCATTATCTTGTTAAAAGTGTCTTGCAACTTAAACATAAAAAGTGTTGTGCTAGGGTTAAAAAATTTACCTTTAATACTGAAGCTCTGATAGACCCAACTATAGCTAAAGCTTACCATGATAGGTTACTTAGTCATTATGACAGTCATGGTTTGCTTACCACTGAAGTTGAAGAAGAATGGGACCGTTTTAAACAGGCTTTTTTGGAAACTAACAGTACTCTTTTAGGAAAAAAGGAGCAGAGGAGACAGAATTATTTAAGTGATAAGGCACTTGAGCTTATTTCAGAAAGAAGGAACTGCAGGAATGTCCTTAATCAGTACCCTACTACTCCTAATAGAAAGGATTACAGAGAACTTAATATACGTGTAAAAGATCGTTAGCTACTGATAAGAATCTTTGGCTTGATGGCTTGGCTGACAAAGCTGAGGAAGCAGTTAGGCAGCAAAACAGCAGAGCTGTACCAGATAGTTAATCTTTTATGTGGGAGAAAACGGACAGGCATACAAGGATTGAAGGATAAACAACGTAAGAATATGGAAGGGGAGGATTCTGTCACGGCTAGGTGGGCTGAGCATTTCAGTGATGTTCTAAACAATGTAGTTAGTTCTACTCCCATTGTTTGCAATGATGATAGATGCATTGGTGGCTTTAATTTTGGCCCTATAACACAGTCTGAAGTTATTTTGGCTATTTCTAAACTTAGACTTCATAAATCTCCAGGGGTAGATGAAATTACTACAGAAATGCTTAGAGCTAGGAATGTTTCGGTTACCACTTGGATAACTGAAATTCTGAATATCTTTTATGATAAAGGCATCGTTCTAAGGATTTTACCAGAGCTATTATTATTCCTATTTCTAAAAAAGGTGATCGCAGTTCTTATGATAATTATAGGATTATCCGCCTACTTTCGGTTCCAGGTAAAGTTCTTTGCTTGATAGTGCTTAATAGAATTAAGAATCTGGTTGACAGTCAATTGTGTGATGAGCAAAGTGGATTCCGAAGTGGTAGAGGATGTGTGGATCAGATATTTACACTTAGACAGATTCAAATGTTTATAGTTTCAGAAACCTGTGGTTGCTAGCTTTGTGGATTTCAAAAAGGCTTTTGACTCTGTTGATCGTCATAATTTGTGGTTGTGAGATCGTATGGCATACCAGACAAGTTAGTTAACATAATGACAATGAGTCGTGTGCGAGAGTTGGTAAGGCTTGTATCAATTTGTTTAGCATTGCTTCTGGTGTTCGACAAGAGTGCATTTTGTCTCCTTTTCTCTTTAGTTTGCTTATTGATTATGTTATGTGTAATTCACTGCATGGGAAATATTTTGGCCTTATATAGTCTGGAGGTACAAAAATTTCTGATTTAAATTTTGCTGATGATTTAGCCTTTTTGGTAAATGATGTTGATGAGATGAACTCTTTCATTCGAGCTGTTGATGAAACTAGTAGTAAAGTAGGTTTGGTTATAAACAGAGAGAAAATTAAAGTGATGAAAATTGGTCAGGCAGGCTGTGATTCAGTTAATCGGAATGGTTGCAGTCTTGAGCAGATGTCACAGTTTAATTATCTTGGGAGCTATGTAACAGATAATGGTGATGCGCGGCATGAGATTAACAGACGGATAGGGATTGCTGCCGAGACTTTTAAGAATCTATGGAGAGTGTGGAGAAATAGGCTTATACACCTAAAGACTAAAATTAGACTGTATAATAGTTTGGTTCTTTCTAGGGTTAGTTATGGCAGTGAAACTTGGACACTTCGTAAACAAGATAACAGGAAACTAGATGCTTTTGATTCTAGATGCTTACGCAGTATCTTGGGCATTAGGTGGTTCAACTTTGTAACTAATGATGAGGTTAGGCAAAGGAGTTTGCAACCTCCTTTAAGCAGCATATTGTGCAGAGAGAGACTCCGTTGGTTTGACCATGTTGCCCGTATGCATAATTATAAATTGGCGAATAGGGTTATGAACAGTGTGCCTAGAGGGCTCAGAAGGAAGGGGAGACCTAGGATGCGGTGGGCAGACAATGTCAAACAGGACCTTGTTAGAATTGGTGTGCAGTGGCTGGATGTAGCAGATGTAGCTCAGGACAGATATGCTTGGAGAATTAAATTGCACGGTCTGGTTGGACCTCCGTAGCCCATGGCTGCTTGAGGATGATGATGATGAATAAACATAGATCTGGTCATAATGAAGCGTGGGTGGCTCAGATGGTAGCGCGGCAGGCTCGGAATCTGCAGTTCCCAGGTTCAAGTTCCAGTTGGCCCAGTGTTGAGATTTATCTCCGAAAAACTCCCCACCCTGCCCTCGGTCAGTAGGTCACCGATAGCCTTCTTCAACAATGGCAGCCATCCTTCGGATGGGACGTTAAGCCGTGGTTCCATGTGAGAGAGAGCCATACACTCTGCACGTTACAGAACACGCTGGATAGCCTTTGACGGGAGGTAACCATCTGTCTCCCAGCAGCTGTTCCAGTGAGTCCTCTCCCCTAACCATCTCTGAGCCATTGGGG
This sequence comes from Ryuthela nishihirai, assembly GCA_038380435.1. NCBI lineage: Eukaryota > Metazoa > Arthropoda > Arachnida > Araneae > Heptathelidae > Ryuthela > Ryuthela nishihirai. The sequence continues at coordinate 46,439,075 of JAWZYU010000005.1, forward strand.
TGATTGTGACCTGCCCATTTATTTAGCCCATTATGTGCCTGATGCGATGTAGTGCCGCTAAGAGGTAAAACAATCCAACCCCAAGATCTCGACAACCTCTGCGCACGTTAAAGAATACGCTGCATGGCTTTGACGGGAGGCTATCATGTCTCCTAACAGCTGTCCAGTGGGCTCCTTCCCCCCAACTTTCCCTGAGCCCTAGGGGTCTTTGTCACCTGGCCATTTAGCCCATTGTGTGCAAAAATAGTGCCGCTAAGAGGTAAAACAATCCAACCCCAAGATCTCGGCAGAGATTGGGTTACAAAAAACTGAAAAACTATTTTCGACAAATTTAAGTCAGTGACTAAAGGCCAACTAGAATATTAAAATGGTGTCTCTGGAGTATGAAGGTATTACTTCCAAAAGACAGAAACTTTGTAGGTCTGGATTACTGAGACTTTCTCTATTTTTTTCGAGAGCCAATGCCTAAGTATGGCCGCCAAATTGATCTAAAGAAATTTTTTGCATAGTCAAAGGAACTGATAATTTACAATTCGCATAACTAGGCATAACTAGCGAATTCGATAAACAATTCACAATTCGCCTAAACTGAAGCGTTCGTCGAGTGCAAATGTTGACCTTAGGAATATCCCAGCAGATGGTGCTTCCAGTTAGATCAAAGGCAAACAAAAGTATATTTATGACTGGTATTGTGTTGCTTTAGATCGTTTTCATTCTCTGTTATGTCTTGAACATAAATGTAAACAATCATCTGAGCTCTGAATGAAACTACTACTTTTGGCATAATGGAACCCAACACCAGAAGAGACCGGCTAATAAAAACACAGGTGTCGGTTATCGGAACAATTGCATCGCTATTTTTAGACAAGGACACACTAAGGAGAAATATTATTACTGAAATTCTCTCTCACATTCTCTTCCGATGAAGGTCTATATATTCTTTTGCGGGGAAAAGGAAAAATTTTTAAATTGTGGCATTTTGAATGAATTTCATTCATTCAAAATAACCGGTTATAATGGCTAGGCAAATGTTCAGGTCCTTTGACGTTGCAAAAAATCTCTTTAGAGCAAAATTCCGATTATCAAGCTAGACGCAATATTGTTTCACCTTGAAATGATATTTATGATATATTTATGATGAAAAGAATTAGAGCTTTTGTTCACCAATTTTCTCTCAGTGAGCTCCAACTTTCAGACAACTTTAAAATTGAATGAGTTTAAAGAATTTCTGGAAAAACTTATTCAATTTTTACGTTGAAAACATCTTGGTAACAAAAGGTATATCACAAAAAATTTCTAAATATTGGGAAAAAAAGGTTGCCAATTTTTGACATTTTTCGTATCTTGGACAGTACATTTCTGCATAAACATATACGAGAGTATTATTCTGTACCAGAATAATAAACCTTAACCGTCGCAGTAGTGGTCGCCATTCCTTCCTGCTCCTTCAGTTCGTTAAATAAATCCTTGTCTTTTGGTGAAATTTAATCTTGATTCACGGAAATGAATCACTGCTATGTATCCTTTACTCTCATTAATAAAAATTTCCTTTTTTCTCTATATCATTGCTTCTCGAGTGAGTTAACGCTACTTTGTAGCATTGATTGGACAGTCAGCCTCTGCTTCGGTCTAATTTTGTGTTTATATAAGAGAACTGTGCTCGCAAATAATTTACTAAGGTTAAATTCGGGCTCCACCTTGAGAGTAACATCTGATTCTGTTCGCATCAAATTTTCAATTTCTGAAAAAGGGCGATTCTTTAGGCATCAAACTTTTTAAATTTCTGAAAAGCGTGACATTACGCTTTTTTCAGACATTTTTATTTCTATTTTTTTTGACTTAGGAAGCATGGATAACGTTTTATTATCCGAATAGTCCAGATTTAAATCAATAAATGCATGCTCGCACGAACCAAATAGAGGAAAAAACTAGCACTATTCACGTGAGATCTGAACCCACGACCTCCTGATAACAAAACGGTGGTGTGCTCGGATCCCACCCGGCTAATGACAATATTTTTCCTTTATACTTATCTAATGTATATCGCCTATAGGGTGCATACCTGTGATTTACAGATTCGAGTCCCACCTGCGCCCGCGTTGAGAATTATTTCCCCAAAATCCCGTTCTTAAAACTAAACCCTAATTTCTCCCACGGGTTTCCTCAATGCAAATACGCAATGCGTTAAAAGTTCAAATCTCTACTTAGAACCAGAGTTCGAACTTGGAAACTGGCTATATGGTAATCGAATAACGTTTATAAAGACTGCATATTGCTGTGCTGAAAGTAATCACCAGCCAATTGAAAATGATACGCCCTAGTTTCAAGGCATTTAATAATAATTAATTAAATGTTTACAAGTGGCATTATAAGAGTTCGTGTACGAGGGGGAAGGGGAATATTTTGTGCGAATATATGTTTAAGATTGTATTCCCTAATAAATCCTTAATGATCTACGCTCTGCTGAAATAACAATCTCCCAGTAAGTATCGCTTGCCAGGCATTTCAATGTATAAGTACTAATCAATACTATTTACATTTCACTGTAGAATAAACTTAGACAAAGAGTCAGCGCAAGTGAGTCTTAAGTTCATTCTACAGTGAAATATAAATAAATATCTATTCTAAGACAGCCATGGATTCGGTTATTACAATGTAATGAATTAAACTAGGATGTTAACCTATATCTTTTGAAATTCGGCCTTACCTGCCAACGATGTTTTCCAGAACACTGCTTTTTCCGGCACTCTGACATCCAACTACCACAATCTGCGGAAGAGAAATGTTCAGTGATTGGCCAGCTTCGGAGAGTTTGTTTTGCAGCTCATTCACCAAATCAATCAGATCCTGCTTCTCGGAAACTGTACTTTCGGCTGCTGCAAATTCTAAAAAAAATCAGTATGAATCTCTGATTGTACTGGAGAAAAAAAATCGTTCTTTAGGTGCATTTTAATGCTTATTTAAAACATATTTTAATAAATTGCAACCGCATCTATGTACGTAATCTTTATGCGAAGAAGAAAAATTAGCACTACGATACTAATGAAATTAAATATAATTAGGGTTTGACTTTCTCGGGTTAAAAATACACTCCATTTGGGGTGGGGGTAATTATCCGACATTTTCTTACTCTAGTTGAAATCGGTCGAAAAATAAAATAATCCAATATTGTTTCTCAAATTCTGGTTAAAACAGAAGTAACAGTAATAACTCAGATTTTCAGATATTAGGTAATAATTTTATTATTAATAAAATTACCTAATAATATATGTGTTGTTTTTAACTTTGGTTGTGGGTCCCATGCATTTTTATCTTTCATTTACTCTTGTTTGGAGGGGTGGGGGTGGCTCAGTCGGTAGCGCGCCAGGCTCGTAATCTGTAGTTTCCAGGTTCGGGTCCCAGCTGGGTCAGCGTTGAGATTTATCTCCGCAAAATTCCCCGCCCTGCCCACGGTCAGTAGGGGACACCGATGGGCTTGGAAAGGCCGCCGTCCGTCGGATGGGACGTTAAGCCGTGGCCCCGTGTGCGGGAGACCCATACCCTGTGCACGTTAAAGAACACGCTGGATGGCCTTGACGGGAGGCTACCATCTGTCTCCCAACAGCTGTTCCAGTGGGTCCCCTCCCCCAACCTTCTCTGAGCCTTCGGGATCCATGTGACCTGGCCATTTAGCCCATGGTGTGCAAAAAAGTGCCGCTCAGAGGTAAAACAACCCAACTCTTGTTTGGAGCAACATTGCCCTTGTTGTTCTTGCGCCCCAAAATCAAAACAACCAACCACCCATTAATTATCTTGCTAAAATTTCTTCAGCGAGATTACTTCTGTACAAATTCTTTCGTCTAATTGTTTTAAATTCACAACAGATATTCATTTGTAAATGACGTTTTCAATGTACCTACAGTGTTCCTAATATTAATGAAGCTGCAATCGCTATTACACAGTATGTCGGCAACGAATAAACTAATTTATCTTATATTAATATGACACTTTCATTTCCGTTTACCGAATATTCTAGAATCCATTAATTCATTATAACATTTTGCATTAGTACTATGCGTGCACTGCCACTTAATATAAAATTAATAATAATTCCTTCTCTTATCACTCTACATAGGCAGGGGCGGGGGTGGCTCAGTCGGTAGCGCGCCAGGCTCGTAATCAATCTGTAGTTCCCAGGTTCGAGTCCCAGCTGGGTCAGCGTTGAGATTTATCTCCGCAAAATTCCCCGCCCTGCCCACAGTCAGTAGGGGACACCGATGGGCTTGGAAAGGACGCCGTCCGTCGGATGGGACGTTAAGCCGTGGCGCCTTGTGCGGGAGAGCCATACCCTGTGCACGTTAAAGAACACGCTGGATAGCCTTGACGGGAGGCTACCATCTGTCTCCCAACAGCTGTTCCAGTGGGTCCCCTCCCCCAACCTTTTCTGAGCCTTCGGAGTCCTTGTGACCTGGCCATTTAGCCCATGGTGTGCAAAAAAGTGCCGCTCAGAGGTAAAACAACTCAACTCTACATAGGCACTGTATGCCTATGTAGTGTTGGCGAATGACAAACTCAAACTAATCGATAGCCCACAGTTAAAAACTTTCCTTTTTTGTAAGAAAAGGCAACAAACTATTATGAAATGCGTTTTTCCAGGTTTAACCTGAATATTAAATCTTTCGTTCGGGAATTAATAATCTGGTGATATAGGATAAAACCCGAAAAAGTCATACCCTTAATATAATGTAGTATTTAATAAATTATTTTAATCTCAAAGAATTTAAAAACCCTTTTGGAAAATTTGATGACGAAAATCAAACAGCGTAATGCTTCTTTAACAATTTTTATACAATACATAACGTCAACACAATAGTTTGAATGATCAATTATTCGAGCATCTTGGCTTGAATTGTAAATTTGCTTTTCTGTTGCTTTGTGCAGGGTCGCAACTATAATCAAAAGGATGTGCCATTTGCGTACTATGTAAAAAATCACATATTTTAAATCATTTCTTAATCACTTAATAAAAGTTTAAAAGAACAATAGAAGCCATTACGAGGTTTTCTAACGGAAAGGAACAATTGCTGGCACAATAGCTTCCTCCGAAACTATTATAAATTGAGTAAACGCTTTTCTTTTGATCTTTTGGACACCTAATGTGAAGAGAAGTTCTTTAGAATTCATTTTAATTTTATGGAGGCAATAAATGAGATAAGTTTATCAATTAAATCATCATGCTTTAAAATATTTACTTTTAATAAAAGATTAAATGATGATCCTATTATGCTACTGGATCAGTTCGCGCAATTTCACCAGATTTGGTAGCGACAAAATTTGTATTATAGTTTAATTTAAATTGCGATATAAATCTTTTGGATTTAATTTTGAAAAGTGAATAAAGAATTTTATTTCAACAATAGAAATCCTGACGTTATCACTGTTTCCAGTACGTTCATAATACTACATTGCAGTCCCGGATCTAGAAAAATATCGAGGGGGGGGGGCATGAAACGCAATCTAGCCGTAAAAAATGTAAAAAAACAAAAATCCCCCTCTGTTTTACAGGTCTTTAAAAAATTTCTTGAAAAACTCATGAAATATAAAAAGTATAATCAATTTTTGCCTCTTTTACCATTATTAGCATTTTGAAAGGGAGAAGTGGGCATGCCTCCCCGCTAGATCTGGCCCTGCTACATAGCGTTTAATGATTTTTGAGGGTATTTTATATTATCAGCAAAAAATGGGGTTCTTGTGACCTGGCCATTTAGCCCATTATGTGCAAAAAAATGCCGCTGAGAGGAAAAACAACTACTTCAATGAATAGTGCAATCTTCAATAACACTAAATCTTTTTATTTTTTTGTCAAAATCAATAAATAATGTTTTAAACTTCTTTTAGCTAATGGTTTGCGATAATAAAATGTTAACTCTAATTTCGTTCATTCATTGATAAAATGTTGCGGCTTCATTGTTTTTAATTCATTCAAATGATGGTTGAAAATTGCACAATTGCTTTTTTTACCTCTCAATCCGTGGCCGAGTGGTTAGCACGCTTGGCTACTGAACTAAGGGACCTGGGTTCGAGCCCCGAATTTAGGCTATGGATGTGTATGTCGTTTTTCTGCTGAGGTCCTGCTATCCTCTCAGATCTCCTACTGTGGCATATAAACTGACAGGCTCCTGTCAGACCTCTGTGGCAAGCAGCTGCTTGAGGGGGTGTTTATTTTTTTAGCGGTATACATAAATTTACTTCGGGTAAAGTAAGTCTTGCTATGCCACTGTTTACACCCATAAGTAAACCCATTAAATTCTTAACTATACCGTTTTCAACCAATGTTTATTTACAACATTCTAAAAACAATAAATACCTCCTCAAGCAGCTGCTTGCCACAGAGGTCTGACAGGAGACTGTCAGTTTATACGCCACAGTAGGTTTGTGAGGATGGCGGGATCTCAGTAGAAAAACGGCAGACCTCAGTTAGATCATCCCTGCCTTACCCTGGGTTCTCCATGGATGTTCGAACCCCGGTAAGGCCGGGAAAGTTTAGATCAGTAGCCAAGAGCGCTGCATCAGTTAAAATGCTATTGCGGTTGGATAAAAGCATATTCATTCTGTTGATTCAATCCAAATCTCCTTAATTTCAGTATTTCGGTTGCAAATTATTCTTCCTTTTAATTAAAATACAATTCAAAACCATTCGACTGAAAAATATTTCCGTACCTGTTGTTTGACGGAAAACCATCATGTAGAAGCTTTAAAAGGGGATTAATCAGATTTCAAAAACTGCTATAAAATTTTATTCAAAATAGAATATCATTTTAACCTTTCCTATTCGGTAGAATATTTTATTAATTGGATAAGCCTACTCAGATCTTATTCTCAGTCACCCCTCTCCCCTAATTTAAATTATCGAATCCTCTCCGCCTCTAAATTCTTGAACACGTATAATGCCCCACCCCCTGACCAAAACTAAATTCTAGGTATCTGCGGTGTTTTATAACAACCAAAAGTTGAAAAGGATCTATTTCACTTTGAGAATTCGCTTCATTGCTGCGATCTGTTGCTATAAAGAAGACAATTAACCACAAATTATGACGATCAACAGAGTCGAAAGTCTTTTTGAAATCAATAAAGCTAGCAACCAAATGTTTCTGAAACTCTAAACATTTCTCAAGAATCTGCCTTAGTGAAAAAAATCTGATCTACGCATCCCCTACCACTTCTGAATCCACATTGCTCATCACGCAATTGCCTGTCAACCAGATTCTTAATTCTATTAAGCACAATCATGGAAAGAACTTTACCTGGAACAGAGAGTAGGCTGATACCCCTATAGTTATCACAAGAACTGTGATCACTTACTTTGAAAATAGGAATAAAAATAGCTCTGGTAAAATCCTTAGGAACCATGTCTTTATCATAAAAGATGTTCAAAATTTAAGTCAACCAAGTGGTAACCGAAGCATTCCCAGCTCTAAGCATTTCTGTAGTAATTTCATCTACCCCTGGGGATTTATGAAGTTTAAGTTTAGCAATAGCCAAAATAACTTCAGATTGCGTTACGGGGCCAACATTGAATCCACCAATGCACCTATCATCATTGCAAACATTGGGAGAACTAACCACATTGTTTAAAATATCACTGAAAGGCTCAGTCCACCTAACCATGACAGAATCTTCGCCTTCTATAACATTACCTTGTTTATCCTTCAATCCCAATATACCTGTCCGTTTTCTACCACATAAAACATTAACTATCTGGTGCAACTCTCTGCTGCTGTGTTGTCTAACTGCTTCCTCGGTTTTGTCAGTCAAACCTACAAGCCAAAGATTCTTTACAGAATCTTGTAGCTAACTGATCCTTTACACGTTTATTAAGCTCTCTGCAATCCTTTCTATTAGGACTAGTAGGGTATTGATTAAGGACATTCCTGCATTCCCTTCTTTCCGAAATGAACTCAACTTCCTTATCACTCAAATAATTTTGCCTCCTCTGCTCCCTTTTTCCTAAAAGTGTACTGTTAGTTTCCAAAAATGCCTGTTTAAAATGTTTCCATTCTTCCTCGACTTCAGTAGTAAGCATACCATGGCTGTCATAATGACTAAGTAACCTATCATGATAAGCTTTAGCTGGGTCTTTCAGAGCTTCAGTATTAAAGGTAAATTTTTTAACCCTAGCACAACACTTTTTAAGTTTAAGTTGCAAGACACTTTTAACATGGTAACGGTCAGATCCAATTTCAGCTCCCCTATATGCCCTGATATTCCTAATAGAACTATCCCATTTGCTGTTAATTAATATATAATCAATCATATTCTTATGCAGCGCATCAGGTGAAACCCATGTGTATTTATGTATATCGCGGTGTTTGTAATATGTGTTAGTTATTCTGAAACCATTGAGTTTACTTAACTGTAGGAGACTTTGCCATTGCAGTTACCAATACGAAAAGGGCCTATTACTCCTCCCCAAAGGTCAGAGTCAGTACCAACTTTGGCATTGAAGTCACCTAGAACGAGGGTAATATCTCCTTTGTTTTGATAATTATAAACATAGAACATTGAACCAGATAGAAACCATGCCCTACTAGCCCACAGAGAGCTAGGGGGAAGGCGAGGTTCAATTGTCAAAATCCACAGCACGAGAAACGAGGTGCTTCATTACACTTTGCCTTCGTCTCGTCTGAGGAATAACAATACTCCTCAGGTAAGAGATTCTAGGCGCGGACAAGTCACAGCACGCTGTGTGAATCGAGATCAAGTACAAAAGAATAAGGAAAAAAGAAAACAAAAAGTCCTCAGAAGCGAACGAAAGGCTTCGTTGGTGTACAGTGGATGATTACCTTCCAGATCATATCAGATCATTCCAGATCACGTCTTACAAAATTTTCCTATCGGCTTGCGGATGTGGTCCATCGGTATGCGATCACGCAGACCACATTTCCATTTCCAAACAACTGTGTCGGGATTCCGAATGATATCATTGAAAATGAAATAATTGCGGGGCCCTCCACAGTTGGTATTTAATCTCAGATAGCAGGAAATTACAGACGTAATTCCTGCTATCCGGGGACAGCACAGGAACATGGTACAGGATGGTATTCTGTTCAAACTGAGCATCTCGCAACCAGTCCGATACAAACAGGGAAAGGAAGGCTTTTGGAACACAAGTTACTCCAGGCATCCTCCCACGGGAGGCAAGGCAGAGCCCTGACGACCTCTGAGGGTGTCTCACCGGAGACACCGCAGAGGAAACTTGACAGAATTCAAAATATCCTGAAGTTGTCCGTAAAAATCTATCCTTCTCATCCTCATCGGCATCCTCAGTGGGGGCATAATAGTAGATAACATTCAAGTCTTTAATGCTTGTCTGAAATTTAGTTGTGATAAACCATCTATTAATGCACTCATATCCTAGAACAGTGTCTCACAAACTGTGTGCCGCGAGAGATTCCAAGTATGCCGCGAGAGATTTTCAAATTGACACTAGATATTTCAAAGATTTTATTTTGACTTGTGTTATCGATGTGCTTTAATAAAATTCTTTCTGATTTTATCAACTGGGATCTTGTAAGTACTTATCAAGCTTTTTCCAAATTTTGGTATTAATTTTTGATTATTTCAAGCCATAGAATGGACAAATATTTAAAACAAACACCGAGTTATGAATTAAAGAACGAGAGCAAATCTTCAAGTAAAACCAGGCTGATGACTTCAAAGCGCAAATATAATGACGATTATATAGAGTTGGCTTTTATTCTTTTTTAGGTGTGCCGCGGGAAAAAAAATTAGATTCAGTGTGCCGCGGAAAAAAAATTAGATTCAGTGTGCCGCAGAGTAAAAAAGTTTGCGAGACACTGTCCTAGAAGGAGCATCACTAGAGTATTTGCTGAAAAGCAATCCTACACCTTGGAGTTGCTTTTTATCTTCCCTCCCTGAAAAAGAGAAATTTAAGATTATTTTTAAGAATCTGACCTTTATCTGTCCATCTGGTCTCTTGCAAGACGAGAATATCTTAATTATAATGGTGGAATTCTTGTGTGAGGACATCAAGAGAAAAAGCTCTGTGCAGAGTCCTCACATTCCAACTACCTATGGAGAGAAAATGGTTAGTGGGATGTTTAAAGAAACTATGTTTATTGAGAGAGGGAATGTCGACAATACGAAACAGCCCCCTAATCGCAGACATGGGTCAAAGACCGTTCCCCCACCACTAAAGGCTGAAGCCATCTACACTGGAAGACTTCCTCCAATGTAGAATTTCACGATGCCAGTAGAATTAAAGAGTTCTGGTGCCTGCGACGACCTCTGCTCAGGATTATCCACCAGCTGATAAACATATCCTGTGAATCTATTCACTTGGGACTGAAAACACGTTGGAAGATTTTCTCTCCACAGAAGCCCATAAGTGCAGCAAAATCAGGATCCATAATCAAGTTCAGAGCCATAATTCCGTTCAGGTTGGTATATATGGTCAGCACCAAGAGCCTGTGTGTTGACCACTCCTCAGCAAGGTAAAAAAAGAAAAGTAGCCATAGTTGTCCAGATCTAGGCCACACTAATCTGGCAGCCCTCCCTTTCCGTTCACTTCCACAAGAGAGTATCTCTTTTGAAAAGTACTAACGGCCTGCACCACGAGAAGGCGGGGTCGGACATTAGGTGCTGGGCCTGGCTGGTTCTATGCATCATCACAGGGGATTGGTGCATAGCTCTCCTTCCAGTGACTACTTAGCTACCATTTATATATTTACTTTTAAATGGTATGTAATATGTAAATTACATAATTTACTGTTATGGAATCTAAATTACGTTTACTGGATCATGAACGCTAAACCGAAACCATAACTGCTTTTCAGTTGGAAGCCAAAGTGTGGCCTCGTTTCTTGCGATTTGTTTATAAACAGACGCTATCGTAGTTAAAAAAGAAACTTATGCAACACATTAGAGTGTGAGCTTTTTCGAGATTCTAATCGATTATTACTAGGAACAAAATGGTATAGATTGAATGCAGTTCGCTTACAGCTTATGACGTAGTCAAAAGTTTTTAAGGTTGGGATTGTTTAGAAAATGTGTTTCTATTAAATGTAAAGTCATAAAGTAAAGATTTCTTAGAAATACAATTACTTCAACAGGGGTTATTCCCTCCCTAATAGGCTACTGATTTCTCTTACAATTTATGCTGTTTATTTACTAACTTACGATATAATTAATTATTTATTATCATTAAACATAACATTTCATCTAAATCTTTGTCCCCTAAAAGCTCGTTTGCCAGCCTTTATCAGATTCTGGTAACCTATTCCGAAGCAAAGCTTTGACAGGGGGTGAATTACAAAGTATCCTCTCGACACTTACAACAGCCATGATTATGTCCAGTAATCCAAAACTTATTTCTAATCTATCTAATTGCACTAAAATTCCAATGAAATCAAAACAACATGCACTGTCAACTTTTTCTGCTCAGAAACAAAATATTTTTGAAAACTCCGGATTAACGGCTTGGTATTACATTGAAATTTTTTTGTGTATCAAAGAAGAAATCAGTCTATAAATTTCAGAGCTAACCCCATAATAGTGGCGTCACAGAAAACTTTACAAGAAGTTATCAAAATTTACGCGACCTCAGTTCGTTTTCTTATCACTTACGTCAAACAATTTATTAAACCGTTATATATTATCGCACCCACAAATTCTTCACTAAAATATCGAGCAAATAGTGAAAGACGGTGATCTACAACGTAATTAAAAAAACCTGCAAAAAATCTCTGGTATTAATAGAAAAACTAGTGATTACAAAGAATTGAAAACAGGTTAACATCACAGTAATCATGTAAAAACATACTAAGGTGGCAAAAGTTTCGGGACTTGGATCAAGTATTGATCACTGCTAAAATTTCTCTGATACGAGTATTCCATAACATCTCAGATTTACAACGATTTATTGTTAATAATATTCTGCATAAAACAATAATTCAAGCCATTTGAATTATTGTTGTATATTGTAATATCAAAACCATTTGAATTGAGAACATCTTTTGGTATTTTCATTATCCGTAATTTGCTATGTAATTTTTTTAAAATATATATCTTCACCGATTTTTACTTAAAAAAAATATTTGACCCATTTTGATATTTACACGGATTTAATTCAAAGACTTTACTTCATTTCGAAGTATATTCAAAACATTCTTTCTTCGCTTACATTGAACTGTTAAACAAAACACAAAATTAAATTACAATTTTTACAAATAATTGCATTATAAATATACAAAATGCTGACCTGAGAATTTCTCGTCTGTTTTTCCCATGACTTCAAATGGCAGATCACTTTTTCTGCTCCTCTGTTCATCAACCACTTCACTCGCCATAAGACCTTCTTGAAAGGGCATGAATTCGCAACTAATCTTTTGCACACGGCTCCAGTGCAGAGCGGTTGCAAAGTGCAATGGTTGCGTCACCACGGAAATCGTTTGAGGAGCCATTCGCGTTCTCTTCAAAAGTGAAGCAGGAAGTTCCGTGCAGGACTTTCCGTGAATACTGATAACTCATTGGCTGGGCCGATAATACTCAGTTTCATTGAAGAGAGGAAATGAAATAAAACATCTTTGTTAACAATTTGCAACATTGAATTTATAACAGATTATTTTGAGACATGTCTATAATATAGAGAGACGAAGTACCGTATTAAGCGCACATTGAACTTACGCTATGTTTAGTGTCAACTTTCCTTTTATATTTGTGCGTAAAATCATATTTTAATCTTATAAACATTTTTTAAGAAAAGTATAAAAATTAAGCATTTACAACTGTTCAATGTATAATCTTATATTATTTTTGTCCAATTCAAACTTGAAGAGCTATTAAAAAAACTAAATATTTTTAAAGAAGAGCAAAAAAATTTTTACTAAAAAGCGAAAAACATACATTTTTGAATAAGTAATGAATTGGGGGGAAAAAACTATAGTTTTATAAGAAATCCAAAAAAACACCTTAAATTAAGAAACAGAAATATACATTTTGAATGATCAATAAGAAAATTGCTAAAATCATTTAGTTATGCACTTAAAAATATTTGGTCAAAAAATTAGAAGAAATGAGCCAAATTCAGTATATTGGTTATTTGTTTTATGACCAGCGGGTTGGAAGGGCCTCGTTTAAATCCCTTTCGGAACATGCTCCAAGCTTTGATCTGACATGGATTACAAACGAGTTACATTTTAAATCCTGATCCTGAATGAATGGGGTGAGGATGGCTCAGTCGGTAGTGCGCCAGCTCGTAGGCAAACTCATAGGCAAAACATTCCAACCACTTATATAACCCCAGGGAGCATATAGTAAATCATTATAGGAAACCAAGTTATGTGTAATATTTCTATACTTATAACGATTAGATCTTAGCTTATAAGTAAGATTTAATCGTTAAAATTAACGTAATGAATATACACTGAAGTGCCATTGAATTAGGGATCCAAATTTAGTACCGCAACTCCCGCATTTGCGCGCATGCGTGGCTGAAACTCTGGTTATATATAACTTTCAGCTTTGGATTCCCCAAGCATTCGTCGTGAGAAGCGTAATATGAGAGGAGCGGGATTTAGATGCATTTGACAGAGGGCAGATCGTACGGATGGGGCACTCGATCTCCGAAATTGCCAACGAAATTGGATTTTCTCGTACGACAGTTTCAAGAGTGTTCGGGAAATATGAAAATTCCGGCAAAGAAAACAAGCAGCCGGACAAACAGCAAAGGACAACCAGACTTGAATGATCGAGGGCTTCGCCATCTGTCTCGCATCGTACGAACCGATAGGAGTCAGACATTATCTGAAATCTCCTCCCATCTGAAAGCGGGTTCCAGCGTTCAGATGGATAATATCCTGACGCTGATATTCCAGATGGATAAAGGATGTTAAGCCGTGGCACCGTGTGCTGGAAAGCATACCCTGTACACGTTAAAGAAGTAGTTGGATGGCCTTGATGGGAGGCTACCATCTGTCTCCCAACAGCTGTCAAGTGGGTCCCCTCACGAACCTTCTCTGAGTCTCCGGGGTCCTTATGACCTGGACATTTAGCCCATTGTGTGCTAAAAAGTTCCATTGAGAAGTAAAACAACCCAATCTCACACACGGCGCTATAAGAAGAAGGGGCAAGGGGGAAGTACTCCCTGACTGGTACACTCTCTGACGCTAAATATCAGCGTCAGGTAAGTCAGTACACGGACCTTGCAACGCTCACTTCATCGTCTCAGCTTCGGGAGCCGCCGATCTATGAGAGTTTCACTTCTAACGGTACGACACCGGTTTCAACGCCTTGCCTATGCTAAATATCATCGAAATTGGACTATCGAAAATTGTCAACTGATAGCCTGGAGTGATGAATCCCGATTTAAATTTCATCACGCCGATAAGAGACTGAGAGTATGGCGCCAACACCATGAAGTCATGGATCCTGCATATCAGGTCGGAACAGTACAAGCTGGTGGTGGCTCAGTGATGGCCTAGGGTGCCTTCAGTTGGACGCCTGTGGGACCTTTGGTACATGTATCGACGACTCTCAATGCATCCCAGTACATAGAACTCATGGCTGACTATTTACACCCATTTATCGCCATCATGCATCCCAATGGAGATGGCGTCTACCAGCAAAACAACTGTTCATCTCACAGGTCCAGGTTAGCTACTGCATGGTTGCAGGAGCATTCTGCTGACTTTGAAATAATTAATTGGCCACCTAGAAGCCCAGATTTATATCCCATCGAAAAGCCCATCGAGCATAGTGTTTGGGCCCGTGTCCCATCAGCGATGACCTTGAGAGAATTGTGGACAACCCTGGAGGATGCATGGGTTGCCATACTTGTGGAACATTTACGCAAGCTTGTGGAGTCCTTGCCTCGTCGTTTGGCGGCCGTTATCAGAGTCAGAGGGGTCCAACAAATTACTAGGCTGCTATCCCAAATTCAATGGCACTTCAGTGCTCTGGCGAGAAAACTTTTCCAGGTGAAGGGGCGGCAAATATTTTTCAAGGAGGAGCTAAATATTTCCAGCGGAGTGAAAAAACTAATCGATGTTTCAAGATATGAATGTTTATGTTGAGTTGTTCGTTAATGAGTGCAGTTTAAAATAAGAAATTATGCAGATATTTTAAAGAAATTACGTTAATTTTGGTACACCTGGTGTTATTTATCATAAATTAATTTTTTTATCAATTTTTCCAGGGGGGAGCAACTGCCCCCTTGCCTATTCTTCTTATAGCGCCGTGTGTGAGATTGGGTTGTTTTACTTCTGAGTGGAACTTTTTAGCACACAATGGGCTAATTTTCCAGGTCACAAGGACCCCAGAGACTCAGAGAAGGTTCGTGAGGGGACCCACTTGACAGCTGTTGGGAGACAGATGGTAGCCTCTCATGAAGGCCATCCAACTACTTCTTTAACGTGCACAGGGTATGCTTTCTAGCACACGGTGCCATGGCTTAACATCCTTTACAACGGAAGGCGGACTTTCCAAGTCCATCGGTGTCTCTTACTGATCATGGGACGGAAGGGGAGTTCTGCAAAGATAAATCTTAACCCTGGATCAGGTAGGACTCGAATCTGGGAACTGCAGATTATGAGCCTGGCACGCTACCGATTGAGCCCCCACCACACACCCCTTGTGTTAGGGAGGGCTGAAGTAATCTATTCAGTTCTGATGGCTATCTCTGGACTGTGCCAGACGTTATTCTTCGCTAGCACTGATATATGTAAAGATGTTCAATTATTGCAGCAATATGTAAACCTTTTCAGTTACAGTTCCTATCACCAATGAAAGAATTTGGCTGTATTGTCAGAATTTATCAACCTTGCCATGGACCACATAGCAGTTAAGCGCCATCGTCAGTGTGTCATCTACACCGACTCGCTCAGCTCACAACAGACCTTGATCTCGGTGAGGCATCGACCTCATCTTGTTCTCTACCAGATCCGCCAGCAGCTCCATCATCTGGCAGCCACCGCCACCGCCACAGTTCTCTTCTGTTGGATGCCCGGTCACGTCGGGATCAGGGACAATGACTTAGCAGATGCTGCTGCCAGGTCAGCCACGGCCGTCTACGACTCTTTGCTGCTGGTTCCATACTTGGACTTCTGGAAGCGTTTTCCCACCGAGCTCCGGGCACGGTGGCAGAGATCTTGGTCTGAACAGGTTGGCAACACGCTATTCGAGATCAAGACCATTGTCAAACCGTGACAGTCTTGTTTTCGCAGGAATCGCAAGGAAGAAGTTGTACTTGCTCAGCTCTGCTTAAGTCATTCGTTAATCACTCATTCATTTCTTCTTTAGGTGAACGACGAACTTAAATGCGATTTTGTGACACCATTTTAACTATTAAGCATATTTTAATATCATGTCCAGCTTTTAACCTTGACCTCCGCTTGTATATTACATTTCATGATTTTATGTCCAAGCCCCTTACACTCGGACACCTTCTATTCGTTGACTCTTATTTCCACTGTTTTTGCCTTTTACGTTTTACTGGCTATTTTAACCGTCTCTGATTTTTACCTTTGGACATTGCTTTTTATATGGGTCCTATATATCATCATCATCATCGTCCTCAAGCAGCTATGGGCTACGGAGGTCCAACCAGACAGTGCAATTTAGTTCTCCAAGCAAGTCTGTCCTGAGCTACATCAACTGCATCTGGCCACTAAACACCAATTCTAATAAAGTCCTATTTGACATTGTCTCCCCATCGCATCCCAGGTCTCCCCTCTTTCTGAGGCCTTTGGGCACACTGTTCATAACCCTATTCACCAATCTATAATTATCCATACGGGGAACATGGCCAAACCAGCGGAGTCTCTCTCTACACAATATGCTGCTCAAAGGAGGTTGCTGACTACTTTGCCTAACCTCCTCATTTGTTACAAAGTTGAACCACCTAATTTCGAGATACTGTGTAAGCATCTAAAATCAAAAGCATCTAGTTTC
The DNA here is from genome assembly GCA_038380435.1 of Ryuthela nishihirai. NCBI lineage: Eukaryota > Metazoa > Arthropoda > Arachnida > Araneae > Heptathelidae > Ryuthela > Ryuthela nishihirai. Next base: position 46,456,022 of record JAWZYU010000005.1, read on the forward strand.
TTGCTATCTTGTTTACAAAGCATCCACGTTTCACTACCATAACTAACCCTATAAAGAACCAAACTATTATACAGTCTAATATTAGTCTTAAGTGTATACGGCTATTTCTCCACACTCTCCATGCAGCAATCGCTATTCGTTTGTGAATCTCATGCCGCACATCACCAGTATCTGTTACATAGCTCCCAAGATAATTAAACTGTGACACCTACTCAAGACTGCAACCATTCAGATTAACTGAATGACAGCCTGCCTCACCAATTTTCATCACTTTAGTTTTTTCTCTGTTTATAACTAAACCTATTCTATGACCAGTTTCATCAAGAGCTCGAATGAAAGAGTTCATCTCATCAACATCATTTGCCAAAAGGGTTTAAATCATAAGGCTAATCTAAATCAGAAATTTTCGTATCTCAAGCCCATTTAAGGCTAAAATCTCTTCCTTGCAGTGAATTTCGCATAACATAATCAATAACCAAACTAAAGAGAAAAGGAGACAAAATGCACCCTTGTCGAACACCAGAAGTAATGCTAAACCAATTGCTACAAGCCTTACCAAACCTCACACACGACTCAGTGTTATTATAGAGAACTTTCATTATGTTAACTAACTTGTCTGGTATACCATATGATTTCACAATCAACCACAAATTATGATATCAACAGAGTCGAAAGCCTTTTTGAAATCAACAAAGCTAGCAACCAAAGGTTTCTGAAACTCTAAACATTTCTCAAGAATCTGTCTAAGTGTAAATATCTGATCCACACACCCCCTATCACTTCTGAATCCACATTGCTCATCACGCAATTGACTGTCAACCAGATTCTTAATTCTATTTGGGGCGGGGGTGGCTCAGTCGGTAGCGCGCCAGGCTCGTAATCTGTAGTTCCCAGGTTCGAGTCCCAGCTGGGTCAGCGTTGAGATTTATCTCCGCAAAATTCCGCGCCCTGCCCACGGTCAGTAGGGGACACCGATGGGCTTGGAAAGGCCGCCGCCGTCGGATGGGACGTTAAGCCGTGGCCCCGTGTGCGGGAGAGCCATACACTGTGCACGTTAAAGAACACGCTGGATGGCCTTGACGGGAGGCTACCATCTGTCTCCCAACAGCTGTTCCAGTGGGTCCCCTCCCCCAACCTTCTCTGAGCCTTCGGGGTCCATGTGACCTGGCCATTTAGCCCATGGTGTGCAAAAAAGTGCCGCTCAGAGGTAAAACAACCCAAACAACCCAACCTTAATTCTATTAAGCACAATCATGGAAAGAACTTTACCTGGAACAGAGAGTAGGCTGATACCCCTATAGTTATCACAAGAACTGCAATCACCTTTTTTGAAAATAGGGATAATAATAGCTCTGGTAAAATCTTTAGGAACCATGCCTTTATCATAAAAGATATTCAAAATTTCAGTCATCCAAGTGGTAACCGAAACATTCCCAGCTCTGAGCATTTCTGTAGTAATTTCATCTACCCCTGGGGATTTATGAAGTTTAAGATTAGAAACAGCCAAAATAACTTCAGATTGTGTTATAGGGCCAACATTAAAGCCACCAATGCATCTATCATCATTGCAAACAATGGGAATAGAACTAACCGCATTGTTTAGAATATCACTGAAATGCTCAGCCCACCTAGCCATGACAGAATCCTCCCCTTCTATAACCTTACCTTGTTTATCCTGTAATCCTTGTATGCCTGTCCGTTTTCTACCACATAAAACATTAACTATCTGGTACAGCTCTCTGCTGTTGTGCTGCCTAACTGCTTCCTCAGCTTCGTCGGCCAAGCTATCAAGCCAAAGATTCTTATCAGTAGCTAACTGATTCTTTACACGTTTATTAAGCTCTCTGTAATCCTTTCTATTAGGACTAGTAGGGTACTGATTAAGGACATTCCTGCAGTTCCTTCTTTCTGAAATAAGCTCAAGTGCGTTATCACTTAAATAATTCTGTCTCCTCTGCTCCTTTTTCCCTAAAAGAGTACTGTTAGTTTCCAAAAAAGCCTTTTTAAAATGGCCCCATTCTTCCTCAACTTCAGTATTAAGCGAACCATGACTGTTATAATGACTAAGTAACCTATCATGGTAAGCTTTAGCTATAACTGAGACTTTCAGAGCTTCAGTATTAAAGGTAAATTTTTTAACCCTAGCACAACACTTTTTAAGTTGAAGTTGCAAGACACATTTAACAAGGTAATGGTCAGATGCAATTTCAGCTCCCCTATATGCCCTGGTATTTCTAACAGAACTATCCCATTTGCTGTTAATTAAAATAAAATCAATCATATTCCTATGCAGCCCATCAGGTGAAACCCATGTGTATTTATGTATGTCGCGGTGTTTGTAATATGTGTTAGTTATTCTGAAACCATTAAGTTTACTTAACTATAAGAGACATTGTCCATTGCCATTGCAGCTACCAATACGAAAAGAGCATATCACCTCTCCCCAAAGGTCAGAGTCAATACCAACTTTGGCATTGAAGTCACCTAGAACAATGGTAATATCTCCTTTCTTGACAGAATTCAAATTATCCTGAAGTTTAAAACCTATCCTTCTTATCCTCATCGGCATCCTCAGTGAGAGCATAACAGGAGATGACATTCAAGACTTTAATGCTTGTATGAAATTTTGCTGTAAGAAACCTTTCATTAATGCACTCATATCCTAGAAGAGCATCACTAGCATGTCTGCTGAGCAGCAGACCCACGCCTTGGTGATGCTTTCCATCCTCCCTCCCTGTAAAGAGAAATTTAAAGTTATTTTTAAGTATCTCACCTTTACCTGTCCATCTGGTCTCTTACAAGCCTAGAATATCTAGGTTATAGCGATGGAATTCCTGCATGAGGACATCAAGAGAATAATCTCTATGTAATGTCCTCACGTTCCACGTTCCTGCAGAGAGAAAATGATCAGTAGGATTTTTAAAGAAATTAGGTTTATTGAGATTGGTAGGGCCAACAATATCAAACAGCCCCCTGATCGCAGGCATGGGGCAAAGACCTGTTCCTCCTCCGCTAAAGGCTGAAGTCACCGATGCTGGTAGGAACTTCAGGCACCACCTTTCAAGTGGACTTTTTCAAGAGCCATATGGTCTGCCTGAGACGCATTACTCCAGTTTAAGCTTGACGATGCCCAACTAGCTAAGTAAGGTTCAGGTACCTGCGATGGGCTCTGATTAGGATTATCCACCAGCTGATATAAGGTATCCCATGCCTCTGTTCACTTAGAGCTGGCAACCCAGAAACAAACAGAAAACACAGTGGCAGACTTTCCCTCAACAGAGGCCCACCAGTGCAGCAAGTCCAGGATCAATAATCAAGCTCAAATCCATAAACAAGTCCAGTCTAGTAGGTATAAATGGTCAGCACCAGGACACTGTGAAGTTGACCACTCCTCAGCAGGGTTGAAAAAAAGTAAAAAGTGGCCATAGATGACCAGATCAGTAGGCCATACTGAACTGGCAGCCCTCCCCTTCCGTTCCCTTCCAAAAGAAAATATCTCTTTTGAAAGGTACTAACGGCCTGCACCACGAGAAGGCGGGGTCGGACATTAGGTGCTAGACCTGGCCGGTTCTGTGCATCATCACTAGGGATTGGTACACAGCTCTCCTTCAGTTTACGCCTAGCTACCATTTTTAAGATGATAAGCAGAGTCGAAAGCCTTTTTAAATCAATAAAGCTAGCAACCAAAGGTTTCTGAAACTCTAAACATTTCTCAAGAATCTGCCTAAGAGAAAATATTTGATCTACACATCCTCTACCACTTCTGAATCCACATTGCTCATCACCCAATTGCATGTTAACCAGATTCTTAAATCTATTAAGCACAATCATAGAAAGAACTTTACCTGGAACAGAGAGTAGGCTGAAACCCCTTTAGTTATCACAAGAACTGCGATCACCTTTTTTGAAAATAGGGATAACAATAGCTCTGGTAAAATCCTTAGGAATCATGCCTTTATCATAAAAGATATTCAAAATTTCAGTCATCCAAGTGGTAACCGAAACATTCCTAGCTCTAAACATTTCTGTAATAATTTCATCTACCCCTGGGGATTTATTAAGTTTAGAATTACCAAAAATTACTTCAGAATGTGTTATAGCGCCAACATTAAAGCCACGAATGCATCTATCATCATTGCAAACAATGGGAGTAGAATGAACCACATTGTTTAGAATATCACTGAAATGCTCAACCCACCTAGCCATGACAGAATCCTCACCTTCTATAACCTTACCTTGTTTATCCGTCAATCCCTGTATACCTGTTCGTTTTCTACCACACAAAACATTAATTATCTGGTAAAGCTCTCTTCTGTTGTGCTGTCTAACTGCTTCCTCGGCGTTGTCAGCCAAGCCATCAAGCCAAAGATTCTTATCAGCAGCTAACTGATCCTTTAAACTTTATTACGTTCTCTGTAATGCTTTCTATTTGGACTAGTAGGGTATTGATTAAGGATATTCCTGCAGTTCTTCCTTTCTGAAAAAAGCTCAAGTGCCTTATCACTCAAATAATTTTGCCTCCTCTGCTCCTTTTTTCCTAAAAGTGTACTGTTAGTTTCCAAAAAAGCCTGTTTATGGTCCCACTCTTCCTCAACTTCAGTAGTAAGCAAACCATGGCTATCATAATGACTAAGTAGACTATCATGGTAAGCTTTAGCTATAACAGGGACTTTCAGAGCTTCAGTATTATAGGAAAGTTTTTTAACCCTAGCACAGCACTTTTTATGTTTAAGTTGCAAGACACTTTTAACAAGGTAATGGTCAGATCCAATTTCAGCTTCCCTATATCACCTGGTATTCCATTTGCTGTTAATTAATATATAATCAATCATATTCTCATGCAGCCCATCCCCTCGGTGTGAGCTCCTGTATTCAGTGAGGGGACCACTCTGTGAAGGTTCCACTGGCTCAGTTACCTTCACAGGGTACTCAACACTCGCCCGCGTGTTTGTCGTGCGCAGGCGAGTGTTCCTGGCAGTTGCTCGGGGATCCCCGACTTCACTCCTGAGCTCATGACTGGAGGGGTCCCCAAGGCTGCGTTTTGATTGTTACGCTTTTCGCTGTCAAGATTAATTCTATTACTAGACAACTTTCCCCATCAGTAGGCAATGCACTCTATGTTGATGACTTTAGCATCTTTTGCCCTTCGTCCAGCATGAGGGTCATTGAAAGACAACTGCAAATTGCCCTGAACAATCTTTCTGTTTGGGCGACGGCAAACAGGTTTCGGTTCTCCCCACAGAAGACCGCTTATATGCACTTTTGGCACAAGCGTAATCTTCATCTGGATCCCGAGCTCTGGCTCGTGGGTAACATCATTCCAGTTGTAGTGGAGACCAAGTTTCTCGGTCTGATATTCGATGGGAAATTGACCTTTTTATCACACATACGTCATCTCAGGCCCAAGTGCATGAGGGCATTGAACGTCATCAAGGTCCTCTACTCCCTTTCTTTGGGGGCAGACTGATGTTCTTTGCTCCGCCTCTACTGTGCACTTGTCTGATCGAAACTGGACTACGGATCCCAGGTTTATGACTCCGCCCGGGATTCGGTGGTGAAGGTGCTGGATCCCCTCCGTCACCAGGCTCTCTGTGTTTGCACAGGAGCGTTTCTGCACCTCACCGGTTCAGAGTCTATATGTCGAGACCGACGAACCGTCTTTATCTCTTTGCCGTCAGCAGTTGTCCCTACAATATGCATCTAAATTGCGATCCCTGCCTGGCCATCCCACTTTTGACTGCATTTTCAGTCCGAAGTGGGAAATGCTTTACACTAATTGACTGACTGCCATTCATCCATTTGGTTTGCGAGTGTAGGTTTCGCAGGCAACGAACCTCAGAGACATCAACACCACTCTACCTCAGAGACATCAACACCAGTCTCGATAGCGTCGCACAATCTACAGCCAAGACACTATCACCTTGGCTTGCTGTTTCCCCTTCCTGTGATTTTTCCCTGTGCAGGACGGGGAAAGCCTTTACACCCGACTGTGTCTACCAGTAACTCTTTGCCAACCATCGTGCTGAGTACCCGGACTTCTTGCCTGTCTTTACAGATGGCTCGAAATCCGGCACATCGGTGGGATCGGCCATGGTCTGTTTTTATGTAATCATTGCAGACCAGATTCCACTGCAATGTTGCACCTTCACTGCAGAGTTGCACGCTATCAGCCTCGCCTTGGACCACGTTGTGGCTAAGCATTATCGTCAGTGTGTGCTTTACACCGACTCGCTTAGACAGGTTTTGTTCTTGTCTAACACAACAAAACCTGTCTAACACTTTATTGACCCTTTGTTGAACTTGTCTGACACTTTGTCTAACACTTGTCTTCTACAGGCTTTGTTCTTGGTGAGGCTTCGACCTCACCCTGTTCTTTCTAAGATCCGCCAGCAGCTCCATCGTCTGGCAGCTACCACCACTATTCATTTCTGTTGGGTGCCCGGTCACGTCGGTATCAGGGGCAATGATTTGGCAGATGCTGCTGCCAGGTGAGCCACGCCCCTGTCCGACTCTCCGTTGTCGGTTCCATATCTGGATTTCCGGCAGCGTTTCACGATCGAGCTCTGGGCACAGAAGCAGAGATCTTGGTCAGAACAACTTACGAACAAGCTCTTTGAGATAAAACCTATCATCAAACCATGGCAGTCTTGTTACCGCAGGAATGGCAAGGAGGAAGTTGTATTTACTCGGCTCCGCTTAGGTCATTCGTTTCTTCTACAGGCGAACGACGTACCTAAGAGTGAGTTTTGTGACTCTATTTTAACTATCAAACATATTTTGATCTCTTGTTCATGTTTTACCTTTGAACGACATATGTTTTTTAACCATCATGATTTTACGTCCGAGCCACTTACACTCGGACATTTGTTATCTGATGACTGTTGTTTTTCCTCTGTATTTAGATTTTTAAAATATACTGGATATTTTACTCGAATATAGTTTTTACTCTTCAGCTTTTTATATATTGTTGCTGATTACAAAAATGGATAGCCACTGAGCATGAGTATTAAAAACTATATTTTGAAACCAAATTAAATACAAGGCAAATTGTTACAAAGAATATATGGACGAAGTATCTTATACACAAATCAACTACTAACATGCACAAGTCATCAATCTTCCTGCGCAGAGCACACAACATTAACTCTGTCTATTCCACTAAATATTACCTTTTTACTTGATTACCATGTCGCTTGAACATCCACGTACACATCACATAAAAGATACCACTTTTATACTTCCCGCGTACACAACACATAAAAGATACCACTTTTATACTTCCCTCGTACACAACACATAAAGATAATTCCTTATACTTAACGCGCACTGTCTCAAAACAGCTAACCGTCCATTTTCGAACTCTAAACCGTTGGAAAACACGACCATTACACGCTCCACTGTTCTTCTTCAAATTCTCCCAAAGTTCTTATTCGTTGGCTGATACTTTTTGCTTTCGGTTGCCAGATTCCTTCTGTCGTAACACTGCCCCCTTCCTAGGTCTTGTTCGTCCCGAACAATTCTGGATTCCAAAGCTTCTTCAGTTCTTCAATGAAACGGGGCCAAACGATCCACTTGAACCACCTTGCACTTTGTAGCTGGACGTCGACGAATGCGATAAACCACATGTCTGTGTCAAAATGAAAGCGAATCTCATTATGACGTAGATTTCTTTTCTGACTGAAGCCTCGTCCACAAACATAATACGTGTAAGGCCTATAGCCCTTGTGAACACGTTTATGTCTCCTCAGGGAGAAGAATCGACTAAGAGTTTTCGTGCAAAACTTGTAAAAAGTTTTCTTCTTTGTCGAAAGTTTTCTCCTTTGGATTTTTAATTCTATCAACAGTAACAAGGAATGAAAGTCATTAGTGACATAAAATCTAGGGAGAAGTTTCATCCTCCAGTCTGACCCTTTTGTCAGTTGACTTTCACTTAATTCAGAACTGTCGTGATGAACCTTCAGCCACATTTCACCTGATTCAATTTGATCCCCAAGGTGCCTCACAATTATAATATCAGCTCCATAATTCTTTTTAGCGCTTCGGTCCATCTCCTCCTTCCATACTCTTGCTAGAACTGCAGCTTCTAATCCGACAACCTTACCTATTTCTCCTGTATAAGTGAAATCAGTGATGTGTCGGGCTGCTAGCAATATTTTTTCTGTTTTACCTTCACATAGCCAGCTTGCAACATCTTCAGATACTCCTTGTTCTATTAACATGTTACGAAACTTGTTCAAAGCATTGCCGTTATGCAGAACCTTGCGGGTACGTGATGCTTCATCTACCCTATTATCCACAATGTTCACCAAACGCAGAAGTTCTCCTCCTAACTCTTCGACGAGCTCTTGAAGTTCCAATGATCCGTTACCAAGGAAATACTGAACAGCTGCCATCACTTCCAGAGAGTTGTCAACAGAGTTTTCAAGAGGTGAATCCATGTTGCTGATGACAGCTGAACTCTTCATTCCACGAGCTTGTGATGCTGCAACCATTTTCTTAACTAAATCAATAGCAACATCTTCTGTACTGATGAGATCAATAGCTCCTTTTCCGAATTCAACATCATAAACCAAAGCGCACACTCCTTCAGCCAGCTTTTTGGACACAATTGAGCATATCATTAGAGGAACGCTATCTATGGTAGCCATCAGATCCTTGCAGCGGTAAATCTCCTTATCTGTTGGCACCAGCTCCTCTGTCTGTCCTACGATGCAGCATCCGACGTCTTCCATCATCTGCTCGATTTTATCTTTAGTGCAGTCGACTGTGAAGCCAGGGATGGATTCCAATTTGTTCAGAGTATCTCCCGTCAATTGGAGAGCACGACCGGAGATCATAGGGACCTTGAGACCTAAAGCAGCAAGTGCAGGAGCCAAGACAAGACTCACTTTGTCGCTGACACCTCCTGTGCTGTGTTTATCTACCATTTGATGGCGCCACTCGGGTCTCCAGCAAAACACATGACCCGAGGAGGTCATAGTTGCTGTTTCTTCCGAATTTACTTTCTTGGAGCTCTCATTGTAATTAGCCAGGGAAATATCAGTCATGATTGCCAAATTGTTCATTCTGGAGATCAGCGACGAGTTTTGTAACATGATATTGTTCACTTTAGAGTTCTTGTAGTCGTGATAAAACTTTGCTATATCCTTATAATCTAAATGGTTATAATATCCAAATCTGCACATTGACTGTTCAGAAAAGAAATTCAGCATGGCTACGTTGAGATTATCTGAGGGCTTCACTTCTCTCTGATCGTAACTCTGAGGCTTAGTTTCATCCAGAAAGTTAGTCTTTGAAGTACTGTCTCTGCCTGAAGCTCCTTTACTAGCATCACCTGTTACGCTTCTATGCCATTCTTCGGAATTCTTCTTTCTTAAATCCCCACTTTCTATAAACGATTCGAGTGTGGCTATATGCTTCGGAAAAATCTCTCCGACTTCCCCGGTAACGTCGAATGGCACTTTGTATCTATGATGAATGGACGCCTCTTCTTTACTCGGACCACTCTGCGAAACGTAAACTCTGTTTCGTTCCCCCTCATTACCACTCGTTACTCTGCCTTTGCGATAATTGTCCATGACGCATTTTGCTGACGGCGAGGAATAGAATACCTTTCGTGTGGATCTCTTTTCAGATCGTGCCAGACTTGTATACCTAGGTATTTTGAAGTGCAAAGCGTATTGTATAGTCTCACAGCTCTCTGATCTGTGTGATTGTTCTTCACAGTTACTAGACATGTCACCAACGACATAGACACTCTGCCATGCATTACCAGTAGTTGCGTGGTCAAAGGCATTATGTGCGCTATCTCTACGTTTCTTGATATCCAGTAGCAGATCCACATTTCGAGATTCTCCTTTCTTGCGAAGATTCGATTCTTTTGTAGTCTTCCTCTCGCAGTCCTCTCGCACTTTCTCCATCTCTCTCTCGATCTCTTCAATCCATATGAAGGCTTCATCAGAACGCCGCTGCCCCAGCGAGCTTCTCCTGTCCGTCGAATTTTGTAAAAACGAATTGAATCTAAATTGCTTCTTTTTCAGATAGCGAAGAATCCTGGAATGTTTTCTGGTTCAGCATCGTTTCTTTCCCACATCAGCATTATGTTCATCTATACTGTTACCTCCAGTGCTGTTAGTTTCGCAAATTTCACCTATTGGTTTTGGATTCACATTTTGATATGCGTTGTCTTTCTCTTTTTCCTTTTCATTATTTTGTGTAGCCATTTCGGCTTTCATTTTATCATTTTGACTGATTATTTCATCTAATTTACTATTTTGTGTCGCTATTTCGGCTTTAATATCAGTCATCTGTGTAGCCATATAGGCTTTCAAGTCATCTTTTTGAGAAACTATCTCAGTTCTCAACTCATTATTTTGACTTTTAATGTCATTCATCTGTGTAGCCATATCGGCTTTCAAGCTATTTATCAATATTTTTTACTAATTCATCCATACTTCTAGTTAACGGCATTCAATAAATTATCCCACTTCTGACACCAAATGTTGCGGATTACAAAAATGGATAGCCATTGAGCGTGAGTATTAAAAACTATATTTTGAAACCAAATTAAATACATGGCAAATTGTTACAAAGAATATACGGACGAAGTATCTTATACACAAATCAACTACTAACATGCACAAGTCATCAATCTTCCTGCGCAGAGCACACAACATTAGCTCTGTCTATTCCACTAAATATTACCTTTTTACTTGATTACCATGTCGCTTGAACATCCGCGTTCACATCACATAAAAGATACCACTTTTATACTTCCCGCGTACACACAACACATAAAAGATACCACTTTTATACTTCCCGCGTACACAACACATAAAAATAATTCTTTATACTTAACGCGCTCTGTCTCAGAACAGCTAACCGTCCATTTTCGAACTCTAGACCGTTGGAAAACACGACCGTTACACGCTCCACTGTTCTTCTTCGAAATACCCAAAGTTCTTATTCGTTGGCTGATACTTTTTGCTTTTGGTTGCCAGATTCCTTCTGTCGTAACAATATATATATATTTAATCCAGGTTGCTTTCAACTGGGTTACTTTCATCTCTTTTTACAACATATTTCTACATTTCTTTACTGTTATTCCAATGTGGTATTTTATTGTTTTACATTTTTCTTGTTAAATTTGTAGTTTATTTTTAAACTTGGTTCAGGGTTTCATGACTTTTATCTTTTAACTTTTTGGACATTTGTTTGGCGCATTATAGCATTAGATGCTAATGCGCCATAAAACACTAAACAACCAACTATGCAGCCATCAAGTGAAACCCATGTGTACTTATGTATGTCGCGATGTTTGCAATGAGTGTTGGTTATTCTGAAACCGTTCAGTGTACTTACCTGTAGGAGACGTTGCCCATTGCAGCTACCAATACCAAAAGGGCCTTTCACTCCTCCCCAAATGTCCTAGTGAGAACCAACTTTGGCATTGAGTCGCCTAGAACAAGGCTAATATCTCCTTTCTTGAAAAAAATCAAAATATCCTGAAGTTGTCCGTAAAACCTATCCTTCTCATCCTCAATGGCATCTTCTGTGGGGGCATAACATCAAATAACATTCAAGTCTTTAATGCTTGTCTGAAATTTAGTTGTGATAAACCTTTCATTAATGCACTCATATCCTAGTAGGAGCATCACTAGAGTATCTGCTGAAAAGCAATCCTACACCTTGGAGATGCTTTTTATCTTCCCTCCCTGAAAAAGAGAAATTTAAGATTATTTTTAAGAATCTGACCTTTATCTGTTCATCTGGTCTCTTGCAAGCCAAGAATATCAAGGTTATAATGGTGGAATTCTTGTAGACATCAAGAGAATAAGCTCTGTGCAAAGTCCTCACATTCCAACTACTTATGGAGAGAAAATGGTTAGTGGGATGTTTAAAGAAACTATGTTTATTGAGAGAGGAAATGTCAACAATACGAAACAGCCCCCTAATCGCAGACATGGGGCAAAGACCGTTCTCCCACCACTAAAGGCTGAAGTTATCTACACTGGAAGACTTCCTCCAATGTAGAATTTCACGATGCCAGTAGAATTAAATAGTTCAGGTGCCTGCGATGACCTCTGCTCAGGATTATCCACCAGCTGATAAACATATCCTGTAAATCTATTCACTTGGGGCTGTCAACCCACAAACAAACAGAAAACACAGCGGAAGATTTTCCCTCCACAGAAGCCCACCAGTGCAGCAAAATCAGGATCCATAATCAAGCTCAGAGCCATATATCAGTCCAGTAGGTTTATATGGTCAGCACCAGGACCCTGTGTGGTTGACCACTCCTCAGCAGGGTAGAAAAAAAAATAAAAGTAGCCATAATTGTTCAGATAAGTAGGCCATACTAATCTGGCAGCCCTCCCCTTCCGTTCACTTCCACAAGAGAGTATCTCTTTTGAAAGGCACTAACGGCCTGCACCACGAGAAGACGGGGTCGGACATTAGGTGCTAGGCCTGGCCGGTTCTATGCATCATCACAGGGGATTGGTGCATAGCTCTCCTTCCAGTGACTATTTAGCTACCATTTACAGACAGTCCTATACACCCATTGTTATTTTTACATACTCCTTATTTCTGTTTTTTTTTGTCTTTTAGATCGATATTTTTGTTGTTTGTTGTTTTAGTGTTTACATTTATTGTCTTTTCTATTGTCTTTTTACTTTTAACAATGGTTGTGGGTTTCCTTGACCTTTAGCTCTTTTTTTTACCCTCTACACCTCGTTTGTCGCATCATGGCCTTAGTTGCCTTTGCACCATTTAACCCCAAACAACCACACCAAACCCTCATCCTTTACTATATCCATAATTTTACATTTAGGTTTTATAATATCATCATTTGTTAGTGGACGAGTTTGTAATTTCTTTGCGCCTCTTAAGATAACCTCTCATTCCCCCCAATTTGAGTGTAATAAGTACGACTCAGGGACAACTCAGAGACAGGTCTCTATTAGGTACAACTCAGGGACAACTCAGGTACAACTCAGGGACAGGTCTCTATTAGGGGCCAAACGCGCCAGGCCCCACCTTCATTTTTGTAACATACTCTAAAATATTTAATTAAATCCCGAATTAGAATGAATGACAAAAATACTAATTCACACGAATATATGTTTCTTGAAGTACGTGGTTTGCCCTTTACAATTCAGTGCAGTGTAGTAATGCGCTCAAAAGTGCCGTACGTCGCCTTCAGGGATTTTAATGGGATCGCTCAGAATCCTCTACCATTCACAATGTTGAGGGAAATGCAAGTCATTCTCTTCACCGCTTGGGTGTTAAATGCATGAATAGTCCTTAGCCAATTAATGGCCTAACCATTACGTGACTGGAGAAATCGTCATCCATGACGCCAACAAGAATGAATTAAAGGTAAGATTATTTACATAATAAACACGAAAAAAAGCCATTTTCATCAATTTTAAAGTTAATGTTTTTACGATTTTGCAGCTATACGAATTTAAAAACTTCAGATTATTTGTGTGACTTAAGCTTCGGCTTAAGCTATTTTAGACTTAGCGTCGGTTCTACAGAGAGGTTTGCAATTGTGAGTGTTTTCATTCGTAAATTAATTTTGTCTCCTTAATAAGTATTTATATTATTGTGTAACTATGCGAAAGCTGCACTGACGTTGAATTATTCATGTAAACACGTTTTTTTTAACTGTTTTATGTACTTGATTGCACATGTCTCTTCATTTTAATACGCTACCTGGAGTTGATGTACACATGTCTCGTAGCAGACAACTTATATTGTCATTTGCAGCACAGGATCTAGTGACGGGGAGGGGGGGGGGGTGGCAAGGGGAAATGATACTCCCCCCGCTCTCTTGAGAATGTTAGTAATCGGTACGTAGGTGAAAATATATTATATAAAAAAATACCCCCTCAAGCAGCTGCTTGTCACAGAGGTCTGACAGGAGCATGTCAGTTTATATGCAGATATATAATATAATGCATCCGTGCTCTTATTAACAAATGCACCGGAATAGATCAAGGGGAAAATCTAGTGGTGAGGAGGATGATCCCTAGATCTCCTAGATCTAGTCCTGTGCATTTGTTAATAAGGGCACGGATGTTATATCCGTTACAGACTTCTACTGATCTCATGTGTGCCACGAGATTCATGATTGCACCCAGTCAGCGAATTAGGCGAAACTCTTATTAATGAAAAAAACTGCATTCTTAGCTCAAATATTGGCTCAGTTCAATCTTAGCACAGGGTTTCCTCAATTCACTTTGAGGAATAGGTAATAAGCTAATGAACATGGTTATAAAGTGACTTGCACTCGGTCTTAACAACTCTGTTGTCCGTGCTGAGGAGACTATGGTCTCGCTGGCTGCTTCCTTCCTCCCTGGAACTATGTGTTACTGTGGAGGACACTACCGTAGTACGGTGGGGAGATGTTTCCTCCGATTTCCGTGAGATGAAGTTTCAAACAGTTCTGTTCGTAGTGTTTGTATTGTAACAGAAATATCGCTGAACTATTTCAGAAAGCTTTCGAATTTCGTAAATGTTTGCTTGCTCTTGCGTTATTTCATTCATTTGAAATAAAAATATTAATGACTGCTCTGATGCTGCCGACATTTCAAAAAAAAAAGAATTCTGGCATTTTCTCTAAAGTACTTTGATACTATGTTAAACCAATTGCATTGCCTTTACGACAGCAGCTTCACAAGTAGCTTGAGGCTACACGGATTGTATAGTATTCTTGACTTGGTACTGTGCAAAATTCCCCGCCCTGCCCACGGTCAGTATGGGACACCGATGGGCTTGGAAAGGCTGTCCGGATGGAACGTTAAGCCGTGACCCCCTGTGCGGGAGAGCCATACCCTTGTCACGTTAAAGAACACGCTGGATGGCCTTGACGGGAGGCAACCATCTGTCTCCCAACAGCTGTTCCAGTGGGTCCCCTCATCCAACCTTCTCTGAGCCTTCGGGGTCCATGTGACCTGGCCATTTAGTCCACGGTGTGCAAAAAAGTGCCGCTCAGAGGTAAAACAACCCAAGCCTTGTGACTTGGCCATTTAGCCCATTGTGTGCTAAAAAGTTCCCCTCAGAGGTTAAATATCCCCCCCCCCTTATTCCTTTTCTAGAGCCGAGTCTGTGTATATATAATATTAGCAGAATTGCCCGGCGTTGCTCGGGCCTCGATACAATTCCTCAGAGTAGCAGGGGCATTCGCGGACACTCTTTCACGTCCTAGGTGATGTCTGTGGTGGCGGAAAGGTTCGGCTCCGCTTAATTCCGAAAGTTCTCGAGCGATTGGTACCCATTTGGATGTGGCGATTCCACTTTGTTCTGACAACCTAGGGTTTGGAGATAGGGTTCTCAGCTATGGTGAGTCCTACCTTGTGAATGGAGTAGTACGTTATCGATGAGCCAAGTAATGAATGGAAAGACGCTTCGCAGCCAACTTTCGGGGGTGGGCCAAATTTTGTGGAGTCAAAAACCTTACACTACACTTAGTTACGGTGAAAGGAAGTTGAAAACGAAATTTGGTGGTCCTAACCCTGACCGTTTAGGACAGTGATGACGAAACTTTTCGGGCTTACGTGCCAAAATGAGAGAAATAAGGGAAAATTTTCTAGCCTCCATGCCAACGTTACAGAATACTTTAAAATGCTATTTATTATTATTATTAATCATCTAAAGATTGCATATCCGGTCATCATGCAATATAAATTAAACAATAAAAAATATTAATGATTTAAATATAAGGATACCGAAAATTAAGTTTTATACTCGTCATTATACAAGGGAAAATCAAAAAATGAAACCTTTGTTTACCAAACCAAAATCATTAAATCCCACTCACAAACTCGCCCGCTGCTTCCCACATCCTCTGTCCAGTGCATCACTGACCGTACGCCACCGTTATCAAAATGAAGTGAAATCTCATTGGCTTAGAGAGTAAAATGGCTCTCTCTGACGAAGCAATTAACCTAAACCTAAACAATATTTTAAGATATAGAGAAGTGCTGTAAAAGAAATCAATGAATGATGATTCAATGAAAAAATTCAAGGAAAGAATATCAATGAATGATGGATGATAGATTCAGTACGTCTATTTTTGATGCAGCATTTCGTGCAATGTTTAATCAGTTATTTGATGAGATCTTTTAAACATATGGGAGCAGTATTGATATTAGAAATTAAAAAGTATCTAATTATAGCAACAGACTTGCCATCTTGCTACCAATGGTTCAACCATAAATACAGTACTGTGCAAATTAGTTGAAACAATAGGAAAATGCAGTAACAAAGACACAACTAAAATATTTATTTGTTTAATAGTGTACATAGTTAATAGTGAATGTGACCCCCCCCCCCCCTTAGCTTTAATTACTTCTTTCACCCTCTCAACCATTGATGCCACTAGCTTTCCACACATCTCCTTCACTTCAGGGTCGTGGTACCACACTTTCATGACACTTTCTATCATTTTGGTTTTCGTCGTGCAATCCATCTTAGATATGCGCGCTTTAATAATGGCCCACAAATTTTCAATGTGGTTTAGATCGGGTGAATTTCCTGGCCACTCCAATACCTTCAAATGTTGCTGGGTAAAGAAGCTCTTAGCAAGCTTAGAATTGTGGCATGGAGTTGAAATACCCAATCGTCATTAGCAAACAGCTTCTGCAGTGTTGGGACCATTTTCGCCTCCAGAACGCCTATGTACTTTTTGCTGTCCATCATTCCTTCAATGGGGTGAAGCGTCTGTGGCCCGGAAGCTGTGAAACATCCCCAAAACATGACATATGGTGGGTGTTTGGGGGAGTGCTGGATGTGGCCGGATCGAAGAGATTCTCCAGGCGAGTGTCGAACGAAATTTGACCTGTAGCCATGCACCTCAAAGTGGGTTTCGTCGGAAAATATCCTGGGCAAAAAAACATCAAGACTGGACTGTGGAGAATTGGGGAAAAAAACTTTTTCCCAATTCTCCACAGTCCAGTCTTGATGTTTTTGGTATGGGGAGCGATTAGCTATCGCTCTCCTACGTGTCTGGTGTTTTTGTACAGGGTACACTGAATAGCAATACATCAGAGACATCGTACAGACGGTCGTCCTGCCATATTCGAGTGTAATCCGAAATGCGATATTCCATCAGGATAACGCCCGCCCATACTCCGCTTGAGCAACTCAACATGCACCTTAGGCAGTGCACCAACTCCCTTGGTCAGCACGCTGTCCTGACTTGTCTCCAATCGAGAATGTGTGGGACTGGATCGGACAAAGACTTCCGCCGACCGCTGCAGGCAACAACCATCGCAGAATTATGCGTCCAAGTTGAAAGCGCATGGAATAGTATCCCCCAGCGTGATATCCGGCATTTTTACGACCGATTGGATGCCAGATTGGAAGTTTGTATTGTTGCTTGAGGAGCTTCAACACCTTATTAAAATGTGCCTTCTGTAAAATGTAATACACATTAAAAGGTAAAATAAACATTGAATCACTTCACTCGTGTGATCATTGCACTTTCTCAACAGGTTGTTGCTTCTGAATAAATCGTATAGATTACGCTTCAATTGTTAATGGAGTGTAGATGAAATGTAGTAAACAATAAAACATATTCGCTGAGGCAGTACGAGACTCAAGACTTCCATCATAGAGGAACGCCATCATTAAAAAGTGGTGAAATTTTTCCTTGAAGTTTTGCATCCTTCTTTTGACACCTAATTTTACGTCAGCTGTAGTACAAAGCTTAAAAATCATCTAAACAATCAGTTGAAGGTTGGCTGAAAACTTTGGCTAAGTAGCTTGTTTGAGAAAACGGAGGAAGCAGCTGGAAAGCAGAACATAAGAGTTGTGACAGATAGTTAATATTTTGTGTGGGAAGAAACAAGCTGTCATACAGAGATTGACGGATAAATCTGGTAAGGTTGTTGAAAGTGAGGACTCTGTCATGGCTAGGTGGGTTGGGTCTTTTAGAGATGTTCTAAACAATGTGATTATTTTTATTCCCATTGTTTGCAATGATGATATATGCGCTACTGCCTTCAACCTGTATCACATTACGAAATTAATTTGGCTATTTCTAAATTAAAACTACATATATGCCCACGGGTAGATGAAATTACTACTGAAATGCTTAGAGATGGTAATGTTGATATCACATGGCTGATTGATATTTTGAATATTTGTTTGATAAAGATGTTGTTACTAAGGATTTTACCAGAACTATTATCATCCCTAATTCTAAAAACAATGATTGCTAGTCATTGCACATATGCCGTTGAACCAGACACTTGTTTCCATAAAAGAGGTTATACCATTGTACACATCTTTTTGTAGCAAGTCCCTTTTATAGATGACATCATCAGATTTGAGTTCTTCCATTTGGTATATAGACCATTCTTTTTCTTGTGTTCACCAAAGAGCATTCAGAGGCGAGAACGACTTTGATGTTCCACTGGGATCTGTGAACAAATCAAAGACCCCCACTTGGTCTTTCAAAAAGTTCCCATAGATTAAATAAATAATAAATAAATACCCCCTCAAGCAGCTGCTTGCCACAGAGGTCTGACAGGAGCCTGTCAGTTTATATGCCACAGTAGAAGATCTGAGAGGCTGGCAGGACCTCAGCAGAAAACAACACGAACATCCATGCCTTACCCGGGGCTCGAACCCAGGTCCCGTTGATCAGTAGCCAAGCGCGCTAACCGCTGCTTCACTCAAAATACGAAGTTCTAGTTAGTCCTTTAAGCCCATCATCGTCACGCCATATACAGTAGAACATTTTCCATTTAGAAGTAGCTGAGTTGCTGTTGCTGCACTTAGCTGTATTCATCACAGAAAATGGGATGCCTTCGGCTAATTCTTTCTCACCATGGACTAGCAAATAATCGCACTGTTAATTCGATTTGCAGACTCATGGTGAAAAGGTTAGATGCGGTATGATTTGTTTCCTTAATAGTCTTTAAAGGAAAAGGAATCAGGTTCCCCTTAACTTGACCTGTGGTTTTCGATTTTATTTTTTTACACCTTTCCGAATGTTAGTGTATGACAGCAGATTCCAGATTCATTTTTAGGGGATTGGATAACAGAAATATTTGACTAGCTTCCCATCCCCAAAACACAATATCTAATGAAACTTTCTTTCTAAAGATGCTGTTTCCCTCAAACTACAGAGAAACTCTAAGTAAATATTATTTTCATACATATGCTTCTGTGGCATTCAAAAACTGTATTCCGTTTTAATAAATGACTTATCGCTGTTAATCTACTACTTCAGAACTTAGAGAGAAGAAGCTAGTGCCGATTTTTTTAACAGAAATATTATTTTTTCCTTTGTGTCTATATTCACCCGCTCTCCTATGCAAGTGAAAGTTGTTTTAGCTTTGGAGTTCTATCTATCACGTGTCATATTGTCCCAGTTACCAATCATTTAACTGCAATCAATGAAGTTATAGCATGGCATACAGGAATGCTTCTGAAGTGTTTTGCTCTACAAACACACACAAAGAGAAAAATTCTGCTTTCCGACGTGGCAGAGGTCAACCGTCTAATGTAGATTGCCAAGGATCGAGCATCTGGCCATCGAGCGCCCTCAAGTTACTGCTTGCCACAGAGATCTGACAGGAGACTTTCGGTATAATACAGTATAGAAAAGATATGGTGGAAAGGCAATACCTCAGAAAAGAAACAGCTGTGCTTTATCCGGGATTAGAACCAAGTTTCTTTTCATTCGATATCAAGCATTCTAACCGTTCAGCCTCTGCGAAGTTATGACTGAAAACATCTTGTGCAAGTAATAATAAATAACATAAATACCCCCTCAAGCAGCTGCTTGCCACAGAGGTCTGACAGGAGCCTGTCAGTTTATATGCCACAGTAGAAGATCTGAGAGGATGGCAGGACCTCAGCAGAAAAAAATTCATAAATCACCAAAATAAAAATATCAAGGGCCTACTTGCAATCAGAAATAAATTTTTTTCAGCATATTTAAAAAGGATAATAAATTATTCAATTGGCTAAGAATAGAATTGCTGCTATTGAATAGATATGACCCACAGAGAATCAAGTTCGAATTTTTCATTTTAATTACATTTACAATATAGTAGCTCTGTGGTTCGTTTTAAGACCCCAATTGTCTCTCATATTCCATGGAGAAAACATTCCAGTTATAAACTTTCTAGCTTGTATCTAATATAGTGGAAGATGTCTTCATCGTGTAACCTAAATATTAAGTTAATACATCGACCTCGAATGCCTAAATGCATACAATCCCTAGACATGTCTTGCATTTCTTTCATTTTTTTGTTATCAACTTTAATTGGTAAAAAGAAAAAATTGAGTGGGCATATAATAACATTGATAATTATACCTTTTAAACATTGATAACTTGAATACCTTTTATTAACATTGATATACCTAACATTGATATTAACATTGATATACCTAAATTGAAATTATACCTTTTAAAAAATATGTAATACCGGATTGAAATTTTGAAGCGTTTAACTATTGCAAAAAAATAATCTGATTAGTAATGTTAACTCCAGATTAAATTTCCAAAGCCATTTTAATTTTTGAGTCAGCTTGACATAATTATGAGCACTCATTCTCACAAGTTAAATATAATTTATAATTTTATAACCCGCAATATCCCGTCATATTATTCGGTAAGAGTTCATAATTAAACAACAAGTATTAATTGTACTCGTAAATATATTTATTAATCAAGACTTAATAGCAAAATTGCAAGTTGGAGTTGTACATCTGAGTTGAATTAAAATTTGAAGAAAAACGATAAAAGAAAAAATATTCCGATATTGGCCACATTGTGGGTTTTCCCTTCTCATGATCTATTAAAGAAAATAAACAAACCTAAAAGAAAAACAAAAATAATAGAAAGAAAACCAGGGGAATCAAAATATTATGACGGAAGTGACTATGATCAGAAATTATCGGAACTGGATAGAAGTTGAAGGAACCAAAAGAAAGAAGGAAACTACGTAGATCAATTAGTGTAAAAGATAATATACAATCAATCCAAGAAGGAATTAGAAGGGAAAAGCAATCGTAGGTAATCAGTGAAAAAGTAAAAGTAAAAATTCGACGACTAGTTTGGTATCATCACCATTGAATTTGATATATTGAAATTGAATAGTCATCACATATTGAAATTGAATAGTCATCACTAATCAGTTTTCATATTACTTTCAAAATTTCATGAAAATTTATTCTTTGAATTTGAAACCATGATCTTGTTTTCAGCAGTTTCCATTGAAAGATAGAGCACATAGAACTAATGGCTATTTCACGAAAAAGGATGCAAACTCCAGACGACACTGGACCCTGGGAGCAATAAATAATGAGGAGAAGAAAATGACTCGATGCCAGATTTAAGCTTCTCCTAACTATTGGAATAGAGGTGAGAAATCGGAGAGAGAAACAATCAGACTTTTGCAATGGATTTGGAGGCGAAGGGACAAAGGTCTGAATCATGCCAGGAGACTCAGATTGCCTTTTCCACGCTTTGATTGGTTTAATCTTGATTTCAAATAATATAAATATTGATCTGAGAAGTATATCCCCAAACAAATTCACAGTTTATTGTGAATCAGTTATCCCCCTTAGCTACGGATCATCATCATCATCATCATCAAGCAGCCATGGACTACGGAGGTCCAACCAGACCGTGCAATTTACTTCTCCAAGCAAGTCTATTCTGAGCTACATCTACTGATCTGGCCACTGCACACCAATTCTAAGAAGATCCTGTTTGACATTCTCTGCCCACTGCATCCTAGGTCTCCCCCTCCTTCTGAGGCCTTTAGGCACACTGTTCATAACCCTATTCGCCAATCTATAATTATTCATATGGGCAACATGACCAAACCAGCGGAGTCTCTCTCTGCACAATATGCTGCTTAAAGGAGGTTGCAGACTCCTTTGCCTAACCTCATCAGCCTAACCTCATCATTAGTTACAAAGTTGAACCACCTAATGCCCAAGATACTGCGTAAGCATCTGGAATCAAAAGCATCTTGTTTGCAAAGTGTCCAAGTTTCACTACCATAACTATCCCTAGAAAGAACCAAACTATTATACAGTCTAATTTTAGTCATTAGGTGTATACGCCTATTTCTCCACATATATTCTTAAAAGTCCCGATAGCAATCCCTATTCGTCTGTTAATCTCATGCCGCACATCACCATTATCTGTTACATAGCTCCCAAGATAATTAAACTGTGACACCTGCTCAAGACTGCAACCATTCAGATTAACTGAATCACAGCCTGCCTGACCAATTTTCATCACTTTAGTTTTCTCTCTGTTTATAACCAAACCTACTCTACTACCAGTCTCATCAACAGCTCGAATGAAAGAGTTCATCTCATCAACATCATTTGCCAAAAGGGCTAAATCATCAGCATAATCTAAATCAGAAATTTTCGTATCTCCAGTCCATTTAAGGCCAAAATCTTTCCCTTGAAGTGAATTTCGCATAACATAATCAATAACCAAGCTAAAGAGAAAAGGGGACAAAATGCACCCTTGTCGATCACCAGAAGTAATGCTAAACCAATCGCTACAAGCCTTACCAACTCTCACACACGACTTAGTGTTATTATAGAGAGCTTTCATTATGTTAACTAACGTGTCATGTATACCATATGATTTCACAATCAACCACAAATTATGACGATCAACAGAGTCGAAAGCCTTTTTGAAATCAACAAAGCTAGCAACCAAAGGTTTCGGAAATTCTAAACATTTCTCAAGAATCTGCCTAAGTGAAAATATCTGATTCATACATCCCTACCACTTCTGAATCCACATTGCTCATCACGCAATTGACTGTCAACCAGATTCTTAATTCTATTAAGCACAATCATGGAAAGAACTTTACCTGGAACAGAGTGTAGGCTGATACCCCTATAGTTATCACATGAACTGCAATCACCTTTTTTGAAAATAGGGATAACAATAGCTGTGGTAAAATCCTTAGGAACCATGCCTATAGTTAAGGAATATTCACTTTCAATAATTATCAATACCTCACAATTTACCGCTTTAAAATAGTAATTAAAATTTAAGTTTATAAAACAATATGAGAACTTCTGAAGTGAAGCCGTAGGCAGCATTTTCCGTCGCGAGTCGATATCAGTTGTTGCGCACAACAGAGTCAGCTCGAGATAAGATAACGCCTCTATGCAAAATTCATTGGAAGAGTTTCTTTCTTCTGAAAAGTTATTCTTAGTTGTTGTAACTACATGCACAACAACAGAGTCAGTTCGAGATAAGATAACGCCTCTATGCAGAATTCATTGGAAGAGCATCCTTGTTTCTAAAAGGTTTTTCTCATTTCTGACGGAAGTAAATTTACAGAGATGTGTGAAATTCAAATTTTGTTATATTTTATCATGTTTATATAAACATAATTTCAAATAATATAATGATTAAAACCGATGTTTCGAATGGAAAGCTCACTAATTTGGCATCCCTTGAATGCTGGTACCTGGTGCTCTGCTTGCCATATTTACCACCCACAGGCGGTGTTACAGAGGAACCATAATGGTTCGTAGGATTGTAAAGAATGAGGAGAGAGAGAGTATTAACAAAGATCGGTAATTTCCCTACTGCTTATTTTTATCGGAATGTATTCTCTTATTATCCCACACCCCAGGTTTATTTGCAAATGAACTAGAGTGGACAATTGCGGCAACAGAACATTACGGACAATAGAATTTAAGCTTTTACAAATCCTAGATTTAATAACACGACTACGTTTGGCATCAAGTAACACAATATGATTATGGAATAAAACTATTTATTTATTAATTTCTGTATGCTTTGTTTCAGTAACAGATTTTTACCAAATATGCATAAGTGGATTCGATTTGCAGGTAATAGTGTTTCAAAGTTCTGAAATCTACAATTGGTTATTTTAAAATGAATTTCAAATTACTATGAATAACTTTATATTCTAGCATTGATCCAAGTTTAAGAGCATTTTTACGCATTCATTGAATGATAGTTGGAATGGTATAAAGTACAAGCTATTAATCTCTCTCTGTTCAGTCAGATAATATTAAAATTAAGCTGAGACGTTATATTGATGCTGAGTTAATACGCCAGAACTTGAATGCATCACATCGTCAAGGCTATTGATCTCGTTTTTTTAAAAAAGTTATTTTCGAAAAGATTAAAAAATTTCTGTGAAATTTTACTTTCATTTGGGAGCAAAACTTTACAGAAATTTGGGAGGAAATGACACTTAGTAAATAACAAAATATGATAAATAATAATAGAATATTTTAATGGATTAACTTATAAACGCATTATTTTCTTTCTGCATATAATTTAATCTCCTTTCTGTACATTATATAACATTGTACATTTTAAAACTATTACATCATGACATTAAAAGTTTTTTGTGCTGTTGTAAGAGTTTCAAATTATTTACATCTTGATTTTGGCATTTCATTAAGCCTGATTCCCAACACAATGTTTATCAGCTGTGCAATTTGCTGCCTGATTCTGTACAAAAGTTCTGCTGTTCGATGCGGAAGACTGTGATTCCATAAATGTGGACAGTCCTGCATGTGGTGAATTATGGCTGCTGAAGTCAAAGTTCATCGGTGCTGTAGGGCAAAAAGGCGTCATTGGGCGTCGTCCGACATTGGCTACAACATTTTGAAGAACTTGTTGGATGCCTTGCAAAAAGGTAGCGGTCACAGATTCCAACATAGACTTTGTTAACTCCATCTGCTCACGCATTAAAGTCTCCTCGTATTGCTGTTGGGCTTCCATTTGCCTCTCAAACCAATCTTGGTACTGGCTTTGCCACTCTCGAACATATAACACATGCTTCCGAGCATATTCATCAGCAAACATTTTCAAAGTGTTGTCTGCAGGACTTGATCGCCTTTTCTTTCCTTCTGGCTCGTTATCTGAAAAATTGCAAAGTTTAAGTCCACTGGAAGTAGAAAACTCTGAGACCTCTCTAACAAAAGTTAATAATATCATACTCACTATTTAATTACTTTTAATGCATTGATATTTTTATATACATAATAATTATACCAGGGAAATCCATGGAATTCTTATATTTTATAAAAATAATTTACAAAAATTCTGGGATGCAAAAAGGTCACGTTTATGGACTGAGTGTAGCATTTTGAATTTCTTTATTGTTCTGTAATAGCAACTTTATAGCAATTACATCAATTGCTTTCATCGTAAATAAAAGGATTATTTTTCAAAAATATGTCCTTTAAATTTAAAGACAAACCTCTTAAAAACAAAACAGTAACTTAAGGAGAGAGGCAGACAATCTTCAGAAATCCATAAGTTAGTTCCTTAAAAATTTCTATCCTGAATAACGGTTACTGCATTTGTCCACTGCAAATAGAATTCTTTTGGTCATTGCCCACCCATTTCATTTTAGATCCGTCCTTCAAGTCTTAAGGCATAATATTCATAATTACTATTCGCTAATCATTAGCGGCTAATGTATAATTCTCCATAAAGACATTATGCCCATATACCCCACATACGTGAAAGCTTGAGAATATCAGCGATAAAAATTCAAAAATTGAAATACGTACTAAATATGGAAACCTGTGTATTATTTTATAAAGCAATATGCGAATCTATTTTAAATTATGCAATAATTGTGCATGGAACAATTAACTTAACTAACATAATTAAAATAGAAAAACTGCAGTCTATAATAGCTAAAAATATTATTCCGTTTCATTTGCAAAAAAATTATAAAACTTCCGCAGACAGATTAAAATTTTTAGACCTTTTATCCTACAACAATTTATATAAATATAATTTAATAATTATAAACTTTTTTGACGATACTTAGAAACTAAAAATTCAACATAATAAAAAGACAAGACTTCAAAACCAAGGTTATTACAAATTGCCAAGTTTTCGAAATAATTACGGGAAATATAGCTCCGAATATCAAGTACCATTCATATTTAATGCTATTCCAAAAGAATTACTAAATATAGATTTTTTTAGAAGACTGAAAATGGAATTAAAAAATTATTTGGGATTTTTTATTTAGCTGATTATTATGTGTTGTGTTTTGTGGATTTATTGTACACCATTTTTGTGGCTGAATGACCTATGTTTAATTTATTCATTTTCCTGCAGATAAGCTATTTAGCTTTGCGGGTCAAATGGTAAATGTATTTGCATTCTTTACTCTTATGAATAAAAATTTATATTCTTAAAAAAAAAACAGTTTTTTTCCCACATAGGATGATGGTGATGATTTCCTTTACCTAACTGCATTAATAAACTGGTGTCAAAAGTTAAGCATAATTTACAAACTGTTAAATATCTCGTAAACGACGAAATTATTAATATTACGTTTTGCGTGCCAATGAAATAAAGCATATGTAAGGTTGCATGTCTCCCAAAAAATCACCTGACCTGAAAAAATTTGCATATGTGACTTGAAAAGTAAATACGAGGTGCTATAAAGCTGGTTCTGATTCAGCGACATTCATTTCTTGTTGAGCAAATTATTTCGTAATAATATTATGGCTTAGGGGCATCCTATGGATTCTTCTACATCTGATAGCGCAATCAATATGTTAAGAGTCCAACCAATTCCACACCGATGTGGTTAGAACTGTAGACGTTTTCCCATCAGTGCATTCAAGACTTCGGAGAGGTTTACAACAGAAAAGAGTCGTTAATTGTAGAGGAGTGCAAGGTCGCGCAGGCTGACGACTGCTATCTTGCGCTAACAGCCTGACATCCTTGGGATATGTCAGCAAGCAGCTCCTACGGAGAGAGCTTTCTGAAGCCATTCCGAGGAAAGTTTCGATGCAAACAGTTTACAGAAGGTTTCCCCAGAGAGGGCTCTATGCCAGATAATCAATAATTGGTATTCCCTTCAATCCCTTTCACAGGAGAGTCAGATTAAAATGGTGCAGACAACATCGTGATACTGGACCTTAGACTGAGGGGTGCATGTGTTTTTCACTGAAGAATTGAGATTAGTTGTCAGACTTATTCTCGAGATACTTTGATCTGGAGAGAGCAAGGAACTCGTTACCAATCCGTTAACATTAGAGACTGACATTGAATTGAATTCGTCAAACAACTGTATTTTTATAATATTGCTTTGTCGTGCTTTGTAAATATTTCGTTCACACATTATATATAGTAAATACTGCAAGTTGATTGAACCATCTCATATTATATATAATAAATATTGCCAGTGGGTTGATTGATAAGGCGCTAAAAATAAAGTCATTTGCATGAGTAAAATCATCTGAGCTATATGAGTTCATGACTACTAGCAGGTCCGAATCTAGAAAAAGATCGATGGGAGAACACAATCCAGCCAAACAAAGGAAAATCGGAGGAGGGGGGGCAAGACACATGATTTCCAATGCAGTATAACATTTCCTGCTCCGTTTCACTGTTTTTAAAAAATTCTTGAAAAATGCATGAAATATAAATAAGTTTAATTATTTTTACCTCTTTTACCCTTACTTGCATTCTGAAAAAAAAAGGGGGGTGGGGAGTGGGGCATTCCCTTGCCTCTGACCACTAACAATATTACCTAATATGCAAATAAGATGAAATTTATATTACTGATGATTGAATGATACGCAGAACCGAAAATAACATATGCTAGCTAGAGAAATAAATTCTCAACATTAAGACATGAAACGGTCCGTTTCAGCAGCACGCCATTTTTCAATAGCGGAGGCAACACCTTGGGACAGACATTGATATTGTGTGCCGAATAAGTGATCAATTAGGAGAATAAAATATCACCTCTGAAGAATATAGGATGCTCGTTTTCAAGGAGAATGTAGTCCCTTCCCCCCCCCCTCTTATTTTTGCACTCATCATAGTCATTTGAGCTGGTAACTCGGGTTTATATCTAACGATAATTAGGCTAACAAACCCAGATAAAATTAAGAAGGGGTTCACAAAGGTAAAAATTATTAAGATGCAATTTTAGGGATTTTCTTTTTATAAGAGAGAGAGAAAAAATGGTAGTCAGGAAAAAAGGAACAAAACAACCCTCTTCGTTGATGCCGAACAGTAGATATTCGAACTTTTAGATGATTGAGAAAATGTAAATAGCGATATTTTATTAGAACTTAAAAAACACAAAATGAATTTTCCGTTTACCCTTTAAAATAAAAACAGTTGCTTTTCACCACCCACCTGGCGCTAAGGGGTCAGATCATTGCTGTCAATATAAACCCATTGACCACCACCGGAATTTAAGATTTCCAGCGTAGTTTTTGCATATTTATTGAAAATTTTGCATTTTCTCACTTTTTCTGCCAATTGAGAGGAAGTTGGAATCCTAATATTTCATTCCATCTAACCGAAAAGGAATTTTTATCTCCCAAAAGTAAAAAGAAGTAAAAGGTCTCTAGATGTACAAAGTAAAAATGATAAGCGCGCAGAAAATTATGAAATAACTATGCAACTTCGTATTCTTTCGCAATTTCCGAAATAAATCGTAATAAAATATTCAGAAACACGAGCAACGCCGCTCAATGTCCCGACTGCATTCCGAAACTTTCATAAAGTTTCTCTATAAACAAAAAACGTAAACTGATTTAAATTGAATGCCCACGTGAACCACAGGAAAATATTAAAATCTATCTGGGTTCATTTGTGAAACCTTCTGCTTCGCGGGGTACAGGATGTAAAGCCACGTTTTAGGGGCGAGTCTTAATTACAAATAAATCATCTTTCGCAAAAATATTGTACACTTCTGAAAGTAGCAGAGAGAATGCATGGCTCGTTTCAGATGTTCAAAAATGTTATTAAAAAAAATTTTTTTTCTTCTCAAGCAGCCAAGTGGCCACGGAATTAGGAGCCCATTATGAGCAACAACAACAAATAAAAAACTACTCAAACGGAATGGTACAGTTCTGAGGAAAATGGTACCAGGGGGCTCAATTGTTTTTACAGCAGTTTTTTTAATATAGGTATTTAAAGAAAATAAAATTATAACATATGAAAATAATTTTCAAAATGTAATGATGGTGCACCACTAATGATTTCATATATGGATCTGCCATCTACGACGAAAGTGAAGGTCTATTTAATTTTAATAAATATAAGTGAAGGTACAGTCGCTCAAAAAAGTATCCGAAAACAAAATAGATGACAACGATTTTTTTAGAAATTAGTGATCTGACAACCTTCGTGTACAGTACACGAAGGTTGCCAGATCAGTAATTTCTGAAAAAATCGTTGCGAGATATTTTTTCTGAATTCTGTAGTCAATCATAGCGTTCGGATACTTTTTTGAGCGACTGTACGATTTTTTTTATCTAGAGTTCTGTCCGAAGTCTAGATATAATGAAATTCATCCCACTAAGTGCTTTAGTTCATCTTAGAATTCAATTATTAACGTCATTTTAAAAAAAGAGGTAGGACACCTCTCCCCCTTCCTTCCTGCACTCTGTCTCGCTTACACCTCTACCTAGAGGTAAATCAATCCAAAAATTCTTCCCAGAAACAGAATTCTTTATTTGCGCATGAAGACATCTGTAAATATCTAATCGTAATTTAAAAATGAGATTATTTTTGTTTACCAAGAAGAGTTTTATAAACTTTTCATTTCCTCCAGAAAGATCACGTGATTATACTAAACGTTTCTGACTTTGAGACAGAAAATGACTTTATCTGACTTTTTTCAGACAGATGCACACTCAGTAAAAGGTAATGTTGATAGCTGACTTATGAAAAACAAACAAACTTTCCCTTATCAGTTAGAAAAACAAACTTTCCTTTATCAAGACAGTATTACACCTTGGAGTCCTAAAAATTCGGAACATTTTCTCAAATACATAAAAGAATTCAGATCATTTATGAAAATTCCTTCTCTTTGTCCTGGAAAACGATAAGTGTTTTGAATGACCTTTGTTTGACCTCTTTATATATCACATAATTTAGACGATACCATGCAGAATGTTTTGGTTAAGTCCATTGACTGTAGGATTCCTCCCAAAATACACACATGTATAGAGTGAAATGTCAATATAACGAAATCGAGCGGGTAACCAAAAGTCGTTATACTGAAATGCTATGCGTTAGACGTTTGCCATGCGTTAGAGTTTACCTCTTAAAATGATGGGCTTGGAAAGTCCGCCGTCCATCGGATGGGACGTTAAGCCGTGGTCCGTGTGTGGGAGAGAGCCATACCCTGTGCACGTTAAAGAACACGCTGGATGGCCTTGACGGGAGGCTACCATCTGTCTCCCAACAGCTATTTCAGTGGGTCCCCTCCCCCAACCTTCTCTGAGCCTTCGGGGTCCATGTGACCTGGCCATTTAGCCCATGGTGTGCAAAAAAGTGCCGCTCAGAGGTAAAACATCCCAACACAACCTCTTAAAATAGTCGATAATGTTTTTAACCGTCTGTTTCAGCAAGTTCTCTCCGTTAATTATTAAATGACATTTAAACTCTCCAAATCATTGTTCGGGAAGATTCCGTGCTATTATAAAACGGCAAAGACTTCGCGCCATATTGGCTGCCAATAATGATAACAAACTAATTATTCAAAAAAAAAAAACCTCGAGGAGCTGCTTGCCATGGAAGTCCAATAGGAGACTGTCAGGATATGTAGCTCATTATACGCCATAGTAGAAGGCCTGTGAGGATGGCGGGCTTCAGCAAAAAAGCAATACAAACATTCATGCCTTACCTGGCATGAATGTTTGTATTGCTTTTTTGCAATACAAACATTCATGCCAGGCTTAATGTATTTATAGAGGCAAACAAGAATCAAAAGGGCTTAATAGCGAATTGGGGCTCGAACCCAGGTCCCTTTGATCAGTAGCCAAGCACCGCAACCACTCGGCCACGAGAAAGCTAATTAAAGAACTTAATTAAAGCAATAATAATAGCGAACATATATACATAAAAATAACTTAAATTTAGCGAATGATAAAATAAAAAGAGTTGATTGGAACTTCTTTGAAAGAAGTTTTCGCTGATGCTACCGTTGCTTATAATGCAATACAATGAGAATCGCGTAGATGTTGAAGTGAAAATACCCTTTTTATGCAAGGATAATGCGCCAATGTCTCTTTAAAACAAATACCAATACGTGGAGAGAGCTTCTATACCACTCAGTGAGATCGACAAAAATACATGCGGACGATATACAGGTAGAGCATGATTCCTGACGCTCTGATTGGTTAGATATTTCACAGCATTTAAACTATTGCATGGTTGCAAATACTAAAAACAGCACGTAAAGATAGGAAAATGTACGTTGTAAGGATTTTCTTTTCACTAATTTCGTTATACTGGTATTCGTTAAAATGAAACATTTTTACAAAGAGATACATAGTAAATTTGCCCAGGTCGGAAAATACTTTCGTTATATTGAATATTTCATTATTCTGGCGTTCGTTATACTGACAGTTCGTTGTATATCTTTTATAATAATAATAATAAATACCCCTCAAACAGCTGCTTGCCACAGAGGTCTGACAGGAGCCTGTCAATTTATATGCCATAGTAGAAGGTCTGAGAGGATGGCAGGACCTCGGCACAAAAACGACACGTACAGTCGCTCAAAAAAGTATCCGAACACTATGGCTGATTACAGAATTCAGAAAAAATATCTGGCACCGATTTTTTAGAAATTAGTGATCTATCAACTTTCGTGTCACGTGACACGAAAGTTGCCAGATCACTAATTTCTAAGAAATCGGTGCCAGATATTTTTTCTGAATTCTGTAATCAGCCATAGTGTTCGGACACTTTTTTGAGCGACTGTACATCCATGCTTTACCCGGGGCTCGAACCCAGGTCCCTTAGATTAGTAGCCAAGCGCGTTAACCACACATATCTTTTACATTCCGATAAAGATTAGACTACTATGGAATACGGTGGGAACCAAATCTCGGCGACTAGAACAAATAATAAAATCTGGCGGATTTTGACGCATTTTTCTTATGCAGATGATTTCCTGTCTTCATTAAGTTCCTATTGAAATGTTTTTTTCAGAACATTTCTTTGGATCGTGTTAATAGGCAACTCAAAACGAAATAGTGTGACTTTTCGTTGCTTCTGCATTTCATGATCATTTGTAGATGAAGGAGCTATGTATTTATAGAGGCAAACAAAAATTTTTTAATTTATATAATTTTTTGCATATCTCTGAGTTTTGTAGATACTTCACAGTGTTCATCATATATCATCTTAGCAGATAATATTATTAGTTAATTTTACATTACTCTTCCTAAAAGTAGAAATTTGAATTTCGCGAGCCGTGGCATAAATATTTCAGCAAAAAAATATTTTTTTCATTCTATGTCCATTCAGAATATAGCACTTTTGCAAAGAATCAAAAGGGCTTAATAGCGAATTAGGGTTCATCGGGTCAGCTTTAAAAAGGATTTCACCGTTTTTTCCGATTTTTCAAATTAAAAACAAAAGGAAAAAATATAAAATTCGGAACATTTTGTTTTCGGAACGTTGGCTGCAGGCAAAAGATTAAAATTCACGACAGGTGGAACTTTGTATTGAGCAATACTTGCCACGAAATGTCAATAGGATGCTGTCGGTTCAATCACCAAGGGCAATTTGCCTATCAATAAGCTTCTGTAGATTTCTTGACAATGTGCTAAAGGAATGGGATTTCGACGAAATCGTCAGATGTCGACATACATGGCATTCAGGGCTGTTTTGCCTCTCAGCGTCACTTTTTTTGTACACAATGGGCTAAATAGCCAGGTCACAAGGACCCCGAGCGCTCAGAGAAGTTTGGGGGAAAGGGATCCACTCAGCAGCTGTTAGGAGGCATATGGTAGCCTCCCGTCAAGGTCATACATCATTTCTTTAACGTGCATGGGATATGACTCTCCCACACACGGAACCATGGCTTAGCATCCCATTCGACTGGCGGCTGCCTTTCGAAGCCCATCGGTGTTCCCTACTGATCGAGAGCAAATATGGGAGTTTTCCGGAGATAAATTTCAACCACATGGGATTTCAACCTGGGAACTACAGATTACGAGTCTGGCGCGTTACTGACTGAGCCACGCCTGCCCCTTGAACACAGGATAGCTTTGAATCAATCCTAGTGATGATTGCATTGTGCTTTGAACGAATTTTAACTCTTTCAGTCTGCATGTGTCCATACGGAAAGGCTAACTGTAAAGCCATTTTTAATTAATATAAAACCGTTAAATAAAATGGATTTTCAAAAACTTTTTACCATATTAGAACAACGTAATATATTTGAAATTAATAAAGGCATTTTTTTGCATATTATTATTTACATTTCTATTATTTTAATTCTTTTTTTTTGAGAAAGATGTTTATTTGGGCCCAAATGACAATAATACAGCGAAATGTCGTTATAATGAAGTCGTGAGGGGTAGTAAAATATATTTGTTACAAAAAAATTTCGTTACAAGGAAATGCGATAAAATGTCAGAACGATGGTCACATATTACAAAATTATAATAACGAGTGAAATTCCCTGAATTAATTATTCAATTTTTAACAATCAAACCCGATAATTATGAAAGGAAAAGTGTACGTCATATTGTTTAAAGATTTTCTTTTTTCCAAATTTCGTTGCATTTTTCACATAAAGATATGATTTTCCCTCCCCTGATAACATACTATACATTTCGTTGTTCCGGCATTCGTTACAGCAACATTTCACTGTATCGTGCTCCAAATGTTTTTAACTCAATCAGACTTATTCGGGACCGAAAGGGTTGCAATATGTACCCCCGGTGATGATTATTTTGCACAGATCAAATATTTTTCAATTAAGGGTGGGATTTACTCAGTCGGTAGCACACGAGCTCTTAACCTGCAGTTCCTAGGTTCGAGTCCCAGCAGGACCAGCGTTAAGATTTATCTCCTCTAAGCCCCAACCGTGCCCTTGGTCAGAAAGGGGACACCGATAGACTTGAAAAAAAGTCAAGAATTACAGTGAAGGAATAGGTTTATGAGACAAAAATCTCGAGATAAAATTCAAAGGTTTTTAAGTCTTTCCCGAGATTTGAACCAGGTCCCATTCTACTGAGGCAAACATTATAATCAACATTAGATATATTCCGAACACGAAAATCATGCATTGGAAAAGAAAGGAACCATGTAAAAGGAAGTTTGATGTGGAGGCTGTTTGGCATCCGTCTATCAATGAAAGCTGCTTACTAAAAGAGTAGAAGACATTGTCAGCAGCCTGCTATTACAAATTCAGTGAACAACAGGCGAATAAAGCCTGCTTTGCACAAATGGTAAATGTCTTTTCTGCCCCATCATTTCAAGTTTTTAACAGTATTTGAATGACTACATTTAAGAAAAGTTAGGAGAGGGTTAAGAAAGCTGCACAAGTACTTGACTGGGATGTCATTTTTGAATTCAAGTTATTGCTTTCAGAGCCCCTCTATTTGTGATACTCAAAATAATCTGGAAATTCTCATATGTTAAAAAAAATTAATAATTTCCAAATCACATATTAATTCCTATTAATATTGAATAGCAGACAGAATCAAATGCTATTTTACCAGTACACAATATTGGATTGGTAGGGCGTTTTACTAAAAGTGGAAAATGATGCGAGACAAACTGTGCATTCCCCAACTTTTGTATTTCAGAATATGGGTTGACAAGTTAAAATGGGTTGATTAGGAATCTATCAGATTTTCAACCCGAATAGCACAGATTTCAGTTTAAATCTTGCCAGAACTAAGGCTATTGTTTATTTCCCATTCTCGCTGGAAAAAAGAAAAAAATAATAAATGCAAATATTTGTTAATAGCACACAATTATTTGGAAAAACAAAGTACACCAAGAAAAGACTGCTGGCCTACACCTAATACTATTAGTATTTACATATGCATATTAAACTATTGCTCTGCTGTTGAAGGGGCGGGGTGGCTCAGTCGGTAGCGCACCCGGCTCGTAATCTGTAGTTCCCAGGTTCGAGTCCCAGCTGGGTCAGCGTTGAGATTTATCTCCGCAAAATTTCCCCGCCCTGCCCACGGTCAGTAGGGGACACCGATGGGCTTGAAAAGGCCGCCGTCCGTCGGATAGGACGTTAAGCCGTGGCCTCGTGTGAGGAAGAGCCATACCCTGTTCACGTTAAAGAACACGCTGGATGGCCTTGACGAGAGGCTACCATATGTCTCCCAACAGCTATTCCAGTGGGTCCCCTCCCCCAACCTTCTCTGAGCCTTCGGGGTCCTTGTGGCCTGGCCATTTAGCCCATTGTGTGCAAAAAAGTGCCGCTCAGAGGTAAAACAATCCAATCTACTGTTGAAACTGTTTTCCATGAAAATGACAAGTAGTGTGAAGTTACCTTGATCAGTTGTACAGATTGGATCTTCTTCCGATGATGGTGATGCTGGTGGTTCAGTTTTAATCTCTTCGATATCTGCATCTTCAGACATTGGAATGTTATTTTCTATCACACCTTCTCCTTCAACTAACTCCACGTGCACTTTTACTTCTTCTCCACCATTGTCAGAACCTGTAGAAAAAATATTATTCAATTAATTTATGACCGTGCAATATTAGCCTGCATTCAGTTGTAATAACTAATATTGTCATCAACGTATAATGATTAAAATCAAACATTCAACTTAATTTCTATACGAATTTCTTCAATGCCACAGGTGTACTTATGGAAATTCACCAAGGTAGAATTCGCAAAATCGTGTCACGCGTTACACAGTACTAGACATTTCTTTTAGGACTGTCACGAAACTTGTTTAGTGGGTTCCAGAAAGTACGTTATTTCTCCTAGAAGTATCAGCAGTTTCTAAAACCGACATTTTCCGTATGATAGTGTTGAATGATCTTCAGTATTAAGTTTTCAGGTATTTGAATTTTACGGATAAGAAAAAAGAAAAAATACGAAAAAAAAAATTCAAATTGTGCTCTTATCCGTTATGTTCCATTGTGACAAGAGTACATTTGTTCATAGTTCCTTTGTGACAATAATTCGTTTTTTATAACAATGCATAAGATATATCTATGGTTCACTACTGGTCATCTTTCGTCACAATTTATTCGTTGCTTCCCGAGTTATATGCCTTGAACCGTACCCGTCAAATTAAAAAGAACGCAAATCGCATCTGGTGCATATGGTAATCTCATTTCCAAAGATAATGAAGGTTTTTTGTTTACCTCCTTTTCCCCTTCTTAAAAGTATTAATTGGAACTAATGGGATGAATGCAAACAGTAGTATTTTATTAGCACTTATATAACAGAAAAAATTGTATTATATCTTTCAGTTTAAAAAGTTATTTTTCTCACACCCCCTCTGAGATAAAGGGACAGATTGTTGCTCTCAGTGGAATATCTCTTGACACACTACCATCGAAATTTCAAATTTCTACCGTAAAGAGATCACTTGCAACTTTTGTTAAAAGTAACCCAGTTTCCATATTTAATTACCTAAAACGATGTAAATTAAGTTTTTAAAGATGCGTATGTTATAGGAGGTTGTGGGTTCAGATCCCACCCTGTTCAATAAAATTCTTCCTTTACTCCTATCTTCATAATGTTACTTAAACAGCTTAATATTAAATACTTAGCGAATTATATTTCATTAGTACCAATCCAAATAAAAAGAGAGTTCTCCAATTCCCTCTTAAAAGAAAAGAGCTGCGTTTCTCACCCATCATGGGCTTAAAATGTCAGCTCATTTTGGCTAATGGATTCCCATGACCGTCACATTCTACAGCCAAAATTACAAAATTCTAGCATAAATACATCGCTTCAAGGCTTGTAGCAATTGGTTTAGCATTACTTCTGGTGTTCGACAAGGGTGCATTTTGTCTCCTTTTCTCTTTAGTTTGGTTGTTGATTATGTTATGCGAAATTCACTTCAAGGGAAAGATTTTGGCCTTAAATGGGCTGGAGATACGAAAATTTCTGATTTAGATTATGCTGATGATTTAGCCCTTTTGGCAAATGATGTTGATGAGATGAACTCTTTCATTCGAGCTGTTGATGAGACTGGTAGTAGAGTAGGTTTGGTTATAAACAGAGAGAAAACTAAAGTGATGAAAATTGGTCAGGCAGGCTGTGATTCAGTTAATCTGAATGGTTGCAGTCTTGAGCAGGTGTCACAGTTTAATTATCTTGGGAGCTATGTAACAGATAATGGTGATGTGCGGCATGAGATTAACAGACGAATAGGGATTGCTGCCGGGACTTTTAAGAACCTATGGAGAGTGTGGAGAAATAGGCGTATACACCTAAAGACTAAAATTAGACTGTATAATAGTTTAGTTCTTTCTAGGGTTAGTTATGGTAGTGAAACTTGGACACTTTGTAAACAAGATAACAGGAAACTAGATGCTTTTGATTCCAGATGCTTACGCAGTATCTTGGGCATTAGGTGGTTCAACTTTGTAACTAATGATGAGATTAGGCAAAGGAGTTTGCAACCTCCTTTAAGCAGCATATTGTGCAGAGAGAGACTCCGTTGGTTTGGCCATGTTGCCCGTATGAATAATTATAGATTGGCAAATAGGGTTATGAACAGTGTGCCTAAAGGCCTCAGAAAGAAGGGGAGACCTAGGATGCGGTGGGCAGACAATGTCAAACAAGACCTTGTTAGAATTGGTGTGCAGTGGCCAGATGCAGTAGATGTAGCTCAGGATAGACTTGCTTGTAGAACTAAATTGCACGGTCTGGTTGGACCTCCGTAGCCCATGGCTGCTTGAGGATGATGATGATGATGATGATGATGTTCATTTAAATTTTCGAAATTTCGACTTTTTTCCACCGTTAGAGGGCACGATTATAGCTTTTGAGAGATTTGGAAAGTGCGAATCAAAATATTTTATCAATACCTATCGAACTCAAAAATAATTTTTAATTTTCCTCCAAAAACAAAAAAAAAAAAGATTTTTTCCACTCATTTTGGGGGTAAGAGGTCAACTCATTAATACCAAAAGAAACTTCACGACTTTTACATTTTACCACCAAAAGTTCGAATTTTTAGCATAAATACATCGTTTGTAATATTCGTTTAAAATTTTGCAATTTTTTAAATTTCCATCGTTAGAGAGCGCAATTATAGCTTGTGAGATATTCGGGAGATTCGAATCGTAATATTTTATCAATATCTGTCAAAGACAAAAATAATCTTTATCTCTATAAACAAAAGAGTTCGATGTCTACAGACAGATAGACAGGCGACAAAGTGTGAACACATTTATATCGTTTTCAAAAACTCACGGACCACAATCACATGCACCGCAAACACCCACACGAGATAATTGGATTCAAGCGGTTCCTTCATTAGTAGAGAGAGTCTCAGAGTTTAGTAGGGTAAGGGATCACCGGACAGCTGTAAGAGCCAAGTGGAAGCCTTCCACCACGGCCATCGGGACTAATTCTCCTGCACATGGAATACGGCTTAATGTCAGCTCCGACGAACGGCGGTATTTCAGGGCTCACTGGTGACCCCCTTTCTGACCGGGCAGGGTACAGGTTTAGCGGAAATAACTGGGAGTCGAACGAATACTGCAGACTACGGGTCTGGCACGCTACCAACCGAGCTAACAGCACCCCTTCCCCCACCTCAAAAGGTGGTGAGGGTAATAGTGTGCCAGGCTCGTAATGTGCAGTTCCCAATTCGAGTCCCATGTTATCCGGCGTTGAGATTCCTTTGCACTACACCCCCCCCCCCTCCTGCCCAGGTCAGAAGAAAGAGGAAACCCGTGGGCTTGGAAAGGACGCCGTCCGATGGATGGGACGTAAAACTGTGATACCCTGTGCACTTTAAAGAACACGCTGGATGACCTTGACGGGAGGCTTCCATCCGTATTATAACAGGTATCCAGTGAGTCCCCTTCACCAATCTTCTCTGAGCCCTTGGAGTCCTTGTGACCTTGCCATTTAGCCCATTGCGTGTAAAAAGTGCCGCTCAGAGGAAAAACAACTCAACAACACATTTCAAAAAAGCGATGTTAAGCAGTTGTCGATTCAATAAGCATGTACTGTTACCTTTTGCTCGTTGTTAAAGAAAAATGCTCGGTATTAAAAATAAAAATAGTTTTTCCCAGAATATCTTCCGCGGGTCTTACTAAACGTCATCAAGGGCCACCATTTGACAATTATTAATTAATTTATGCATTCAAACTTATCGATTTAGAAAGCGACATCCTCAGAAGAGTGTTTTGCTTGAGGTAAGGGACCAAAGACAAAATCACTGTAAGCAACGTTGCGTATACCACAAAAACAATAACAGTTCTGGTTTAAAAAAACATTGTAACTGCAGTTGAGAAGGCATTTAAAAATTCATTACATCAGTAATATTTTGATTCACTCTCATCAGTGGTGTAGTTCTAATTAAAGAGGTACTAGAGTATTCAATAGGGCAGTAAAATAGAACGAGGACTTTCAAATATTTAAATCATTGCTAATCGATAACACACTCATAATGAAATCCAGATTTGAAAGAGAAAAAAAAGGAAACATTAAAAAGGGGCCAAGTGAATGGTTTCAACTGTAACTGATCAGAAGGCCCTTTTTCTTTCATCAGAAGTTATTCTTGCTGAATAGTTCAGTTTCCTTTTTCTCTATTTTAATGGTTTGCAGTTTATTTCGCACCGTACTGGTTACAAAAATTCTCTATGGGGTGTAGTTGTTGTTGTCTCTTTCGATCCAGTCTTGTGCATAATTAAATTAGACGTAAAACGTACCTGATGTAAGATTAAAATTTAAAGACATGCAAACAGAAAACTAAATTCATGCAAAATAATACTCCAGAGCAATAACTTCGAGGCAGAACTTATTACTAGAAACTTATTACTAAGTTTCTAGTAATAGGGCTCAGAGAAGATTGGTGAAGGGGACTCACTGGATACCTGTTATAATACTGATGGAAGCCTCCCGTCAAGGTCATCCAGCGTGTTCTTTAAAGTGCACAGGGTATCACAGTTTTACGTCCCATCCATCGGACGGCGTCCTTTCCAAGCCCAGCGGTTTCCTCTTTCTTCTGACCTGGGCAGGAGGTGGGGGGGGGGAGTGTAGTGCAAAGGTATTAGAACTTATTACTTTGAAAACGATTTTTGAATAAATTTACGGTTGAAAATATTTTTAGCGATTAAATTAGGCAGTAAAGTTTTTAAAACTAACGTGTTCTCTAAAGTTCCGAAACTCCACGCTCTGAGATCATCCTATATTAAGAAATGATAGGTAAAAAAATTCCGTTTAATCGTTTTAGCTTCTGATAAACTGAATTTATGTCCTAAGAGCTAATTATTAAAAAATTACGATTACTTTTCTGGTTAGTAATACATTGTATATTAAGTTATCTTTATTGTTATCAAACATTTGAGGTAAAATCATGTTATGTGAAATGGGAGCTAATTACTGGGCGCTAAGAGTGCTTAAATAAACTTTTGAGGGAGGTGACTGAAAATATCTTTATCATTCATAAAATAATACATGTATATTATTTTTTCCTAATCTTTTAATTATCATTCAATTTTTTTTAAATATTGACTTTTTGTCACATTCGATAAAGAGATATGACAGTTGTTTTATTTAACAGTGGCAATCGTCCTAATGAGAAACTGACTAATAGTGAAATAATTATTTACAGAAACTTATCATTTATTAACGGTAATAATAATTGTTTCTTAAGTTTATCTTTTAAGGTTATCACTGGCACTGAATGCTGTTATCAAATATTCAAATTTACATAATTAGTTATATATTGAACGAATATTGTTGAAAACTGAGAATTAGGTGGATTTGATTGAAAACTTGAATGGCTTCAATCACGGTTTTCCATAAAAAAGCTTCTTTCTAGGAAGTTACATAGCTTTGAAATTCAGTATTAGTGACATGAGTAGGCTACATGTCGAAGGCTTCCTCCAATGACATAGCATGGTCGTTCCTTATCTTTTGGGGGGCGGGGGTGGCTCAGTCGGTAGCGCGCCAGGCTCGTAATCTGTAATTCCCAGGTTCGAGTCCCAGCTGGGTCAGCGTTGAGATTTATCTCCGCAAAATTTCCCGCCCTGTCCACGGTCAGTAGGGGACACCGATGGGCTTGGAAAGGCCGCCGTCCGTCGGATGGGACGTTAAGCCATGGCCCCGTGTGCGGGAGAGCCATACCCTGTGCACGTTAAAGAACACGCTGGATGGCCTTGACGGGAGGCCACCATCTGTCTCCCAACAGCTGTTCCAGTGGGTCCCCTCCCCCAACCTTCTCTGAGCCTTCGGGGTCCATGTGACCTGGCCATTTAGCCCATGGTGTGCAAAAAAGTGCCGCTCAGAGGTAAAACAACCCAAACAACAACCCTTATCTTTTGGAGAGCAGTGTAACACAATCTACGATCCATCATAGTAACCATCTTGAAGACATCATAATAGGAAAAGCTCTAATATATTGTTTTAATAAGCATAATGTTCTTGAAGTATATTTAAGAACCTCACTAGTCATATTTTAGCTTTAATGATGATGGGAGTGAAATGGAATCTTGCTGACCTACATATTTCAAAAGCCGATGTACTAACTATAAAACTTCTCGCGATCATAAAAAAAGTTCTATTTATGTAAAAACATTTTCAAAAATAAATAACATTTGTTAACTGAAAAAAAAATTTAAATCATCTGTCGCCATTTCCAAGAAAAAAGTGAATTTGTAAATTAGGAAAACAAATAATGTTCCAATTGTATATTATAATAATAATAAATAAATAAATACCCCCTCAAGCAGCTGCTTGCCACAGAGGTCTGACAGGAGCCTGTCAGTTTATATGCCACAGTAAGAGATCTGAGAGGATGGCAGGACCTCAGCAGAAAAACGACACACACATCCATGCCTAATCCGGGACTCGAACCCAGGTCCCTTAGATCAGTAGCCAAGCGTGCTAACCACTCGGCCACGGGACGGCTCAAAAAAATACCCCCCAAGCAGCTGCTTGCCACAGAGGTCTGACAGGAGCCTGTCAGTTTATATGCCATAGTAGAAGGTCTTTGAGGATGGCAGGACCTCAGCAGAAAAACGACACACACATCCATGCCTAATCCGGGGCACTGGTGTACAAAAGTCGTTACAACCTCATTTTATGATAATAGAAAACACTTCGAAACTCTGTAACTTCATTTATAAAATAAGTCTTTTATGGTGAAATGTATGAAGTTCAATTAGCGCTTTCAATCAAACTATCCAAATCGCAAATTTCACCAATATTCGTTAGGTGTTTAAAGAGTTATGGAAGTTTGGATTATAACAATAGCAGTCATAAGATTTCACCTCAAAAGTTAATTAAAACTTAAATGTTGTTTCGCGACGTTTAATAAGTGTATATTTTAGATGTTTGTGTCAGTAATTCTTTCAATATTCGCCAATATTGCACGAATTTCATAGTAGTGCATTACTGATCTTAAATATTCAACTTCCATAACTCTTTAAATACCTGCTGAAAATCGAGATTTATATAGGTTTGATTGAGATCTTTATCTTCAGTCACATTTTACCATAAAAGGGGGCCGCGGGTGGCTCAGTCGGTAGCGCGCCAGGCTCGTAATCTGTAGTTCTCAGGTTCGAGCCCCAGCTGGGTCAGCGTTGAGATTTATCTCCGCAAAATTCCCCGCCCTGCCCACGGTCAGTAGGGGACACCGATGGGCTTGGAAAGGCCGCCGTCCGTCGGATGGGACGTTAAGCCGTGGCCCCGTGTGCGGGAGAGCCATACTCTGTGCACGTTAAAGAACACGCTGGATGGCCTTGACGGGAGGCTACCATCTGTCTCCCAACAGCTGTTCCAGTGGGTCCCTTCCCCCAACCTTCTCTGAGCCTTCGGAATCCATATGACCTGGCGATTTAGCCCATGGTGTGCAAAAAAGTGCCG
Source organism: Ryuthela nishihirai (assembly GCA_038380435.1). Classification (NCBI taxonomy): domain Eukaryota; kingdom Metazoa; phylum Arthropoda; class Arachnida; order Araneae; family Heptathelidae; genus Ryuthela; species Ryuthela nishihirai. Next base: position 46,498,855 of record JAWZYU010000005.1, read on the forward strand.
CTCAGAGGTAAAACAATCCAATCAAATACCATAAAAGGCTTATTTTAGAAGTTATAGAGTTTCGAAGTTAGTTTCCTATTGACATAAAATGAGGTTACAGCCTAACTTATTGAAACAGGACTAATTTCGTCACTGCTCGGTACGAGTGTTCTATAACTAGCAGCGCTTGTTTGAGCTACAGTGGACACATACGAAAGTCGTCTGTCTGTGTTAGTTATTTAATCTGGGAGTCGAGCCAAGCTAGTAAGCCACACTTTACTACCATCATTGTGATAGAGCGTATTGCTCGTGAACCTCACAAAATGACCTCGACGGTAGTGTGCTTTGAGAGCTCTGCTTTATGATAAAAATATACGAAGGGTTTCTGTGACCTCGCACCAGCAATTACACTCCAAATCAAGGACGTCAACGTTAAGGTTAAAATAGTATCAACAGAGTTAAAAATTTTCCTATCAACTAAAATTCCTACACTTCGTACACTTTGTGTAACAAATGCAACATAATTTAAGTATTAAAAAGCGTTAACACAAAATTTTCTTATATGAACTACTTAGCTTCAGGATACTAAAAACAAACGTGCAAATAATAGTTTTTCACAAGAAAAATACGACACGCATATTTACTGAGTATCTGTCCACTATCAAGTTTTTTTATTATAACAGGATGAAGATGGGGGGGTTCAGATCCAAAACCCGGCTCAAGACAATTTATCCTCTAACCCATCTTCATCCTGTTACATAAAACAGCTTGATGGTGAATAGATACTCAGTAAATGAATGATGAGCTGTGAATTCATCTATCTACGAAAAATATAGCTTTTTTCACAATAAATATATCGTAACAAATTTATAATGGATGAGTACTGAGCGTGGGTATAAGCATTTTTTTTACAATAAAAATTACAAAACAATTTATTACAAAAGCATGGATGAAACTACTTATAAACAAAATAAATATTATCGTGCATAAAGTAATATCTTTTCCTACAGAACAGTTAAAACTAGCTCTGTCTACTCAATTGATCAACGTTTACCTCTTAATTTTTTATAGTCAATGTTCTTCATTTTTTATCTCTCACTTCAGGCACAAATCATTCTATTTATCTGTGTTAACTCATTAGATTTGAAACTAATAAAACTAATCAACCTCCCGCGCAACTCACCATATAAAAATATTTCTTCTTTTCAAACACTTATCGGGTATATACAGAGACTAATTGCGTCCTTTTTCTCATATCCACAACTCCAACATTACAATTCTATCATTCTTAAATTTCAGATCGGTTCTATGTTCCAATTCGTTTCTTACATAAATCTCTCGCAGAAGCATAGGCGAACGTTCATGTCACGTTTTTCATAAACTCACTGCAGCACTTTCATCTGTCCTAACACTATTATTTTTTCTTTTGTAAGTCTTCTAGCAACAGGCGTTGAACTCCCAATCCTTGCTGACCTCAATAAGCATCATGAGATATCTGCAAAAGCTCTCTGTATAGCAACTACATCCAATCAGCGGGTCATAAAACAACTAATCAAAATACCGAATCTGGCTCATTTCTTCAAAATTTTTGATCAAACGTTTTTAGTGCGACATGATTATGAGAAGGAATTTTCTTCTGTCCTCTTTTGCAAATCAAATGGTTCTAAATGAATGCCAGTATGATAAGTTTATATTAATACCTACGTCTATAGCACTAGAGCAAGATGCATCACATCAAAATAAACCTTAAATATTTTTCACTTCCAGACGAGGACATCCTCGGTGGGCCGATCGGGTCGTGGGACACCATATTCAATGACGTAGCATCTTTATGACGATTTCTTTTTATCCCGTTTCATAAAAAGTATAATTTTAAAACCTGGGTTCGAGCCCCGGATAAGGCATGGCTGTTTGTGTCGTTTTTCTGCTGAGGTCCTGCCATCCTCTCAGACCTACTACTCTGGCATATAAACTGACAGGCTCCTGTCAGACCTCTGTGGCAAGCAGCTGCTTGAGGGGGTATTTATTATTTATTTATTTATTATTGTAACCAAATGAATCCGTAGACTATTTTACTGATTTCATAGCGGCATGATATTTCAAATCATTATATTTTTGCGCGGATTAATAAGACAGCCATCCCGTGGCCGAATGGTTAGCGCTCTTGGCTACTGATCACAGAGATCTGGGTTCAGATCTGGGTTCGAGCCCCGGATAAGGTATAGATGTTTGTGTTGCCTTTCTGCTGAGGTCCTGTCTTCCTCACAGACCTTCTACTATGGCGTATTAAACTGACAGGCTCCTGTCAGACCTTTGTGGCAAGCAGCTGCTTGAGGGGGTATTTATTTATTTATTTAATAGACAGTTTGTTATCGATTGATTTCTTAATTTTTTCCGTAAAAATAATTTCTGATAAACAATAATCGATATCTTAGCAAATAGAAATAAAATATATGCAAAAAATAATCAAATAAGTAACATTTTATAATATGGGCCGTTTTATTGGAAAACTCTCTCGGCCGACTAGAACCTTCAATATGCTCCTGCGCAGTCTCTTCAGTAATAGGATAAATTGTGCTAATACATTTTTTAAAGTTATGAGATATTTATTGAAGTGTCCTGACAAACTCCTCACCGACGATCCTAAGAACTAAATTCTTAGTTAAGTGAAAATGAATTGACATTCTACTCACAGTATTAGTTCGAAGGCCTTACTTTGTACATTGTTATGTAAAGTGATCCTTTTCCAATGCAACCCACTTGGACATGGTAACGCAGTTTTAGTCATGAATGTGAGATTATAATCGTTTTTACGGGAGAGAAAGCACATGTCGGGGCATCGGTTTATTGGGTAGTTCGTTTGGAAGAGGAAAAAATCTGTGGATCAACAGCAGCAGAATGCCACATATTTTTTATCGCTTTGAAAACTCTCAGTAAATTTATGATAAGTGATACGCCTGAAAGAAACTAGAACTGTATGCAAATAATTTTTTTCAATTGCGAATGCTCGCAAAGATAAAATTTTCCAGTTCAAAAGAAAATTAAATGGCAATTACAAACTTTAGTTTCAGTCATATTTCAATCATTGTACTAAACACGAAACAAGCAAATTGCAAAAAAATAATAATAAAACTTTGGAAGATCGGAGTTATCATCTCCACTGACTGGTTGGAAGTATTGTTAAATGCAAACATTTTTTTTCCCAGGAGTAAAAAATAAAAATGAAAATTTCCCTTGAAGCACATGCTCTTGCCACGGAGGTTTGACAGGAGCCTGTTAGTATAATTACCCATGAAGAAGATCTGTGAGGATGACGAGATCTCACCAGAAAGACATGAAAGGAAATCCATACCTCACCTGGGCCCCTTTGATTAGTAGCCAAGCATGATAGCAATCGCTCACCAGGAAAGAGTGGAATAATATTTGAATATGCCATGAAATGGTAATAATTTGATTAGTATAAGTAATACCCGATGCAAACATAATAATTGTAATCATAATAACAATAATTATGTCCTGAATTCAACATTGGTTAAGAGGTTTTCCATTCCTGTTGTACACTCTAATATACTAATAGTCTGAAATTGGGCCACAAAGGTTTAGTAGTGAAATCGTTTTGCAAAAATGTAGAAAAAAAAACAATCGAAAATTTATAATGTTTTTGATAAATAGCTTCGAGTATTAAAGTACTGGAATTAAGTTTTTCTCAGGTAACCTCTATTTTGTCTTCTGGGAAGAAACGGACACCAGTGGGCTTGAAAAAGTTGCCGTCCGTCGAATAGGACTTCAAGCAGGACAGAAATACCCTGTGCACATTAAACAACACTCTGAACTGCCCAGACAGGAGTCTTTCTGTGCTAACATCTGTGTCCAGTGGATACGCATTCCAACTCTGAACTCTTAAGGTCTTTTTGACCTGGCAATTTATACCATTGTGTACAAAATATTTATTGATCAAAGATCAAAAAACCGAAACAAACCGTTAATTAATTCGACAAATGGAAAGAATATATTTAAAATAGAT